>OX382291.1:24320998-25570998 GCA_947507805.1 Aporophyla nigra | reverse complement strand
CTCGTTGGGTATCAATATCGAAATCATATGAATAAAAAAATAAACTTCATTCGAACTCAGTTCTAAATTTTTAATGAGAATGTGTCATGTACATTAGGGCAAATAAAAGACTGTTACGTTATGGTTTTGAAAATACGTAATGAAAATATAATATATGTCACCGAAAATTTTCAAATTTTTCAACGGCAGCAATGGACAAAGTTCAGTACCCGTAATCGGTCAGCGAACAAAATTCTATTAATAAAAAAACAATTGCTTTTTGATTTCATTCGTTTTGATGCTGAAACCCAACACGTATGACCCTATATTCCCTATATAGATAAATAAAATTAAATCATTAAAACGCCATCATTAAGCCTTACCAGGAAAAATATTAGACCATTCTCAAAAGTCTTTAAAATGCTTTTCATCAAACTCCAATTATAAACATACCATGGTGGGTCTGGGTAGGTACCTCCAGTATTGTTTACCTTTTCTCCCTTAATCCAACCAAAAGTCGTCGGTATAAGCGGTAACACGGCCAATTGTAAAATTTGTACATTACAATATGTAATTTTTATTGTGTACATAATAAAGAGAGATGCAATATTAACTACTGTTATCATAGGTATTTTCCCATATGGAAATAGATAGATAGATATATGTCTAGCCTTTTCTTTGTGAGAAATTGCTCTATGCTAGGATTTCTATTGTTTGGTGAATTTTTCTGTAAAAGACAAATTGTATTTCAAGTTCTATGAATTGTTTGTTACACTGAATCCTTAGAAACTTGAAATACAATTATTTATAAATAAAAAATTGTATTGCAAGTTCTATGAATGGAATCAAATTGTATTGTTACAAAGAAACCAACAGCGTTGTACAAAAGCTTTAAATTTTTGTTAAATAAAACATATAAACACACAATACATATTTATCTACACTACAATATTATAAAGTGGTAGAGTTTGTGAGTTTGTTTGTGGGGGGAGTAATCTCTGGAGCTGCCAGTTGGATATAAAAATTGTAATTGATACCTTAAATCTTAAGAAAGATTTTTTTTTAAATCACGCTACGACCCTCAGGAGCTGAGCAAAATTTAAAAAGTCGGAAAGAACGCTAAGTAATACCGCCTGCGGGCGCTCGGATGCGAGGCGACGGCGACGGGTTGGGGCTAAAATTTGCCTTGAACGAAGTCGCGTCGCGTAGGAGCTAGTATTATTTACATTGTTTTGATACAGTTCTAGCTCATGCTAAGAAAATATAAAAGGTAACGAAAGTAAAAATATACTTTTTCTTTATCGAATATTGCTCGTTGATAGTCTTTCCCTTGTGCCTAAGTATTATATAAACAGCCGCACGGGTCCATCGATTGGATTATGCTAAACTTGCCGCGGTAGGACCATGGCTAGGTGACCATCAAAAAACATAACAAATAACGTTAGACGTTACAAAGCACGTTAAGTAAAATTATGGATGGGCCACATGTATCTGTCATATAATTAATTTATCTCTCTTTGCTTCTTTTTATTTTATTTTTTGCCTGTTGTAGTATGGTAATTTTATTTTAGGTGCATCGTCTTCACATATAATTATATAAATATTGAAAACATTTTAAAAGAGTAACGGTGGAGTTTCTTGCCATTCTTCTCCATACGAATCTACCTTTTGGAAGGGGAAATCAATCAGAAATAGAATAATCTAGAATCAATTCTATTTTCATGTAACTGTTAGGGCGCGTGCTCACTATGTCGTAACGATTAATTTATCGTTGGACGACTGTCGTCTCTAGCTGTTCCCATTAATACGATTGATTGTCGTCTATTTTTTTTATCGTTTAGCGAATATCGTATCTAGACGTTCCCATTGGATTGCGACGACATTTTATCGTTTCACGGCAGTCGCTTTGTCGTTTACACATCATTAGCAAGCTACAACTCTACAAGTCGCCTCTACGTTTTCTTGGGGAAGGGCGCGCGGGTGCGAAGGGGAAGGGAAAACACGTGTAAACGACGAGACGTTATTTTTATCGTGGCTACGATAGATTTGCGGTCACGATTTAGTTGTAATGATTTTTTATCGTTTTATGACTGTCGTGCTAGCCGTTCCCACTGTCATGAAAATCTGTTGTCACTGCAAAAAATGTTGTAGACGACAGTAAATCGTGTCGTTCTATATGTGAACAATTCCATTTAAACATATAAGCCACGACACTTAAAACTACACGATTATCTGTCGTCACGACAAAGTGGGAACGCGCCCTTAACGTTCAAAAGTGCATTTTTGGGCCTATTTGAAATAAATGCTTTGACTTTGACTTGGAAGTTGTTGGTCCAGAGTGCCATTCGTGGATCTCCGACAGTCAGAAGCCCGAAAGTCTGACGAGTACGACTGGATTCTTACCAAGTATTACACAGTAACTGGGTTGGGGACTACAGATCGGTAGATGCTCTAAGTAAAATACAGTTATTCTACTGCATCTGATTAGACTGGAAACTGACCCCAAAATAATTGGTTTAAGACTAAGCAGCTGATGATCATCCTTTGCTGTTTCATAGCAGATTACGTAGGAGACAATCGCAAAATAATTTACTGGTAGCAAAAATCTAATATTGTTATTGTATGTCACTATCATTGATAAAAGCCTCCTGCAGGCTGTGATTTCATAGCAAAATTATTCTGCGATCCAACAATAACTTGCTTCCTACATTTAATTCAACAAAATAATGAGACGCCCAAGTTACAGAAATAACATTATTAGTCTAACATAACACAACAACTACTACAAAATACGACCAATTCTAAAAATGTTCCTCCATAACAAATAAGATTCCCACTCACTGAATTCATTCATATAAATATTACGAAGGAAAACATATAGGGTGAAGTACCCAATTATCAGCACTTTAAGAGTTGGTCCTAATTTAAGCCTATTTATTATTGTGAAAAATAGTTCTTTACCCGTTAAGGCAAATTTTATAGTTCTAATATTTAATAAGGAAGACGTTATTAAAAGAAAAACATGGTTGACCTCTGTCCAAGGTTTTTTAGACGAGTAAGAATAAAAAATGGGTCGCTCACCATTTACTGGCACCATCGCCCCAATTAATAGCATAGAGCGAGCTAATTATCAGCACATAACTATCACTGTTAGGAATTGCATTAAAAAAAAATATTTCCATTCTTAAAATCTCTTTTTATTTATATTTTTATAAAATTAGTAGGTAGGTAGACCCTGTAATATAAAACAATCACTTATAATCTAATAATAATTTTTAAAATTGACAAAGTTTAACATTAATAAAGTTATCTTAGGTAGGAATTTAAATAATTTGTTCAGACTTACGAAAATCTCACTAGAAAATGTTTTACTTAAATATAATATGGTAGCCGACCAATACCAACCAATAACTATGTAGGTATCAACAACCATTAAGAAACATAAAATTGCACATAAGAAAGTGTACCAGTAAGTAAATAAAATAAAAGATAAGCTCTTGCCATCACATCTTCTAATCCTCTTGAAGGATCTTGTCTAGTTCTAGTAAAGTGTAAGTCTTCTTTTTCGTATTATTTATTATTTTTTCCAACGGGTCTATTTCGTTATCTCTTTGACCAACTTGCGAGGTTCTGTGTGGTAAATTAAGTTTAATGTCGGAAAGAATTTGGATTTTTTTATTTGGTGGATAGTTACTCTTCTCTTCGGCTTTTCTTTTCTTAATTTTAATTGAGTTTTCATTTTCAGGTGAGGATGGTATATTCGTGTTATGAATCATAACTTCGTGTTTAAATGTCTGGTGGTGATTAATGAAAGTCTCTTGTGATTTATTTTCTTTTGTCTCCTCTTTATTCGGAGCTTCTGTCTCTTGTTTTTTAGTATCTATTGCCTCTTTTGCTTTCTTGTTTATCTTGTTTCTGGTGGTTTCTACTGTAGTTTTATTTAGTTTAGTCTCCTGTATAAGATTAGCTTCAGTCTCTTGTTTTTTAGTTTCTACTGTCCCTTTTGCTTTCTTGTTAATCTTGTTTCTGGTGGTTTCTTTTGTTTTGTTTTTTTCATCTTGTTTAAGTAATCTGTTCTTTTTGCGGGTCTCTTGTTCTTCTTCTTTAAGTTTTTTAGCTTTTAATTTGTCATTTTCAGTCTTCTGCCATTCCGCTGAAGTAAGCACGAATGATGATCTCTCTACATTTTTAACACCTTTTCGTTCAGGTGTTTTTTCAACAATCAAAACGTCCTGTAATTTGACAGGTGTTAGTAAATATTGTTGACTATCAAAACATACCAATTGCGCACTACCGAGACAATCTTCAGTATTGTTATAACATTGTTCATTCGCTATAGAATTGGTCATAGCTTGCATATCATCTACAAAATCTTCTGCTAATATTACTGGTAATTGATCAATGTCTTGAAATCCAACTGCTTCGAAAGTTTCTTTGTTTATGGACGTATTAGTTTCTTGATTTTCAAAAAAACAACAAATTTTCTTCAAAATCCTTTCTGTTTCTGTCAGATTTTCAAGCGGCGTTCTTTGCAGAAATGTTACCTTTTCATGCCCTACAATGTTTTCTAAAATTTCGCGTGTCATAATTTTTTCTTTATTTGAATTGTCTTGTAGTTTTAAATTGTCTTCTTTTGGTTCTCCGTCTTGTTTACTTCCTTTACCCAGACATTTATTGTAGTTAATGGCACCAGAGTTCCAGGGACATAAGCCAGTAGTCCTGAATCCATTTATAATTGTCGTATCTTTGACACCAACCTCTAAAGCATCCTTGAGAACAGGTACGAAATTGTTCTTTGTGAGAGTCTCCAAAGGATGATCTCTCCTCCATTTCAGGACACTTTCCTTCCATGCAGTTTTGAGAGGTCTAAATGCTGACACGTCAGCTGGTTGTAGAATCCGTGTGGCGTTGGGATAAAGTGCTATCAAAACAATCTGCAATTTGCTGCACAATTCACTTACTTCAAGACTGAGATGTGTTTTGTGTCCATCTACAAATAGTATGACAGGAAATGTTACCTTTCTTTTGTAGAGGTAAGGATGAAACACATTTTTTATATAATCATAGAAAAGTTCAGACTTCATCCAGCCAGTATCGCTTAGACCAATGCCCCACTCATCTGGAACTGATGATGTTATATCTTTGGGAAGCCTCTTGTTGGGAAACACAACTAATGGAGGTGTTACGTCTCCGTTGGCGCAAAATGTAAACAGTACAGTAAGGGCTGTTTTAGCTGTAGCGTGATCCACTTCATACACGTCTCTTTCTCCTCGTAACGAAATAACTTTGCCATTTTTGGGACATAACTGAAAGTTAGATTCGTCCCCATTAAAAACACGAGCTGGGTCCTGTAAAATATCAAAATAGTTGTTTTCCTTAAGGTAAATCTCAATTTTGTGGAACCACCCTTTGATGTCTTTTTCTGACACATTAGCACTGGCTGATGTGACAGCTTCGGCAGTGCGTTCGCTGAGTTCTGGATGACGGCGCATAAAAAGGTCATACCATTTTTTTCCAGGTATGTCATCTTTAAAGGGGTTTTCTCTTCCTGACTTCTTTAAGAAGTTTGCTACGCTTAATTGTAAATCAGATTTTCTTTTTGGAAATCCTTTCCGACAGCAATCTACAACCCACTGTACCAAAACTCCTTCTTCTTCTGTCGACAATATTGGCCTAGGACCTGGTAGATCATTGCACGGCTTTCTTAATCGCGACTGGATAGTTCCTCTTGGCACATTGTAAGTTTTCGAGGCCAGTTTTTTAGACATACCTTTTTTAACTGCATCCAAGGCTTTTAGTAGATTTTCGTTTGTGTACATTTTTCGTTTATTTGGTTTATTTTTATCCTTTGGCTTCATGGTAGGTGGATAAGTGGTTCTGAAAAAGAAAAGAGATGATGAAATTCTAGGAAAACCAATTTACCAGCATACTTCTGATCCAATTATCAGCACCATGCTAAGATTTGGATTTTGATAATTTATACTACTTTTACAAAACAAAATGAATTCTATGCATAAAATAAACACAGTTTACATTAAAAGTTATGAAATTAGTATTTAGGTACTTTTTTCCATTTATCAGCACCCGTGCTGATAATTTGGAATTTACAAAATATTCGATCCGTTTATCAGCACCACGTATTTTACCAATTTATCACCATAACCTCAAATTCTACTCTTCAGATTATCCTCATAAACTATCTCAAATATCAGAGAAATCGTTAGTTTCAATATAAAGTATGTAAAAGATCTGATACATCATAAAATGTAAACATGTGAACTTACCTGCAATCACAAGAAACAGGCAAAAACAGAAGAAACTGCAGGACACAAGTGTTTGCTTACACAATTTCCGCCATTTTGTAGTCTCAAAGTATGGTGTTGCCAATAGTAGAATTCCAAAAACATACATTTATTTATTTATTAGGGTGGTAATCCAAATTAGTAAGTGAAAACCTTAGAATTTGACAAATTATTCGGAGTGCTGATAATTTGGTGCAGTGCTAGCGTTTGGGTTATTCACCCTACGGAACATGAATGCTCTTGTTAAAATCTCGTACGTCTCGAACTTTCACAATAATACTCTGCGACTTGTTAGTATGAAAATCTAAAAGGAGAATGTCCAAACGTAACGACCAAAACCTCATTTGATAAAATAAAAACGCATGTAAGAGTAAACGGGCATGAATTACAGATAGCAAATACTTCCTTAAAAAATTATCCCCATTATTAGTGAGGTATATTTTTATATAAATAATAATGATTTCTTTGCTTTTTTGGTGCAAATAAAGCTTGTTCGAAGTATAAAGACAAACAAATGTAAAATAATAGCATTATATTTATTACAAAAAAATACATTGATGTTACATATTATCATGATCAACTGATAAAGAAACTAAAAACTACTTGACTGCTTAAGTGATACTAAACGCACTATCATAAAAATGTATTTATCAAATGAGACATCCATTCTGGGATTTGATATGCAATATTGAAGACTGTTGTGATTCTAAAATCACTCATTGCATTCGTCACTGTTCGGCTGAAATAAGTGTTATTAGCTCTGAATGCTTAACTATCTTACGATCTGTTGGTGGAATATTCGCAACATAGCCGCATGGTGTACAAGTCGTCTATTTTGCACCACATGAAATTCTATATTGGACGCTTGCCATGTTGCCGCATTATAAAAGATGTGATGATTATAGTGATTATCTTGTGAGATACCAATTTCCCATGAGTTATCTATCATGTATGATCGACTGATCGCTTGAACAAGCTTAAAAGCTTGTATGTATGATTGTACTGACGCTTGGTTTTTGCGCATTCTCCTTTATTTGAGCTAATTGTGTATTTTTAACAAGTAACGATACAATATTTATTCGAAAGAAGCATGTTTATTCGAAAGAATTTCCAAAGCAGTATGGCGCGTTATTATAATCATGCGGATTACTGAGATGGCAGTGATTTTCTGCGCATACGATAAGCGAGAAGTATTCTAACAAGATACTGTAAGTGAACACGTAACGGGACGCACTGCATTAGCAGTCGCTTTTTCGATGTTTGAAAATGACAGTACGGGCATCACCGTAAACTTTTAAACTCTTCTGAACTGAGGTACGGGCAATACAGTGAAATTTCGTATAGAGGAAATAACATGCCATGCACGGCTATGCAAGAACTGTCTACGTATATCATTCTTTAGTATTACTTTAGGACGCTTCGGATATAGCAGTGGTCGTAACTTGAATGAGCAATTTTACTGCCATATCACATCATTTGAAAAAGTCGGTACCGTCCCGCAACGTGTTAAGAAAAATTAAAATATTCTTTATTATTTCGCAGCAAGTTTCAAGCAACAGGTTACCTACAGCGATGCAGAAAAGTTCATTGATGTCCTATGATTTTTTTCTTTCTGTTTTTTTACAATTGATAACAATTTGTAAAGTTTAAAATTTATTAAATAAAGCAGATTACCTATAGTTTTTAAATATTGTATCGCTCTAATAATTATTTTCAAGTTGCTGTCATTAACTCCTAAAGGCAATTACATGTCTTAATAAGACCAAAAACTTTAAACCTCACCATGAAAAGCTCGTGTTATTCGTCACGTCTTTATTTAAAAAATCAGACATGTATGAAAAAATGCAGTTAGTACATTTTCTAGAACATATAGGCTGTAGCTTATCAAGTTCAGCTCTAGGATATATAAGTATTGTAAGTTTCTGAGGTACACAACAATGTTATAGAAGTTATGCTTGAAGTTAAACTTGTTCATGTTCTAGAACTTTATGTACAGACGCTAGCACATCCAGCTACTACAATTTGTCGAATTTCTTTATTAGATTTTCAACTTTATCGTTAAAGCGTTAGCGTTCAAGGTTGATTGGGAGAATTTGACAGTTTCGGGTACTTTGATGTGCTGGCGTCTGTACCTAAGCCACGTTGAACTACCTACCCAAATAACTACCTTAGTATCCCAACTAATGCATAATGCACTCTACCAAGACGATTTCGTGAATCAATATCAATTAGGTACCTACACAAATTCATTAAACATATTTATAATTCATGGCAAGCACATCAGCCCAAGCTTTACTATTTATCCCGTTAATAGCAAACAAAGGCATTTAACTATAAATCTCGGCGATTTTTTTCGATCCCCAAAACATTTTTACTTCCTCAATTTTGAAGTATATTAAGGGCCCCATGGGGCGATATTCGAGACTAGCACACGGTCATTAGCAAAGCCTGTCGGATTCTCCTCTTTTCGAGGACTTAGCAACGCGTGCCGGCCGCGTGGCTAACCCTCAACCTTATTTGCTCATACCTGATTTGTTCGAGTTTGTTCGAATGGATTTTTATGCGAACTTTTTGATATTCGAACAAACTTTGTTTGTATTTGTGGTACAGTTTTTAGTGTGCGTAATCTTTTAATCCGTTGTGGTTATTTTTATTAAATGGGGTATTCGATGGCGGGATTTTTTAGTATGAATAAATAATTGGATGCTTCATTGTGAGCTTCAAAAAGACTACGTGCTCCAGTCGTTATTAGTTTTTTTATAGTTCATAATCCTAGTGGATTACAGAGTTTACAGAATAAAACTTGGGTCAATTAAAAATTGCAAAAACTGAATGTTGATTTCAATAAATAATAGTTTAAAAACACGCTTTAATTAAATACTCAATTTCAAAAAAGCATGGGGTGCTCTTATATTTAGTATTGGTCTTATTTTTTATTGTTATCTAGCTCCCCACGCTTTTTTACCATTATTTTCTACATTTTAGTTTGCTTTTCAATGTAAGCGTGTTTCTAAACATTTTAATTCTATTCAATTTTTTAGTTCCGCTAGCTACAAAAGCATGTTTATTTTTGTTGCCCTGGTTATCCTGGCCAGGATAAAGAAACAAATTTATGAAATTAGTGTACTGTCATCGGTTATTGATAAGTTTGCAAAGTTTGAAATTCATCTGACGGCGACTTTTTGAACGAGGTGAAAAATCACGTTCAAAGATTCCTTTAAATACATGCATACAAACCAAGCTAATAAAAGCGTGTTAATAATATATGTAACATGTAAAAAATACGACTCACACTCCCAATTTGTAAATAAAAAAAATAATTCAACGAATTATAATTTAATAAATTCTAAATAAAAACATAATGGCTACGTCAAACTAAGTCAGTAGCGAGTAGAGAACAATAGCCGCCGATAGTGAAGCTACAGCCACCTGCGAGATTAATAATAACCCACCCCCACCCCACTTTTGTCTGTAATCCCATTGAGTCCGCTACCGTGGGTACAGGTGTCGCATTCAGACCTATTTGTTGACTGTTAAGAGATTTTATTAAATTAATTATGTACTACTGGTGCCAGACGTAAAGAATAACACCACCCTATTTCTTCCCGTGTGGGTGTCGCAAAAGGCGACTAAGGCGCTGTCCTATTGCCATCGCTCGCGCGATCGTGCGGATGGAACGAAGTTCCTTTCCAGGATTCATAATAGTTATAATTTTTTAATTATTTATTATGTACAAAAAACCTGTATACACTCAACAAAAATATTCTCTCTCCCTATCTCCTTCTCTCTCCCTCTCTCTCTCTCTCTCTCCCTCTCTCTCTCTCACCCTCTCTCTCTCACCCTCTCTCTCTCCCTCTCTCCCTCTCCCCCTCTCCTCCTCTCTCCCTCTCCCCCCCTCCTCCTCTCCCCCTCTCCCCCTCTCTCCCTCTCCCCCTCTCCCCCTCTCCCCCTTTCACCCTCTTCCCCTCTCCCCCTCTCTCCCTCTCTCCCTCTCTCCCTCTCTCCCTCTCTACTCACAACAAAAAAAAAACAACATACAAAATATACAGGGTTATTTGTAAAACACCGGCAACCTCTCAGGACTATGTTACTAACATCATAAGCAACAACTTTTGTTCTATGACTTTTAAAAATTCATCATATTTTAGTGCATCAGATTTTCAAACAAAAATAAAAATATTTAAATTGAACGCTCTAAATGTTACGGAGTCTATGCGAAGCAAAAGAAAGCGATAGTATATTAGCAAGGGGAGCGGGGTTAGGGCGGCGGGGGCGCTTGAACTTGACTTATTTACAGGCAGCCGATTTTTGTATGAAAATCTGATGCACTAAAATATGATGAATTTTTAAAAGTCATAGAACAAAAGTTGTTTATTATGATGTTAATAACATAGACCTGAGAGGTTGCCGGTGTTTTACAAATAACCCTGTATACGGTCGAATTGAGAAACCTCGTCCTTTTTTTGAAGTCGGTTAAAGCATTTCGTGACAACTTTTCGTAAGAATTTTTTCCGTCTAGCCCCCTTTCACAACGCGCGATAAGGAACTTCGTTCCAAAAAGAAAGCGTAGACCACATAATATACTGTATAAAAACAGAAATCGGCGCGGTGAATTTCACAACCAGTATTTCGACATACGGAAAAATGAAGAAGATTTTTACGAATATTTACCCCCCATTGCCTCCTCTCCGCTTAGTCGCGCGAGCCGGCGATCGCCATTCGGACATTTAGTACTGATCAGTATGTTTGATCGGACGATCGTACGATCAATACGATGCGTCGATGATCGCGCGACGAAAATCAAACAATTTGGTCGCATCGCATGATCGCACGACCAGCAATAGGACATTCAGTAGATATCAGTATGTTTGAACGCACGATCGCACGATCATTTTCATCGGACGGATGCATGATCGCGCGAGCGATGGCAATAGGACAGCGCCTAAGGGACTTACTAGAGAATGGGCAGCAGCTTTCTCTATGTATTTAACCACCATACTGCGATCGCCAACCCGCCTGCCAAGCGTGGCGATTATGGCAAAGCTCCCCAAATTGGGGGAGGCTTATGTCCAGCATTGGACGTCTTACGGCGGAAATAATTATTATGAATGATGATTTATGTACTGATCAAAAATATGTTTACACCACTTTGTAATAAACTTCAATCTGCCCCCGTATTGCACTGTTTTTACGACTTGATGAAACTTGAAGATTTCTTCATTAGGTATTTAATATTTTATGGACGCCGCCACAGTCGGCCCAGAAAGTGGTGGCGAAACGACCTGAACACGTACCACGATGCGGCGACGGCTAGATCGAAGTGGCGCGGGAAAACATAAAAAAAATAAAAAGCACATGAGCCTTTCGGCATAAATTATCCAAATGATCGTGAAAACCGCATCAAGATTCGAAAGTTGATTTAAATAATACAAAACATCGAGCCATGTATCCTCAAAGGATTTGGCAGAGCTGTGCCTGTTTATGTTTCTAAGTCCCATATAATAGTGAATAGCTCACTGCCATCGTCTGAACACAAATCCAGATTGCGAGCTGCTACTGAAAATTTCCAGATAGAAAATCCCAGTAACACTGAACGACCTGGGAATTGAACTTAGGACCTCATGCAGAGCAGTAACTCTTGCGACCAATGGACCAAGAGGGCGATTTTATTCGAAGTGGTAAAATTTGAGAGTTTGTTAGTATGTAAGGGTAGTTCTCGGAACTATAGACTGCCCAAAGCTGTTTGGCAGTTACATAAACACATTGCAAAATGTTTTCGTTATCTGTTTGTGTATGAACACGGTTTGTGTAACCTGAAAATCCCCGAATAGAATTAAATACACTGTTGATTCGACACCCAATATGTATTTCACTACTGAGAAGCCGCATTGTGTCACAGAAAAATATTTTACATCAAAAAAAGAAATTTCATGTGAATTTAATCACGGGCAGGAGCTTATTAATATGCAGAGAATAATATTAACTTATGTCACCGTATGATCATAAACAACGGTAATTTATAATCTATCTCGCGAGATTGTAATCCATCAATGAACTGTGAGCTGTAGGACCTTACCGTTTACAATATGACGCATTAATTTTCGATACCTAATATAATCTATCCATGTCAAACCGTCTAATGATAAGTGAATTACTACACTTACCGACGAGTGTACTACGTGAGCTCGACAAATGGATGTGCGCATAACACTTGTGCGACAAAACTGTACTGCGACTCACCATAGTTCGAATGCACGCTTGTGCGACACACTGAATCTAGTCGTTTCTAGCACTCGCCGCCCGCTGCCGCGGCACCGCTCGCTTCGCTCGCTCGGCTCGTGCGTAGGAGGTCACAATTTTAACCTAACCTAACCTAGTGTACTATGTGAGCTCGTGTGTGGCACAAGCGTGCATTCGAACTATTGTGAGTCGCAGTACAGTTTTGTCGCACAAGTGTTATTCGCACATTCAGTTGTCGAGCTCACGTAGTACACCCCTTACCGACTGGGTTCATAATCTGTCCAATTTCATCACTCGTTAAATTGTGAACCCTCCCTGATTTATCGATATTGATGGCCGAATTGGTTTCAGTTACTAAGCCAGGGCACCTCGACTAGGTTAGGTTTGAACTGTGACTAATGACGCGCGAGCCGAGCGAGCAAATCGAGCGGTGCCAAGGCAGCCGCCGACGAGCGCTACTTCAAAATTGATGGCAGTTACTTGGCTATTTAGTATTAGCGTAAGATATTATCCGTCACATGCAACTTTGATACCAGTTCATAATTTATTTGCCATGGACAGATTATAGACTATTGAAACATAATACATTAATTTGTAAATGGTTTGTTGCAGTTCACAATTGTTCAATAGTTTATAATCCTGCAAGTTAGATTATAAACTTACGATATTTAGAATAATAGGGTGACATATTTATACAAAAGAAGGTCGTTTGAAAATGGAGAAGAGCTCTTGTAAATTCCTAGGTACTTTTCAAAATGGAAAGCCATTTTAAAACGCAAAGAAAAAATTCAATTGATCCTTCGCTTGTTTCGAAATTTCTGTCAAAAGACCTTTTCATTTAGAATCGCAGCTAGAAATAGCTGCAATTTTCCTCAGTTTTCTGGAAAAGCATTTGCTGGTACTGAAGGTAAAGCTGTTAAGGCAATTGAACCTGTAGATCGAATTTACCGTCCTTTTACAGAGATTTAATCTCTAACGGAACCTTATAGCAACGAGAATAAAGATCACGCTGAATCAAAATCGGAGGTAATACAACTGTAGTGACAATCTTTTGAGAGAAAAGGTGCAAGAGTTCTGTAAAGAAAAACTACAGAGCCCATTCACAGAAACTTTTTTCGGACGAATACGAGTGAAATCGGAGTAATTCTATTTTCAGTGCATAGTAGAATTGTCAAACATAACACAGACTCTTCTCAGACCAAAAGGTTCGTTGAAAAAAACAGGTAAGTGAAAGCGATGAAATTTTAAACAAATCTATTTCATTAGAATGCAGTACTTATGTCTATCTTTTGTTTCGTTTGTAGAGTGTTCCGTTATTTTAACATTTTAAATACTACTTTGTAACTTACATGCCTACACGTTGCTTTAATACCCAAAACTGAAAGAAAGACTTTCTGAATTGAGGTTGTAGCATAAATATAATTAGCATAGATAAGATAAGATAAGATTTCTTTATTCGTTTAAACATTGTATACATACAAGTGCATGCAAGATATTATATTATTTCAGTCCAGTCATGTTTAGCCGTAAGAATCGGCGTACAAATATTTTCATACATAAAATAATTTATGACATAAAAGAATTAACAATACGAGAAATCAAAAAAAAAATTACATTTACATTACACTTACAAAATTTATAAATTAGAAAATATTTTTATTTTAAAATGTCAAAAATTACATACTAAAATACAGGAAATAGATAAAATTATTCAATCAAAAAAACACTTTTTCGGCTAGAAATTCGGAGACACTATAATAAGCTTTTTTCAAAAGAAAACATTTTAATTGGCGCTTGAATGCCCTACAATTCAGCTCTTTCCAACGTTTAGGTAATCTGTTAAAAATAGTAGGCGCCATACAGACGATACTTTTGCGCATGAGTGCCATTTTTGCTGGATATACTCTAACAATGGTCATATCCCGTCTGTTACGCGGTACAGTTTCCTGTAGACGCGGAAATAAATTGGGGTTTGTTTTAACAAACATTGCGGTTTCTAGGATGTACATACAAGCAAGAGTTAAAATATTGTACCTTTTAAAATATGGTTTACATGTATCGATCGTTTTTAGGCCAAACATAGATCTGATGCATCTCTTTTGTGCCTTAAATGCCGTGTTAGCGTCAGTCGAATTTCCCCAAAATATGATGCCGTATCTAAGATGAGTCGCAACTAAGCCGTGATAGGCCGCAATCAATGTATCTACATTCACTACTGTAGCTAGACATATAATATTAATACTGCTGGACACAAGCCTCCTCTCAGTAAGAGGAAGTGGGCCGTTATCCACCACGCCGGCCCATTAGGGGCCATCCATTAACGTCACACAAGTTTCATGATTTTTTACCAGATTTCATACCTAGCTTGATACGACTCAAAATAGTGAAAATTTATGTTCTATGTATTTTGCGTTGCGTTTCTCTGAAGAGCGCTATATAACGGCCACAGTAACGACCGTCATTGAGTTGATAGCAGCAGTGTTTAACTTTACGGTATCAAAAAACTCTCCAAAGAAGCTCATTATGTTAATTTCATAAATTACGTTTCAGTGATGTCATTCAAAGATAAATGCAAACGCTGTGTGGCAGTCTTAGGAAATTCTATCTTTACAGTCAAATGTCAAAAAGACTTCTTAGTTTCGACGCTGTATTTACCTCATTTACTTTAGCTGGTGGTCGAAATTAGACGGTAATTCATTTAAAACTAAATGTATTTTGTAATGTATTGTTATTTAAAAATATTAGCTTTCTGGACCACTTCTTCATATTTTATAAAGTTTACCATGACAAATTTTGCGTCCGCGAAATTTTTGTCAAAACCGAACATTTTGCTTCACGTATTTTCTACTAGATTTTTTTGCTATACTTGTACGTAGTATATAAATATTTTAGTGTTAAATTGTATATCGTTTTAAAGATATCTTAAACATTCTTTAACTCTCCTCACTGGGCATTAACTCAACAATATTTTCTGAAAGCAAATATAAGGCAATAAAGTGCACTCCTTCCATCGATAAGAACTTCATTTTCCAAGAACTATTCACAAACTCAAATACCATCAACGAAGATCGTAAGTTCTTTTAAGTACAATAATTGCACTCAAGTTACTGAAGAAGTGTTCTCAAGACACACCTGAAATAAAACCTTTTATAAGAAATGAGTTTATTTATTTTAGCACGTTAAGCCGTTGGTCCCGGCTGTCTTTCGTAGATCTTAGACAGTCGTTACGGGTCGTCAGAAGCCCGAAAGTCTGACAACCAGACTTACCAAGGGGTATCTTATTACCTAGTAACTGGGTTGTGGAAGTCAGATAGGCAGCCGCTCCATGTAAAAAACTGGTACTCAGCTACATCCGGTTAGACTGGAAGCCGACCCCAACATAGATGGGAAAAGGCTAGGCAGATGATGATGACGAGTTTGTTTATTTTCAAATAATATAATAATAAATATCTTAGGACAACCAACACAACTTTATCTGATCCCAAACTAGGCAGAGCCTGTACTATGGTAACCAGACAACCGATAAACATACTTATATATTTCTAAATACATACATATTATAGATAAATTATACCCTGACACAGAATAAATGATTGTGCTCATCACACAAAGATTTGACCTGGATGGGAATCGAACCCACGACCTTAATCTTAGCAGTCAGGGTCACTAACCACTAGACTAACAGGCCAGTCAAAAAAAATCACAACGACACCTTCAATTTTGGGATACTGCGAAGACACATCATATATTTATTAACTATCGACAGTACTTAGGGCCCGTGGCTAAGTAAATATTATTTAGTTCCTGAATGGGTGACCATCTTTACCCCATGTGCCTTGGAAGGCAAGTTTGTAGATCTTTGACAGTCGTCACGGGTCGTCAAATTCCGGAAAGTCTGACAATCAGTCTTACCTAGGGGTATCATATTACCCTGTTACTGGGTTGTGGATGTCAGATAAGCAGCTGCATCCAGTTAGACTGCACCCTAATTGCGAAACGCACTATTAATTAGAGTCTGAATCGGTATGAAGATTTTTTATAATCCGTTGCGTCATTTGCTCGAATAAATTGTCGGCTCAGCAACGTAATTAACGCAATGAATGTTGTTTAACTATCAAAATGAAACCAATTCCTACTGACAGCAAGTTACGCAATCACCCCTCTGGAAATGGAACCCAACCTAGTTGGGAAAAGACAAATGACATGAGTCTTTAAGTGTCCCATATAGGTTATATACCAAAGATTATCAGGGTGCTCAGCAGACTCCTTTTGTGAACTTCGTGCTTTAAAAGAAAAGCAAAACTGAAAAAGAAAAGAAACATTTGAAATTTGTACTCTGGTAGCGTAACTAAATGGCCTTTGTACGCTAGACATACGTTTTAGTACAGACTTTTCATACTTATCTCCTTTCAGAAGGTCAATAAGAATAAAACCCTCAATCAGCGCAACAGTTTTTTTTTCACCAGATTTCAGGACAATTCTCATTCAAAAGCTTCATAAAAATGTACTCAAAACAACAGAGCAAAAAGCACCGCATATTAAAACACCCAGTCGTATTCATATCTTTTATTTCGTGGCACCTCTCTTCCGAAACGATTGAACAATGAACTATGATCCGTGCCACGGGAAAAATACACAGTGAATAACCGAACAATACTTTCGAAAAACCATTTCCCAAGAACGGCGCCCTTTGTTCTAATAAAACCGGCGTAGAGCGGGCTGTGTCACGTACAGTACAGGGTTCCGTAGATAATATTGATAATTATGTGGACACAGTTATTAGTTTCTGAACTTCAGATTGTAAATTCAATTTAAAATACAAAAATATAGAAGAAGACCTAAGACTCAAAATAAGTGTACCTATTTATTATTATTATTGGAAACAATGATTTATCACACGGTTTGGGTATGTGGGCACGAAAATTATTATTATTAGTTTAGGGAGCAATTTCCCGGAATCGGGAGTTCTGTTCGAATACAAACTCAATACCCTAATAATTGTTGCGTATCCCACTTTAAAAATATAATCCGACAGATTGTAATAATATTGCTGGCGCTTCAGTTTTTTTTTATACATCTCGAGCTCTCACTCGACTTTAAAAAATATACGTAAATACAATTGAGGAAATGTCAAAATCTAAATGTGTTACGCAATTACCCGCCAGTTGAACAATCTTGATATCCTATACTGCGAATGCGACTGCTTATGTATGCCCAGATTGAAAAGACTAGGAGATAGGAACAGATAAACGGACAGACACACATCATAAAGCTGTAAAGACATAGCACAGATTGGAGCGCACCGCGCCGCAACGCAACTCGGTAATCCTCGTTCGTCCTACATATTGTTTTTGGAACGAAGTTCCTTATCGCGCGTTGTGAAAGGGGGCTAGACGGAAAAAAATCTTACGAAAAGTTGTCACGACATGCTTTAACCGACTTCAAAAAAAGGACGAGGTTTCTCAATTCGACCGTATATATTTTGTATGTTGTTGTTTTTTTTTGTTGTGAGTAGAGAGGGAGAGAGGGAGAGAGGGGGAGAGGGGGAGAGGGGAGAGGGGGGAGAGGGGGTGAGAGAGGGGGAGAGGGAAAGAATATTTTTGTTGAGTGTATACAGGTTTTTTGTACATAATAAATAATTAAAAAATTATAACTATTATGAATCCTGGAAAGGAACTTCGTTTCATCCGGGTGTCCCTTGACACCTCTAAAGTTTTTTTGTATGAACCAATGCACACTACAGGCGGGCAGCACCGCACTTTTATTGTATAAGGATGCGTTGCACTGCAGTTCGTTGCGGGTGTAATGTGCGCTAGGATTAAGTTTCATTATTTGACTATGGGCCCCTAAAAAGGGCGATACGTGAGTTTAGGTTTGTTTTTTGACCCTAACAATGAGGCAGGAGAGGCCACTAGGGCGCGCCACGTGGCCTAGCGAACCCATTGTCTTGTTTGTCAATTGAATGAGAACTTTAAATCAGCGTAAATTAAAGTCCATTTTAAATGGTGAATATATCTTGCGGTGGATGTTGGAATGAATGAATATACAGGAGGATTTTGAGTCTGTGCTTGGGGTTGTTTATTGTTTACTAATTATCATTATTTTATACGTACAAGCACTTTATCAGAAATAAAAGTACAACCTATCCAAAAGATGTGCATAGTATTGTAAATTTAATAGTAATAAATACCTCTTAAAACAGGTAATTATTTGCGTGCGCTGCCTAAACAGTTGTATTTAATTGAAAACAATGTAAAGCAGCCTGATCCGCCTTAAATAGTTCTACAAAAAAGCCCGTGACACCATACTTCTATATTTTATATTTTCGGCGATATAGTGGCTTTTATGTTTAAAAAAAAGTATTTTTCAACATACATATGTTAAGAGCATTATTAAACAATAAAATATTAATCCTTATCATAAAAATATATTTAATGATCACAAAGCCATCATAAAGATACGATTTGCCTTGTACAGTATGTCAGTTGGTTGAAACGTTTCGAAGTTAATGTTTAATTACGAAAACGCCAAAACCCGTCCTACATTCACTAACCACTTTAGAACATGCTTTGTGAGGACGTTTTATCCAATCACCCATAGAGAGCTTTTGGAATGGAATATGCTGTAACTCATTTAACGGCCACACAAACGTCAAACACTGTCATTTAGTTCAGGCTTTAATACACGTCACTAGCAAAGTTATGACTATGAGATATCGTTGAAGTATCTAAAGTATAAACAACAAACTGTTACAGATAATAGCACATTTTACTAAAAGTAGGAAGTAAAAAAAAAGTCTACCTATGTCCAATATTTTTTTACGATGTATTTATTGCAACAAGTTCTGCAACCCTAGCCAAGTTGCAATTGGTTAATCTGCAATTGTTAACGCTAGTCGAAAACTAATCAAATGTATAGGAATGAAATCATCTCAACGTTAAGTCACGTGGTTAGAACAAACGTATAATAAATTCGTAGCCAAGTTCACATCGTTCAAAATGATAGAATGAATTGTTATTGTTTCTACAATGTTCAACGCTACATCCTTTGTTATAAAGGTAATTTTTCTAAAGACATTGTAGAACGAGCGGCCGACTCATGTGCGTCAACCTGGCTAAGTACGAACTTATCGTTTTCTACAATTGCTGACACCGAGGCGTTACCGATTGGAGAATAGAATCCGACAGTTGTCTGACGATTCTCAATCCGGGAGGCCTGTTGAACCAGTGTCCTCAGAAAACGTAGCTGCAGTTAAGAAACTACTTGAGATATATGGACATATAACGTACAAACAAATAGAGATTAGTTAACAATCAATTCATACAATTTTACATGACCATCTTCAAGTTAGAAATGTTTGCACATTGTTGGAACCTCACCTTTTGACAGCGGCCCAAATGGAATGTCGTATGAAATGGTGTCAAAACATGCTCACTATGTTCGATGGTGGAAAATCTCTTAACATCAATTCAATAGTGACAGGTGATGACTTATAATTAGGTGCTGTATTATTACGACGTAAAATCTAAATTTAAAAAGAAGGTGTGGATTTTTGATGATTAGGAACAGCCGACCACCATTAAACAATCTCGATATGTAAAAACGAAAATGGTCGTTGTCTTCTTTGGCAAAAGGGTTATAATGAAGCGGATAACTGTTTATGAAAAGAAGACTGTCACCGCAAAATGGTACACCGAGATTTGTTTGCCTCAATTGATTGAATCTCTAAAAGACCTTCGGTCCAAATCACGCATTGACACGCATAACTCACCTGCACATCACGCTCAATTAACTCAAGATTTTTAAGCCACTTTGATCATATCCACTAGAATACCCTTTCTACAGCCTTGAGCTCACACCTTGTGACTTTGGACTCTTCCCAATGATATAGGATAAACTAAAAGGTCACCGGTATTCCAATGTTAACCAGCTAAGCGAAAAACTTAGTATTAAACACCTTTTAACTTAGTTTGATACTTATCTAAATTAAATTTTGTAAAATTCTTTCACCTAGGTATGTAAACCTAAGATATCAGCGCCTAAAACTTATGAGCTGTATTTTCGAAAACCACGCGGACGAAGTCTTGGGCGAAGTACTAGTCACCTAATTCTGAGTTTCCAATAGGTTTTCTTCAAGTGGTAGTGGTAGTAGTACTGACAATGCATGCAATAACTGGATAGCTACTATTATATCTGTATAGTTCTTTCCTCACATCACCATTTCAAACGCTATTCTACATGGTTCTTGCATAATCTTACCAAGATAATGTCTGGACTTTCGAAAGAACTTTGCTAGCTTCCCCATGTACTGAATGCAGCTCTTCTCAAGAATTTATACCTCCGTTTACAATAAATTGAGACGCTACACGATCATAACTGTTCTTTAACCACCTCCCTAGTCATAATGATAACCGACTGGAAGAAAGTAAGTGAACCTCCAGTCACTCCAAACAAATTGCACGATTAAAGTACTCCACGCCACGAAAGCTGGGTTTGTTATCTTCAATGGTACCCTTAGCAACAACTCGTTTCCACAAGCATGTAACGAAGCCATCATTATCAATATCCCCAAGCTAGACAAGCCCACGTCTGAGCCCACTATTATCATCCCATTAGTCTCCTCAGTGTTCTCGGCAAAATCTAACAAAGGTATATTTATAAGCGTCTCAAAAAATATGCCGAAGAAAAGAGCTTTATTCCCAGCGAACAGTTTAGTTTCCGAACACAACTTACGTGCGCCCAGCAAGTCCACCTCATTGTAGATCACATAAGCGCCAGTTTCCACCGTAACGCGATGACGGACGCCTTGTTCTTCGACACAGCGAAAACGTTCGACAAAATCTGGCATGATGGCTTTATTAGGTACATAACCTTAACCAACTCGATGTGTCAGACCGTCTTGTGCTCATTATACAAAACTCTTTGTCGGATCACACTTTTCGCTGTCATCTTGAGGGTTCTATCTCCTCCGATCACCCGATTTGCGTCGGAGTTGCTCAAGGCTCCATGATATCCCAAAAGTTAAAAAGCCCAATTGGGTCTTCTTGAACACTGTCTTACTTTCAGGGAGCACATAAACGCGGTTCGTTTACGCGCTGCCTTCCTTTGCTTTTAGTAGATTCCACGTCATAACCTATGCTTGCGTTGTCTTCGCAAACGCTAACCACATCCTGTTCATAATATGCAGACCCTCAAAAATAGTTTCCTTAGAAAAATAATGGGAGCCCCATCTATGTTCGTAATGAGCATCTTCAACTTGATCCCAGATTTACAAAGCGTTCCCTTAATACTTTACGTTCCCGAACAAAATGTTTCTATGGCTATGCTGTATACACCCCAATGCCCTGATTGCCGCGGCCACCCGATACACTCCCTATCGCATTAGTAGGATTCGCTGACATAGGTATACTCTATATATTCCCAATGAAGCTAAAACACAGGAGGGTTTTAACGCCGAGAATGGATAGAGTGAACACTTTTACAGTACAACTATTTATTTAGGTTAGGTCTGTGTTTTCTATCTGACTTCTCTCGCTAGCTAACTAAGCAGGTGAACCTAGGAGATTGTCAGCTGCCTAACCGGACTTGCCTGTCGTTGTCTCAAAAAAATCTCATAAACCTACGCACAGAAATACCTGTATGTACTTTACAAGATGTTGTACTGAGCTGTGATGAACCACCGATAACACAGGCCCGTATGTTTCTTAAATTTTGGGCCCCAGATTATGACGCCTAGCAACATGTTGCGATGTGGGGTTACGGGGTGCCCCAGTGAATAAGTTTTAATTGTGTAACTAACGCGCACCAATGATTTGGCGTAAAATTCTCATTAATTTGCATGTACTACAAGTTTCACGCTGATTTTAGGGATGGAAAAATAAGGGTCATGGAGAGCTGTTAATTGGAATGGGTGAGTATTCTGTTACGATTATGTTGTGTTAAAATTTTGAAAGAACAAACATTCGCGAAAAGCTGTGAAATTAGGCATTAATGCGGTTTTGCTACAACCAAAAACATGTGCAACAAAAAAAAACAAATTCCCCTAAAACTTTGGTCTAAGACAAAATCACAATAGTAATCCGAATTCTGTCAACCTATCGCTGGCTCATCACAATTTTTTTAAACAAGAAAAAACAGATATCATCACCACACCATTCATTTATCGAACCGAATGGAGCGACGAAAAGGTCACAAAAAAAGAAAAAAAATCGTAACAAGAAAGTGACAAAAAGCCGTGTTCGAGATGACAACGTCATCGGAGCGATCTCGCTGGACGATCAATTATGTATGATTCATTGCGTTCGCGCAGGCTCGCTGTGTCACCAACCCGCTCCAAAATATTATGATTTTAAGATTTTATCGATGTTTCCAATAAATAAATCTGTTGCGACATTGTTTCTACGTTGTGGGTATTTAAGAAAAAAACAATAAGTTATAACATACAGCGTTTACCTCAGATCCGTCATTGTTTAATGACTGGAACGAAGATCTCACAGGTAACATGTGCGCAGATTTCCTTGCTTGCGAAAGTATGACGCGAGAAACTGAACAGACATGTTCATGGACCTTTATGTAAGTAATAATCGAATTACATTTCAATTGATTACCATGATTAAATCCTAGAAAGAGTAGGCCATGGATTCTTGCAAATTCAGCACGAAAAGTCGCCTAAGGCTTAGCGCCACACGAAAAACTTTAAAAACTGTCGGTTTTTAAATAGCCGGAAACGGTAATCCACCTGCAAATTTGCCCTACAGCTGACGTTTACTCAATTTTATTTCAGTACCAACAGTTTTAAAAGTACTAAAACGCAAACAACGCCTCCACCATACGTACTGAGTACGTACATAGGAAACGAAATAATACTTTTGCAAAATGTACATCAACGCGCGAGAGCATCCTGATAACATTGTAAATTACTATAGGATATACAGGATCAGTTTTTATCCAGTGTACAAACTGTAACCATGAATTCAGCATATCATTCTAGACCCCCCAGCGTAGAAAATTTTCGTCGTTTATACAAAAAAAAACAGTTTTTACATACATTTTGACCCCGTAGGTATTGCCTTTTTCTATGAAACAGCTGATATTTTTTTGTAAAACCTATCGAAAAATTTCTGCGCTAGGGGGTCTAGAATGATATGCTGGATTCATGGTTACAATTTACGCACTGGATAAAACTTATCCTGTAGATAATTACTTTTGATTAATACCTTTTATTCGAAGCTGTGGGCTAGTTAGTATCTACAATACGAAGATACTATATTTCGTAACAGAAATCGAGTGTGGGTACCCACCGTGTGAGTACCACCCTGCTATTAGAATAGGATACAAAAAAGGATGCATGTTTTCGAAACGCTATAGAAAGTAGCCATCTACGTTTTTAAATAGGCACAGAATAAAGCCACTATGCGTGCACTGGTATAGAAAGCTATACGTTACATTTTTCGGCAGTTCCGAACCGTTTGCATTTAATCTCAGTGAGTGCAAAGCCTAAAACATCATATTTGACCTCGTGCATTTGATAATTAATGTTTGTGACTGACATAGTTCATAAGAGGATTAATGGTGAGCCGTGCCTCGGCACGTGTCGTGTGTACTTAATCCCTAGCAGCCAAACAGATCTTGACTGAACCTAATATTTTGATTTGATTTTGAAACTATGTTCACATTGATTTGTCGAAGATAAGCTTTGTTAAATAGTGTATTTATGAATTTAAGTCGTCCTGGAAGTTAAAATAGTTTTCAGTTTCGGTCTTTTGGACTGCTTAAGTGTACCTACCTAGAATTCCAAAATCCACTTAGCTTAATGTCTATGATATGTATGACTCTAGTACTAATGACAACACGAGCAGAATGTGCGATTATGTTTTTTAAACGAATTTAATAGAAATCTACTTTCTACAATATTCCACAAAATACACTCAATAAGTCAAATCTTGAACCTGAAAACGCTAGAGGACTTCTCAATAATATAATGCAAGGATCTATTTTACAAATTCCATGAAATTTTAATGTACTGGTAGATACTAATAACAGTTCATAATAACTTATATTCGAAGATCATTTTTTAAACATATTCTTTAACTTTTTGGAAAACCAAACAATAAAATCTAATAATTAAAATATTTACGTCTTAATATATATAAATTACGTGTCACGTTGTTTGTCCGGAATGGACTCCTAAACTACTTAACAAATTTTAATTAAATTTGCACACCGAGTGCAGTTTGATCCAACTTGAAAGATAGGATAGCTTACATCTCAATTTATAGTCGCAAAATAATAGTTATTTTATTGCAAATAAATTTGTTTATTATTTGCCAGTCACAATTATCTGTTAGCTCCAAACGGTTTGAGCAAAAATTTGACGCGGATATAAGCTAGTGTCATATAAGTCATAGTCGGCTGACTAAGATTTATAAGACTTATGTTGTACCCACAGCTGGGACACGGCCCCCTCATCTCAGTGAAAGGTAAGTGCTACCACGCAGGCCCAGTGCGGGTAGATGATGGTGGTAGATGTCACATGACTTCGATTTTCTGGTTCTAGGCCATGCCGGTTTCCCCAAAATGATTTCCTTCACCGTTTTGAGAACAGTGGTTATGAAATTATTTACATAAAGTTAGGCGCCTGCCTGGAGCCACGTCCTACAACTCGTAACTCGGGGCTGCTACCACTGGGCCACCATTGCTTTCAAATTTGCAATTAAATATAAGTATGTATATTTCAGGCATTTGTTTTAACACGTTGAGTGCCGATCACGCGATATCGCGTGAATAGTCGGCTCTGCATTATGGCCGATCACGCGGTATCGCGTGCTTGCTACTTACAATTTTGTATGCGCTCTAAATCTGTGGCCATATGGGATTTACCATCAATCTATGTTCGGCACTCAACGTGTTAAAGTCTGTTTAATGTTTCACGTGTGTAAGTAATAGTGTTTTAAAAACAAATATTTATTAAAATATTAATAATATTGTAGGTAATGTGGTGCGAAGAATTGCCAAACTTAAGTGGCAGTGGGCAGGGCACATTGCTCGCAGAACGGATGGCCGATGGGGTCGGAAGGTTCTGGAGTGGCGACCGCGTACTGGAAGACGGAGCGTTGGAAGGCCTCCCACAAGATGGACCGATGACCTGGTGAAGGCCGCAGGAATACGTTGGATGCGAGAAGCACAGAATAGGTCGAAGTGGCGGTGCTTGGGGGAGGCCTATGTCCAGCAGTGGACGTCTTTCGGCTGAAATGATGATGATGATGAGGTAATGTGTATTATTAGAGTAAGACGCACCTCGGATAAGTTAGGCGCGAAGAGGATGACAGGGTCTAGTGAGTGAGCGAATCGAGCGAACAAACACCCCGCCAGCCCTATAGAAACTTACCAGTCTGCGTCAAGGTACTCCAAGTCTTAAGTTCACCAGGTGCTTTTATTTGCTCGCACCGTCCGCATCGTTCCTCTCAGCCATCCTGTTTTGCTTACCGAGATTTTAAAATGAAATATTGCTTTGTATACCCATTTTATTTTTCTTTGTAGATCTTAAGATATTATCAAAGCCTTTTAACGGTCCAGGAAGCGTGACATCTATGAGCTTTGTAAACACCCATATTTTTAAACCGTTTTTTTTCTAATAATATATTAGTTATGTTCCATTCTTCCCGTCGGTGTCGTAAGAGGCGACTAAAGGGACTTAGTAGGAAATGGGCAGCAGCTATGCATTTTACCTTCATACTGCAATCGCCAACCCGCCTACCAAGCGTGGCAAACCCCCGCCCCCCAAATTTAGGGAGGCTTTTGTACAGCAGTGGATAAATTTACTCTGAAATGATGATGATGATATTAGTTATAAAGTAAATATTCAAGAGCATCGTTTAAAAAAATATAAATATATTTGAATTTTTGTGAGAAGAATGCATAACTGTGTTAAATGAATTCTAAATGTCAAAATAGTTTTATTTCATGTTAAATGTGATTGGCTTCGGCCGTTCTATTTAAAATAAATAAATCTGTTCATTCTACACTATAATCTCATCATCATCAGCCTATAATGTTCCCACTGCTGGGACACAGGCCTCCTCTCGGTGAGAGGGAGTGAGCCATAATCCACCACAAGGGCCCAGTGCGGATTGGTAGATGTCACATGTCTTCGAATTTTTGGTTCTAAGACATGCCGGTTTCCTCACGATGTTTTCCTTCACCGGTTTGAGAGCAGTGGTGATGAAATAATTTACACAAAGTAAAGCGACTGCTTGGGTTCGAACTCACGACCTACTACTCGTAAGTCGCGGTCGTTACCACTGGGCCACCCCTGCTGTTCATCGCGTGCATCGGAAAATCGAAAAGTGTGTTTTAATAATCGATTTTCAACTTTCGGTGCTGAGCAGTGAGTCGAAGATCCAATGCGCGAAATTATCCCGCCATGATTTTATTACAACGACTTAGAGCTCCTTTAGCCTTGAAGGGGTTACTAGGTTCGTAAAGAACTCGCAACTAGGTTTTACAGTATTTGAAGAGTGTGAGAGTGAGTGTGTGTGTGTGTGTGAGAATGTGTGTGTTTTCTTTCTTTCTTTCTTCATAAGAAATACTTGCATTTCGGTCTTACCTAATGCTGATAGTGAAAGAGGATTCAATTAAGTAAGGAGCGCGTGACTTACCTAGAAAGCTTTAGTGGATCTTCATGAAGGACGATGAATCAAAACCCAATCATGGCCCATGATTTTCAAGTATTTTTTTTTCAACACATTCGGTTAAATAAAAAAATAAAAAGCTTTTCATTATTTAGCTTATCCAAACTCACCAACACAAAACAAATGTGCCCAAAAACGATTGATTTATCTTATTTCGTTCAGAAGTTCCTACAGCCGTCTTCCCGCCTCCATCTTCAGAATTGCTCCATGGTATCCATATTAAGTATTGTCACCTAAAATACGTAAGTAGACCAAATGTGACCTCAATTGCACAACGGGAAGTGACTAATTAAGCTTCAAAGATTCGTGCTGAACATACATAAAAACATCACAAATTAAAATATAATCTTGTAAAAAGAAACTTCTTTCTACCTCCCACTGAAGATCGTTGTCACACTACGAACTATGACAGTTCTCGAAAAAGAAATGTAATCATAGTCTGTCGAGACGTTTCCTAACACTTCGTAGATAACAATCGTCTCCGACTCAATGAGCATTCATCACATTTTTTGTCAAACAGCGCCATCTACCTAACGCGTCAATGAATCGGAAAGCGATCAATAATGGCGTCCCTTTTACCGTTACGTTTAAAATTGGTGAACTCTATCTGCCTATTCTTATGGTGCAATGTGCAGTTCTACTCGCTTTTTGACGATACGGTTTGGTTTTGAAATATTTGAGATGTCATATCTATGATAAAACAATGGGATCAATCTAAATTGACGATCATGAATGCTTTTGGTGTCATTTTGGGAGATACAAACCTATGAATTTGAAAAAAATATCCGGAGTTTTCAAGTAGGTGATTAGCATGAACAGCACAATTTTTTTAAAGAAATATGGATACACATTTTCCTTCTAGCATTAAAATAAGATTTGTGACCGTAACAATTATGGCTTTACAGAATTATTAAAATTTTAATCATGAATACAAGCCTCTAAGTTTATTGAATGACTGTTTCATGAAAAAAAAAAATACATTCAATGGGATTAAATGAGAGATGTATTGATGATTAATTCTGTAAATATATACATTTTACGGTCGCGAATCATATTTTGTTCAACATTTAGCCTGACACTAATCTGCAGATTGCAAGAAACGTAAGAAAACTTAAATTTAGCGGGCGATTTCACCTTCAGTATTATGAAAATAGATAGTAGCTGGTTTCTCGGTAATGATTATTCCTACTTTCCACCACGAAACACACACTATCCCTCAAAAACAATGAAGCTAATTACTTCCTAGATAAGTTTATAAATGCAATAAAAACAAAATGTATTTTAACATAGAAAATACCAAAATATCATTAACCATAGAACAAAAAAAATCTCTAATTCTCCTCACGATCAAAGCTACCGTGGTGGGTAGGCAGGGCAGATAAGGCGCCTGTGACAAAAACGTGGCGTAGAAATAGGTCGTAACATCTGACTTCCCTTCCGGGGCTAAATGGGCCGAGACGGGGGCAAAAACTAGCTTGTGGTGAGGCCCGGCCGGAGGTCTATACTAACCGCGAAAAGAAATGATACTGCTTTTAGAAAAAAGTCGTCATAACTCACAATTACTATACCAGAATTCATAATAGTACTATATCAGATGTAAGTACTACATAATTTTGTTCAGTTCCAAATCACAAATATGTCACCAATCATATTTTTAATGGGGTCAAACTACCTAAGCTTGTACTCTTTGAAAACTACTACCATCATGTACCTAAACTCGGCTTTCTGTTCACCACAACAGCAGATTTACCGACCTATGACTAAGTACCAGGCTACAAATGGCCAGAGCAAGCAATTAATCGAACTCAAATATCCTGAAGCTCCAGTTCACGTCGCCTTCATGTAGTTAGATAGGTACGTAGGACGTCCAGGTCGGGTAGCTGCCCATTAACGTAATACTAACGACAACAGAGGCAAGTTATTACCTTTCTAATGGTTATTTTCTAACCATTTTATAAAGCTTAAGCAGCTTGGTAGTCTAGATGAAAGGTATGAAAATGTCTATCTACATTTATCTATATTCACATCTAAAATTTCAAGCTGATTTTCAAAAAACGCTTATAGCGAGTCTGATTTTTTCCTCCAAAGGAAGCTCTACAGATACTGATGGGCATCAGTTTGGTACTCTAGATAAATGGATCAGAAAATATAGGTAGATTGAAAAACACTCCTCTCAAGACCCATCTTTTCTTCCGGAAAAAGCTCTTCAGATGCTGTTTGACTCACAAACTTGACCTTTAGTTGGTCGCTTATAATTGAATTGCAAGTATCTGAAATCTGTAAATTTGTTACTGGGAACGCGTCATCGAAAAACTTCGTTCCAAAAAATAATTCAAGCGTCTTTTCACATACAGAAATAAGTGTAATTTCATGCTGATACACCATCTGAATACAACAGACGATACCTACCATCACTTTATATTTACACATGGGGTTTTAAGAAATTGAAAGAGACCGTCGAACAGCCGAAATTTTTCTGAAACTCCATATGCCAAGGTCACGGCTAGTGCCTACAGTGTTTTTTCTTGTTTTCCACCCCGACATGGTATTGTAGAACCTTGACCTGAAACTGCAGCATCACTTGTTATTTGCAGGATCTCACCTAAACAAACAGCAGTTTTATCGTGTTTGGGCTCATTGGATAGATGATTTTTTTATTAATATTTAATTAAAACGGTACAACACCAATTACATTGATCAACATAGAAACAGATGGAAGGTTGACAATAATTATATGAAGTTTAACAATTACTTAAATTAAAAACTAATATGGAACAGTGGACATTATTCGCATCGCTTTTCATTTTAGAGTTAGATGATCAGATTGTGATGATAGAGTTGCAAAGTGTATAGGTATTTCATCTAACTTGTTAATCTTGAATAATAAAGATCGGGATTATTATTACACATTTAATAACTCATCTTTCGAAGCTCTGCGTTCAAGATGTCTGTACCAAATGTGTGACACCCAGAAACTTAAAATTGCACGCTACATTACAGGCGGGCATGATTTATTGTGGAGCCACAAAAACTCACTCAATGAGGGCGCTGCGGTTTTGACTCTCACGTGCGTGGATTAGTTTGTTGGTATTTAAGACGACGATGTTTACGTTTTAGTATACCTACCAATTGAAGGCTTATTCGTTTATTGGCACGAATTTACTCGTCTGAATCGGGCAAATTAACACTATTAAATAATATATTATGTTATTTTCTATATGCGACTTGTACAGAGTTAATTTATTTGTGAACAAATCGACAACTTCAGAAATTATATTAGGCTATTGGGACGTTGTGAATTTTATGTACATATACCTGTTGTGACATTTTTCATAACTCTATTGCATAAAATTCAAAACGAACTAGTTGTCTAACACGAATTTCTGAAGTTGATGGTTCACTCACAAATATAATATGAACTTTGTGCAAGTCACCAATAGAAATATTACATTATTGATGTGTTACATGTATACAGTGTTGATGTCAAATCGTTCAACGATTCGGGTGAGAAAATTAGTGCGAATCGACTCATGAGCCCAATTTAAAATACATGTTATCTAAAACTTGGTTGGAATCTACATACAGATTGGTCTTAACTTTAGACCATAGGAGCAAATGCATGTTCTATTCTAAACCAAATCCTTGCTGTGAGAACATGGTAGGGCGTTCGTTGTTCTATCCGTCCTAAACGTCAAGAATATGAAGAGAAGATTGCTCTTACTATTGTTCTGTGTTCGTTTGGTCTAAACCCACCTTAAAACACATAACTACTGTTTGTGAACTTATTATAACCCAACAATCTGCCAGAGTCGCGAGATTGGTTCGAAAGAGTTACCGTGGCCCTGGCATATGGACAACTGAAGGAACACGGGGGGGTTTTAGTCAGTAAAAGTCTGACACCCCCTCCCGCTCCGCCCAGAGCGGGAGAAGTCATTTGATGATTTCCCATCCAAAAAAAAAAACCCAACAATTCGTGCAGAATAGTCCAATAATTTCATACATAATATTTAATCACAATGGTGAGGGTGTTATTAAGTTATGAATATTAATTGATTAGTTCTAAATAAGTGATCATTGATTCATTCATATTATATTTTGCTGATATTTCCATAGGTCTTCTGAGTTAACCGCGACCGCTGCCGTTACGAATGATCGCGCGCACGCTTGATGGTTAAACATAACTAGCGAAATTTGGGTAATAATGATGGTGCGGACTCTCTTCTCCGCACTTAGAGTCTCATTCAGTCCGTTGTGCGTGGGAGTTCTGGCTAACAAAGCCAACCTGGATCTGCCCAAAAGCACAGAAGCTGCCTGGTAGCTTCACAGGTTTCGCGGAGCGACCTCATTGTTCCAAGGATTTCTTCGCGTTGAGAAGCCACGGGCTCGCATTTCAGATTGACATTGGCGGCTGATTCCTCGACGTCAACGCAGCCCCTGCAAAGCGGGCTGTCTGTGGAGCCTATATTATAAAGATGTTTTATGAGGGTTGTGACCCGTAATTATTCCTATGATTATATGTAAGGATATTTCTACTCAGGCTAATAAGCTTTTTAGTTAATCGCGGGTATACGGTCGGTAAAACCAATTTTGACTGTCTACAGTCTGTTGCCCGTCGCCATCTCTTATAAAGACGTTCAGTCGATCTTTGGCGGATCCACGCACGAAATTGTTAGAAATGCAGCGGGAGAAGTGAGGGTACTACCTAGACAGGTGCACCTCTGCCTAACCCATCGGGAGATATCGTCATGATGATGTTGAACGATGACGATAGAAATCCAATACTCTAATAACGTCAATCACATGGTAGTCCAAGGACGTGCTAACGATGTTTGATGCTTAATTAAATTGAATCACATTTTCAGCCTAACTTGCCTGTTTCCCCGAATTGTGTCAGTCTAAAATAGGTAACTATGGATTAGTTGCGTCAAGGATAACATGATGCCTATCATAAAATACTAAAATAATACAAATAAATACAAAAACAAAAGGACACTTACGCATCGAAGTACTCGTCCGCATCACATCATCATCATTAGGAAAGGTGCCCAGAAGACTGGCAGCATTCCCACGTTGAATGGCAATGCTACGTATAATTCTCCAAAAAATGAAACAGCCCTCTGGTCACCTGAAATGTTTACTAGTCGATGAGAATTTTCCTTAAAAAGGAGACGCGCACTCGGGCCACATGGCCCGAGCGTTTCAATCATGTATTTAGAAAATCAAGTCGGACCTTTTTTCGAACTAACCCGTCATACTTATTCAAACCACTGCAAAAACTGTAAGCCTCGATTTGAAAAAAAAAACAGCCTGAAAACTGTCGATACAATGAATTTCAGCGAGTCTCGTATCAGGATAACTGCAAAAGAAAAACGTAAAAATAAAAATGGTGGCCAATATGTTACCGTCAGTTCATTGCCTGTGATAAGGTTTTAACAAAACCGTACCCGTCATCGTTACCGCAGTAATTAAGATAATTTATATTGTTATCACTTCATAAAATGCAATTGTGCAAGACTCTTTTGATTAAAACAAAGGGCTTTGACGTTTTAGAGACATCACATTTTTTTATTTAAACAAATAAACGTAAAGGTACTCCAGGCTTGATCGTATACTCCAGCCCAAAGTGGATGTATAGGGTCAATTTTGAATTAAAGAAAGAAAGAAAATACGTTTATTTGCGGCAAACATGACGCACAGAAAGACCAGAAACATACACAAATAAAAAATAAGGGGTGGGAAAATATGCGTCACATCCACGCAAAACGGCCATCACTCAGCAAATGCAATTGAGCTCTGTCAAAGACACCAGGAGTTGACACTGAACTATGTCCAGCACAACCTAAGTTTCAGCTTCAGCCCTTTCATTAAAATATATAGAGAGTGTGGCCTCTGACCTTAAGGTAGTGACATAAGCTTTCGGAAACATTTAGGGGTAAGGTCGGTCAGATTAATTGACTACCAAATAGACAAGTTACCGTTGATAACTGTCGAAGTATGATATTTGCGATTTGGATATACGGACAATTTAAGCATGTAGAAAATATTCGTTTTATCAAATCTATACTAATATTATAAAGCTGAAGAGTTTGTTTGTTTGTATGTTTGTTTGTTTGGTTGAACGCGGTAATCTCAACAACTACTGATCCGAATTGAAAAAATCTTTTTGTGTTGGGTAGCCTATTTATTGAGAAAGGCTATATAACATTACGCTGCAATTAACAGGAGCGGAGCAGCAATGAAAAATGTTGTAAAAACGGGGAAAATCGCACGGGCAGGCGACTCGATGCGACGGGAAGGGTCGGGGGGACACGAAATTTGACGCAGACGAAGTCGCGGGCAGAAGCTAGTTGATTTGATAAAACGAATATTTTCCCTGATTTCACCTAGAATTCGGCCTCCAACAAACACTATAGGCAGTGATGCCTGTCTACTTGTATTGATTACCACAAAATAAAACCATTTTACCCTCGAAGTTCATTGTGCAGCTGGTGAATCATTCTGAACCAGTTCCGTAAGAAAACCTAGTCCTTTCGGAATATTCATCGGTTAAGAATTCCAAAACGTCGAAAGCAAGAAACTTTTCCAGCACATCCGCCTATGTACTCATTCGTAGTGTTTTATATACTTATTATATGAGACCAGTTGCTTTTCTCAGAACCCAAAAACAATGCCAAGAACCCGAAAACGGATCCCGTTATGCGGTTCTATTTTTGTCTTTATCGGTTTAATAGAGGTGCATATAGCGGTGTCTCTGTCCCCCTTGAATGGAAGTCGCAGACAGCAGGACCAGTTTTTGCAACGAAGGCTCCTGTAGAAATCATCATGGAGTCACATTTTGCTATAGCAAGGCAATAGTTGTGTATATCGAATGTTTCTCGGTTTGTTGCGTCTTAGGTCCGTTCAGATTATACGTTTAAAGAAACTCTGCTAGACATTACAAAGCTTTGAGTCAGGTTGTTGGCATCAGAATAATTTAATACAAACAATCTTCCTTTAGTAAGTATCTGGACTATCTGGATTGAATTCTCTAAACAAGAAGTTACATACCGTACCTGCGATTTGTTTATCTGCCTCAGCAAAAGGCATGTTCATCCACTTTTGTTGATGATGTCAATCACCTTAGTGACTTCTTGATTTATCAGCAAGACAGCTGCTTACCACAATTTTCATTGCAATCATCGTTGTTGAACTGCGTCGAACTGCACAGCTCCCACGATTAAACTTTACAAAATGAACAGCATTCCTAATTATAAGTACCACCTCTGGAATCGGCATGCTATTTCCAACAGCTGTTTATATGCCAAACGTGATTGCAAGTAGTACTAGAACCCACGAACTAATTGTTACTGCCCTATCAAGAATCAAAGGCTTAATTGTATGCATGTACACATTTACATAAAGAAGCAGGTGTGAGACTTAAACCATGTTGGACTCAAAAGTCAATCTTTAGTGCAAACACTATTAATGTTGAATCAACAGAATGCATTGTTGGAGGAACACCCCTTGTTTGAGTTAGCTACCGATTTGCTTCACCCCCTGTTCGTGTATACCTAATTCGTGTATACAAATCTCAGTAATGGGTGAGTAACGATTAATTACGTGCTTATTGAATTAGCGCTGAGCACTAATTTACCTCCATTTTGTGGAACCTTAGTTTCATAGTAGACTCAATAGCAATTCTGGTATGTTTGCATTCCTGGAGTGGTGAATCCCCCATGTATTATTGTCAGTTTCATTAAACGATACGAGATTGGCATAAATATTGCATTTAGTACACAATTTCCCAGGCTCATTATGTACGCTACTTTTAAGTAATAGTAAAATCACTTAAAAGTGTAATATCCAACTTTTACCCCTAAAGAAAATCTCGATCGCAGAAAGTTATAAGTACATTTTGGGGTCTCAATTGGTTTAGTATATTGCTGCTAAATGCGCTTATCCCTGACAATTTGCTATTTTTCACTAATGTCAAGTATCTAGTACTTAAATAAAGCCTGTAGTCGGCTGCAGTCCACAAGATTTGTTGACAAATTTGCAATAGATGCATAACATACACCGAAACTCTGTGATAAATGATGCGGCCTACCTAATAAGCACCTTTTAAACCCAAACCAAGCTTACCGGAGCCTCCTCATATATAAGGAAACAGTTTTACGCGTAAAAAGATATTCTCCGTACTGATAAAAGTTGGAATTTTTAAAAGAGGCATCCGAAGGGACCACCCAACCGCCCCAGCTGCGGTTTATTTATTGTTTTAATTAAAACAGCATAACTCAGGACTGCGCGCGCGCCTCTCTGACAGCCAGTAACTCTAAAGGAAGCTTCTGGGCGATTCTTTGTGACAACCATACTGCGAACGACTGAGGAATCTAGGATATATTATAAAATATTATAAGGGGAATAGTTGAATTAGTTATTGATTGGCACGGCGCCGCTTGAAAAAAAAAGTATAAAAATGACTCATTTATATGTGAGATAAAGAAAAGTATGTACCTTCTGTCGATACATGATTTTCTTTCGAGATTGTGCAATATAATTTGTAGTGGTGAGCACGCTTTATACGTGAAGATGTATAGGACTTTATTCATGTCGGTAACAGTAGCCATGCAATTAATCGAGGATCATATATTCACGCCTTCCTGTATAATCTAGTAGTTTTGAATAATGGTGTTGATAGTACATGCCAAACAGATAATATATGCTTTATCCAGACAAGACAAAGGTATTGCTAAAGTATTAGAGAGTTAAGTATTGCGCAGCTGCACACTTGTTCGGGCCTCTTTCTGCCGTATCGGATTGCTGTAGCCAGACAGAAGCATGCTACATAGCTGCCTCGGTCTTTGTGAAATACCCTCGTGGTTTTAAAACTGATAATTTACTTTATTTTATTTTTTATTTACTACATTTTATGTGGTTAGATTATAAGAGTCTGTGATTTTTGTTTCTTTGTTTGTTGTGTGTCGGTTAAGGAGTAGATCAGGTATTTTGGAATCTTTGATTGTATTTTGTGTACAAATTGATAACATTTTATGAAAATACCAATGTGTTCGTTTTTAGCTAAAGATAAAGAATGAATTTCTACGAAATGAAATAAAACCAAAAATACAGTTGAATAATTTTTTATTTAACAGAAATTAATAACTTTTAGTCACAGAATTTTGAGAACTTAAATCTGTTGCCGAACGCAGTCGAATAATTTGTAATTTTTCTTTTTAATACAACATTTAGATTCATGATTCATACTACTTTCAACTATTCGGCTGTTCAATTTCAAAACCTAGTAACTGACATTTTATTAAACGTGTATTTATGCATTTTTCCACCTGACAGACCACCCTCCACATACTAGGCTAGCAAAAACTCCCAGGAATTAGTCAAATACGAAGTTACACAAAGTCGGAAACCAACCCGAGCGAACCGAGATCTAGAGAAATCAGAAACCGTTTTTCCGCTCTCCTGTAAAATTTAGTTTCATGCACATACTGGGTTTTGATATTGCACAGCCGTATTATTCAAGAACGAACGAACATCGTGTCTGCTACTACGTTTATATATTAAGGTGATTACTTTATTATAATGTACTTTTAATCTATATAAAAGGAACTAAGCCGGAAGTGCAGACGTAGCCGGAATATTATTTAATGCTTAGGACTACTAAAAAGACAGTAGGAATAATCATAAAAAAAAATTCAAAATCAAAATATTAAACTGCAAATTAAAGAAGACTTTTAAATAATATTTTGCCGGCAAATTAATTTCTCTATGACAATACTAACCTAGGTAATAATTATTAAAACTATGGAAAAGTTCACATTTATTTTACGTACCTAACTACAAACTAGAACTTAGATTAAATTAAATATGAATTGTCAATAAATAAATAGTATATATTATTTAAAGGTTCAGAGAACCAAATTACAGAACCATAGTTTCAAAAAATGAGAACAGAAAACTACTATCTGTAAGTTTTAAACAAAATTAGTTGTCCAACATCTTGTTACTTAATATACAAGTACTTATTTTTACAATAACTTCAAAATGCCAGTTCAATCATTTATGAGATTTATAATAAACACTGATCTATAACATTACACTCCCGGACTAAATCGAGTCACCTCTTTGTATAAAATTCAATATCAAATGGTGTTGTTAATTCAAATTCGTTGTAATGGCTACACAAAAATCATGGCTATGTAGGATCCAACACTTTTACTTTTACAAACTTTTACTGTGACACCTCACTATTTCAATGTTTTTTGTGAGGTATACACGCTGTATAACTCCCCGGAATTGCATGGTGGCTCGATTTAGAAGTCCAGGAGTGTATAATTACATTAAGCATACGTGCATTTGGCAAATAATGTATTTCATCAACCAAAAACAAGTACACCAATTATTATTAATAGATATACGGTTTTACAGACTACGCATTTTTATTTCTTATTTACAATGTTCATTTATGCGGATAATAATTTATAGGTATTTACATTTACAAAGTAAACTAATCATACAATATTCCAAATTTCTCAACTCTATCCGATACACTCGTATGGTATTCTTTTACTTCGAAACTAGTAGTAACATCAACCAATTTAAAATTCAAAGCCAAGAATAAATGCGAGTATCTAGGAATCATCACCTATTTATTTATGTACTTATGAATATTTTGACTCGGAGCCAATAAGCAAATACACACAGATAAGAAGGGCATTTTTATTCTCAATGCAATAAAGTTAGTGGAATGCAATGATTTCTTCTTACTTTATTATGGGAAAACAATGTACCTGATGTATTGAACGAATGTAACAGTGTGCGTTTATCCATTGACTATATAAATGTCAAGAATAATTATATCAGTAACATAAAGAGATTCGACAAAATTGCAAATGTCGCTAGCTTTCAGCATTTAGAGAATCACAACCACTCACATAAAAATTGTATTCGCGAGTACACAATACAGTCATGAATTATTTAAATATATACTAACACAATATAACAACGATTTTGTCATAAAAACAAAAATCAATAAAATTCTTTTGTTTTTCATTATCGTTTTCACTTTATTTATTTAGTTGCACACACACATTTTTCACTCACCATATATTTTAATTGTTTATTTAAAAACAAAACTGTTTATTTTATTTTGCTGCAAAACTAAGAAGCTGTTGGTTAGGTTATTATTTATTTAGCGTTTCTCCAGAAACAGGCTCTTGGAGACTTTCACCATTGACTGGCGATGGGCTTTGTAAACGCAGGATCTGCCATGCATTTACAAAGACAGATAGCGTCTCGTCGGACTCTTGGGGACTTTGGACATTAAATGGTTGAGAGTGATGAGCATGAATGGGCTCTGGACCTTGTGCCTCGTCAGAGTCTTGGTGATGTTGACTATCAAATGGTCTTGGGCTCAGTGCATAACTGTACTGTTGAGTTTGTGTCTCGTCAGGCTTTTGGGGACTTGACCCACTAAATAAGTATAGGTTTTGAGGAGAAATGGGCTTTGGAGATTGTGTTCTGTCACAGTGTTGTCCAATACATGGATGTGGACTCATTTCACAATCAGAAGGCTCTGGAGTAGAATATCGACCTGGCGATGAGCTTTGTAAACTAAGGGTCAGCCATGCATTTATAAAGACAGATTGCGTCTCGTCGGACTCTTGGGGACTTTGGCCATTAAATAGTTGAGGGTGATTAGCATGAACTGGCTCTGGACCTTGTGCCTTGTCAGAATCTTTGTGACGTTGACTATCAAATGGTAATCGGCTCAGTGCATTAATGGACTGCTGAGTTTGTGTCTCGTCAAGCCTTTGGGGACTTTGGCCACTAAATGAGTTTGGGTTTTGAGAAGAAATGGGCTTCGGAGATTGTGTTCTGTCACAGTGTTGTCCAATACATGGATGTGGACTCATTTCACAATCAGAAGGCTCTGGAGTAGAATATCGACCTGGCGATGAGCTTTGTAAACTAAGGGTCAGCCATGCATTTATAAAGACAGATTGCGTCTCGTCGGATTCTTCAGGACTTTGGCCATTTAATGGTTGAGGGTGATGAGCATGAATGGGTTTTGGACCTTGTGCCTCGTCAGAATCTTTGTGACGTTGACTGTCATATGGTCTTGGGCTCAGTGCATAATTGAACTGTTGAGTTTGTGTCTCATCAGGCTTTTGGGGACTTTGGCCACTAAATGAATTTGGATTTTGAGAAGAAATGGGCTTAGGAGATAGTGTTCTCTCAGACTGTTGCCCAGTACATGGATGTGGACTCATTTCACAATCAGCAGGCTCTGGAGTAGAATATCGAAAAACCGTTTCTTCAGGACTTTCTCGTCGAAACGGTTGCATAGGTAATGGGGATGGTAAGGTCGCCTGTAAAGAAGCTTGCCTGTAAGAAACGTTTTCAAGAGCTTGCTCTGTAACAGAACGTTCAGAAAATTGCCCTAATTTTGGCTGATGTCCAATATGTAGATGAGAAAATCTTTGGTCAAAATCAGACTGCTCTAATAATTGTTGTAAATTTGATTTTGGTAATCTTTTTCCAAAATGTGGATGTTGTATATTTGGACCTATGTTTGGCAGTGAGGGTATTTGCCCAAAATCTGAATTTGACACTGTTTGCCCTGAATCTAACAGTGGAATACTCGGCCTAGAATCTGGTGCTGGCAATCTTTGCCCGTACTCTGACACTTGGAGCCTTTGTCCAAAATTAGGCGCTGACATGCTTTGGTCAATTTTGGGCTCTGGCAATCTTTGCCCGCACTCAGACTTCAGGAATCTTTGTCCAAAATTAGACGCTGACATATTTTGGTCAATTTGGGGCTGTGGCAAGCGTTGCCGGAACTCTGGCACTGGGTATCTTTGTCCAAAATCAGACGCTAATATATTTTTGTCAACTTGGGGCTGTGGCACACGTTGCCGGAACTCTGGCACTGGGTATCTTTGTCCAAAATCAGACGCTGACATATTTTGATCAACTTGGGGCTGTGTCATTATTTGTCGGCCAAATTCTGACACTGGCATATTTTGCCCAAATTGGGGCTGTTGCACTCTTTGCCCGTACTCTGATCCTGGGAACATTGGTCCAAAATTAGACGCTGACATATTTTGATCAACTTGGGGCAGTGGAAAGCGTTGTTGGAACTCTGGTACTGAGTATCTTTGTCCAAAATCAGACGCTGACATATTTTGGTTACCATTGGGCTGTTGCAAGCGTTGTTGGAACTCTGGTACTGGGTATCTTTGTTCAAACTCAGAAGCTGACATATTTTGTCCAACATTAGGCTGAGATAATGTTTGCCTTATATTATGTTGTCCAGGAATTTGTCCATCGGTAACACAACGCCGTTCCATGTTACTAGCATTACCTACAGTTTGCCGCATAGGAAGGGGTATAGAAGTTTGGTCGTAACCAGACCGTTGCGAAATATTATTTGTTTGCCTACCACTATGATGTGAAGAATATTGCTCGTGAAGAGGATTGGGCCCAAATACATATGCTTGGACTGTTTGTTCATAACGAGTTTCTTCATAAAAATTATCTTCACAAATAGTTTCTTCATAAACAGTTTCTTTATAAATAGATTGCTCACAAATAGGTTGTGAATAATGTTGCCAATTAGTAGGACATTGATGTTTAACATTTTGCTCAAAAGCAGCGTGTTGGGTATTTCTCTGATCATAAGGTTGATAACCAGCCGCTTGAGAAGTCCCAGGAATAGTGTGGTCGAAATCTTGCCAATAATTAGCCTGATGGGAAGTTTCCGTAACATAACACTGTTGCTGTTGGGAGGTCACTATATCTACAGGTTGTCGGTAATTAAGTTGGTGAACAGGTTGTTGAGAAAGTCTTTGATTGTCTTGGACATATTGTCTATCTAATTCTTCAATCTTATAATCTTGTCTGGTACTAAAACATGTGCCTCCGCTAAATTGTGACACGGAAACACATGTTACTAAAGTCTAGGACGCTCGTGAAGCGTGCAATGAAGGCTAGGGGCAATCCATGGAGTTGGGGCTGGGGGGGCCGCCCATCACGCTGTACTGCGGGCTGTGTGGCGGCAGCGACTGGATCGAACCCATCGGGCCGTGATACATGTCCAATTCTAAGGACGCGTCTGGCGAACACTTGTCCAACATTTTGTTCTCTTGCTTGGTCACCATTCGTCTCCACTTTGCTCGCGCGTTCTGAAACCACACCTGCGAACAAAAAATATAATGGTTGGTGTGTGCACGACAAATAACTCCAGTGTGCGCAAAGCTTCGTAAAGTAAATATCGCAAAGTAAAAACAAAGAACGCGCTCCAAATTTTCTGGCGGTCCTGGCTTCCGCTCGAGCACATTGCACGCGGAAGCTGGATTCCTGCTTGTCCCGTTTTTAAGGCATGTGATTGCATTCTTGCCCGCCGTTGAGCGTTAAGTGCAGATTTTATCTGTAATTAGTGCGCTGGCTGGCCGGTGCGTGGCCGTCGCACGCGCAACATTCTGAAGCGTTGTTCGGTAGCCTAAATGTACCCACTGTGTAAGCTATCGAATCACGTGTTTTGTCGGTCATATTTATAAAGCTAGATGATTTGACCGACTTTATCCGTACTTGTATTACGTTCGCGTCGAAGATTCAGTGCGGACGGCGCAAGAGTGTGCGAATCTCACAACCAATCACGCGCAGCTGCGGCTTGGCCCCGCCCCCCGCGTCATGGCGGCCGATGTTGCCTTACGCCAAATTTAGATGCTCGTTTCTTTCTTGGCCCTGAATATTCGGCTGGCGATTGTCCGGAAAAAGCGAGAAGTTCAATAACTTTGAAGGACCTAACTATATATCGCTGCTATGAATATAGGTACCTACAGTTGAAATACAGTTATCGAAGAAAATAATTACAGCTTCGTTGAAAGAAAACGGAACCTAAATACTTTATGAATCCTACCGGTTTTCAATTTATAATTATTTAAAGTATGAGGTATACGAGAAGTGTTTCCTTTAGGAAACAAGCATCACCTTTGTAACTTTGTTTTTCTCGTGTAAATAAACTCATCAATTTGAATATATTTTTGTTACGATCTTAAAAAACATTATTTCCCCGTGACGGTTCAATCTCCCATAGTTTTACAATCAGATATATCTCAAACTACAGTTTGCGTAGGTTTAATTTAGTTTAGTAGGATAGGTAACATACATTATAATCCATATGATTACTAATAAAATTATAATTAGGTACAAAACATGGTCTCAGGCGATTACAATATAATTTTGAAGCATTTTAGTTGGGTAAATTCTAACTATATTTTACTGAAGTAAACTTAGTACGTAGGTAAAAAAATCGCAGTATTAGGTAGTGATGCCTCCCCATAGTGGTATGTTCGTGAATTAGTAATCCATTACTCGAGTAGTCGATTACTCTATTTGCGTGTGATAGAATGATATTCCGTTCCAGCAGATATTGCCAGTTACATAGATACTTCAGTATTTATGATTTAATACGAATTGTTTTTTTTTTTTTTTAATAGTGAGGTGACTCTCAAAATCAAGACAAATCACCCATAACAACGGCTTGGATAATAGGTAATAGTTTGTCAAAAATACATACATAATACCTAATTTAGTACCCAATTTGATGTACCTTGCCAAGTTTGCAATAATATCTTGTTTTGGGGTCTATGAAAATATTATTCCTAAAACAAAAATTACCAATTTTATATCCCGACTTACTGAATATTATTATTTAGTTGATCTCAACACTAGTATTGAAAATGACTGGGAAGTCGAGCAGGATTGATGACTGCGCAGTGTCAAGGAGAGATAAACCCATCTTGGTGGTCCCGAGACAATATACTCGGCTACGAAAGACAATGTTCATGTTTGTATCATTGAAACCGTCATCTGTTCTCGACTACTAGTAGTCTATAAGTAATGGATTTTGAATATAGCTTATGGCTTACTTTAAAGCTACGAGTGAAAAACATTATGTTAATAATGTCGTTGCAAATGTTTTGCCCAAAATAAGTAAGTTATTGGGATTTAAAGATTTTAAAACTAAAATCAAGTGAATTGCCACCGTTTTCTTTCATGAATAATTAAAAAGCATCCATGTTTTTTATTATAACTTCTTATCTACAAATGGTTATGCAATTTACTCGCATTTAAAGTTAGTAGTTAAATACAAGAACTAGATTAAATTTCACACAAAAAGTATCACGTTTTAGAAATGTTTTGGTGGTTATGATGGTTTTATTTAATAAAGTTAAGTAATAATGTAAGCAGTAAAATATTCTCTCCTCATAAATTGAATACCTATGCATTTAATGGCATAGTTTACTTAACATTTGAATTTGTTGGCTTATAATCTATACTAATATTATAAAGCTGAAGAGTTTGTTTGTTTGGAACTACTGGTCCCAATTAAAAAACTCTTTTTGTGTTTGATAGCCTATTTATCGAGAAAGGCTTATAGCCTATATAACATCACGCTACAACCAAGAGGAGCGGAATAGTAATGAAAAATGTTGCAAAAACGGGAAAAATCGCACGGATAGGCGATTCGACGCGACGGGAAGGGTCGGGGAAACAAGAAATTTAACGCGGACGAGGGCGCGGGCAGAAGCTAGTTATAAAATATTTACTAAGCAATGCTACATGCTTTACAAGTTTTCCATTTTTTTTTCCGAGCTTTAGTTCTCTGCTCCAGGTAAACTTATTGTTCTCCGTTACTTTTCAGTAGAGCTGTCACAAGTATGAAGATTAGACGAGAAAATGCATACAGAAAAACAAATGCAGAGATGAATTATTAAAAAATAACACAATACGATAATACGAGTCGATAACAGACTAGGACCTAGTAGAAACGTAGTACAATCTCTATCACGTACGCAGCCGAGGCAAAGGCCAAAAACACGACACGCTATTCTCGCTCACATTTCGAATAAATAAGCACTACCTCGGACACATCATTAGTTATACCGTCACGCACAACCGCTGACCGAAAATAACTTCTACCCACCAAAACATACGTCTCAATACGCTTTACTGACCGACACTTAAAGACAATTGAAAATATTCATGCGAGTAATTTTTCAGCGGTCGAGTGTTAACGATATATTTTTTGTGCATATTTATTTCGTTTTTCAAATGACTGAATGATATATGCTTAATGAAAAATTGAAATGTCAGATTTTTGGGATACATTGATGTCAAAAGCGAGATTGAGTTGTATTTCGCGTGAATAATCCGTGTTGTTAATTTAGAATTTACGAAATCGCATTTTTTTTTTTTTGTTTTCTATTCAAATACAAAATTTCTTATGTTTAAAGAAACAGTGTTGTTTTGAAATTATATTCGTTTGAAAGAGCATCTAATGCCATGGAGAGAGAACTTGACGAAGCGAGGTTCGCTAAGTTAGTTTGATTTTTCTGCAACGATCTAGGGCGATGGCTTGCAAGACTCTTCCAAAACAATTCATAAGATGAGTTTATTTTTATATATATAATATGTATGGATGATTTAAAATAAAAAAAATAGTATTTTAAGCACACACAAGTACTCTTGTTGGGTTTTAGTGACTTCTTTCGTTGAGACTATAACAAAATATAAGAGAGCCTATACGTTATTGTTCTTACGGTACACAATATCATGGCCTAGCCGGTTAAGAGCTCACTAATACAACGTCGCAGTAACTAAATGGTAAGGAATACAACAGTAGCACTATTTGTCATTGAGATACGATCTGCCGTCTGTACGGTAGCTGACGCCAGACATTGACTGAATGATCTTGAACAGTATTTATATCTCTCGTTTGTACGTCGACTCCATTTGTGAACACCGGTCCGGAGATGTTAAATAATATCGGAACTGTTGAATGCCTTAAATGTTTTAGCTAGATGGCCTGAGATAAGTTCATTGACTGTTCAAACGAAAGTTTTACAAGAATTTTCATAGCAGAAGCTCAGTTCTCGTTGAGGTTTTATTTGACTATAATGTTAGGTGAATTATTCTCCAATCTAGAAAAATGGGATATTATTTTGAAGCTTGTTTATTCAGCTTCTATTAATAAGGCAACGTTTTTTAAATATGTATCGTCATCACCAATAACTATCAGCCAAATTTTTAAAAGAAAATCGCAAATTTCCAAACTAAGTTAGGGTCCACATGACGATCTATGATGATACAATATCTACCAGAGAAGCAACAGGTAATCGTTTCAGAATTATTAATGAAAAAAAAAACAACTGCCACTATAATAAGCACCCCACCCTACGCTGTGTTCTGACATCTCACTGTGCGTCACGGACCATTACTCTAACCACTGCCCAGTGACACCAACGCGTGCAAATAGCCCCCTCGCACCCAGCTAGAACAAATGAGGCAAAATTGAGCGAATTAAGTACGGGTGTACACGATACTACGGTTGAATGAACAACACTATGCGAGATCTTAATGACTGGTATCACTATATTTCTTGCTGTTTTTATTTTTAAAATTTATGAAAGAAATAAACAGGAGAAATGGTTTACGCTTTAAGGCTCATGCAGACTGGGCCGACGCGACGGTTCCGCGTGATTCGGCGATTTATATCCGTAAAACAATTTTCACACAGGGGCGACCCGTCGCGCCGCGACACGGTCATAGAAATTGATCTACGGATAGAAATTGATCTACGGATATAAATCGTAGATTCGCGCGCGACGTCGCGTCGCGCTAGTCTGAACGAGCCTTTATTTAAATAAATACCTAGCCTACCTAGGTAAATACCTAGCATGTAACCTGCAACTCTATACTAATTTAATTGAAGCATAAGCATCATCAGCGTTGTAATGTCCCCACTGCTAGAATACAGGCCTCACTGCTAGAAGTGGCCGTAATCCATGCCAGGGTCGCGAAATTAGATCGAAAGAAGTAAGTAACATGGCCCTGGCATATGGGCAACTGAAGGAACACGGGTGGGTTTTTGTCAGTAAGTCTGAAAACGGGAAACGTCATTTGATGATTTCCAACCCACAAAAAAATAAAATAAAGAAAATCCATGATACGGGCCCAGTGCGAGTTAGTAGATGATACTTGTCTTCGAATTTACACAGTAAAAATCTGAGTATATTCATTCAAAAGATTTCTCAGTCTCCGGCAGAAGCTCCGTCTGATCCCAAACATACCATGACTTATTACATGCATTTCATGCTCCAACACTGCTCAGGTAATTGAATGGCAGACGCAAATTAAGTCATTTTATCACATCACGGTATAATAGGACTATAATAATATAGATGTTGTAATATTAATGTTCGCAATATGTTCTGTGAATTTGTCTGTGATGCCAGATGTCGCGAATAGTGTACTAACGATAATTGTAAAACGTTCGTGACAATTTTAATGGGTAACTGTAAACGAGCACCAGCTGCTTATGACCGCTTATGCTGTGAAATAACTATACGTATGTTAACTTGGTGTTTGTTAATACTAGTCGGTAACTCAAAACTTAAAACATTTATTTCAATTAAACCATTTACAAGTACTTTTGAACTGACAAAAAGTCGGTCAGTTGGTCAGAAAGTTGAAACTAGTTGCCCGTTACAAAACGTAGATCTCAACGGAGAAGAACGGACAATAAACTCCAAGGACACATTTTGTAATTCAAAAGATTACAAAATCCTGGGTACATTATTCTTGTTGCTTCTATAAGTGAGAACAATGAAGAGACAATTCCAAAGGAGATGTTTCATTTTCGGCCATCAGATGTACATTTATCAAAAAAGAAGAAAAAATACTACAAATTAGGGAAAAATATTCCCTGGTTAATTTGCGCCTGATTTGTTGTGTACAAAAATTAATAGTTTTTAGGGTTCCGTTGCCAAATGGCAAAAAACGGAACCCTTATAGATTCGCCATGTCTGTCTGTCTGTCTGTCTGTCTGTCTGTCTGTCTGTCTGTCTGTCTGTCTGTCTGTCTGTCTGTCTGTCTGTCTGTCTGTCTGTCTGTCTGTCTGTCTGTCTGTCTGTCTGTCCGAGTATGTCACAGCCACTTTTCTCCGAAACTATAAGAGCTGTGCTATTGAAACTTGGTAAGTGGATGTATTCAGTGATCCGCATTAAGATTTTCACACAAAAATAGAAAAAAAGCAATAATATTTGGGGTTCCCCATACATAGAATTGAAACTCAAAAATTTTTTTTTCATCAATCCCATACGTGTGGGGTATCTATGGATAGGTCTTCAAAAATGATATTGAGGTTTCTAATATCATTTTTTTTTAAACAATAATATTTGGGGTTCCCCATACATAGAACTGAAACACAAAAAAAAAATTTAATCAAACCATTACGTGTGGGGTATCTATGGATAGGTCTTTAAAAATGAAATTGAGGTTTCTAATATCATTTTTTTCTAAACTGAATAGTTTGCGCGAGAGACACTTCCAAAGTGGTAAAATGTGTCCCCCCCCCCCGTAACTTCTAAAATAAGGGAATGATAAAACTAAAAAAAATATATGATGTACATTACCATGAAAACTACCAACGAAAATTGGTTTGAACGAGATCTAGTAAGTAGTTTTTTTTTAATACGTCATAAATCGTAAACCACAATTTACCTTTCATTCAGTCAACTCAAATATAAAAATTAAAAAAAAAACATTTAATTTCATAAACGATGATGACGAATGATGATGATGATGACCTGCAGGTTTGTACGGAACCCTCGGTGCGCGAGTCCGACTCGCACTTGGCCGGTTTTTTCAATATTATTACCATGTTTTATTCAACATGGCGTCTCGTTTGCTTGCAGACTTCATTCGTTCTGAAATCATGTCTCATCAAATCAATGTCAAGTAGAAAATAATTAAAAAATGTGTGTATTCTTGTAGTGTTAAAAATAAATTACTATTATTCTCTTGTAAATATTTTTGAGTAAATATAATTAAGTGTGACCATTTCATCGTTACAAAAATCTTTAGTCTCCATTCTTGAAGTGTGTTTCTAAATGAATTCGAAATAACCACTTGCTAACTCTTAGGACAAACATCAAACATTTTTATTTTGTACTTAAAAACCATTTGATATTATGAAAAAAATGTTACTTTATTCTATTCATGAGTAATTTACCCAGCTTTGCTAAACGGTACACGTTATGGCCGGAGCCCCATATAAAATTGAAACATCTCCTTTAAGATTAATAAGAAACACTGGTAGTTAGGAGATGACCGGTCTCAACCGACGGCGCCCGTTCGCGAATATGACGTGAGGATCAGCACCATTCAGCTCAATCACTTTGTAGGGAACCGAATGACACACACACCACCAATCAGTAAGACATTTAAGTGAGCATGACTCAACAAAATATTTTCGTTTAAGCAGATTAGTTGAGCAAAACAGCAAACGAAAAGATGAAGGCCACTTCAGTATACATGCTGACGACAAAAAAGTTCGGTCGGTACCGCATATTTATTAAAAAGCAAATTGGACTCGAGAGTGGACTCATACACAAAAGTGTTATTTTTTTATTTATGAACCAATGTTCAATTAAGAAATGTGTAAAAGAAAGCCCTAATAGTGGCGTGAATAACACTTCAGTGTAACAAATATTTAAAACCCATTAAAAGGTGCTAATTTAACATGAAAAACGTAATTAGATAGAGTGTTCATTAAAGTTCAAAACAAACATGAAACTAACTACACCGAAACTGGTGGTACAAACCAATTAGTAATCATTGCTTATAAATCGGCGAAAAATAAACATTATAGTTATTTCACAAGCAGTACACATAATTTGTAAATTGACACCCAATTTAATTATACTTCTGTGTCTTGGTAAATAAATAAAATACCGCATAAGGACCTCTAATAAATGTCTGAACGATCAAAGAGAGCAGCGTTCCGCGTATGTAAATAAAAACTGTAGAAATGTGATTAATAGTCCCGTTTTCCTTAAATAAATAATTTTTGAATAAATTAAGTAGGGAGAAGCACGTCCGCTCTGTGCGACTTCGCGCGGCCAAATGACAAATGGACGTCTTTTGAACGTACAGCGGAAATTATCTGCCCAACGGAGCGTCGCTGAGCGCGGCTGTACTAATTACTAGACTGTTTGATTTGATCTTATTTGTGTGTGGAATTTTTAACTTTAGTGCTGTGTTATAAAGTTTAAAGTTGAATGTGGGAATTTGCTTATTATTGTCACAAAATGTACTTAGAAAGTAAAATTATACGCGGTCGAACGTCAAGGTGTGACCATCCGATACTAATTGCGAGGGTTGGGAGCCATCGCCTTTGCCCGGGATATTTGTGTACCGTTAAGAGGCATCTTTATAGTGTTCGAAATCATGGCATGAAAACGATTTAAAAATAGCACTGCGTAATTAATTTTTGTGAGATCGGGAAGAAGCGACGCTAATATATCACAAGATGTTTTGCTTTTTGATACGATTTTATCCCTTGAATGGTGTTAAATATAACATCTTCGGTCTGCAATTTACAGAGATAAAAAAACATTATTGTGGTTCATGCATATTTCAATACATAATGTGATAAGTGGAAACGACAACTTATGTGTTATTGTATTACCTACACGAGCATATTTAAAAAAACATGCGACATGCATAAACGTAGCAAATACTAATGAGGAAGGAAAACATTCCAATATTTATTTCAGATTAAATCCAGTCTGCAGTTTTATATAAGAACATCTAATTAAAAAAGGACTTAATGATTTTATTAAAACTTTACACGTTGGAACAGTAACTTAGGTACAAACACACACGAAACCCGTTAAAAATAAAATTAACCAATATGGTCTTATTGAAAATCGAGTAATTAATCGAATGAGATAAATTTAATAGTCGATTAAACACAGTAGCTATGTGAATTGATCGCACAATAAAGTGAACAGGGAAAGGCACTTTTTCAGTCAACTAATTACGTCTGAGCTACTTGAACAGTTGAACTCAAGTCATTTTTCAGAATGGAAGAAGAAAAAAAAGAGAGTGAAGTGACAAATCACGTAATTGCGGACGCAAGGAGAGATATATGGCGTGGTTTGTTCTAAATGCGCCCGCGCCGGGTTCGGGTGACAGTGCGTCTATATATTATGGGGGCGCCCGAGGCAATTAGACGGCGGGCAGCGCACCTGTTGTAAATAGCCATTTGAAAAATGTTTTTTCAACTAAATTCACGGATAACTGAAATGTGAAAACAATTTCACTCCGTTGATATTGTCGACCGGTAAAAAAATATATAATCGAAACTTCCAAATTCTATTTAAACGCAATAATAAAAGAAATGATTCAGCCTGCATGAAAACAAAAAAAAAATGCATTCAAATAGGTTTTGTTTGCAGTTCCATAAAAGCAGAACAAAGAAGCCGTATATCGCTCGGGTATGTGAATCCATTTGAACGTTTTCCAGTTGCAGTACTTTCAGTTGAATTAATTGAATGTACTGCCTGCACAGAATAATATGATACCCACAAAAATCATCATGGAAACGAAATCACTTAAAGATTGGATGTCATGTTCATACTTCGTAGTGTTTACACACAAGCACGCCAAGAGCAGTGTTTTCAGCATAAAGTGCACAAAACTGTCGCCATTCACAGAGACCGTTCAAAGCCTACGTTTAGAACGCCATTCTCTGTAGGCTGAGATCTCAAGTGTGCAGCGACGCGGCAAACGGCACAAGAACATAGAAAGCTGGAAAAGTGAGGGGCAACTCTCCAAGCCGCTGCATCTCCTCCAAAGGTGGACTCAAATGCCAGCCAGCCTTTGAGATCCTTGCAAACTGTAATTGCATCACACTCTTATAAACATAGCAATAAGGTTCAAATTCATCATCAAAAGCAATTAGTCTCGTAATTCTCGTAAATAACTTGAGAGGTGAGAGACATAAATCTTTTGGTTTCAGCCCCTCGTGTCGTGTTTTATTTAGGGATAGCTGAAAATGCTTAGCTTTTTATGCTGCGGTATTGCGGCATCGACAGCGGTTTTTATGGGTTTATTGGTGCCTATAATTCTTTGATTCCGTTGCTTGTGATTCAATTGAGTTGTTAAGACCTTTGGGGTACGTCAATTGAAAAAGTGAGTGAATAAGCCTCTCGATATGATGGTATAATAAAACCAATATGACCTAATCTAGTAATTTAAATGGTTAATTAAAAGTTTCGAAACGAATTTCCGTCCCGGTTCCTTGTGGAATTTTCAACGTCGTGTGTATAGAGGTAGGGGCACATTGTGGGCAAAGAAAACAATTGAAAACCGAAAATTCTATCGAAAAAAATGAAAAGATTTAAAGCGATAATATCAAGTTTTATAAAGGTAAAACAAAATAGTTGTCCGTAGCATCGTACAGCCAAAAGTGCGACGAAGGACAAAAACGAATAAGATATTATCTTCGCAATATGGCGACGACGAGTCGAAAGCTTTTTGCCGGGAAAAAAATCTCGATCAATATTCGAGAGGAAGGGGGGGGCTCTCGCATAATTGGTTGACTGGATATATTTATGCTGCTGATATCGGAATCGGGTCGGCTACGATAAAGACAGGTTGCTATATACAGGCTGCGAGTAACAAAACATTTGGGAGCCCTTACAATTTTTATGGAGGCCCAAACAAGGGTCATGTAATTTACGTTTTGTTTCCACTTTGTTCGGAGTTGGTGCAGTTAACTGCAGAACGTGGAGTTGTCCTTATTGGCAGTATGTATTGGGTAGAAATATTATTTTTGAGACGATTGTGGGGAAGAATGAGGGCATCGACACAGAGGAAGCCCTTTTTATTTAGTCGCTTCATTTTTTAGCACTGGCTGAAGCCTATCATTATGGAGGCACCACAAGCAAGCCTGGTTAAGCACCTTTTGAATTGACCTGACAGATGCCATACAAATACTAAAAATACTCCATTGAATAAATTAGCTTATGATCTAAAAGAGCGATTTGCTTGAAATAATATAAAACAATACAAACATTACAAGCTAGACGACCTACTAGAAACAGTAATCGCTACGATGACAGCAGGATGTCAGCGCGTAGCCGGCGGCAATGATTGTTGTTGAATTGACATAATGAATGGCATTGTACACCGAGCAGTAACTACGTTAACCCGCAGGTTCACAAGTATTGTCAAGAACAAAGAACAGATTTGCAACAAGCACTATTGGTCACCTTACTTTGCATGGATGACATTTTGTCACGCTTTTGTAGGTTGTCGAAATTAATGCGTTAATAAACGTGATTAGAAATAATTTCTATGTATCTAACCAACTTTACTAACACTAATTATTGGAACATGTTGAATGACTAAGGGTTGATTTGTCCAACGTCAGAATCGTTCGTTTCGTTTGTAAAAAAAAACTTTTTACCAAAAAATTTAACCGTCGAAAAAACTGAAAAGCAAAAAATAATAAACCTTAAAATTATGAGTCGGCGCTTTGAGTGATCTTTGTTCATTGATTTTCCAGCGCCGACTCATAATTTTAGGGTTTATTATTTTTTGCTTTTCAGTTTTTTCGGCGGTTAAATTTTTTGGTAAAAAGTTTTTATTTTATATTTTTTTGTGGTTTTAATATACTTATAATACTTGACAAGGTATACTCTATACAATGAATAAAGAATTATCAAAATCGGACTACTCTGTATAAAGTTATGCGTGGTTAAACATAACAATCAGTGAGTGAACAATCAATCATCCCCTGTTTTCTGACCTTTAGGGTTTGATTTTGTTTTTCAAATTTATATGGGACCACCCTCGGAGTATACCCTTTCCAATAAAAAAAAGAATTATCACAATCGGACTACTATGTAAAAAGTTATGCGTGGTCATACATAAAAAAAAAAAAAAAAAAAAAAAACAAAAAAAAAATATACGCGTCTAATTGATAACCTCCTCCGTTTTTTTTCGTCGGTTAAAAATAGTATTCATCTCGGATATTTTTTGTATGGAAAAACTGTTCAAAATTTTAAATGATTCCTTGAAAACTTGTATTCTGGGTGAATTCAAGAATTGTTTATATCTGGCGTTAAAAAAATAAGCCCGGAAAATAAAATAGAAAAATGTTTTGCGCTCAACAAAGTGGAAGAGAAATTCTAAACTTTAATTGAAATATGACACCTAGTTCTGCAACCACAAATTAATAATTCTACGAAACACGGTAGTTGCATTGCAAAAAATTTGTTATTTTTTTAATTACAATAAAATGAATTCATGAAATTATTATTTGAACTGAATGTTGTTGTGGCATAGAGATCAGCCAAAATTGTTCCCATACGGAGACGGCCATAATCAACCATGAGGGCACAGAGCGAGTTGGTAAAAGTCACATGCCTTCGAATTTTTGGTTTTAGGAGATGCTGGTTACCCCGCGATGTTTACTTACAGCGTTTTGAGTGTAGTGAGAAATAATTTACACAAAGTAAAACGCCTGTCTGGGTTCGAACCTACAATCTACAAATAAAAAGTTGCGGCCTTTGCCTCTGGGCCAGCACTGCTCTAATCGCTAATACGCGTAAATTCAAACAGATTTTCTACAAACCGTGACATTTAAGTCGTCTTAAAAAAATTGTCCACTCAATGTATCCGACATAATATACCTCTAGGCGTGATTAAAAAATTGTTACCAATTAAGAAAATACGTACTAGGAAAAATAGATAATGCACTAGAATTATGAAAAATCCTGTTACTAATGTTTACGTATCATACAGTAGAGAACACACCTACCCAGTGCACGAGTCGGCTAGATCATTCCATCTCCATTTTCCTTGAGACAAAATATCAAATTTAAACCACGTCATGCGTCGTCATAATGAATAATATTTTTATTTTTTAGGTATTCAAATGTTATTTTTAGGGTTCCGCACCTCAAAAGGAAAAAGCGAGTCCGTCCGTCCGTCTGTCAAGACCCTTTTTCTCAGGACGCGTGGAGGTATCGAGCTAAAATTTATATCAAATACTTAAATCTACTGTCCTTTGAAGCTGTGAAAAAATTAAACTTCTAAGCTAACGCAATCAAAAGATATAGCCGTTTATGCCGCAAATTTTCGAAACTCGCAATCTAAACCTGAAGGCTACTTCCAGTCGATCTAGAATCTTAATATTTGGTACGAAACAACGTCTTATAGCACCAATAAAGTAAAAATTGCGAAAACTGTAAATTTTTAGTTACATCATATAATAAAAATATTTTTAGTCATTTTAAAGGTACTACCCCTTTCCTCATGAACGCGTAGAGGTATTAAATTGAAATTCATATCAAATACTCAAGTCTTACTACCTTTAAGCTGTAACAAAATCAAACTTCTATGTCAACGCAATCAAAAGAAATATCAATTTAAGCCGCATATTTTCAAACTCGCAACTACTCGCAAGGGAATCAAAACCTAAAGGGTACTTTCAGTCGATTTACTTATATACCTACAGGTTTGTACGGAACCCTCGGTGCGCGGGTCCGACTCGCACTTGGCCGTTTTTTCTTTTTGTTATGGATGTGTAGTAGTAATTGGTTACATGAAGTGGGCTGCCGTTGAAAGACGACCAAAATGTCACGGTGTATAATGTGTTAGTCCTACACCAGTCCCAATTACGGGCATGGGAGCCAAACTCAAGGGAGACTACAGCCAGTTACGCGGGAGTAATTATAGTGCAGAAATGTATGCACACATACAGGTGCACTCACTCACATTGTCCATAGAGACGGCAATCTGACGCGACCAAACAGAGATCAGGCACAGGACCAAGGGCTTAACGTGCTTTTGATGCACGGGGGAATCACACCACCAAATTTCAAACTCCGCGCTGTTACTGAGATATTCCTAATGGAAGACCTAATAACGCTTTGCCCGACCTAGGCATCGAACCCAGAACCCCACGCTCAGCAATTGCGCTTGTGACCACGAGACTAACAGAGCAGTTACGAAGCAGTTTACGAGTTGTAAACAGTTACCCGAACGGAATGTTGTAGCCGATAAACTTTCTCTGATTTAAAAGGGAAATTATTTTCAATTTCATATGAAAAGTGGAAAGGTTTTTAAAATGCAATTCTATAAAACGTAAAAGGCGACGCTCTTTGAAAATGTTTAATGTATCTTTGCTCAGACCACTTTCCGCACTTTCCTCTTAAATCTAACACTAGAACATTTAGAGTCGAAAATAGCTTGACATGGCTCCATGCAGCCGCGAAACCCGCATTGGTGCAAACGTTCATTAGCACCAAAATTGTTGGGCCAAGCAAATGTTTGTCTTAGCTCTGCGTACCGTGCTACTACAACTATGCCATACAAAATTATGAACCCGTGGTATTGGCCAGACTTTGGGCAAATGTTAGCGAACTGCGCCAAATCATCACCCATTTCGAGCTTGATCGAGGAAACTAAACTAGTCCGTAAATATATATATAGGTTATATAACTACTTAAGATAAATGTATTCCTGAGTGTAATTAGAAGGGTGATTTTATGATTTCATTTAAGTTGTTTCTCACAACTAGCCCAAATAACTATTATTAAAATAAAACGTACTATTATCATAATGTATGACAATTAAATCAACACACAATTATACTCCATGTAAGATAGACAGAAGTAAAAAAGTTCATATAGTACACTTTGTAACAAAAGTACATTAAACTTGTTACAGTTACGATTACTGTCAAATTTACTAAAAACTATTTATAAACCAGCTACCACACTATATTGTAATCATTTTAACTCTTTATCTTATGAAATTAAGAGCATTTACATTTATTATTTAATTCCAATTTAAAATTAAAGCGTCAATGTTTAAAACCTAAAAGAAGCAGGAGTGAAGAATACCGAGAACGTCTTTCGTTTCACTATAATTCTACCAAATCTAAAATGTCACATAATCCCTTCATAAACTGTGACAGCCAGGTTTATTATAAACTAGCTTTAGCCCGCGGTGTCGCCCGCGTGGATGTCGGAAATTATCGCAAGAGGACGTTCTACCGCAGTTAATGTATTAAGAATGCATTAATCCAGATTATATAGGTACCCGCGAATTCGTCCGCGTGGTATTTTTAGCAAAACAGTTTTTCATTCGTTTTTTTTTTCGTGAGATTCTATTTTTTTTTCTAAAATAAAAGTAACCTAAGTTACTCCTTGTTACATCAGCTATCTGCCAGTGAAACTCCCATCAAAATCAGTCTAGCCATTTTAGAGATTAGCCGGAACAAACAGACAGAGAGACAAAAATTGTAAAAAAAATTGTTTTGGTATATGAACCGTGTATACATCCATAGACACTTAGTAAAAAGCGGTTATTTTAATATTACAAACAGACACTCCAATTTTATTTATTTGTCTAGATAAAGCTTTATTTTTTTTTTAAATACATTTCTTTCGTTTATCTTTATATTTCTTCCTTATTTAAATCTATCTAAAAAAGTTATAACTTAACTTTGTAATAAAATGTTTTGCACCTCTGCTTCTATGAACCTCTTTATATCTATAAATGGAGTATAAATTTGCTAGATTTGCTGCAATTAATATAATTAAATAAAAATATAGCCCATATTTACTCTCACACAGTAGTGATGGCCCAGTGGTAACGGCCGCGACTTACGAGTTGTAAGTCTTAGGTTCGAATAGAAACAGGTACTTTACTTGGTGTAAATTATTTCATCACCACTGCTCTCAAAACGGTGAAGGAAAACATCGTGAAGAAACCGGCATGTCTTAGAACCAGATTACCAACCCGCACTGGTGGATTATGGCCCACTTCCTCTCACCGAGAGAAGGCCTGCGTCCAAGCAGTGGGAACATTATAGGCTGCTGAAAATTATTTATTCTCATACTAAAGATTGTTTTGTCAGAACTAAGTCTGTGGTTGAAAAATCTAGTTCAAATTCGGTATTCAATTGTGAACACAGCTTAGAAGGCTATCCCTCCTTAAAATTTTAGAACAGACTTACAACAGTATTATGGAATAGTCCTTTTTTACACGCTTTATATTAGCTTCACTTGAATGTTTGTATGTTTGTTTGTTACCGACTCCTTATAGCGCGACCAGATTTCATTTAAACTCTGTAAACTTATCGAGGACCAATGACAATACTATAATTTCATAAATTTGTGCCGTTATCCTTGCCAGGGTTACCAGGACAGCAAAAAAACTGTCTTCATAAACTACGCTGACATACGTCACAAACTACGCTGACATACGTCTCAAAATTCGAAACACCCTAAACGACCCTAAAACATAGAAAATAAATAATAGTTTAAAAACTAAAAAACACGCTTCCGTAGAAAACCAAACTAAAAAGTAGAAAATAATGGAAAAAAGCGTAGGGTGCCTGATATCAATAAAAAAATACCTTAAAAAGCACCCCACGCTTTTTTTCCATTATTTTCTACTTTTTAGTTTGGTTTTCTATGGAAGCGTGTTTTTTTTTTTTTTTTAACTGTTATTATTCATATCCAAACTCAACCAATTCTACAGTCAACTGTTCCTCTATGACGTCAGAAGCGCGTGTGCACGTGTTACTCAAGAAATTTTTCAAGTTACCCGAGTAATTAGGAGAACAAAGGGTAGCGCTTTGCCGAGCCCTACATTAAAGTGCCGCTTATAGCAAACAAATTAAATGCAATATATAGTGTTAAATGCGAAGACGAGCCGATGTGTGTGCTTCTACTTATAATCTTAGTTCAAAGAACAGGCGGCAGGCACAACATTTTTGTGTGAGTACTTTTAACGTGAATTAACTTCGATCGGTCACTGAGTTTTGTTCAAGCAACTATTACCATTACGCGCGACGTACGAGTATTTTCCCCGCAACTTAAATAAACTTCTACGTGTATTTATTTAGTACTATCTCATTCATGCACTCAATGGTCGCAGCTTTTATCAGAATTGCAACTCTACTCTGAAAGTACGTATAAGTAATTATTTCGTATAAACCAAGAGGTTGATAAATATTAAAGAAAATGGTGGGACAATACAGGCTGTTCGTTTTTGGTAAGGTGATAATAATGAGGCTTGTTGTCACGATCCAATAACAAAAGAGCAATTTATCTTGTAAGAATTATCGATCTTTCGATTGGAGCATAAACCGCCAATTTGTACTTTTGATCATTAAATCGTCACCTTTGTGCCTTTCACTTTCGTTTAATAGTTTGGAGTTTCACATCACTCCTGGTGGAACTTGGCGAACGCTAATTATGGCAGTCAATAATAACGCTACAATTACCACAATGAGGAGTGCAATTTTGAGCTTGCAGCACGCAACTTCTGTGTAACCCATAATGTCATTTGACATCCCCATCATTTGGTACATCATGGGCATCTTATGTCAAAGGTTCCTATACGTACTTACTTACCCCTTATTCCTCTGGCCTGTCGAAGAACAAATCACATAGAAGAAGAAAAATATCCATAAACCTTACCTTGTCGTCAACTGAAAAAAACAACATGAAATTAGAAGTGTTCTCGACTTTTTTTTAAATTTTAGAACGTACCTGCAACTTTATCAGTTTATAAATTAAAACAACTTGGTAATACCACTCGTCAAACGTCAAAACGGGTGATGATAAAAAAACGGGTGATGAAAACGAATAAATAAAATTCAACTTTATAAAACATTCGCAATGCAAAATGTTGATAAGTCGATACTGAGCAAAGCGACGCGGTATCGGGACTACATTAAATTCGCATTAGCTTTCAACTACCGGTTTGTTTAAGACTTATTTTATGCGTTTGACACACTTGAGTTCTGGTTTGAGTCACTGCTGTATTGTAACTCACATACTAGCACGTCTATGTATGTACGTAACATGCACCGTGTCAATTTGACGTTTAACGAAGATAAAATCATTTTTGTGTGTCAATTAAACTTTTGAGAATTATGTTGTTTGACCGTCAATGGATTTAACGACGTTTTAAATGGACTTTAAAATATTTTTCGAAATTGTTTCGAGTAAATAAACATATTAAAACTAACGATTTTTATAACGCTCTACCATACAGAGCTATAATGTTTAATTACATTAAAATATGTTGATTAATCCCAAAATCGTAATGTTATTCACGCCTATAGGTCTCGTCCACGGATTTTAGTGAAGTTTAAGTACTTAATTTTAATAAACGAACGATTAAAGTTTAGCATTTGAGACTAATGGCAACTTTACACAGCTTTTGTACATTGATTGATAATAATAACATTCGAAACCGTTTTTTACGTCTGCACCTCATTTTAATAATAATAAATTTATTTGTTTATATCCTAAATACAGTTAAATTATTTTCGAACACAAAAGCCTAGCTTCCTATTTTGTAAAAAAATAATAGTGTAGTGTTGTGCTGTGCGTATTAAAAGAGTATCTGAATTATAATTTTTTTATTAAAAAAATTAAAATTGAAGTTACGGCTGAGCTTAAGTAACAAGACTTAATTTGCATAGATTTTTTAGAAAGCTACACCCGATATCGAAACGGTAATAAGTGTAGAATTGAACATTCCGAGGCACGTATCTTATCAGTAATATTGGTTGTAATCATAGTCAAGCATATTCTAACGTCTTGATCAGTATGCTAATGAAGCGGCTACCTACGCGTGAAATAACACCTCTCGATTTGTTATGTACCGAATATAAAATCGATAGTATATTATTCGATACTATCGATTTCACGTCCGACGCTGAATTCTTTTTAGAAAAAATATCTAATGGATTATTTTATCTTTGATTTAGTTTTTTATATCGTGCCTACCTTTGTTTGTGAATGAATTACGTTGTTATTTATTGTGTGTTTTTGTTATTTTTCAGCCATGTCGACAGTTCAAGTGTATCCAAATGCATAAAATAAAATCTTCAACGTTTTTCATGAAAAACGATATATTTTTTGGGTGGGATAGCATCAAATGACTTCTCCCGCTCTGGGTGCAGCGGGAGGGCGTGTCAGACTTTTACTGACTAAAACCCACCCGTGATTCTTTAGCTGCCTGTGCCAAAGGCACAAATCTGGGACCCTGACAAATGCAGACGTAAAAACGTCATTAAAAGCGACAATACTGGGGAAAAAGTGGTTAAGATTTTTAGAATATTGATATAAAAACTTGATATTACCTGCAGGACCCTCTTGGGTAGTCCGGTCTTCTGGCTAAGTTGCTTCAGGTCCTTAGCGTCCGGGTTGTGGTTGATCGTGAAGTAGGACTTCATGGTGCGCAGCTGGTGGTGCTTGAAGCTGGTGCGCATGCGCTTGGTGCGGGATGAAGCACTCAGCCCGGCTCCGCCGCGGAACCCCATCTCCAGATACTCAGGGTTCATATCTGATTGGGCAACGACAGTTACACTGCTAAATGCTGAATTTTTTATACTAACATTATTTAGGGGGCAGAAAAAATACAAAAAAAAATAATTGAAAGTAGGGGCAATTTCTGCGATAATAATCTAATTTTTCAATTAATTGTGTGGGAGAAGAAAATTACTTGCTTTTCGATAGTTAAAAATAACCGTTACTTTTTCAAACAAAGAACCGTTACTTCGTACAAGGATAATGTTAGTACACTAAAATTGTTAGCATTAGCAGTAATCACAACAATTTTGTGTTATAAAATAAATGATGGAGATTCTTCTACACTAAACCCGAAGTCGCATCGCAAAATTCGCAGAAATTAAATTGCATCTACTTAAGTATCGCGAAAAAACCCGATCGGCGACTATCAATTTACCAAATTATCGTAATTTGTTTTATATCTGCACATTTCATGATAATGCCAATATTTACATGTTTATATTTAATTATGTTAATTGTTATTGTCTGTATTACGGTCGTAAACGGCTATAAAGATAATAATGTATGTAAAATATATAAAATGTTTACATTTCATAGGCGTATTTTATGAGACTTTACACGTTAAGGACACGATCTTCTTTTTAATTAACAAGTTTGCTGACAACCTATGAGATGTCCTGGATTCTTAAATACGTTTTGCCTCAATAACCGTTTTTATTCTATAGTAGGTATTCCATCTCCACAAAAACTTGTTTTTAAATAACTTTATCCTTATTATGAATATAAGGTTTAATACGTCACCAAATAAAGAAGCATTTATGAAATTCTGGTCCCAACTTCACATCACTATCAGGCGCGATCCGAGGGGGGGTCCTAGGGGTCATGACCCCCCCCCCCCCCAAAGACAGTCATGCTGTCGAAACCCTGAACGATTTGCCTGTCTTACTATCCTAAAATTGTTCTCACTTGAGCCACGGAGACTCCGATGGACATTTGCAAAAAAATTATAACCCGCTGATCAGTAGCGCTTGCGACTACTAGACCAAAGAGGATGTACCTTCCTAAAAATATTCTTCAGTACTCATGGTGACCCTCCCCCCCCCAAATGTTAGGCTGCGACCGCGCCTGATCTCTATGTAGAGTACCTATAGGTACTGGTTTTTGGGAAATCCTCTAAACCCTTATTCCGTCCACTGTGGAGTCGTTACACGATTCCTTAGCACACCTGTAGTTATCGGAAAGTTCTGATCCCGGTTACTGTTACAATAAAGTGCCTAATAAGAGAGAACGGCAAAACAGAACAAAACGTTGCGTTGAAAGTATTCCAAGTTCCACTGGCGGCAAATATCAAACAGTAGACGTAAAAAGCAAAGAATCGCCATTATTAGCGTATCGTAAGCTAGTCCACCATACTATTTCGAAAAACTAGGACGTTCCTTATTTCGAAAATAGAAAATAAATATACCGTCTCACTAAATTTTGAAAAAAAAAAAAACTAATTCCTATACAGATATGAATTCAGTGATCTTTAGCTTCCATTGAGTTTTATGATGGAAAAAGCAGCACCAAGTCAACAGATCAAATCCGGGCGCACAATTTAAATTTTCGAAAGCCTCCATTACGCGCAAATCGAACGCGACTGCAAAAAATTCAAATCTGGAACTCCAAAGTTCTTAATTTAAATTCGCGCGGTCTTTCAACGGGTCCGTTCAAAATCCGCACGCATGGCAGGCCTACGGTCATAAATCGATCGTAACACGCACGCCGCATTGTTTTCCGTTACAATACGAACCGTGACGTCCCCGTGACGGAGTCGGCACAGTGCCGCGACTTCGTTTTAACGACCGATAAATGCTGCTAATAAATAAACCGAAACTTACTGCGATGTTTACAGAAACGCTTTGAGATTTGCGGTTAAGGGCATCGGACAGAGGCTGGAAACCTGTATAAGCCAGACTATCGTAAAATTGGTAATGCATTTCGCATAATTGTAGCGGCATTTCGACGAATGATACTGAAAATCTTAGTGATTGATAGTGAATAATTGAATGTACGCCAAGACTACGTTGTTAGTTCTCGAATAATCTAATTGAATACGTTTGCCAACGTGCTTCAGCATCGCAGAGTGATACAATTTGTTTTTCGTGAAGTTTGATACCGAATTGACAAGTGACAATTAGTCAAGAATTTCTGGTCACACTGCGAAGAGTGGTTGCATAACATCCGCGGAATAACAACCTTTTGCAGTCAGTGAATGAATGACTGATATAGACTGGGCAAATAACAATAAATACTTTTTAGAATTAGTAAAATAGGGCCCTATTTAGTAGTAGTAGTAGGCTCTGTTTGGAATACATCCTATAGCCAAATAACAGGAATCGAAACTTACACAAACAAAATTATTATTTTTTGTAACTAATTTGATTTATTAGATATTGGTGTCGAGACAATAATGTAAGATACATACCTAGTTCTAGTGTTGCTTTTCATATTTTGAACCCAAACTGACCACTACACGTATGCACGTGACCACGTTACAGCGCTTCGAGCAACTCTGCGTCTGACAGGAATCGGATTAAGATGGAATCGTAGTTTGTTGTCATTCCATTAATAAACATATCTTTAGGTCTTTTATATGCACGTCACTTGGTCAGGGAAATTTGGTCAGCAGTATAGTCCCGTATATTAAAAACATAGTTGATGAGACTACTATATAATATTTTATTTAAATACCCAACTGTAACCTGCAACCCGGTCGCGAAAACAAGGCTACCAACCGTCATAATGTTTAAACTTTACTACATATTCCACATTCAAAATTGTCAATTTTATTTATATAGGTATTTGTTTGTTTAAACCGCAAGTTTGCGTTCAAAAGTTCGAACAATTAGCGTGTAAGTAATTATGCGGGAGCCCGTTGGCACGATATAATGGGCGCGACCGATACGTAAAACGAACCGCGTTTTCGAACGCACCGCGAAGAATGTTCGTTTATTTCTTAAAATGCAAACTGTAATGGCTGGAGTCAAAATATAATCTCCTTCGATTTCCGAATAAAGGTATTTTTTACAGAACCTTGTAACGTAAAAAAACATTTTAAATTACCGCCTGGTATACTTTCCATTTAGTACGTCCTGTTAATCTGATACTCAAGCTAGAGCAGAAACTCTAGTAAAGACATGCTCTTCAACAAAATTGTAGGACCACATTCTTCCCAAACAGTAATCGAAATAATGACTGAATTTAAATGTCTGCCTGCCCTGTAGCACGTAAGAAGCGCGAACATAAAAATACACAATTCACACTGATCGTGCGATGCGCAGCGTTGACGCCCGTCCTGTGTTTGTTCGACATGATTTACTCCGCAACCACTGATAACTGCCACCAATCACCAAAGACCTCTCAAAAACTATGTCAACACCCCCCTTTTCTATAAATATGGGTTAAAAAGGGAAGCAAGGAAGGTCAAAGTATGCTGGTTGGTACAACGCAGCCTGAGGCGTTCGTGCTCCAACTTGATGATACGGTCTCCGCAAACAGAAAGAGCGACATGCGATTTTTTTACGTCTTCAGTTGTTAGAGAAACGGCATTATAATTTAAGAACAATAAGTAATCTTTGCTTAGAATCTTAAAATTAGGAAGTCAATCGGGCAGGTATTGAGGATCCTTATTGCTAAGTAGGCGTTGTGACATTGACATTATTTCTCCTTCGTTGTTTTTTCCTTCTTAGTCCATGTCCACGCGTCCACACCACGATCGAAATCGAACAGTATGTATTTTCAACGCGTTGGTATGCACTGTGTTCAATTTTCAACTTTCGGCGCTAGGCAGTGCATTGAAGATATAATGAGCGAAATAATCCCGCTGCAATTTTTATACGTTTGTCTAGTCGTTGATTTCCAAAAACGCAAGAGTTTTCTATAGTCAACCGCAGTTACTCATACAAAAGTGTCGGCATCTCTCAAAGCTCAGAAGTGGCGTGTTAAGCTTGAATAAAAACAGCAATGTATCCGGTTAACAATTGTCCAGAATAATAACAGGTTCTTAACTCGTCAACCACCAACGCCATACTAAAGCAATTTTAAAACCCGGAATATTGATCATAATTGCATACAAAACGTATCGCTTAGAACTCCGAAATAATGAAAAAGAAAACAAGTTTAATATTGTAAAAGAAATTCACCGACACTGCAATAACTTTAGCGAAAACACAAAAAATTCACGCACGAATTAAAACAATAATGATCTCGACACATAAATCTGACCAATCACAAAACGAATCTAGTGATGTACTATCTGACACGTCAGCTATCGATAAACATCGACACAAAACGTCGCGTCTTAAAAGAAGACGTTATTAATAGATTGAGACACAAAATTGTGAAGATAACGCGTCGGCCGAAAAAACCTCAAAAAAAAAACACTGGGTGGGTTATAAAAAGAATTGTGATATCATAAATCGTACGTACCATTCATGTTTTTAAGGCCGAAAGGAAAAAAAAGGAGATTTCCTTAACGATAACACTTCGTCCGGTGGCCACATTTTTTTTGTAATAGCAAAAACGAAACGCCGAAGTGGTTGACCGCGGTAATAATGGTAATAGGTGTATTTCTTTATGACAGAATCATTGTTTTTATTAATTCGACTCCACAGTTATGAAATTAAATAATAAGTTGTGGATTTTAATAGTCATTATAATCTTTTTATCATTTACCATTCTGGCTACTGCTACTGGTTAAAAAAATTTATTGTGTTTTAATGTTGAAATCGAAACTGCTTGGGAGCAGACTTCACAGTCGCAGAGTTAGGTAACCTTTGGATCTGATTTGCATTTTTTTGCATCTTATTAGCATATTATTTCCTGAGTCAGGAACTGGTTTGTATGTTTTATATAGAGTGAGAAGTAGATGTTGCTTTTTGGCAATTATTGTAGATATTAAATAATATTTACAAGAGTAATTTTCTGCACTATCAATTTTAAGCTATATAAGCTTACAGAAATTATTGTTTTAATAATCAAAACCTTAATTTAGGTACGAATTAATTACTTCTTTTTTTATAATGATTTAAGAGTAATAAGTAAACATAATTTGTGACAGTAGATAACCATGACACACATTCACTAATAAATTGAAGTTACTTGATGACTAACGCAATACCGATTAACAAAAAAAAAAACAAATCTAAATATCTGCATGGGCTCATTCTGTACCTTGATGGATGACATTCTTCCCGATAGCCAAATGGTTCGACAACCTTTCCTACAAGTGTAACATAACCGACTTTATTATAGCCTTACATAACTGACCTTAAATCCTTAAAGCAGGCCCTTCATCGAGAAAGTCTATACGGAGATAGGAATCTTGTTCACTTAAAGACTTTTTCGAGTCGTCGACGCGATTAAGAATGTAAAATTATTAAATTCGTCGGCATTATGTGTCGTATCGCATAACATGGCGACGGGGGGTGCTACCGGGGACACTATATCATACAACAGAGCAAGTCCCATGTTATTAGTACTTAAAACGTTGGAGTTATATCGAAACGATAGATATCAAACGTACATTGATACCACGACGAAATATTAAAATGTTTATGAGTTAGTGAGGAGCATGTTCTAGAAAATTATTTGTTTTTCGTTTGTCATTGTGTCTATATGTTGTACGACATAAAAAAATAATTATAGTGTAACAGGCGTGTGAAACAGAAATAAACTATGAATTTAATTATTTACATCTAATATTTTTACGAGTATTTTTGAGAAATTGGTGAAGTGAGTTTCCTGAGGTTCATAAAAGTATACGGATGTTAAACATTGTCAAAATAATAATGGCCAATTCAAAAAAAACAGATATAAATTTGTAAGAAGATATAAAAGAATGGCTAATTTGTGAATCATTAACAATTTTATTACTTAATTTTATCGTGAAGTTTTATACATCGCACTAATAAAATTTCATCGACAAAAAATCATCGCTTCACTATAGAACATGGCACCCTACGGGCTAAACAAAAATTTTATGAGCACATTGCTTTTAATGTATCCACGAATGTATTTTTATATGTTGGCATAAATTAACGAAATAAAATTGTTTTAATAAAAATGAAAATAGAAAAAAATATAAGTGAGTGACCGCAATGTGGTAAAACAAAAAAAAAATATCCACGACTCGTTTTTATTTTCTATAAAAGAATAAAATAAAGCCAACGTTATGAATGAGACTTTAACAAATATACTGGCCGTACGTTTAATGTGAATTTTTTTATATCATAAAAAGTTTGGTAATTTAATTATGCGCGATTGCCCGACAGTTTTGTGAGTTATATAAAGAGTCTGTATATTTTAAAGATGCCTAACCGGTGACTTTTTAGAATTCAATAAAAAAAAATACAGTTCACGCTCGCTTTCTTTACTAGGTGAGTTGAGTGAGGATAATTACTGAATGGATTTTAGGTACTATTTGTTTGTTTCTATAATTTCCAGGTGAAATAATTCACCTCAGAAGCTCATTATTCAAATTTTATCATTGGGAAACATTAACACTCAGTCCCAAAAAAAATCTTCAGTAAGTAGCTATATCCCGAGCAAATTATATACTCTTTAAAGTCATACTGTATGAGCCTTCTTACAATGGACTAACCTTATAGGTATTTTCTATTAGTAAACCCTTCCCGATGACTTGATGAGTGACGCTGACAATTTATTGTTGGCAAAATATAATAATTTATACTACTCAGTGAATCTATAATGAGAGCAGTGATGTCAGTGGCCATTGGTATCAGCCCGGACTTACGAGTTGTAAGTCGTACGTTCGGATCTAGGCAGGCACTTTTCTTTGTCACCACTGTTCTCAATACAATGAAGAAAACATCGTTAGAAAACCGAACCGAAATGTCCTAGAAGTAAAGATTTGTGACATCCACCACACGCACTGGGCCTGGTAGATTGGTCCACTCGCTCTCACAAAGATGAAGCCTGTGTCTCAACTATGGGAAATTATAATCTCATTAGGCTATGCTACTGACAAGCATTAAGTTCTCACAACAATCGACTTCCACAATAGAAGCCACACACTAAAAAAGGCCTAATAACTCCCATTCAAGTTGAAAATAAAACAAAAAAAATGTCCTCCAACATCTTAGTTTTATACCGAAAATTTCTTAATTCGTCCCTAAGTCCCGGCAATAAATTACCGGTTCAATAATGTTGGTCTTGCCACCGATACAGATGTCCCGGGACAGATAGCGGCGGGAACAAAATGTACATGGATATCACATTAGGCCAGTGACGTATACATCATGATGGAAGGTGATTTTAACCTCTCCATATTCACGTTTGTGGCTGAAGGTAGCTCCGAGCATTTATAGTAATATAGATTTTTTGTTGTTCTGTGTTTTTTAGCTTTATTACAATAAATGTAGAGCAATTTCACTAATTGATACAAAGTTTACTTTCGAATCCATATTTAGAATTTAATAAAAAAAAATATCAATATCTATTATCGATAAATAATTTATGTCAACCTCTCAGTCTATTGTTCGGAACAGCAATATGCTGACCGATTGATGACCGTTGCCTATTAAAGTCGCAAAAATTTATTTTATGGGAAATATGAATATAGCTAGAACACAGAAGTAGATATGTCCAACATGAAAATTTGTGTACCGAAACCATGAAGATAAAAGCAAAATATGAACAACGTCACAGTAAGCGTTAAATCAAATATGAAATATATTTATATTTACCTTAATCGATTACGGCATACGAATAAATATCGTTATAACCGAATATAATCGGTTAAAACCGAATTATAATATAGTATTATATTTTGCATTTTGAATCACATTTAACATGCCTCTTGCATCCAGCCAAGAAATTGAAATAGGCGAAAGGCTTTAAACACAATATTAGCGTGAAGATTTTGAATAAACTTCGAACGTTCCGAATGTAAATATAAATTGTAATAAAACATAATAATGTTCAACAATATAAATTTTGCCTTTGAACAATAAAATTGGATTCATGCTGATCTGGAATTGAAAGAAAAACATAGTTTAATGGGAATTTCGTAGGACACATGATGCCTGGCTGTCACTTAATGCGAAACTTTATATTTAAACTAAATCCAGTATAGTTACGCACGACTGAAAACTGTAAAAATACAATAGCCATTTTGGAATTCTTATTTGCGTACAACAATCATATAATAAAAGCTTTACAATTTATATAAAATTGTTAAAGGTAACCGCGAAGATTGTTGTTCTAAAGTTGGAATAATAAATCTTAATTGAGTGAAATGCGTCTGCGCTGGCCCGGCCGGCGTCCTTACCTTATGACAGTTATACTTATATACCAGAACACACCAAGTGCCTATTATAAAAGCTTCATTGTTTATTTAAATGTGCGATAAAATAAGATTATGTCCTTTCCAATGGTCACAATACAATTTTTATACCTACATATAAATCAGATATTGTAACAGTTCGGCCTTGCGAAAGCATACTTTCTATTTGTTTTAATGTCACCATTATATTTGATAGTGCATTTCAATAGGATTGCAAAACATAACGACTTTCAGTGTAAATTGAATGATTTATTTATATTTTTATTGCTATATAAGGTTATGGTTTTCAAGTTGTGGTTAATAAGCTTTGTGGTGCGAGAAGCTCTAATTATTACAACATACTCTCACTACTTCTAAGCAGTATAATTCTGAAACCTCCAGAGTTAAATTGCTCAACAAATACACAAACCTACTTATGCGCAGATACAGATTCACATTTAATGTCTAAAGCTCTTGTTCGTATGGATACGTTACTGTTTGTAAACGTTTTAGGAATATTAACTCTGAAATTGAAAACTACGCAACAGGAGTACCTATCTAGTGAACTAAGCATACATCAAAGGACACATACATAATGTAGCTAAAGTCCCGAACAGAAGCCTCAGTGATCGGCCAACAAATTTTTCCTTTTCTAAAATGGAAACAGACCAAACAAACGATACCAAACTGTCTTTTGTCACGATAAAAAAAAAATAAGTCACCTCCAAAAGCCGTTTTGTTTCGAAAAATAAAAAATGTAAAAAGTATTTGAACCAACTACCGGCGGTGCTGGAACGCGCCACCCTATCAACGATCGTGGACGCTACTCGAAATGTCCGATACGTAAAAAATAAAATAAGAAATGTCACATATTTTGGCGGGAAATAAATCACGGAACGGACGCTATACAAAATTTATGGCGGTATAACACGGTGCACTCGGTAGAAAAGTTAAGACAAAAGACGAAAAAAGGTGTACGTATTTGATTTGAATGCGTGGGTTCCGCGGTCTAATAAAAAAATAATTACGAACCGTTCAGAGAAAATATGAATGCAGTTTACTTTAGTTATAAAAAAAAAAATATTAACAATTTATCGCTTTCATCCTGTAAGCTGTAATCTATCTGCAATTAAATTTTCAGTAATCTTCCATAAAGTAATAATTTTCAGTTTCAATATTCACTCGTCCATTTCGTAATGGACTTTCGTTTTATTAAAATAACCAGAGCAATACTTAATAGGATTTTTTTAAACAAAGCCGGATTAATTACTCATGACTATTGGGACGCTCTCCCGCAAATGAAATATGTATATAAAGCTACTATGACGACACTTCTCCGAATTTCTGACTTGACAGTTCTGTTAGCACTGAGAGTCTAAACCTAAATTCACTTGTAACCTTTTGGTAGCAAGGAACTCTAAAAAGGTGAAGCCACCACGTGAAGCCAAGCAGATGGGTCCTTATTACTGCGCTCCCGTTACTGTAGTAGGAAACGTATTTTTTTTTACCGGTCGCCCGTTAACGTTTTATTTATTGTCACTACTCTCGGATATTTAGGGAAGGTAACCGTAATTATATGACATATTTATCTACGAAGTCCGTTTTTGTTAGGTTGTTAAATAAATTGCTTTATATTTATCGGTTTTGTTAGGTGCCGTCTGGTTTTTTGGCTACGCTGAAAGACCTAAATTTTGGAAATCTTTAATTTTTGTTTATTATGGTTTTCGAAGAACAGATATGCCATGGGAAATGGAAAAAAATACTTTTGCGAGTAACAACATACGGAAAGGGTTTGTGTAATTTAAGACGAAGATATTCTTAAAATTAGCCTGCAAATAAGTTACCTAATCAATTAATCGTCTTAGATGCTCTGAATGTTATGTCGGTCGGTTCTGTATTTGAAAAGGCGAGGGTCTATATTATGTGGAGTTTAACTGTACTCACAACATAAGGGCCTGCCGACGGATTGGCAAACGCCTTCGGCTGCGCACCCAGAATGCGCAGTGGGCCCTTCTAACTTTCTAAAAGCCTATTCTAAAGACAGATCAATAAATTTGGCGTCAAATATCGTGTGTGAATAGTTAACCGAGCTGTCGGTCATTTAACTCGTAAAATTAAACTGGAGTTTAACAGAAGATTTAGCGACAAATGTTTCAAATAACCTTGTTCTAAATTAAATTAACTTGTAATCAACGTTTTTCGAAGCATTTTCCCGGTTTCACAACAGACTAGATATTCTTTGATTATTTTTTGGTTATGTAAAGTGCATTATGCTCTTTAAAAATTGAAAAGGAATAACTTAAAGTTGAAAGGAGTAAGAAGGACTTGAGTGGGTCACGGTTGTGACTAATAGCCTATACAGGGTTATTTGTAAAACACCGGCAACCTCTCAGGACTATATTAGTAACATCATAATCAACAACTTTTGTTCTATGACTTTTAAAAATTCATCATATTTTAGTTCATCAGATTTTCATACAAAAATAAAAATATTTAAATTGAACGCTCTAAATGTTACGAACTCGATGTGAAGCAAAAGAAAGCGATAGAACATTAGCGAGGGAAGCGAGATTAGGGCGGCGGGGGCGCTGAAATTTGACCTATTTACGGGCGGCCGATTTTGTATGAAAATCTGATGAACTAAAATATGATGAATTTTTAAAAGTCATAGAACAAAAGTTGGTGATTATCATGTTAGTAGCATAGTCCTGAGAGGTTGCCGGTGTTTTACAAATAACCCTGTATACTACCTGTCTAGGTAAGTACGTGTATATATGAGTTTAAAATCCTATGCCCAATTATTTCAATTTAATAAATAGGAACCCACTGCTTGCCTGGATTATTTGTTAGCAGAAAATCGTACAATTCGTACATTTTCTATTTTCCTTTTATGGATAAAAATGTCACCGATTTCACTTTTCTGGACCATTTTTCTATAAAACCGACAATTGTACGAAACTATATTGTACGTTTATAGATGACATGAACCGGTGTAAGAGGAACCACTGCACTATTGTGTTTTTTTTTAACCTGCTTTTTGGAACCAAATATTCTGTAGACAACAAATTCAATTATTTTCCGTATAAAAACGGACGATAAAATGAAAATTTGCAAGCTACAGCTAGGAACCATCTGAGAATAGCAAAAAAGAAACATGATCTTTTAACTTTGATGAAAATAAAATCATGCTCGTTAAAGGCGCGATTCTTAACGCTTATGAAGTTATGATGATCGGTATCCATCAGACAGTTCGGTAAACCGTTCGGTATCTAAGATATTTGAATGGGATATTAGAAGCGATATGCGCGCGTTTCTTACGTGTGTTTGCTACATAGATCTTCGATACCACATTGCGTGGGTGTGTCGTGTTTTAGTCGCCTCCTTCGGTGGAAGCACAATCGGTTATAAATTTATTACTCAAAGCGCCGTCGCGTTCGTTACTCGCAGGAAAATTATTTGAGGAAACGGAACTGTGGTTTCGATTGGCGTAAACGAAAATGGAGAAATGTAGACAAACTACAACTACTTTTATTTCGAAAAGGATATTTTCTTTTATATTTCTTTCTTAGGGGGCATTTTAGCTAAATAATAACAGCCCAACATTTCGATCGATGAGGTTAAGTTACGCTTGACGCAGTGGATCCGTGGATGGGTTCTTCACATACCCCTCCGTGCCTCGGAAACCACGTTGGTCCGGGCTTTCATCCGTGGATTTTTGACAGTCGTTACGGGTCGTCAGAATCCCGAAAGACTGACAACCAGTCATATGAAGAAGTATGGTAGTAACTGAATTATGACCGTGTCTGTTGTGAAAATAGTGGTACTTAGCTGCACCCGGTTAGACTGGAAGGCGACCCTATGATAGTTGAGAAAAGGCTGATGATGAATCAATACATACTTATTACTCTTTTAGTTTTTAATGGTTGTCGGAGTCGATCAGTAAATATATCTAGAACACATTGACAAGAACTAATGATTTGTGTCTAGACACATGCATAAATGGCCTTACAGGCATGTTATAGGTACCTACAGATTTTATACTTATAAAAACTTCAGAGTAAGTTCATTGACCTAATTTATAAACAGTCTTGTCTTTCACAAACTTACCGAGTTTTTCCAGTAAGTAGTTATAAGGTACAAGCACTTAATTAAGTAGCAATATCATTTTTATAAAATGATTTTGTTAACGAAAAAAATCATTGTATACAAATTATATTTTACTGCTCACTTGTCGACGTGAAAGACGGACGTAAATATATCGGAGCGGGATTTAGTCGTGCAGTCGATTTTCAACTTTCGGTGTTGAACCTAACATTGAGAATCCATCATAGTGCATCTCATAGAGTGAAAAAAAGACACTGTGATTTGCAACTCTCGGCCCTAAGCAGAACTTTGGAGATCAGCGCACGAATAAATCTTTTCGCGATATTATTACGTCCGCATGAATCTATACTAATATTATAAAGCTGAAGAGTTTGTTTGTTTGGTTGAACGCGCTAATCTCAGGAACGACTGATCCGAATTGAAAAATATTTTTGTGTTTGGTAGCCTATTTATTGAGAAAGGCTATATAACATCATCCTACGATCAAAAGGAGCGGAGCAGTGACGACAAATGGACGAAAACTGGTAGGCAATTCGATGCGACGGGAAGGGCCACGCGAGCAAAAATTTAACACGGACGAAGTCGCGAGCAAAAGCTAGTGTCGACTAAAGCTCACTGTTTTGAAACTCACATGGGTCAAAGGCAGGGTGAAAAGAGGCCCCAAAAAAACTGTGCTTGTGGACATTACTTGCGATAGTTACCACCAACATACAAGCTTTCTGGTGAATAAATCTTTCATCATGTCACATCACAAATTAAGACAACATATTGAGTATGTTGGGGGTACCTTGTACAATACAAATTGACATGCTGTTGTGAGCGTTTATAATAAATGTTAGCATATTAGCCGGAAATTTGATTCGTACGGCCTTATCCCCGTGCCGAACTTACCCCTATATACTATAAATGATCCTGGAACTCCAATATTGTAAGCCAAAAGTTGCAAAAACATTTGCGCCAATATTAGTCCATTACACCAACCCGCCAAGTCGCCAACATTCCAACATCCTTTGCCGTCACGTCTTAGTACGTGCCTATTCTGTGCCCCTATTCTGGTCCGCCTGGGTGCTTTGCGAGCTACGATCGGATAAGACTCGCCCTCGCCGAGAAGCTGCGGCGATCGAACGATAGTGTTTTAGAATTGTTTATAGTAAACGTCTTATGTTTTTGGAATAACGATGAAATTTTAATTGGTTTATTGTCGAAGTATGAACGTCAAAGTATGAATGGTGAATATGTTCATTGATTGTTTTTTTTTTCCTTCGGGTTATGTTTGTGATTGAGACTGTAGCTTTGACCTGACGTGATAATATTTCTTTTAGAATTTGTTACGGATATTAAAATAATCATAACTACTTAATATGTTTTATGAGTTTGCACGCTCATGTAGTTTTACGTTCAGTAATGCGTACTAGCGAGTAGAACACGAATCAAAATATTTTGTTTATTTATCTGATTGTATTTTCAAATAATAAATTTAAAACATTCCGTCCCAAATAAAATATCTATCAGCAAATATCAGCAGCTATTAGCCGATCACAAAGAAATACGAGATTCACATGAAAATTAAATTAAACATTATATTAATTGATTGCTTTATTTAATGAAAATAGAAACGGTAATGCGCACGCAATTTTGCAAAATTATTTTTTCTAGAAGGGCTTCCAATGATGGTATGTGAGCCCAAACGCAACCTACCTATGTCAAAACATTCTCGTCCGTAATTTTGAGCAATGAGCTTCATAGTGGTAGTACGTGGTGTGGTGCAGTACGGGCGACCCGCAGGGCTCACGTGCCACAACGTGAGACTCCTTTCACCACCTTACGCAAACCTACGTTCCCATATAATTGATACCGTCGCCCGACAACTTTAGAACTGGTCGCAAAAACTCCACCGCCTCTGGAAAATAGCCGGACGCAGCAAAAAGAGGCTTGACTAAAGTCGGACACTGTAACTATTTAAAATATCCAATACAGTGTCATATAATTTATTGGTGTCTCTGTACGGCAGCATTGTAAGCGGTAATCGCTTAATCTTGAGCGGACAGGTGCCGACTAGCTCCTATTAGGCAAATTGTGTACCTTATACGTATAGAGAAAATTAAAAAACGTAAAAGTCGAGATCGCGCTGATGTTTTTTTGAGACAACTTTTTTCGAGCTAAGGCACTCCGGTTGGTCGATGCTCAACATCGGTATTTTGCACATGTCCAATGTTATTTTAAAAGGCAATGAATTATTCTAGCTGCCAATTATTTTCTTATATGTAGGTCATCAGCCAATTACGACGGTTCTAGAGCACCGTTCTTAGTACTTGTTTTTGAAACTGGTGTTTATTGTTTTAAGTATCGGTTGATGGTTTATTTCGGAGTGTAATTCGGTGTTATACATTCGGCTGGTTTGTCTTATTAATAATACATTGAATTATGTTTATTAGTGACGGTAGCTTCACTTGATGGATCTTCTGTGTTGTAATGCCTTAAGGAGTGAATAAACGAACCATTTCGTGCAGCCATCCCCGAAATAATTGTACCTAAATGGTATAATAAAGCTTATTAGTCTGATCATAGTATTGGGATTCTCATTCAATACTTATTCAGTTGTGGAAAGTATGAATAAGTCATTTGATAAAGATTTATGTTTCCTGGCTATAGACACAAATTAAACACATATATTAACACCATTAACAGTCGTAAGGGAGGATGACGTTATAAGAAAAGTGGGTACTACTTGGATGAGTCAAGCGTAGAACCGTATACAGTGGAAACTTCTAGGAGAGCCCTATGCTGGAAAGCTAGACGTCTTCATGTTACCAGTGTCAAATAATCAAATAGTAAATAATAAAAACATTCTAATACCTAGTGTAAATTAATTAATTAATAAAATAACTAAACCCCAAGCCGATTTGAGTTGTTTTAAATAGGGCTAGCATGACGTTTCTTTTTATTTTTCATTAATGTAATCAAGCAGTGTAAATAATAACTTTTAATACGCAAGAAATGTTTATATGGTTTCCGGCTCTAAAAAAAATTATATATTAACAAAAGCGTGATAAACACGAGATTTTCTCGCCCCACATACCAATTCCTTTAAACGATCCTGCAGAACCCAATGAGCTCAGATTTTTATAACAAAAATGAAAATAAAAGGAGATGGACCATTAACGGTAGACTGTTAACATGAACTTATGTTTTATAGGCCCTCTGGCCTACACAATTGTTACAATATGACACCACGACATTACCATAATAATAAGCGACAAATTCATAACAAAAAATTACCAGCCCACCCCCATCCGACATAAGATTAATGTGCGTACATAAACCGGGAATCGAACCTCGTATTTCGGTGTTCCGTTACGGGGGTGACACCCCTCGACAGATATATTTCAGTAAAAAAATTAATTACCCCCCAAGTTACAAGTGAAAGTTATACTTTAAAAAAAAGTGTAATTAGAGAGTGAGGTAAGGAACTGTGATGCCTTGAAAATAAAGTACCTAAGGGCTGATTTTCAACAGTCATATAACTTTTATCTCAATCCTATCTTACAAATAAAATAAATGTAAATGTTTGTTAGTCAATAGCGCAAAAACGGCTGAACGGAATGGGTCAAATTGAGCACACTAATAGATTATACAGATGCTACTATCTAAGATAATGCTACTGCATCCGCAGAAAATTGTGTTTTGTAGTGTTCTAGGTTTGGGGTCTCTAGAAACACTTTTTATTTTTATTTTTGTCTCTTATATTCATATGCTTATGTCATGCATACCTGTAATTTGCATGGTTACTGAAGTACCAATTTTATTTTATTTGAATTGTAAGTGATTATTCTGTTAGTGTTCTTTGTATAAATAAATAGCCTAAATTAAAACATTGGATACTTTAAAACCTAGTAAAACATTCCCGTGGAGTAGGTAATTTTCGACCTTCACGCGGGTTAAGCCGCTGGCAAAAATCTAGTAATAAATACGACAGCTCGATATTTAATTTTCTTCTACAACCCAAAGCATGACTGGTAAAGAATGTCTTGTGTACCCACTGTTGTTTACGAAGTTTAAATGAATTAATAAGTATTTATTCACGAAAACTGTCAAACCGCATTATTTATATCTCAGATAAAAGTTATCTGAATATTGAATAATCAGCTCTAAGTCTAATAAATATCGCTATTACTATACAACATTTCTTCGGCAAATCGTCATCGTTTAAACGCCCAAGTAACATGTTTGACGTGACAACTTTTTCATTGGCGTTGTTTTCTAGAAGGAAACTAGATGACGCTTTCCACAAAAGAGTCCAACATAATTGTCGGTTAGTGCCTTCACTAGTTAAGTTTTCCAACAATAGTCCAAATATTAGAAGTTATCCTAAATCTATTTGAAGTACCTATTCGTATCTTTACAGGATTAAGATATCCTTCGATTTAATTAGTATCTAGCTGCCATTACACTCGAAAGTTAGAGTAGAGCTCAAAATAAAAATAAACACGGCCTAAATATACTTCTGCGTGCAAGACTGTTCTGACTGGTACAAGTATAAACTTTTTTATTACTGTACATTGCACTAGAACAACCAATAAATAATAACCTCAAACAAAATCATCAAAAGTCTTTTGATTTAAAAAAAAACGTGCGGCATTATAATGTTTCTGTAACCTAAACGTCATCATCATCATCATTTTAGCCTTAAGACGTCCAATGCTGGACATAGGCCTCCCCCAATTTAGGGGGCTTTGCCATAATCGCCACGCTTGGCAGACGAATTGGCGATCGCAGTATGGTGGTAAAATGCATACAGAACGCTGCTGCCCATTCTCTAGTAAGTCCCTTAGTCGCCTCTTACGACACCCACGGGAAGAAATGGGGTGATGCTATTCTTTACGTCCGGCACCACACGGTAACCTAAACGTCATAAGTTTACCAAAAAGAAATTATATACAAAACTCGAACTCAAGGCATTTATTTACAGGCACTTTTAAATTATCAAAACATAGTCAGTTCGTCAAAGAGTTAAAGCTAGTTCTCCATTCTGAAATATAGATTTCTATGGAGAAGAACTGCTAAGATACTTCACACTACTCTTTTCATCATCTGCCTAGCCTTCTCCCAACTATGTTGGGATCAGCTTTTAGTTTAACCGAATGCAGCTGAATACCAGTATTTAACATCGAGCGACTGCCCATCTGACCTCCATAACCTAATTACTGGGTAATACGATACCCCTTGGTAAGACTGATCCACTCAAGATTCTGCGATACTCTTTTAAATCAAGATATTACAAAATCCAAGATACAAACAAGGAGGCAACAAGATATTATGTTGCTTCTTTGTGCAAGAATAATGTAAAAAAAATAAACAATTCAAAATATAAGATTATAATAAGCTCCGACCATAAGATCAGCTATATGCAATCTCTACCGGCGGCTGCTATTCTCAAACATGACGCATTGATCGGCACCATTCAGCTCCACTATATTGTAGGGACCCGAATGTTCCGACATACGCGCCACCATCAGTAAATCATTGAAGTGATCATGACATACCCTCAACTACCATGCTCTTTCAAGTAAACATACATTATATTAACATATAGTAAACAGCTCTATGGTACTCCATGGTACTCAAATTGAAAACCGCCTGATGGACACATAAAAATATCGAGATTCCTATGCTTTATCGAAATTAAATATTAACATTCTAATCTCATAAACTTTCCGAAATAAATTCTCTGAATCAAAGTGAAAACCGCATCAAAATCCATCGTGCAAATAAAAAGATATAAGCGGTCACACAGACAGACACGAAAAGCGACTTTGTTGTATAATATATGTACAGATATAGATATGATATACTCCGAAATTCCCACATAGTTCAAAAGTGAACAATGCACCAAAAACTTTGCTTTCTTCTGCATGACAATGGTTACTGTAACCAGGTTATTTAGATGCACGTTACACATTCGAGGTTAATATAGTAAGATCACGCGAACTTGCCTGTTGTTTTCCGACAATAGCTGAGAAAAAATCACTCACAAAGTCGCCACTCACTGGCTCCTCAGTAGCTCCATTTTTTTCCCGGATCTACGCAAAATTTGTGAAGTTTTTCTATGTAAGGTGTAGGTGTGGTTCTTTGAAAGGTGTGTTTGAAATTACGAGATAGACTTATCATGAAATTAAGATTCGGAAGTTTAAATACTGTACGAAGAATACGAATGCCAGAGTTTTTTTTTTTTTTTGGATTGGAAATCATCAATTGACTTCTCCCGCTCAGGGCGGAGCGGGAGGACGTGTCAGACTTTTACTGACTAAAACCCACCCGTGTCCTTCAGTTGCCCATGTGCCGGGGCTACGGTATCTCTTTCGAACAATCACGCGACCCTGGCAAGCACAAATGCCAGAGTTGAATGTTGTTTTGGATGTTAAATATCTTAGTTTTTGTTAACACGCTTCATTATATTCACTTAGTCATTTGTGGGTCCCCAAAAATCAGAGAAAAAAATAAATCCCTTACATAAACGTTTTTCCCACTCCCAAAACAAATTCCCACAAGGTCACGAGTAAAATCCCGATGCCTACTTAAAAATACCTAAGCTCCTGAACGTAGACAGTACCAGCACTAAGAAGATCGCTCGGTTCATTGAAATTGCGAGAGTATGATGAACTTGAAGCACGCAAACTGCCCGAACACACGTGAGAAACTGGTTCCAACGCTATTTTAGACCATTAGGCGAGATTTTAGAACACCAACAAACAAAATTGGCATACATTTCGACTCGTAAGGGATTCGTTTGTTTTTTACACGCTTTATATTAGCTTCACTTGTATGTTTGTTTGTAACCGACTCCTTATAGCGCGATTTTTACCCACTTTAAACGACCAGATTTCATTCAAACTTTGCACACCTGTCAAGGACCGATGACAATGCAATAATTTCATAAAGTGTCATTATCCTTGCCAGGGTTACCAGGACAGCAAAAAAACTGTCTTCGAAAACTACGCTGACATACGTCACAAACTAATTTGTGCCATTATCCTTGCCAGGGTTACCAGGACAGCAAAAAAACTGTCTTCGAAAACTACGCTGAAATATGTCACAAACTACGCTGACATACGTCTCAAAATTCGAAACACCCTAAAAAATAGAAAATAAATAATAGTTTAAAAAAACTAAAAAACACGCTTCCATTGAAAACCAAACTAAAAAGTACAAAATATTAAAATATTCCATTATTTTGTACTTTTTAGTTTGGTTTTCAATGGAAGCGTGTTTTTTAGTTTTTTTTAACTATTATTTATTTAAATGAGGAACTTGACGGATTTCATATTTTTGTTGTGTTTAATTACCGCATAGACATGTATGCGTACAACACAAAGTCAAGTTCACTCTTGAATGTTTGCATTATTGTTATGTTAGTTTAATACCGATAAGTATCTCTCTTATTTTTATTTTTTCTATCTTGCATTGTGAAATTCTGCAGTCACATTTAAGCACCCAGTGGAAGTTTGTATACTTGTAGTCCTGGTGACTTATACCACACCGTCTTCAGACCCTAGTCTTTCATAAATGTAAACTTTTCCTGTATGCCCTTGCACTGTACATTTATAAAGATTAAATAAATAGACTTGTAATAATATTCTAAATATTGTCCACTTAATAATACTTTAGGGACTTGACGCTCCATTGTTTTTATACTTTAAGTCATTTCTATTGGAAAATTAAGTTATTAATCATTATTAGGTTTATTGACTTTGTCAGATGATTTAATTTCTATTACTATAAGTAGTACCTTCATTATCTTGAAAAACAATTTTATTTTATAATCAGGTACTCAACATGTTTATTTCACGTTTCCGAACTACCATACTATTATTATATATCACCTTTTTCTCCGAAGCTGCAAGGGTTACCAGCAGTATAACTGTCTTAGTTTACTATTAACAGAAATACCCGTAACTCGTCGTAGCTTATTTCTTCAATAAGTTAATTAGGGAGTTAAGGCAAAAAAACAAGAAATAACATTTTTTTTCGGAACATAGATGATTAATTTTTATTTTAGATTTTTTGCAGAACACAATGCTGAGCTAACTAACCACTCAATTTATTAATTAAGTAATCTCCAATATCGCTCGGATTATTAATAAAATTATCTTTATTTCTCAATCGAACACTTTACCGTTTAGAGTTCTACTTACTCCGTATATCAAATAAGCCGTGAAGCTAATATTGCTATACAGGAGCCGTTCAAGCGCATAAATAGGTAATTTTTATGGGCTATAATTAATAACTATGCAAGTACGTAATGAAAGCAAAAACGCGTACGGTTTCCGTGTAAAGGTAATAATATTTTGCCGCCATTATAACAGCTCTATTGTTGCATACGGTAAATGTTTGAGCAATCTTTCAGGCGGTAACCTGTGTCGGAGGTACAATCTACAAGTAATCCTGTTAGTGCGCTGTGTTTCTAATTTGAAGCTAAAGCGTGCTGTCTTAGTGTACCGTTACATCAAGAAGCTATACGGGAATATTATAAACATTTAAATAAGCAGCAAAATAACAGTTGGGGAAAGCAAAAACTTTTAGGTTCAGAGTGTTATAATTACAGAACTTTTCTGCGTTGCGTAAAAACATGAACGAAAATAAAATATTGAAAAAGAAGCCTTGGTTTTGTTTAATTCCGATCACTACCGAAAAGTAAAGATTTATTTCTTTAGTCCCTCGGCGTGCACGCAACGTACTAATTTCAAATTTGAGAAAGAGTTCCCGTCGCTCGACCGAACTGGCCAGATAAGGACAGGTTTCTGTATCTCAACTAAAAAATAATTAAAGAAAAAAAATAACAAACACACGGGAAGTCGCTCCAATAATCTGGCGATGGTAAGTGCGGTTTTGACTTTAATGTGTTAATAAAATTGTTAACGTTTTGTCGGCGAAACGAGGGCTGATGTTCGATGTAAAGCCGACAAGATGCCAACATGCGATGACGATTTAAAATTATTAAAATGTTTATAAGTTCGCTGTATGACTTCGCTCGGCGTATTGTTCTGAAACTTACCAAGGCTAGCTGCCATGATTTCTTGATCTTTAGGCTTCTTCTTGCGGGGGCGCCCTTTCTGCCGGGGTGCGGGCGTTGAAGTTCCGTTGAAGAACGGGCCTTTAGAACCATCACTGTCCACACGAGCGGCGAACTCAGGGGAGGGGTATGGGGAGTAGTGGGGCCCTGGGACAGGGCCTACGTACGGCACGGGGCACATTTGTGGGGGCCCCGGCACAGACATGTGGGGCCCATATTCTGGCATGGTTTCATAATGCAGCCTGCGAAAAGAAAGTTTTCTTAGCTTCGGTTCAAACGGAATTGTTCGTGGAAAGTTTAGGTTCGTTATAGGCTTCGTAGCAGAGTCTATACTCTGCTCACTATTGATTTGTATCCTTGAATACTCGAACAGTGAAACATTCAGTCAGGCATTGAGTCATATGCAAATTGAACTTGACCATTCTTTGTCATTGTCAATCACAATCCCGACTTAATGTGCACTTTAGTAGATCACAAAATAGATTACCTGTTTGGATGCCCTTCTCGTATCAACAAATTATTGAGACGCCGTTTTTCCCTTCAAACTCCAAACTATAACTGATCAGGGCTCATTAATTAAGTAACCTCATGACCTAAATAAATAAATACACCAACCTGCAGTATACAGCTGAGTCTCGAATGCCGAAAGTGTCTCCTTTATTCAGGGGTGTGCTGCATAGCGCACATGAGAAGCAATGAACATGGAACACCAGGTCCCGCGCCCGCATGACGAGCTCTGAAGCAGAGATTGGAGTGCTGCAGCGAGCGCATCGCTTGGTTCCATATAATCTGAGGAATAGAAGAGAAATTTAACTTTTGTTCAGCGCTTTACTATGCTTTATGGCTAAATCTTGGGGTAAGGTCATGGGACCTTTGGCACGTGGCCAAAACCGGCACTAACACCGCGATCTTGACTGGCCTGTTAGTCTAATGGTTAGTGACCCTGACTGCTAACACTGAGATCGTGGGTTCGATCCCCACCCAGGACAAATGTTTGTGTTGTGTGATGACCACGATCATTAATCTGTGTCTGGGTGTAATTTATGAATAATATGTATGTATTTAGAAATATATAAGTAAATTTAGCAGTTGTCTGGTTACCATAGTACAGGCTCTGCCTAGTTTGGGATCAGATAACAGTGTGTCCTAAGATATTATCTTGATTTTTCAGTACATTTCTCAAAACCATTCCACAAATGTTTACCAACAGCGCTGACTTGTCAACGTCATCTGGTGGTTCAGTCGACATCCACACTGACGTAATAAAATCGTGGTGGGATTCTATCATGCTCTGGATTTGCAACTCTCGGCGTTGAGACGACCATTGAGAATCCAACCGAATGCAGCGCGAATGTGTCTCAGCCACGGAGAAATGAAAAATGGTCAAGAAATAATGGGAAAGATTGGTATGAAATGATCTCAGTGCGTCGAAAAATGACAGTATTCGTGTTCCATTTTCAATTCATGCACCGACTGTTGAAAATCGAACACTGAAGATGTTGAAGATACAAAGCGCGAAAAAAATCCACCGCGGTTGAACTAGGTCGTGGGCTAAACTGGAAAAGAATGGAGAATAATCCTACGTTCACGTGGCGAAGATGAGTATATACATTTACGAGACGACGACTAAAAGAGAAATGTGGAAAAAAGACATGTTGCGCAGTCCCCAAATAAATTAAAATGCTTGTATCAAGGATATAATTAAAATATAAGATATTATTCCTTATCTAGCACTCATTCAAAAATTGACGAAAAAATATTTGAATCGTTTATTGTTTTATAACCAATTATCAATTAAGAGGACAACCGGCATAATAAAATAAAATAAATATTGGTATTCCATTGAGTCTAGACTTCTTATATTTTTTTATATAAAGCCGTAAAAAAATTACACTCTACCTATGATTTCGAACCAACTCGAGTTCAAGTAAACTCGTGTCAAATCACAAACCACAAATTAATTGGTGTTATCAGTGTGCTAATTAAAAATAAAAGTTTTATAGCTTTTTGCCACGAACGCGCATTGTCTGCCCAGGCCCCAGGGTCGATCGTACACGCCGGCATCATAAATTCACAAGTTATGCAAAATTTTATTAAAAATAATAATAGTACCTTCGTCTTGAAGTCTTAGAAATAATAGGTTTCACTACTGAAAAAGTACATGATTTAAATATATTGGAATGCGCCTCTACAACCCCTCAATACATCTTTATGACTCAATGGTGCAAAATCTAATCATAATTATTAAACCCATACATATTTAATTAAAGGCTCTCGTAGATAGACGCCACATAACAACTCGTCCGAACAGGACGACGCAACTCCAGTAGAACAATATGAAAGGAAACTTTGAAGCAAATTCTCCGACCAGAATCTCGTCGCACTGTTGCATCGCGCCTGTCTAAGAGCGCTTAACAGATTCGTAAAAATAAAAAACGCAAAAAAGAGGCGGCCCTCACCGACTCAGTATAAAGCACGAATATGGTTTAAAATTTAAGTAGTAAATATCAGTACCAACATATAAAGACCAAAAGAAAAACCTTCATAATAAAGCATTATTTATTTATGAGAGTCAATGACCTCATCACCTGTCACTCTGATGCTAACGCCACAGACTATACAAGATCGTTTGTTTCAGGCCAAATTATCTTGCGAACACCCACACATATTCACACTTACGCAGATATACCCGGCTTCGCATCAAGCTATACATTTCCAGTATTACCTGACTTCCCGTTGTACGAAAAGCATATAGAATGCGAGGTCAGCTGGAACTGGAAATTCATAGCTAGATATGTAGTCGTGTGTACCTACCTATGTTAGCTGCATATTTGGAGGGTACTAATCAAATTAAAATTTAAAGCGGTGTCCAGTAGTCAGGCGGATATATTTTCATTAACTCGCGGGGACCTAAATGAATGCCCAATTTAAGCGCACTGTTCATCAGGTTTTCACTCTGGAATTTCACAGTAGAACGGAATTTGGATTAGTTCCCAGTTGACAGAATTAGACTCGGCCCCCGTGACATGGAATTTGAATATAACTGGCTACATGTGGTTGTATACACGGTACCTCGGCCTATCCCTGTTAGTCTAGTGGTTAGTGACCCTGACTGCTAAGACTGAGGTCGTGGGTTCGATTCCCACCCAGGACAAATCTTTATGTGATGTGCACAATCATTTGTTCTGTGTCTGGGTGTCATTTATCTATAATATGTGTGTATTTAGAAATATCTATATATATAAAATTCAAAGTCCTGAATGACTGACTGACTGACTGACTGACTGATATATCAACGCACAGCCTAAACCGCTGGTCCTAGAGACATGAAATTTGGGGGGTGTATTCTTTGTGAAGAGTAGGTTTTCCACTAAGTAAGGGTTTTTTGAAATTTCATCCCTAAGAGGGTGAATTGGGGGGTTGAAATTGCACGCGGGCGAAGCCGCTGGCGGAAGCTAGTATAAGTATATTTATCAGTTGTCTGGTAACCATAGTACAGGCTCTGCCTAGTTTGGGATCAGATAACGGTGTGTTGATTATCCTAAGATATTAGATATATTATCCCTTCGTGGAATACAGACATGAGTGATATTACGTCAAGTAATCTTTCAAAAATCAAAACTGCCATATTTACAACATAGTACTTTTAAACCCTCGTTTTTATACTGTAGGTGTCATAAATAAAAGCACTGGTGACGTATTTAGTTTCATATAGCTTTTAATTTTTAATCGTGTTTTATGTCGAATATTTTTCAATGAACTGTCATTGGTCTTAACCACATTTTACCTGCTCATCTTGTTTCTCTTCCTACCTGCATGAGGTTCACTAGAACTTCCACAGGTTCTGTACGTTATTAATTTATGTACCAAATAATTCAACTTAATTTGCCCTCATACATAATCACGAGAAATGCTCCATTCTGAGAATAGTGACAATCGCACATGATTCAATGGCGTTTCCAGGTCAAATCACTGCGTCATTATGGGTCAAAAAGAACCAAAAACATGACTACCTTTTGGTGCGCCAAGTCCAATCTAACTATTTAAATATTTGGGTGGTACCTATTAAGTTGCGTATTTCAAATGTCACCTAACGTAATAAGTCTAAATCTACGCATTCACGTTTACTGTTACTCCTCAACATTTAATTTAATTTCGGAACCACCGATGTTCATTGAATCCAGATGAATGACCTAAGATACACTATAAACAGGATAATTCCAAATCAACTAGGTATATTCGACGATCTGCTAATTAGAGTACGCTCGTAGTATTAAGCTCAATAGCAAAATTTTCAAAATTAACTGCGTTTATGTGAATTTGGGTCAAACGCAACGCATTTTGATACTTTAAATTGTTGAAATTACTATATAAGGCCGCCAGGTCAAATTCAGGTAACAAAAACCCAAGTAATGAAAATTCGATAACCGATAATCATACGTATTCGGTGCTAGTAATATATTTGGTAAACCACAGACCACAAATATTTACAGTTTAAAAATAAGTTTCATCGAGCAAAACATGTGTATGATTGTAACTTAAATTTATACTTTTTAACGGATGATGACGAGTTTAAAAATATAACGTTCATAGGACTAGAGTATTTCTAAACCAACAGAAACGTTGGAAGAACTTTAATAAATCCTTATCTTATTTCGGTGACCAAAACTAAATGTCAGTCTGTGCTGACCGGGCGAGGCCTTTGGTTTAAAAATGATAATTAAATGCATCCGCCGGTCTCAAGATCGAGATAGCGGGTCCTCCTCCGGAGTGAGACATCCCCGTGTGGTCCCATCCCTATCTAGATCGAACTTTAGCTGCTTTAAATAAGACGTTAAGGAAATGCCGCTTGCACATTAGAAAATTTTTAAGATACTTAACTGACTATCGCCAGAAATCTCTGTTAATGATCTTTTTTAATTGCTTTTGAGTTCATGGTTTGGAACTTTGGAAGTCAGTACACTAACGTTTCTACTGCTATTCTATGTAAGATGCTCACGGTTTACAAGTTGCTTCGATGTCTAAAAGTGTCATTTCACATCTTTACATAGTACTAAACAAAGTCGCTTCCCGCGTCTGTTCGCTTAGATCTTTTAAATTACGCTACGGATTTTAATGTTTCATCAACAGACAGAGTTATTAAATAGGAAGGTTTATATGTATAACACGCGGGCGGAACGCTGGAAGAAGCTAGTTAAGCAAAAAAGATTAAATCCTTTCAGCTGACCTTTAAACTTTTACAATGCTCGAGTTTTTATTCAGGATCTGGATAGCTGCCATTACAATCTAGCATTTATTTATCTGATCCATAAAAAATATGGCTCGATGAAATGTATTTGTTTACCTACTTATAAATCCGAGCATCACCAAATAAAACCAGTGAAATCTATTGTTTTTGTAAGAGCATTTGTTTTTAGGGATTAATTAATTACTTAATTAAAATCTAGAGTAATATTATTGTTACTGGCTTAGTTTGTTGGTTTTTTTTTTTAAATTAATATAACCTAGTTCAGGCAGACATTTGTATTTATTGTAGGTCGTCGTACACTTTTATGGCAGGGACGTTCATGAGATTTTTTTTTCAGGATTACCTAACTTTTTAAAGTGATAGTGAAGTTAATCCGAAACGTCAGTCATATAAGAAACTTATTGCTTTCATTATAAAAGCAACGTAGCAACGCCACATACAGACGCCAGCACATCAAGGTACCCGAAACTGTCAAATTTTCCCAATAGATCTTTAACCTTATACTTTAGCGTTAAAGTTGAAAACGTAATAAATAAATTTCACAGATTGTAGAAGCTTTAACGGTTGGCGTCTGTACAATGGTCCACCTTTAGGATTACGTGCGGGAACCAAAACCTCCAACCTCCAACACAGAACATAGAAATTGTAATTTGTTTGCGGTAAGTTCATAAAATATTTCATAAAAACTGCAGTAAGTTCTCGAATTTCCCGCAAACTATAAGGATTAAGCCCGATAATTTTAATTCTTAGTTCACAACATTCTTTTGTGCAAATACCTTGAAAGCAAGTCTAAGCAGAATGTGGGTATGCTATGATAGCGGGTAGGAATCTAACTGTTCTTGAATTATAATTGTGGTTGAACATTCCTGCAATGTAAAAAGTAATAAAATAAGGACGTTAACTTCACCAGTGAATAAGAAAACTTTTTCTTTTTTCGTTAGTTTAAAGTGAAGCAAAGTGCATTATTTTTCTTATTTATTTAAACCGTGCATTGTCGCCCACAAAAGCTTCGCTAAATACACAAGCTTTGAAGTCTAATAAAACATTGTTTTTTACCGACAATGTTCCTGGGAAAAAATAATAATACTAACAGTCGCCCTGTTGTTGAAACTTAGCCATAATTCTTTACAAAATTATTTCACGTACCTTTCTGCAGTCTCTACATAAACTTTTAAGGTGCCAAATTTGAAACTCCTCCGTCTGCGTAAGTTTCGTAGAAATAAAAGGGGTACAAACTTTTTGCTTCACGTATTACTAAATAGATGCTGCTCTACTTTTATAAAAAATCATTTTTCTTCTGTACTCAGCTTTCTCAACCGCGATAAAAGGCAGTATAGACACCATTGAGTAAAACCTACAGTGCGCAAACTGTGTCATTAATGTATGAATATAGGGCGAATATTACAGCAAAGAAAAACAGACTCCAATCTACCTACTGCGGTATTACCAGAAGTTAATAAAATACACTTTACTCAGCACTTGACACTCTCATAACTCTAACATGCATCCATTTAGACCAACAAGTAACTAAACAAATTAATAGTAAACTAAATGATACAAAAGGTATCCCATCGATAGATTGCGAGTTCGATAGATTTACGCCCTGACAGCGTGAACCATACAGGTCAACCGGGACGTAAATTAATCCAGCCTGCCCTCGCTCATCCTAATCAAAACCCATTTGTCGGTATTTGGAGCTAATGACAAACAGCGCTCCAATAGAATTCCCCTTTATAAATTATGACATGCCAAATTTCAGTAGTGCGCACATTTCGGGCACAGCTTTGTTCCGTTTAATTAATACGTATTCCTAGTAAACTACAACTAGGTGCATTTTACTAAGTGACCGGCTCCTTTAGTTGAAATTTTTGATTTTGACACTAAACCAACGTACTACTTTTTCCAAATTCGTATTACTTGTTACACGGTGGATTAAAACTAGTGAGGTGCCGGATCGTTAAAAATGTATATCCGGGGATACGGATTCGAATACGGATATTTGGTGTCAAGATCTTAACTTTCTTACTCAATCGGTGTCGATGCGCGTGGCCTTAAAACGATAGTTGGCGCCACTTGACGTTTTGATGATTTAGTACCTTTGAGTTATTTAAGTACTATGAAGTATGATAAATGATAAACTCACTATGATAGATAACAGTTTGCAACATAAAGGTGCCAAAAGTTTGATTATAGAAATTAAAAATAATCTAAATTGCATTTAATAGTTTTCCATTGCTGCCTAATCACCAATTCGATCTATGTATTGAAAATGAATAAGGTAAAATTTTCGTAAAAAATCCGTTTAAAAAGTAACGGATATGGATACGGACTCGGATCTTTCTATTCCCTCGGATATCCGCGGATATGGAATTAACATGATTTTATTATTACATAAAACATGATTTTATTAATTCGTGACAAAAGACAAAATCTGTTAATTTCAGTTCCCTCAAAATATAAAAAACATCATACATCGTTCGTTTCTCTACATATATAAGGCTCGTTCAAACGGAAGAAATGTCAAGTAAACATCAACATCAGCTCAAAAAGAACATCGTTTGGTAGGGTACCTCGACACCGCGGCGACTAGAACCATACCTCGCTCAGCATTGAAATGAAGTTATCGAAGGTTCGTGGTCCGTGGGTGTGAGTCACGAGCGATCCTATCTTGACCACACAGGTCCCGGACTACGGACCTTAAGTCCCGGGCTGCGAAACCATTGTCTTACGTACTGCATATTTTTAAAGAGTTAAAACTAACGTGGGGAAACTGGAAAATTAGTAGGCTTATTAAAAATAATGAAGTGCTTCGTTTTCTTTTAGGGTTTCGTACCCATAGGATAAAACGGGACCCTATAACTAAGACTCCGCTATCCGTCCGTCCGTCTGTCACCACGTGTATCTCATGAACCGTGATAGTTAGACAGTTGAAACTTTCACAGATGATGTATTTCTGTTGCAGCTATAACAACAAATAGTAAGAAACAGAATAAAATAAATATTTAAAGAGGCTTCCATACAACAAACGTGATTTTTTTATAGATAATGGTACGGAACCCTTCATGCCCGAGTCCGACTCGTACTTCAACGGTTTTTTTAAAATTAAATGCTCCTCTGAACTTCGGGAAATGAACATCGCAACATTCGAAATCTTTAGGATTTTTTTCTTTTTAAATTTAATTATACCTAAGTATTTGCCTCTGGTTATTTACCTACATGCTAATAATAGCTCTTTTATCAAAAATACCTCAAAGAGGCGGGTAAAAACATTTTTGTTTTCATATTTCGTTAATTGTGACGTAATTATTACTATATTATAAGTTATCATAACGCAAGAAGTTTCGAATTAAATAATTTTAGTTAGTCAAATAAAATATTTATAAATAGCTGACTTGACCAAAACCTACCCACTCACATTTTACGAAGAATATAACTCTCAAAACATATCGGCAATTCTTACACAATACTATTGAAAGAAATTAACAAATGTAGATACATATTCATAAGTTAATTGATAAAAAATCTAAGAACTCTTGTCAGTTATAAATCGTCCACACGTAAGTTTTACACGATCCTACGTTTCAGAATCACCGAGCGATTCAGAAATGTTATATGAGTGGTAGACAAACGCGATTTATCCTGCGGTGTACGTCCCGTAATTTTATAACAAGCAAAATATCGATATATCGATAGCGAAGTATCGTTAATTACCAAAATGTGTATCAAAGATCGTTAACTACCTAAATAGTATCAGTAACAAAGAGTGTCGATACTTTTCAGGAACATCTGTAATAAGCTCAATCTTGATAGTTAGTCACTCCTATGATTCGTTAAAAAAACGATAAGTTGTTTGTGCAGATATCTATATTTTATACCTATATGAGAAAAATATTGCTTACAAATTAATACACTATCGGCCTATTATGCAGCTTCTTGACAAGCAACGGTTAACATAAATGTAGCATTTAATTTCATACTAATTCTTTTAAGTGCCGATATTAAAAAAATATTAATTAAAAAAATTTTTGTTCGACAGTGTCTAGATGTCAAGGCACTATTTCGAGTGCCGGACACTGTAAAGGCAACTCGATTATGGCGCAGCGGAGGTACCGATACCACGCAGATATCGATAATACTCAAATTGCTGCGCCGTGACGGCCGTGCATATCGATACCATATCCTCCTTAACATGGTAGAGATTGATAGTACTCGTGCGTGTGTGATAGAAATAAATCTGTAGCGTTTGTGAATGTCGCTCTGAATTTGTGTCTATTGTTTGCGCCTCATAATCCACTGTCGCAGTTGCAGTGGTTGCGCCTATGATTCATTTGTAGGTTTTTTTTCGGTGAATTTCTACTCTCTCGTTCAAAAATACAAACATCATCCAGAACAACGGACTAATCAAATCCGCACTAAAGCGTTCGGTGTGCCTTTGTGAGAACTCTGCAGTTGTTTTATAAAGAGATGAAAAAAAAATATTCGTATGTAGTTTTCGGATACAAAGTGACTTTTTTTGTTAAATGCTTTGGTTTGTAACTTTGGGATGAAAAATGCTTTAGGCTTATGAGTATTTTCATTCACACAGATACGACTAGGTGTTATATTATCCATATTATTTTCTAATCTATCATTGTTTAAATCTCGCCAGTAAACGTGGATAATTGAACCAATAAATGTAGAAAAGTAGGTACCTGCCTGTTCTAATTTTAAGATAATTAATTATTTCCAAAGGTAAGGACTAAATGGAGATCGGATATGCAAATAAAGAGAAACAACGTAAAGGTTTTCCTATAAATCGATCAACATTCAAATTCTGACGAAGACGCACGTTAAATGATGACTGGCCTGTTAGTCTAGTGGTTAGTGACCCTGACTGCTAAGACTGAGGTCGTGGGTTCGATTCCCACCCAGAACAAATCTTCGTGTGATGAGCACAATCATTTGTTCTGTGTCTGGGTGTAATTTATCTATAATATGGTATGTATTTAGAGATATATGTTTAACAGTTGTCTGGTTGTCATAGTACAGGCTCTGCCTAGTTTGGGATCAGATAACGTTGTGTTGGTTGTCCTAAGATATTTATTTTATTTATTTATTTATTTAAATAAATTACTAATTGCTCTCGCGGCTCCTCCCAGTTCGCACAACACTTCTATGAATTAACGAAAAGTTGTTCCACGTTTTAATAGCATTGTTCTAAAACTCACTAACTGAAGGAGAGACAACAGTTGTTACCTCTTATAATATGGGGGGGAGCAAGCCTCGTTTCGCATTGCATACAACACTTGGAAAATAAGTCGAAACATGTTACTTTGTAATCTTCTTTCAAGACTTGCGTTGGTATACACGTTCGTCCATCAATGGCCCTTTTGCGAATGAATCGAATAGTCTTGATAATTCAGACGGACAAAGTCCGTACGTGGGGGCCAAGAAGACGGACATGCCCTGTCTGTACGGATGATTCTCTACGTGTGACAGTACGTGTCGCTGTTCCTTTTATCTAGTCGAGCGCACTAGATAGCCGTGAAGCTGACTAAACGCAAGTAATTCATAGTAACACAGTGCAGAGCCGTCACCGTAACGGTTATCGTTGAATCGTGCACCACCGTGAACTGTAAGTCTTGTTCTCTTGTAAATTAGCTAAATTAAACAAATTACTTAGTGTTTGTATTAGTTTGCAGTGTATTCACCTTGTTAGCTTACGGCTTTTATCGAAATATACGTTTTCTCAGAATGAGTACTTAAAAATAAAACTGTTGAAAATTTAAAGCTTGAAGGTATTAAAATTAAAAAGAATTTCTCATAGTATCGGCTTGATTCGCAAACGAATTTCGACTTAATAGATATAACGCTAAGAAAAAGATTCGACAAAGTTCTCAACTCTTACTGCAGCTGCTCTTGCTGCACATAAGTTACAGAAATACTATACTTAGATCACATTAAGTAACGTAAGTAAAGTATTTCAGCACGCGTAGCATGACCACCGTAGAAACAGGTTTTGTCTATTCTTGGTAGAATAGAGATAGAATTGTCATGCTACGCCCGCATAAAACGGTACAAATTTTTCTACAACCTTTAATTCTGTCTTTAATCTTTCTACTATCTGTAATTTTGTCTATTCTTCCGTCTACAAAACCCATTTCTACGGTGGTCATGCTACGCGTGCATTAGTCGACACGAAACTATGGTTGCCAACCCTAGTTGAGAGGCTTACCCTCTCAATTACGGTTCCCATCCCTAGTTTATAATAAAATACCCTACTTTATTATCGATAAACATATTTTGTACTTTTGTCACAAAAATTCAAGTATGCGAAAATATTTTATTTCTAATCCTTACTGTAATGTGTTAAACGAAACACTCATACGGAAAGGCAATTACTTAACTCTTTGTCGATGCTGATAAGTCAAAAAGAAAAACTCTTGTTACTTCCATATAGATATTTTATTTATTAATCTATCTATCCGAAGAGGTTTGCGTAATTTATTTTAAAAAAGTCGGCAACTCAAAATTCTCAGTTTACTCCAATATCATTAGAGTTTAATAAAAATTTATGCAAGGAAAGAACTCTGAAGCGCTCCTACAATGTTCTCTTTGTCATCCTATAGGATGAAGAAGACCTAATGGTACATGTAATTTCATTTTCTTTCATAAAAGTAGTTCTAAGGTTCCATTATGAAATTGCAATTTTCCTGCTCCTGCAGGGTTTTATTGGTACCTGGAACCGGCTGCTTCGCTATAACCTGATATTCATTTTACAGCGCAGCCCACTTATCAATTTTCGCATAATTTTAGCAAAGGAAAATTTTGCATCGACTGTGAAAGAAATTCAGGGAAGATACTAAGTACCTACGAAGCGCAATCTTAAAGTTTATCAAAGGACTTACAGACTCGTGCGACAACCCTAAGTCGACGTGAACACGAACGTAATTAAATCGCGCACGGGAATTTCAACTCTCGATACTGCACCGAACTCTGAGAATCCAACATAGTAGTAATTTCATCTCTGCACATCGAAAATCGAACAATGTGTTTTACTGTTCGGTTTTCAAGTCTCGAAGCAAAACGGTGCGTCCAGAGCAAACAGTGCGCGAAAAATTCCCGCCGCGACTTTATTACGTACACACGGCTTACGACACTTCACGGTATACATTTCCAGTTTTAGCTGACCTCGCATTGTATAGGCTTTTCGTACAATCAGATGTCAGCTTATACTGGAAAACTTGATGAGTGTACGTGGGAACGTGGGCTGTGGACCGGAAAGAAACTCTTCAAGAGACAATATTTCTCGATAACATAGTCTCCTAGAGACTTCAACCTGACTGTGGTTGATTGACTGTAAGTATACTGGGTTGCTCGACGTCGAGCAATCGATCAGAACATGTCACCTCATTTACCATCATAACCAGTCTTAAAACTTGTCACGATGTCATAAAATGGCCTTAGTTATGCACCCTTACTTATATCCCATGTCATAACCTCCAGCAGCAGAAGCGATACCTAAAGGACGCCTAAGTAACACAAGGTGTAAGATTGACAGCGCTCGTTTTAGAGCGAAAGCTAATAATCCTAATTTGTGCTTAACTTTAGGTGTCGCTTGGTGTTGGTGAAAACCAACATTAGAATAAATTCGATCCTTCCCAATGTTTGATATCCAAAGTATTAACTAAAAAGAAAATCCATGTCATTAAGATCACAACCTTATCCGAGTTTTATATGCTTAGTCTTAGATTAATGTAATGGTCTCTTATCTGGAGTAGACGTCGGTGTCAAATACGACAATAGGATTGTCTAATTGCACTGTCTAATCAGACGTCAGGTTAAATTCATTCGGAATAAACACCTTACTAATTACTCCACTGTCAGATTACTAGTGATAGCCGCAATTATCCGTCTTGACCAATTATCAGTGTCCTGAATGTTACCAAGAAACAAACGTACACACGGCTGTATGTCAAGCTATACATTTCCAGTTTAAGCTGACCTCTCATTATACGGAAATCCATTACAATGTGAGATCAGTTTATACTGGAAATGCATAGCTTGCTTACTATCTACCTCATCTGTCTAGGTCTTCTGTTAGTGAAAATTTCATACCACTATTTGTATAATTAAGAACCTTGTGTAATCTGAATAAATTAATTTGAAATTGAATCTAATGACAATATCAGAACAGTGGTGGTATCGATCGTGGGTTCTAATTCAGGCAGGTTCTTTACTTTCTGTAAATATTTTCATCACCACTACTCTCAAAACGGTAAAGGAAAAGATCGTACGGAAACCGGCATGTCGTAAAACCATTAATTTGAAGACATGTGACATCTACCAACCCGCACTGGGTCCGCGTGGTAGACTACGGTCCACTCCGTCTCACCGAGGTGAGGCCTGTGGCCCAGGAGTGTGAACTATATAGGCTGATGATGATGAATAATCTATAAGTATATTTTATGATCGTTTGTAAGGAGTATGTGTGTTGTAAGGAGTGTGGACAAAAAAATGTGTGTAACACACATTTTTTTTTTCAGTGCTCATGGTGTAGCCGATCTGAGTCATGACCAGCAGCCAATAATATTCCCACTGCTGGGACACAGGCCTCCTCTCAGCAAGAGGGACCTGAGCATTTAATATTAATTTCAGCTTGATACCTCCACAAATACTTGAAAAAAAACGATCTTGACAGACGAACAGACAGACGTACAACAAAGTGATCCTATAAGGGTTCCGTTTTTGCCGACTGTAGTTCGAGTCCCTAAAAACCAAGGTAGGAGAACCAAGAGGACTGCCACACTAGTGAAAACTTAGAACACTCTGCTGACCAAGCGCTACACATAATGAGAGAGCGTGAGCGTTAGTATCGGAATCCATATCTCAAATTTTTTCCCTACCAAACGTCGCTCAAAGTGAATAAATAAAGACTCACTTTAAAAACCTTTTTGTAACAACCAACCAACTACGACCCCTACTTTATTTAGAACTCTATCCATGAGCGGGATCAGGACGTAAACCAGAGGGGTAATTGCGGAACTTTTTATCGGTAGGTTCATAGTTAAACAACATTCATTGCGTTATTTACGTTGCTGAGTCGACAATTTGTTCGAACAAATGACGCAATGGTTTAGAAATAATCTTTAATCCCATTCAGATTCTGATAAATTGTGCGTTTTGCAATTAGGGTGCTGGTAATATTGAATCTATGTTACAATTGAGTTAGAAATGCACTCAACCCGGGATCTATTTATACCGTCTATGTTATGAAGTTTTTCAAGCAGACGCAACAGGCAAATAAGAAATTTATAGAAATCTGGAAAAATGTATTCATTGTTTTTCTCGTTTCAGACTCGGCGTTCGTGGAAATGTTATTTATATCCAGACATAAGGAGTTTAGCGAGATGCTAATTAGTAAGACGAACATAAAAAAGACTAAATTAGGTACTAATTAAAACAGATCCCGATCAATATCACGACGCTGAAAAAGACACCAAACGATCCACTGCTTGAATAAAAATTATTCCATAACATATAATTTCTACATAACACGACATAAATCAAAATCTGTAATCCTCATGTACTCGAGTTACAAAGAGCACTTTACATTTTTTGTCGGTTATCGTGTAACAATTTTCATTTGTATTGTGCATGGTTATGCTGAAACAAAAGCTTACGACTCAGAATTACTTGTCCGCAACTTTAAGAACTCACAAAATACTTGCAAAAAAAGAATAAGGAGCCCAACACAATACCTTCCGTTTCGGTCGCCGCGTTAACCTAACAAGCATCGCATTAAATATTTGGTATCCGAAACCCTTTATCGGCACTTGGTCGGTCCTCGGCACGCTAGAAACGAGCCGATTCTTCACGCCGTAAACAACAATGGACCGCGGCAAGCTTTATTTGTGAATAATATGCTACGCCAAACGAATATGACACGGCAATTCGCTCGACGATAATGTCAATAGAAAAAGAAATACGAGAAAGGGATCGAACGTCAAGCCGTTACCGCGACTACAGCAAACAGCCTGTTCCAGTCCTGTAAATCTGTGTCAAAATACTTTAGTATACTTACTCATTATTATCTTCGTTAGGGTTCCAATTTTCCAAGTCTGGTGTGATAGTAAGTCGAAGTTCAGTTGGGTCGTAAACTATTCCAGTGAAGTTAGGATTATTTGCTTGAGGGTCTCTCAGCAGCTCATCCGGCACCTCGATCTCACGAAAGTCCACCATGATGATAGGTTGCGACCATTCACTTGATAGAATCAACCGTCGAACTTTCCCAATTTTCAGGAACGCTCCATGCAACCGCACTGCAAGAGCGACCGGGCAACACTGACATGATAAGGGAAGATCGCAAGGGGGTGCGAGGCTACCCTAGTATTTGAATTTGCGTACTAGTACAAAGCGATATGGTGAATTGTGCTCAAATAAAATATTTTTTAACAGGGGAAAGGCTTTATAAGAGTATCAATAGGACCACCTTTTGTCTACATGCATGTAGACAATGAAAAGCTTTGTCGCAAAGGTTTTGTCTTCTAATAGTTTCAACATAAATTAGCATAAATGTAGCAAATATTTTTAATGTCCAGTGTTTTTAACGTGCATTTTTACTAACGTATGCGTATATTGGGAAACTTTCCGGAAAATCGGAAGAAAAGTAAGAGTAGTTTTCCTTTGTTATGAAAATCGAATTTTTTGTTTTCATTTTGTATCGGATATTGGACAAAAACGTATGTTATTGTAATATGATGCTGATATATCAAATTTGAAAGTTTTTTTAGATAAAAATTTAAATGTTGGATATTTATTGATTTTTTCTTTTGACTTTTTACGAAATGGGCAGAATATGTTTTGGCAATCATTGGCTTAATGAAGCGTAGGTGTTTGTTCGAAGAAATAATTATTTGGAGATATTTTAGTAAAATTAACAGAATGCAAACTAAGTGGATGAGTATTGATTATTTTATATCTCTCTTCTCTTTTTAAAAACCGTTCTTTGTCTGACTGCCTGAAAATTTGCGGGCTAAACTTAGAATCCACAAAATTTAGAAACATCTTTAGATCTCAAGTGTATTTTTACAAGATTAATAGTGAAAGATTTCTTTGAAAATCAACATCGGTTAGGAAGTTAACAGTGGCGTAATCATGTCGTCACCCGAATGTCATTTATGTTGACATCCCAACAATATTCATCTCCTAATGAATATAAGTACACACAAATTTAATATACATTACACAGCAGCATTTGAGGCAATGAATTACAGTTTCGGAGAGTAATAGAAAGTGGATATGCAATTAGAATGTTGCGTTGTTGTTTAAACGGAAAATATTAAACGAGGGTTTCCATGAAAACTCAACAACGAAGCGCATTGTTGTAATAGCACGTATGAAAGGTTTTCATACAAGTTCCCTAGAAACCAGTGCACTAGAGTATTATAACTATGACGGAAACATATTTTCACTGTCACAAGCACCTTCACGCGGGTAGTAGTTGATAGAACTATTTTTATAACCACATAATGAACAGGTTAGTAGTTAGTACCTAATTGTAAGAACGTGTGTTTGCGTGTGTTTGGTACCGTGTGGTGCCGGACGTAAAGAATAACACCACCCCATTTCTTCCCGTGGGTGTCGTAAAAGGCGACTAAGGGAAGTCCCTTAGTCGCCGAACTAGTAAGTACTAGAGAATGGGCAGCAGCGTTCTCTATGCATTTTACCACCATACTGCGATCGCCAACCCGCCTGCCAAGCGTGGCGATTATGGCAAAGCCCCCCAAATTGGGGGAGGCCTAAGTCCAGCAGTGGACGTCTTACGGCTGTAATGATGTGTTTGCGTCTGTGAAAATCGAAGTCGTTTTTTTTTTGTTGGGTTTGGTATTTTTGTCATTCCTATTGAAATTTTTTCATCAATATGCCAATATGAGAATTACTAATAAGTAAAATCCTGTGTCATAAATGAAAGCGACTTCTAGGTGAATATTCGAAATATAATGAATAATGGTTTTATTGATCGCGCGATCATACCGATCCAACCCGATGCTGCCCTCTACCAACGATGCCCTAAGCCGAGTTCCGTACCCCACAGGGGGTGCCCTTAGCGAGTAGTTGCTCGAGTTATAAGTTTTTTAAGCCTGGCTGGAGGCCTTACTTTATTACGGTAGCCACAGGCAAGTAGCCGACAACCTCATAGGTTGACCTGCGAGATGCGATTTCAAAATGAAAATAAAATTGATCGCGCGAGTTGGCACGTCATCCTACTTTCAAATAACATTACAAATGTGATTTGTAAAGCTGAACGAACTTTGGGGAAATTTGGCACACAGTTTATTACCTGGATTAACACATTGGATACAATTTTTATTCCTTTAGTACTTTCCCGTAGGATAATTTTCAAATGAAGCCTCTTTCAAAACCTATCTGACGCGACTGTCGCTTTCAGTTAGGGCACGGCCTAAAACTAGTTGCAACTTATTTGACCTTTGACTCACAACAAAAGGATTCGTCACATCAGTTCCAGAACTGACACGTAAAACCAAAATGGTTCGCTGTACCTGATACTGGTGCTTAATAAAATGTCAAAGTTCATTCAATTCTTTATTCAAATCGACAGGGATTTGGGTCCATTCACTAGTGCAAGATGCATTAACGATACCTCTATTATCAGTTTCTCGGAATATCTGATAGTGAGTAAAAACTTATAAGACTAATAAATTAATTTCGAAATTAAGTACCCTTTTATGTGTATTATTCAAAATAATTGTACTTTTGCTGCGATCTCCGTGTCCAGCTTGTTTATTTCTTATTTGCTATTTCAATATTAGTAAATTTTCACCCTAATTCTAAAAGTATTGAACTACCATTACTTTGTATTAAATTTGTGGAAAAAATAATAGATTTTAATAATTTAAAATTTTAGCATTGCAGCCGAAGTAATTTCTTAAGGAAAAACATTGTCCCGCTGTCCTTAAAGTAACATTAAAAATATAATTTTCGCAGTATGATTGTAATTGTATGTAATTTCATATTTTTTTAGCATTGTTATGCATTAAATTATGTTATTCTTTAATCAAAATACAATACATAGTTGTTGACACATAATATTTAAATACTTTAATGTATGTCCAAAATTTCTTTCAGCTCTGTTATTCCACTCAGTTACAGGGTTTTACAAAATTATACCCATCTTGGAAATAAAATTATTTACGGGAATCATTACACATCAAACACTGTAACAGGTGGCATGGTCATCGATTCTGCCATTTTGTTTTTAAACACACTACGAATAACTTTGTGTGTGACGTTGTAATTTGTCTTTAATTTAAGGAATTCGTTTTTGTGGTTTATCTGACTTTGATAAGTCCTTTCTCGTTTTTATATTATTACAAGAACAGAAATGTGGTGTTAGAAGTTAAATATGTAAAAGGTTTTCGTAGAAGCATAATAATTTCAGCTCCACATAGTGTTTTGTAGGTTAGACACGTACTAATTGTTCATATACGTTATGTTTCCGTTACGTTTACCTTTTATGAAAAGGTAAAGCTATGTTCATGGCAAAAGAGTTTACTGCATTGCAAAATTCATAATTAATTACATATTCTCTAATAGTCTAGGGTCGATAATTTTTGAAACCAAAAAAAATAATAGCAGGATGAAACCCATTGGAAAAGGAAGAAAATATAACAAAAATGAAAGTAAAAATAATTTACGGGTGATGTGAGGTCGGGAAGTGGAAGGGGGTGAGTTTTCTGCCATTCTGCCAGGGTTGCGAGATTTGTTCAAAAGAGATACCATGGCCCTGGCACTAAAATCCACCTACTACTAAAATCCAAATCCACCTGTGTTCCTTCAGTTGCATGGGTAACTGAAGGAACACAGGTGGATTTTAGTGAGTAAAAGTCTGACACGCCCTTCCGCTCTACCCTAGAGTGGTAGAAGTCATTTAATGATTTCGCACCCAAAAAAGGGTTGAATTTTTAAGGATTAAAAACGGCTTATCTCGATTTCCGGCAAAACTACAATTTCTATGGGAAAAGTTCAATGGCAAAGTTGTAGGTAATAATACAACAGTAGGTAAAAATATAAAAGATCTACAACTTTTGCATTCACACTTTTTTCACATAACCTCAAAATTTATGTGAAAAATTCAAATAACCAAACGTTTGGTTTTTTATTTTTCTGTTTTACTTTTTTTTTTCTCAAGGAATTTGACAAAAACTAACCTTTTTATGTTTTTTATTTTTCTGTTTTACTTTTTTTTTTCTCAAGGAATTTGACAAAAACTAACCTTTTTATGTCCCAAACACACTGTATTTTTTTAAATATTTGTTGACTTAACATAGAAAAAGCACCCTAATTTTCAATCGAAAATTCTCTCGTCATAATACCAGCTTTTTTAAAAAAACCGTTCGGTGTTTTTTTTCGTTGAAATCTTGTACTATGGTGAATTTTCTCCGAAAATTTTCCGATTCTTTTCTTGCTAAACTAAACGATTCAAAGCTTTTTTTTTACTTCATACAATTGCTTATACTATAGTAATGTATTTTTTTAAACTTGCCCCCTTCCATTTCCCGACCTCAGTTCACCCGTAAATTATTTTTCCTTTAATTTTTGTTATATTCTCTTCCTTTTCTAATGGGTTTCATCCTACTATTATTATTATTTTCACTTTTTATCATGTCCAAAGGCTTCAGCCCTGGTCTATTACCCGACTACAGCGAAGCCAAAAATCATGCCGGAAAATCTTGGGCACGCCACAATTGCGGCGGTAAGTCCCCTCTTTGAGGAGTGGATAGAGAGGCACCACGGCGTCCTCACCTTCCGCCTGACGCAGGTTCTCACCGGGCATGGGTGCTTCGGTGGGTTCCTGTTCAGGATAAAGCGGGAGGAAACGCCTGGGTGTTTCCATTGCGAGGATCGTCTGGAGGACACGGTAGAGCATACGGTGGAGGTGTGCCCTGCCTGGGCGGAGCACCGCCGTGTCGTGTCGCTCGCGTCCGGCCCTGGTGCGAGCCATGGTACGGAGTGAGAGGGCATGGAAAGCCGTCACCTCCTTCTGCGAAGCAGTAATGCTCGCGAGGGAGGAGGCGGGGCGCGTGAGGGAGTGGCAGTCTTTGCGCCGTCACGTCCCTAGCTGCTGCAGGAGGAGACGCCCCGGGCGTCGGGAGTCAATAGCAGACTCGGCCACCGTAGGCGCGGGCTTGCGGGCGGCGAGCAATGGGTAGCTCGCCGCCCGGTAAGGACCAGGCTCGGGTCAACGGCGCGTAGTGTTCCACGCGTGCCTCAAAGGGATGTCAGCAGCACTGTAGGGGTCTGCTACGACCGATGCCTGCCAGGGTCGCGAGATTGTTCGAAAGAGATAATAATATAATAATATTCCACAACTATCACACAACGCCATCTAGTCCCAAGCTAAGCAGAGCTTGTGTTATGGGTACTAGACAACTGATAAACATACTTATATATTTCTAAATACATACATATTATAGATAAATTACACCCAGGCACAGAACAAATGATCGTGCTCATCACACAAACATTTGTCCTGTGTGGGAATCGAACCCACGACCTCCGGCATAGCAGTCAGGGATACCGTGACCCTGGCACATGGGCAACTGAAGGAACACGGGTGGGTTTTAGTCAGTAAAAGGGAGAAGTCATTTGATAAATTCCAATACACAAAAAAAAAAAAAGGCCGGAAAATCTTCTGACCTACCTATCATTAATTGTCGTGTCAATAATGTTCACTAAACTGTCGTGTTATTTTACGAATATTCTTGCTAACTAAATTAAAAAATTATTTTTCTTTAGTCAGAAAAATATTTATATCTCCACGATTGCATATTAATGCAACTTTATCAACCTTCAGAAGGTTGTCTTATATAATGTCACTTATTTTATTAGGGTAGCTGCTAAAAAGATACTTGTCATGAAAATCACTGTGCATACCTATTCATTTCATAATACAATTTTTAATGCTTAGCACTATGCATAGTCCTTAGTATTCATATCTGTTAAGTTTTCTATTACATTCAACTTACTTTCATATCTTTATCATATCCGTTACGTACATTTTTTGTGAATAACACCCTTATACCTAAGAGTATGAGAGATCGATCTTTTTATAGATGAGGCACTCAGCTACCAACTTATAGTAAGTAGTGTTTCCTGCAAAGGATTTTCTTTCATGATTTTATTTTCTAAAGCGAACTAATAATATTGTTTTAAAACGTGTTGTGTTGATTGACATTCATATTGGTACTTTTATCCGGATGTCTATTCTATAGATTCTACAAGTAGACCAAAGACTATCTCGTTGGTTTAGTGGTCGCCAGCGCTACTGCTGAGCATTATGCACTCCTCGGTTTGATTCCCTGATCAGGCAAAGTGTTTTTGTGTTTTTCGACTGGTATTTCTGAGTTTCAGCCCATTGTCTGGATGTGGCAATTATATTCGGTTGATATCAATAGTCTCTTGCATAGAACTTAAACATACTAGTCGTTGTGGCGCCGGACGTACAGAATTAAACACCCAATTTCTTCCAGTGGGTGACGTATAAGGCGACTAAGGAACGTACCTACTAAAGAATGGGCAGCAGCGTTCTCTTTGCATTTTACTACCATACTGCGATCGCCAGCCCGCCTATCAAGTGTGCCGATTATGGCAAAGCCCCTAAATTGAGGGAGGCCTATGTCCAGCAGTGGACGTCTTTCGGCTGAAATGATGATGAAACATAGTGATGAAATGTACTATACTGCTACTTCTCTGCCTAACCCTTCCAGATTACAGGTGTAGATAATGTTATGTTATGTGTACACATAACATAACATTACACCTGTACTTACAGGTTGTATTTTTTATACGTTTACCTTATCAACTTCCACCATTGCATGTTGATACAGAAATGTCGTAACATCTCATTTGTTTCACATCTACATTGATCTCCCCCTTTCCACCTGTGGCGGACGTGGGAGGTCAAAGATTAAAACGTGTGCTTGTAAGATGTGACACACTGTTTTTCGCTGATTTAAGATAAATATATTTTCTTTGCTTGTTGTCCCGTCAGTGAATTTTTTAAGTAGGTAATTATTGTATCATTAAAGTCTTTTATTTTAATACAACTAATAATCCAGTCAATCTATGTCCTAAAATGTGCAAACGGTTAGCAAATAAAGATTGGCTAGTTCATATTTAATGTAACAAAACAAAACATTTGTAGCTGCCATTTTGGATTGTCATTTTGACCTCACGACTGGTTTCAGCACCCTCATAAACCATGACATTGAAACCCGTGATGAAAATAATTAATGTATTCACAGCGCCATCTTGGTTTTTCTTTTCGACTAAACTCGCTATATTGCATTCAGCTCCCTCACAGACCATGGAAATGAAACAAATCACGCAAAAAATAATCGGCAATTTGCAACCAACATCTTGTAGTTGCATATTGACCTCACTATTGGCTTCAGCACCCTCGAAAACCATAAAAACTATATCTCTCTAAAGTGAAGAGACAGAAAGTTGTATAGCATAACGCTGTTTCGTTACGTGACCATTACTATCAGTTTAGTCCTATCGCGAACCCGGTCAAAAATCTACGATCCAAAAACGGCTTATGCAAATATAATGCAACATGTTTGCGTATTTACACATATTTACCAATTATGGATGGCAAATAGAAAAGTTTTCGTTACATTTTCGAATAAAATATATTTCTCTTTGCCTTTGTGAAAAATACACATTCATTTGTAAAGCATACAGGACGACATAAATTTGCACCAATGATTTCATAAAAAGGATTCGTATATGGGAATACTATTTTAAAAACGCGTTTTTCGTTAGTCCTTACCTACTTTATATTGCATTGAGTACTATTCTTACAGAATTATTTCAGAAGTGTTATAAAAACGGTATAATATTTATAGTCTTCTTTGACTCCTTGGCGAACTGCCGAATCCTATCCGTTACACGTCAGTTGTCACATCTGGACCGTAAGCAGAAATACGATGTTTTGGCGTGAACTCTAAATGTGGTATCTTTGTGGATCTTTGTAGTAACGCATTTATTAGATAACTAGCTTTTGCCTTTTTTTTAGAATAGGAAATTATCAAATGACTTCTCCCGCTCTGAGCGGAGCGGAAGGGCGTGTCAGACTTTTACTGACTAAAACCCACCCGTGCTCCTTCAATTGCCCATGTGCCAGAGTCACGGTGTCTCTTTCGAACAATCTTGCGACCCTGGCAGGCATCGGTCCTGGCAGACCCCTTCAGTTCTGCTGACATCTCTTTGAGGCGCGCGTGGAACACTACGCGCCGTCGACCAAAGCCTGGTCCTTACCGGGCGGCGAGCTACCCATTAGTCGCCGCCCGCAAGCTCGCGCCTACGGTGGCCGGGAGTCCGCTATTGACTCCCGACGCCCGGGGCGTCTCCTCCTGCGGCGGCTAAGGACGTGAGGGCGCAGAGGTTTTTTTATTTCGGAAATTATCCAACGGGCACTCACTAATGAGGTAAAAGGTATCCCATGTACAAACCCAGATCATGGTCTATTTTCAATTTTATCCAAAACCGTATGACAATTAAAGCGTGGTGAGGTAACACAAAGACAGACAATTGCTTTCACATTTATAATATTAACATATTTTTAAGCGCTAAGAAAGCCTTCGAAATTCAAATTTTCTTTCTTTTTTTGCAATTTGCAGTTCACTGTCTCTTCCAGTGCTATCGACATTTCAAACCAACACGACTTCAACTCCTAGGAATTAATATACCGTCAACTGTCCTATGAACAGGAAACCGTACCTATTGATTAATTTAATATTCGCATAACCAATATGGCTTTACATAACTATAGTTATCGAATCATCAACACAGGCTGTAAGTCCATGTAATCCTATTGCATTTACTGTGGGCTGTTTGGATGTTGTACTGATGGACTTGAAGCTGATTGAAGTATCGATTTCAGTTGACAGTACTATGAAACAGTCGGGTGACCATGTAGGCTTTCGAGTCGAGATTAATTTGTATTTGAACTGCCTCAAGCGCAACACCGTCACAGAGCCCTCGCCGTTTGTTTTTCGACGCCCTGAGTTGCACTCTGTGGGATTCTCAATTCTCGGTTTAACACCGAGGGTTGAAAATTTAGTGCTGACAAAATCCTACCACGATATTTGTACGTCGGAAAGTTAGAAGTTTGTATGCAACCTTGAATACTTTTACAGAAGTCCAGATTGCCTCGGGATATTTTCTTTTACCGATACTGTCAGTGATATCCAAGATAAACTCAGGAAGTGCATAATATGTAACACAGACATATTTACATGCTCTTTGAAAAGGTTTCGTAGTAACTTTTAGACTAGTTGTTTTCTTTCTTTTTTTTTAATTGTTTTCTTTTTAATTTTTTTTTTTAATATTAGTGTAACTGTCATGCATGTACAGTTTACCTCCTTGTGAGTTTTAATTATTAATGGTAATCTGTGAACAACTGTGGGTTACATTATTATTTATGTAACTTGAGTTTTCATTTGTGTAATATTGCATAATGTAACTCTTTGTTGTTCCTACTTAATAAAATAAAAAATACGAACTGAAGAAGTCACACTGGTACTTGCCCGGATTTCAACCCACAACCTTCTGCATGCGAGGCGACGCCTAACCAGTACGACATTGTCGAGATATAAGTAAAATCACAGGAGACTCTCTTTGCTGATTGATTTTTAACTCTCGGTGTTGAACCGAACAAAAATATGATCAAGCAGAGTACAGTACGAGTGAATATCCGCGAGGCGAAAAACTTTGTTCGATTTTCAGCCCTCGGCCCTAAACAGTGCGTCAACATACAGAAAGTCGAATCATTTATTTCAAATAGGCCCAAAAAGGCAGTTTTGAACGTCAAACACTGCGCGGAAATCTCGCGTCGCCGTTTTATTAGTCCGTGAACATGTCGACTAAGCCTTGTGGTATGTTTCACCAATCCATTAAATTGTTTTAACTATCGATGTTAAATGTCTGCTAAAATCAAGCTTAATTCATACGAGCGACATAAACCTACTTTAGGCGCACTTAGAGACTGTTTTACAGAAAAAAAGTAGTTAATCGTTTTGAATTCGACCTTCCCTTTAACGTTAAGGGAAGTCCAGTTTTTAACACCTGTCAGCGTTTGTATGACATACCTTGAAATGCCAGCGGACGTTTTTAATGACACGCAATTTGAGTGTCGAGGACATAAAACATGATATGTGATCGACATTTGTAACCATCGTTAAGAATCACCATGGTAGTTTCAAAGAAGGGTGAGCACAGTTCAAAGCTCTGGATGAGAGGAAAAGTGCTTTTAATTTTCTTCGATAAAAGTTTTGTTCAAAATCTTTCAGTGCTGTAAGTAGTCATGATCATTTTCGTGTGATGAACGTTTGACACTGCTTGTCCTGAGTAATAATTTATTTACTATCAATGTTATTCCTAGGGCTATGCAAATGAGAAAACGTTTAAAAATAACTAAAGAGATGCCGTGTTTTATAAAACTGACAACATTACTTCAGGCTTCAGGATTTTGCTAAAGCTAGGGAGATGGCTTAGTCTAACATTGGGAATAAAAGCCAAATAAGAAGAAATAGTGTTAATAAACGAGTAAAAACTTATTTTTGCGTTCTCTTTCATGCAATTTTACCAAATAACACCATTGTATTATAGAAAATCGACAAACGAATAAACCACCATTTGACTCCTAACCTAACGAAAGATGCGCCACTTGAACTTCTACACACACTAAATAAATACACAAGCACTCGTTCCAAATACCGCGGCGACAAATGTGCAACAAAACTGTCGCTTCGAGATTGATAGGGCGTCGCCGATAGATGGCGGTGTCGTTAATTAGCCCCGCGGGTCGGTCGCGCCGCAGCCGTCGCGGTGTCGCGCGTCAATCGCCCGTGACGCCGACGAAGATGCGACCCTACCGTTGGAACTTGGTTTATCGCTTGATTTCGAAATATCGAAACGGCTTGTTAACGATAGTTCTAGTTGGGTTTGAGGTTTGAAATTCGAGTTCAATTGCTTAGAACTTAGCTGCGAGCGTCTCGAGAAATGTGGTTTTGATCGGCCACCAATTAATCTATATTTTGATTTCTTACTTTGTCTTATCCTCTGAATCCTTGGGATATTGCAAAATATGACATTTACCACAAGTCTTATAAAGATAATATCTTTGTTTATAGGAGGCTTGCACATTTGGTTATTTGGAATATTAGCAACGCTAAACTAAAAAAAAACACGTGTTTTTCTATGACAGTTCATTTCGAGATGGTTACATCACTAGTTCACGTAGTAAGGGCCTCAGCCGACGGATTTATTTTTAAGCTCATAACTTTAGACGCGTATAGCTAAATTAGAAGGGATTGATGGCACACAGATTTACCTGAGTCTAGCAGACATCCTTTGCTACTAAGAATTTATTTATCTAAAGTTTTGAAGACGAATTCGATTGATTTGTATACGGATAGATATGATAACAATACTATTTGATGCAGGAACTAATACAACAAATAAAAAAGCAAGTAAACTCTGTGCAATCTTTCATCCAGTCACAATACGAAGTGTAAAGTAAACTTCTAGTTGGTGCGTCTCAAAGAAACTTCTTTTGATTAAAAATGTATTCTTGGAGTTACTTGTCCGCTCTTTTCCATAGGAGATTATTACGCTTTGAAATGGCAACTAGCTGCATCTTTTTGACTGAACGACTCCTTGAGAATTGAAAATTGGATGCAATTGAAAAAAATAAATAATGCATCGAGTTTAAATCTAATTCCGATCCAGCCCGACTCTTGCTGCCCTCTACAAGCGATGCCCTAAACCGAGGCCCGTACCCCACAGAGCGTGCTTTTTTTGGGTGAGAAATCATCAACTGACGTCTCCGGCTCTAGGGTGAAGCGGAAGGGCATGTCAGACTTTTACTGACTATAACCCACCCGTGTTCCTTCAGTTACCCATATTCCTGGGCCACGGAAAACTCTTTCGAACGAATCTCGCGACCCTGGCAGAGATTGTGTCCTTTGCGAATAGTTCCTCTAGATTTAAGTTTTCAAGCACTGGCACGCCCAGTGAAGCAGCCGACGACCTCATAGGCTGACCTGCAAGATGTCATTACAAAAAAAGAGTTTGAGTTTCAAAATTACCTACTCGTATATTGTAAGCCTTTCCTCACCTGACAGAAAAATCTTCACCCAAGTACCAAGTACGTCAAAATAGTCGCACTTTCGTAACACAACGTCCCATGTCATTGCATACGAATTATATCTAATAAGTCTCGTATTACTGTGTCCGTGCAAATGTCAAAAGTTATCGCGACACGTACCAAGATGCTTGTCTGTTACCCACTATTTATTTTAAAGACACATCATACGAACACAAACGATCATTATGTGTAAAAATGTGATGCACAAAAATAAAATAAGTATTTTTGTTAGTTTATTTTTTTTTTTGTTGAGATTCAAAAGAAAGTCGTCTGCAAATCCTTTTATAATTATTTAATGCGTCATTCTGTTTTGAAATTTTCAGACTACGGAGATTTTGAAAAATTATTTTAATTTCGCAGGTTTCACTAAGTTATAATAAAGTCTGGGGTTTTTCTTTTGGGGAGTTATGTGCAGTTGTAAGAAATTTTTTTATCAGGATAAATTGATTAAAGAATGGATCCATCAAGTTACTAAAGTACTTTTCAAATGACGATATCGGTATCTATATCTTTTTGTATACCTATCTACATATGCCCAGTCAAATAGCCACGAAGTCAACAGTACATTTAATGTTTTGAAATAAAAAGCAACGCAGCGGGTTTGATGCCGAAAATATTCTTTTTTCAATTTTCATCCGTTTGTTGGGATGTATGTTCCGTATTTGCACAAAAACGACTAAACAGACAGATGAAATATAGCACACGGACAGTCTGGATCCTGGATGAAACGTTGGCTACATTTATTGCCAGTACAGTAACAGTTATTGACACTGCCGGCACAGTAGGTACGTTCCGTTAGATATTTACCGACATCCGAAAAAGTCAGTTACTGTATAACTGAGTTACAGAGGCGACATACTACCCAAAGTTGCTTGTGATGGAATATTCTGACATCTATTCGCCTGTTTTCCTAAGTAATTTAACATTGGGAAATTGATACTTCAGCTACAAACTATGCTTTATTACAAGAGCTGTAAGGTGTATACTACTATGTATCTTAAATATTATAACCTTAAAACTCCTGCCACAAGGTTTTGTTTAGCTTTGCTTGTCAGTATTAAATTAGTGTTAAGATCAACGCTTGCAAGTCTATTAATCTTATAGACAAACTTAAATAAATTCAGTTTTAATCTTAGTCCAATTTGTTTCAACTTATCATAGATAGTCCTAAGTTGCACAGAAAAACCGTAGGGTAGATACGTTAATGAATCAAAATTAGAACAATATATTTACACAAATTATTTCCTACTGCCAGTTGGTTAGTAGAAAACGTAAAATTTACATAAAACACAAAATATTTTGAATAATATTATAATTAATTGTATTCGAACACATCGATCACGGTAACTGGATTATGTTTCCTGTTTCCCAAAGTGTTTCGTAATAGGGAACTGGGAGAACCTACGTAAAATGGTTGAACACGTTACTGTAATATTTACTCTTTTTTCCTTCTTGAGATAACGGGATATGGAGCTGTTGGCTGCTGTGACACTCGCTCGACCAATTATGTTCATGCCTACAGGTCGCGTGACTCCGTGTATGTGAAACATCTAAAAACCAGCGACAGTAAATTATGAACGAACTTCCCCAGGGTTAACCACGATAAACATTTGTGCGACCACAAAAATAAACTACATCGTATCGTGTAAATTATTATTTGAAGCACGCGCCAACCCTTTAATCGCCACTTCAAACCGAACCGAGCCACAACCAAAACCAGTCAATCAAAAAAATCCCCGCACATTACATATACCCACAATTAAACTATCATCACCACCGCGTACACTGTATTGCAATTTAACAGCACACCCGTTTACACACTCGGACAGTTTACTTAATAGCCGTTTGTAATGTGTGCAGTTTTTTTTGCACGCACGTGGCAGCTTTTTCTGCGTGATGTCAGCAAATGATTCGGAAAATCTATTTTATGATGCATTTTAAAACGTGATAACTGTTATTGCGGCCGTAGTCACTTTTTGTTGAGTATAATAAACGTATGAGCTTTCGAGAATTTTTATTCAATCAGAGGAATTGGTCATTGTGGTCTAATATCCGGTACTGCCGAGCAATCGGCTCAATGATCTTTGAGTGGCTCTGAATGGTGTCAACGAACTTAATGTTACCTTGCACTCTGCTCGTAAAAACGAGTGCAAATTACATGCACTAGTAACGGTCTGTTAGAGCATAACTATTTCAGAAAACCTTTTCTCAGCTATATCACGTTAAAAGCTAAAAAAAAGTTGTATTTTTTGTGGTTGCACTCGATTCAACGCTGGAATAATTCTAAGTTGAGATAAAAAGTGTAATATGTATAATGTCACATCTCTAGTATTTTCACACGGAATGATCGAGCGTCTTGAAACAATCTCGGGACGGGCGCGCAACTATCGCTTGTCTAAAATTTATCTCGAGACGTCAGGTTACGTGTGAGTTGGGACGATTAGAGATCCAAATATGGCGGACATAAGTTGAAACCACTCTGACGTGAGTAGAATATTGCTTGACACTCGCCTCACATTGATTTATCATGTTAATATTATTACGACACAGTTTTGTTTTACTTTTAGATTAGTATTTCCGTAAACTTTACCTTATACTAAATAATATGTTACTTTCCTCGTCCAGATAAAGTTGGAACACGTGTGACCCATACATGACGAATAACGAGCGATCTTAGCAGAAGTATTTAGGTCGGTAATCAATTATACAAATGCAATACTTCTGAAATAACGAATACATCATTTTATTACGATTCCCTGCCAAGATGAAATCTAGTTGTTCCCGAGTTATCTATCCTGTATGTTACACCCGCCACGTTTTGTCTCTGCTTCACCCTAAGGTTGACTGATAGAAATCCCTCAGGCACTAAGTCCATCTTTGTACAGTATATTTGTTTACTTGTGCATAAAGTTTTAATAAATCAATCTATAGTCATCATGGTGATCAAAATCAAATTATATATCCTACTGATACTTGAAAATTTTTGAGGCTAAAGCACTTTCTGGCTGAATTCATACTTATTGTGAGTGGATCAAAATCATATTCCTTGTATATATATGTCATTGAAATTTGTTTATTATAACTATTCTGCCTATAATTTGAAGATATATGTCGTACACGTACAGGTGGATTAAAACTAAGTGCATTACTTGGCACAGTAAAATCTAATTTGGACAATAACTCGGTGTTATAAATATTTTTATTGAGGCTTTCCTATAGGAATAAACAGACTGCAATTTTACGTCGATCCACCAGTGGTAACAGAACTTTTTACAGAGGCAGAGATAATCGGTTCACTGATATGGAATCGTTTGATGAAAGCAAATCTCTATGGATTTGCTTAAAGTTTTTTTTTGACAATTGCTTTTAAGAATCCATCCAAACATGAAAAATTTTCCTTTCATAATATTACAGGAAGTAGGATAAAACGAAGGACTTTGAAGAAAAAGTATTTTTCCTTCAAAATCTTTAGATTTTTTAATAAAAGCGCGTTACGTAACTATGGCGCTGAGCAAACACATGAGATACTTATTTTCCCGGTAAGTACATTCATTAGTTCCGGCGCAACGGCTACTAAACAAATAAAAGTGACAGAAAGCCCTCGTACACCGCGGCGGAATGACGAAAACTCCATCTAAACTATTTGATAATAACATAAAATTTTATAAACTTCTTGATGGCGGTCACCGAAATGTTTTCAATTAACACGAATATAAAATACACTCGAGTTTAATTTGTTTACTTCGGCTACCAATAAAAGTAATAAACAAGAAGCTTTTAAGTGTGGCTTTAGCGGAGCTAGACGATCTTGTTATCGTAAAGGGTTTAGAGTTACTTCAACTGTGATAATACTGATAATAGCCTTACCATGGACTTTGGTTTTATGACTGACTGACTGATCTTACGCCAGGGGCTTCGCCGGTTGAAAATTATCCCGCGGGAACCTACTACCAAAATAAAACATAAAGTTTTACGCAATACAAAGGCCTTAATTCTGGAACCAGATTTTGGTCTATTGCACCTTAAACAATCAAGTCCTATACATTTGTTTTCGCATGAGACAATGACTGAATTTATAACACTAACTAACTTTGGCCTACGGGTTCGACCGTTGGGACGTCAAAAATTATACCACGGGAAAGTACGTAACAAAAATAATACTTTTCATTCCGGTAGTTGGTTCCCGTAGGATCTACACATTGGAGAAATCGCTGGCGAAAGCTAGTTGATTTTATAAATTCAGCCTGTGTCACGTGCGACGACAAACGTACAGGACTTGATTGTTTAAGTTGCAATAAATTAAAACCAGATGCCAGAAATTAGCCTAAAGTGGCGACTTCCACAAAACTTTCAGCCAACCACGAGTAGCAAAAATGTTTAGAGCCTAGATTAACTCCTGCAGATTTAGACATCTACTCGGCTTATTTTGTGAGTTTACGTATTTAATAAAGAGGACAAAACTATATGCACTGAATAAACTTTTTATACTAAATTAACATATAATAACCTAACCTCTGTCTAATAACATCAGTAACTTAAAGCAACACATTCTCACATTTTTCGGTAGCACACTTACCCGTTAAGATAACACAAACATTAAAAGACATATTAAAAACTTTCTTCAACCCACTAAAACATCCCAATGTCAATCAACATTCGAAAAACAAATTTTATAATATCGACTAAGATATCGATATAAAACGTATCGATACAATTCGATGTTCGATTCGGATTTGTCATTTCGATTTTACAGTGTCTATTAAAATTATCTATATATCGGGTTTTATTCGTCCGTCGGTTGCCTACCGTTTTGAGTTTATTGCACGATAAAAGTTCCGTGGGAATTTTATTAAGTATATGCCTAATAACGATTTTAGAACCTAACTAATGGAACGAGATTTTTATTTGATTTCGACAAAAAATTATAATAAATCAAACGGTGACATGTCGGAGTGGATCGTCTGAGTTTTAGAGATTTAATGGCATCATATAGTAACGTTATTTGATAGATATATTATGTTGTAAGTCAATAAAATCAATGTTTTATTTGTTTATTTAAGTAACTGTATCGTGGATGCGTCGTCATGCTCCGTTTCCTTCAAGCAGGATTTTAAGCAGTTTTAACAAGCTGTGTTGAATCTCGAGATAATTAGATTATACAAACACTCATTACAATTAATTACATGATATGTATTTATATTTTTACGAAAGAAAACCAAGATGATAATTTTTCACCAACTTGCTTAAAACTGTAATTACAAAGGTGTACCTACCAGCTTAAAATACTCATTCATAAAAACTTTACAGGGTCGGACTCTGTGCACGGTCTGTAAACATTTGACAACGTATACCAAATCCGTGCCCGCTGCAGCGCGATGTAAAAGGGGTAGCTTACACACGCGGTTCACACACCCCTACCACGTAAACGAGAATCGACCAAAATTCAAAACTATCGTATTACAGAAATCGTAACAAATCAGCGTAGTGCGGGGCACAGCGGGCGGTGTGTCGTGTTTGTTTGCAAATAAACACCCGGCCGATCCCCGGGGCGAGTGGACAAAAGTTGGGCAACCCCGGTTGCACAATACCAACCAGCGGGTTGCCGGCTACGTATCGCGCACGCCGTGATTTCTCATGTGAAATAGGAAATAAATATTTTTTTCGACTGTGATATCCGAGGGACGAAAGGTGAGTTTGTGTAGTAATTATTGTGCCTGAGATATGAATATTACACAATATAAAAAAGTTAAACTACAACGTGTGAGCAAAGGTGGCGTACTTATATCCGGGGTGTATTTATTTATAGTTGTGTTGTTTCCTTATATTTTAAACATTATAATTTTCTAGAATTCCATGTCCCATTGACGTAAAAATGTAGGGCACCTACTTGGAGATATTGGATATACCTAATCAGCTTGAATTTCCTCTTTTTAATTCTGAAGTACATAACTTAATGAAGTTTATTGTATAAACATTATTGGACTAATTTTAATTAAATTAAAAATATAAACTTATTATCAAAGTAAAACATGAAATTAAAGTACTCTACTTAATTAATTGCAGAGAACGTGGAAGTTTAATCAGAGTAGAAGGAACCGCACTCCTACCTGCTATCTCCTACAAGCTACAATTTAATGAGAGAACCATTAGTAAATGTATTAAAGTCTGTATTGTTTACCTAAAAAATTTAAAGTCGAAACATTTTTATTCTCGACTACGAAAGACAAATCATTAGATGAATGAAACAAAAACAAAATAAACAAAGAAAAAAACAAAAGCTTAGTGTACTAAAAGTTAACAATAAAAGAATAACAAAACAACTCATTGACTGAAACAACAACTCGACATCGACATCAACATTCGCCCACTCGAAATAATCGGAATAAAACACTCACGTTTATTTACACTAAAGTCAGGGACCTACCCTTTACAAATGAAAAAAATATATTGAAAAAACATCTTCAAGTGTATGACAACTCTATTCAAGCGATTATAACAATTCGACTAAACAAAAGTTGTGCACAATAGTGGTGGGACACGGTACACTGAATGGTCGATTGTTAAGCTTAGTAGATATTAGTGTGTCGCGATGCGCGAAATCGCATTATTTTGCTAGTTTCGTGCGCATATTGTCGGGGTTGCGGTGTGGTTGTGGGGAATTTATAATTTTTATTTGAATAAAAAACGTGTTGGGGTGCCGCTGATGCAAACGGGCTAGTGATTTAGTTTTGTTTATTACATATTTTAAATGCTAAAGTTTTTACTTTAGCTAAAAAAATAATAAGAAAAAAACGTGTTGGGGTGTCGCTGATGCAAACGGGCTAGTGATGTAGTTTTGTTTATTACATATTTTAAAAGTTAAAGTAAGAGGAAGTCTTCCTTAATGTGGGGAAGTGTTTCGATATACCTGTGAGGCAGAAGATACGGGAGAAGCGAATCTATGTTTTTTTAAATAACATCTATTATGTAAAAAATATATTAAATATACATATACAAACTGAAATCAGGCTCTTCGAAATTCTTTTCGAAATAAATATTATAATTCAAAATTAAATTATTGCACTACTGCCCTAAAATACTCTAACAAAAGTCTTACAAAACAATTAGCTACAGTGAATAATAATTTACCAAAACATGCACAAGGAACAATTCTACATCCAACGGTCTCACCACAGTATAATATAGTCGTCACCACCACAAAGGCGAGCACACAATATAATTGTCATCATTCATTTGTCAACATCCCTAACAATGCGGGGATGCAACCGACCTTATTACAAGGCCATAGAACTGACTTATGGCAATCATAGAAAAAACTGCTTCCGCTTGTGGCATCTGCCACAACAATACGTTTGTAGGTCAAATGCTTTCGTAAACAGGAATTGTTCGGGCTCAGTCGTGTAGTTTTCGGTTTCCAAGTTTCTAAAGACGCGTTTCTTATTCAGTTTCTTGCATAGCTTTTGCATCGTGACGTAATCCAAATATGGGTCATTTGTAGAACACCTCTATTCCACAATGATTACATGGACAAACTTGCTTGTTTTGTTTGTTCGCGCTATAGATGTTTTATCTACTACCAATCTAGTTAGTTTGCTAGCACTGATTTAGGACTAAGTTAGTACTAATTAGTAACTTGGTTGACAAGATTTAGTCCCAGACTTCAGGTCGACATAATGATTTTATTACAACGCATACAAGTTACTTTTTTGATCATTCATTTTATATTCGTTTCAATAATATAATGAAAAGATCATTTAAGTCTTTCATTAAGATTAATTGGAACTGGAACCGGGATTTTACTCAGATTATTTCCGAATTACGTTTATTTGGAAATGTAGTACAATTCAGGAGACTTTATAAGCCACAAGCTCCAATACGTATTTTCATGAGACTTATTTCTTTTAATCAAGTTCATTAATTAATTTTACTATTATATGTTTCTACGATATTTTATTATATCGTTCCAGTTGTAGACAACTTATGTTATGAGACTGTGATAGCCACCACCAGTGATGATGCTTTAATATTCGATAAGAACTGAAGTAACTTTAATTCTTTACCAAAGCTAAGACGATGGATCCGAAGGCAAGTACAACTTATATTATCTGGAAGTGTTGAACTGATTACTGCATATATTCTGTCATAGGTATGATGAAATCAACATCAATATCGACACTAACTCCAAAAGGTAAATCGACAGTCAAATCAACAATAGCACCCAAGGATGTTAGAATCCAGCGGGCACAAGTTTGCTACTTTTTTCTTTGTTACAATCTGTATCTAGTAAACAAGATGAAAGCAATACATGACTCACCGTTCTAGAACAGTACCACAGCACCCAACACTAGCTTAGACACGTTCTTAGTGAAGAAGTAAGCAGTTTGATGCGAATGGCGCATAGTGATAACTGCTTGATACACGTGATGATAAAGTGGCATTGTTTTACGTGTAACGGCCTCAGGGTTTATCACGGAGAGGTGACTAACGCGGCTGTTTCTGATGTTTGGCCGATAAAGACGCAGAGCTAGGGCGAATTGATGTGCCAGTGGGTGTATCTTGTGGTGAATGTATATATGTGGACGTGTACGTGGGAACTGAATGGGTACGGAGGCTTGAAGGTTGGTGGCAGAATTGTAGTTTGTGATGTTGACAGTCGTACTGAAGATAACTTGGTATATAAAGAACTTGTTATTAATTGACTTTGAAAATGGTTTCTCGTGAATTCAAAGCTAATGTTAAAATCTTAGCCCCTAAACCGCCAAGCGACCATTTTGTCAGCACCTGTTGCAATACGTCTGGTTTATCTGCACTTGTGATTAAAACGACGATATCTCATAAGTTTTGTATTGGAACTGATGAAATAAGTTAACAAATAATAAATACATCAAAAACAATTGTAAATTAAAAAAGACCAAACGCATTTTTTTAAATGTTCTAGTTGAATACAATTGAAACAGTAGAGAGACAATTACCAGAGTTTGCGTTCACTGCATGCAACTTTTTTTATGAAACAATATATCAGCGTCACTTTATGTGCAGGCATCAATTTAGTTAAAATTGCCACTCAAAATTCGCGACGTTTTCCGCGCCTGCCCATTATTTTGTCACCAGAGCGTCATAATTGTAGCCAACCAGGCCGGCCAGTCGGCTCATAGAATTTCGGGGAGATTTTCTGCCAATCGACACCAGGCCCCGGTTGTGCGCAGTGACGCGAATAATTCAACGTCCACCAATTAATTCAATGTCCACCAATTAAAAGGTTGAATCGTCGAAACATGAAAATCCCGTAAAGTTTATGTTCGCATAAATTGTTTTCAGTGTCTGCTTTCGTTTGCACTGTGTATTAAGGCGTGTCCGTTCATTAGTAGCGTATGGTTCGGGATTAACTGATTCTTGTTTCTTTGTTTGGATGTTCAGTTTTTTTTTCTGATTTTGTAAATTTATCTTGGAAGCGATTTCAATTTTCCGTTCTGGCAAAAACTAGCTAAATTGATTCAGCCGTTTTCAAGTGATGCGCTTACCAACGAACTGCATTTCGTTTTTCTTTATATAGCTTTGGTTTAAAAGTTATCTTTGAACAATAAAGATATCGGATCGCCAAAGGAGTTTATAAAAACAAAATACTTTCGTCAGAAGAAAATATTAAAATAAATAATTTCTGCTTGAAACATGATAACAAAGAGTTATCTCTGCTAACTACCATTCATTACTTCAGTTATTATTTTATCAAATAAAAACTTTTTACAAAAAAATTAAAACCGACTTCCTTAAAAAAAACACTACAAAGTCAAAAATAACTTTAATTTCGGAAGTCGGTGGCAAAAAATCCTTAAATACAGATCCGAAGACACCGAATTCTGAAATTAAAGTTATTATTGACTTTGTTTTTTTAAGGAAGTCGGTTTTAATTTTTTTGTAAAAAGTTTTTATTTTTAACTTTTTAGTTATGGTAGATTCCCCGCACTAATCTAATCGCCTTATTCGTTTATTTCTCGCGCAAATACTTAATGCAAATTTAAGACTTATATGGTTTTCACATGTCCGTATGGAAACAAATTAAAATGGGAAATTTGTTCACCCAGTCAAAATTTATGAGGTAACACACATAAAAAAAATACAGACGAATTGATAACCTCCTCCTTTTTTTGAAGTCGGTTAAAAATAAGAATTATGCCTCGGAAACCACGTTAAACCGTTTGGTGCCGGCTGTCTTCACGGATCTTTGACGGTCATTACAGGTCATCAGAACCCCAAAAGTCTGTTAACCAGTCTTATGAAAGGGTATTATCCAGTAACTGGGTTATAGAGGTCAGATGCGTCATGCATTCAGTATGACTGGAAGCTGACTCTAACATAGCTAGAAAAAGGATAGGCAGGTTGATGAAACATTATTTGTATCTAAGATTTTTCCAAAGAACATGATGGTTAGGGAAAACACAAAGATGTTAACTCTACAAATGTATACATTGTCCTATCATTGTATTGCGAAAAGCTTATGGTCAGGAGGAGTCACCCCGGGCGTCGGGAGTCGATAGCGGACTCCCGGCCACCGTAGGCGCAAGCTTGCGGGTGGCGAGCAATGGGTAGCTCGCCGCCCTGTAAGGACCAGGCTCGGGTCGACGGCGCGTAGTGTTCCACGCGCGCCTCAAAGAGATGTCAGCAGCACTGAAGGGGTCTGCTAGGACCGATGCCTGTCAGGGTCGCGAGATTGTTCGAAAGAGATACCGTGACCCTGGCACATGGGCAACTGAAGGAACAAGGGTGGGTTTTAGTCAGTAAAAGTCTGACACGCCCTCCCACGCCGCCCAGAGCGGGAGAAGTCATTTGATGATTTCCCAGCCAAAAAAAAAACTTGTGGTTGGTAACAAAAGTAACCGAATCAATTTTAAAAAGTATTTAATTATATTAATGCAAACGGGGGGAGGCCTATGTCCAGCAGTGGACGTCTTTCGGCTGAAATGATGAATGCAAACGGTCAACTAGAGGACAAAGTTATTATTAGGAATGAAGTCTTGAAATTCTTTGCGATAGAAACAGTACCTTCCTCGGATTCTACCCGCGTCACGGGAAATCTACAAAACAATAAATAAAATAAAGTCTTAATTTTACCTTTAGTCTTCACTCTTTACACTTTATTTCAATATTATCGTAATCAAAATCAGCCTATACTGTTCCCATTGCTGGGACACAGGCCAACTCTCTGCGAAAAGAAGTGGACCATTATTCTCCATCCGGACCCAGTACGGGTTGTTAGATGTCACATGTCTTCGAATCTTCGGTTCTAGGACAGACCGGTTCTCTCACAATGTTCCCCTTCACCGTTTGAGATCAGTGGTGATGACATAATTTACACAAAGTAAAGCGTTTTTGTAAAATTATCACCAAAGGAAGAGGAGTGGAGATGATTTTAAAATTCGTGTGTAGGTATTATTGAAATTTTTGTGAACCTTGTTAAACGATTTAGGGGGTTGGAAATTTAGTCTGTCTGTTGTTACCTTTTCACGTCAATGGTTGGACTGAATTGGGTGAAAGGAATACGGATAGACTACGGCCATAGGATACTTTTTCATCCCGGTAGTAAATTCCCGTGGAATAATTTCAGACAGCCAGTCATAGACGAAGCCGTGGATAAAAGTTTGTTAAGATCCATTTCTCCTTATCACATCGTTGCATTGATAAATCCTGTATATTACTACTTTTTAGGTTATAGGTGCATTAGCATTAATATATATTTACTGTTAAGTATCGATACATCTTGGGTAGTCAGGCTTAGCTCTTACCACCAAGCTGACTAGTTAAACCATTACCACAAAATGAAAAAAAAAGGATTTTTCTAGTACAGTCAGGGTAATTAAATGTTAGGCAAATTGCACGACAATTTGCCGTGTTATTGTGTTGCTTCAATATTTCATACATTTGTCAAAAGAGACAATTGTAATTTGAATATATAAACAATTGAAGTCGGTACGCACGGTTAGAGGGCAAGCTATAGCTTTCCAGTATAAGCTGACATCTCAGCGCACGAAAATTCTAAACAATACGAGCTCAGCTAAAACTGGAAATTTATAACTTGATGTGTACCCGTGTATACGCAGTCAGTTAGATAAACAATTAATTTCCCTGGTTATGTCTGGTTCCTGTCGATACGAGAAAATGAGGTATGAGGAATGCTGTATACCTATTGTGTGCCTTTTAAACTGTGCTAAATAAATGTATTTTCTTTCTTTCTTTTTCTTTAGGTGCGAATTTTAATCTAAAACCACATTGCCATATCCAGTGGAATACATCTTGGATACGTCTCACGCACACAAGTAATGTGAACCACACAAAGTCTGCGCACTTTGACCGATAACTTATCGCGAGAGGTTGCCCCTACATACAAGTAGCGGTTAGGTAAATACCTACATACGTTATATTCAATCAATCTATTTACTACAACTACTATCAGGGTTCTATTTTTGAATCCCTACACGTTTTCGAAAAGCGTTGTCTGATAGCCACATGATACTGGAACAATAAATAAAAACAAAAGAGATATGACAATTAACTGATTCTGTGGCGATTTTCCGATGAAGAGATAACTTTTATCTTTGACTGGCCTGTTAGTCTAATGGTTAGTGACCCTGACTGCTAAGACTGAGGTCGTAGGTTCGATTCCCACCCAGGACAAATGTTTGTATGATGAGCACAATCATTTGTTCTGTGTCTGGATGTGATATGTATGTATTTAGAAATATATAAGTATATTATCAGTTGTCTGGTTACCATAGTACAGGCTCTGCCTAGTTTGGGATCAGATAGCAGTGTGTTGGTTGTCCAAAGATATTATTATAGACATTATTATCTAAAAATTAAATATGACAGTGTGACAGTTTTTGTATCTATAGAAAATATGTATGTCTTAATTCCGCTGATAAAAGTTTGAGGATTTTAAAACAATTATATCTGAAAATAATTGCATCAGGATCCTAATGAATATAATAATAATAATAATAATATTCCACAACTATCACACAACGCCATCTAGTCCCAAGCTAAGCAGAGCTTGTGTTATGGGTACTAGACAACTGATAAACATACTTATATATTTCTAAATACATACATATTATAAATAAATTACACCCAGACACAGAACAAATGATCGTGCTCATCACACAAACATTTGTCCTGGGTGGGAATCGAACCCACGACCTCCGGCATAGCAGTCAGGGTCACTAACCACTAGACCAACAGGCCTGTCAAACCGCTAACAAGCTAAGATAAGTCTAATAGAGGATTTTATTTACAAAACTGTACATAAGCATAATTTGTCTTCTGTTAACTTGAACATAATTTATTATTATTAGAATCATCTACCTAGCATTTTCGCAAATATGTTGGGGTCGGCTTCCAGTCAAATCGGATGCGACTGCCTATCTGACCTCCACAACCAAGTTACTGGGTAATACAATACCCCTTGGTAAGACTGGTCGTCAGACTTTCGGGCTTTTGACAACCCGTGACGTCTGTCAAAGATCAACAAATGACAGCCGAGACCAACGACTTAACGTGCTTTTCGAGGCACGGAGGGGTTTTGGTATGTAAATATGGTCCTCCATCCACGCACCAACGGCGGCAAGAGTAACTTAACCTGCTCGATCGATTCGCACGGCTGTTATTACTAGCCATAAACCTCCTCCTTCTTCTTCCGACATTGGTTAATTGAATGACTAATCATCAAGAGATGATAAATAATTAATTTATTAATAAAGGCTTGGTTTTCGTCAGCAAAAATATTCTTAGATTATTACGCCTTGATTGAACGAGAACATAACCCAAATGAGCTCAAATAGAGAAAATATGGAGAGAGGAAAGTATTGAGTATGAATGTGTACAGCTTTAAGAGACGATCGATGGACGGTGTGAAATATGATATGACGAATAAGGGGCTGACTACCGAGATGATAACTAATAGAGAAGTATGAAGGAAGGCAAAACGTTGCACTGACAAGCAAGAAAATTATGATATGTATACGAATGCTTCAAAAGCCATAAACAAATTACAAAATATATTTTAACTTATTTAGCAGGATTGCTCAGCTTTTAGATTCCCTTTGAGCCGTGTGCCTAATCACATCACATTTTCAACACCAAACGAAGGGAGATCCCAGATCACTTCTGAAACCAGATTTTGGTAATATATCTATATATATAAAAGAAAGTCGTGTTAGTTACTTCACTTATAACTCAAGAACGGCTGAACCGATTTAGCTGAAAATTGGCAGGGAGGTAGTTTAGAGCCAGGAGAAGGACATAGGATACTTTTTTTTTTTTTTTTTGCTTTTGGCAAAGGATACTTTTTATCCCCTTCGACCGCGTTCTCGTGTGATGTGACATAAAACGTCAAAGAGAATACATTTCACTATAAAACGTGGTATGACAAAAACTTTGCCTTCGAGGTACCAGGCGGTCATAACTTGGTATGAGCTTATTAAACAGCAGTGTCAGCCAGAAAACGCTTTATGCCTTCGAAGTAACAGGTTATCATAACCGAGTAGGAGCTACCCAAACATATGAGTATCAGCTAGAAAACGCTTACCAGATCACCACCGCGTACCAGGTTGTCAAACTTGGAAGGTTTATTACAACATTTTGAATCTTAGGCGATACGAAGTTCGCTGGGTCAGCTAGTAGAACATATATATATGCTCCAAGTCGTTATAAAAGAAGGATGCTGCAACCTTCTAACATTATCTCGTTACTTAGACATTCCAATCAGATAGAAATTAGTAGTTAGTATGTCATAGAGTACGCAGCGTTCACAGAACGAAGTGCCGGGGGGTCACAAGTAGATAAAAAGATTAAGATTGTACTCCACGATAAGCGAATATTTACGGACATAGAATTTAAACTGCCGAAATTAACATTTATGAATGACAAATACGGCATATCTTCTAGTGGGTGTCGTTTAGGAACTGAGATGTTGACGAGATGGGAGCATCCACCTGTTCACTAATAACACTTTATTGCTACAAAGTTTTTTGGCTTCAAATTGAAGGGTCAATCTGTCAGACAACGCGTTTAGTACAATGACTTACATATACCATAGTTACCGCTGCCTAAACTTTACTAGACACCAGTGTGACGAAAATTATGTATAAATATACGAACAAAAAGGTTCCAGTAAGAAGTTTCAACATTTGTTTGATTTTGGAAATTATATTAATTTTATTTTTGGAATATCTCTGATGAAGTCCGGCAGAAAAAAGTACATTACATGTAAATATATTTATAATAAAAAAGTACCTACTTTCTTTATTATTACCCCGTGTTGTATTAAAACGGGCGCAAAAACAAAGAAAATGCTTTTTAACTTTTCGTTAATTTTACATCCATACAAGTGGTGATGAATCTGTCATCAATGATATTGGACTCTTATCTAAATTGTATGTCCAAAGACTCCAAATCACGCGCAGTTTACTCGTAGTATTGATTTTACAAATATTTATGTAAATATTTATTGTACCTACTAAAGACCTTTCTGCCTACACTCACGTCTCCAAGTCATGCGCAAGCCGATAAGCAGCTGATATACATTCTATATTTGGCAGAGGAATCTCGCTCATTGAGAAAATAGAGCTTCATGATAACCGATCTTAAAATAGTTAACCTATCAAGTTATCAACGTTGAACTTCTGCCGATCGCCAAAATATTGGGCCCTGTGGGCTAATGCAGTCTGGTCCTTTCGACAAGCGTCCGCTTAAATAGTGCGCAAAACGTTATCGACTAAACTTTAGTCGAATTATTGATGCGAGTACAAATGTTAGGCTGTGGTCACAGCGTAATCTATCCTTTTCGAACGTCTAATTGCAATTTATTTAAAGTCTCTATTAAAGTATTAGGCAGAAATAATTATGATAAAGGGTAAATATACGGCCAAAGGTAATACAGTTGGAAAAGAGATCTAGGCCGCAGCTCGGCAGAAAGATGATGAGAAACTGGTAAGAGTTGCATCACATTCAGCCGCTGTTTACTCAACGTTGTTCAAGTCACTGTCACATAATACCAACTATTTATACCCAACAATATAACTAGGTAACATTTCCTAGAAGCACTGTACCAAAACACAAATCACAGTTTGATGCCCATATAGGCACCGATCGCATCAACGTCGGCCAACACATTCGTGGTAAATCGCGGTCGCGCTCTTTCGGCTCGCAGTGGTGGCACTGTGCACATCGCCTATCCGACCGATAAGTTCTCGAGGCCCGCTGACCCGGACGCGAACGATAACTTCGTCTGCGCGGCGCGTGAAAACGCTGTTTATGTTTACTGGTACGCTCGTGCCCGATTCCGGATATTGTGATGTGTGGCACGCGAGCGTGTGGATCATCTTTATACCTTTCGCCTAAGATGACTTGATCAACCTAATCTTACTTTGTACTTTGTTCGTCTGCTATAGTTCATTCAAGTCCAGAGTCACACGTGTAGCTGTAGAACTATAGATATCCGTGAACTCTTTACTTTCCACCCTCCATTGATGCAACATTGAAATCTAAGTTATCTTCCAAAATTTGCAGTCTTCTACTTTAATTAACTTGTAATGTGCAGTTTTGCATAAACTGATTCTGTATCTAGATTTTCTTACTACCTTTCGTCTTGGATGAATTACTGTGGCTAATCGTATTTGTACTTTGCTTAGTTTATTTAATTCTAACATAGAGTTACACGTGTCATCTTGTACCTGGCAAGTTCTCTTTTCCAAACTATGTAGGAATTAAGTTTAAGACTAACCGAACACAGGTGAATACCAGTATTTTAGATGGTGTAACTGATTATATGACCTTCACAACCCAGTTACTTGTATAAAAATCACCCTTTGTAAAACTGTTTGTCAGATTTTAGCGCTTTTGCCGACCAGTAATGACTGATCTACGAATGTCAGCTTGGGATCAACGGCTAAGGTGCATGCAACATGCAGGGATCTTGGTATGTATGATGCATATAATGACACTCAACCGCGGACCAACTCAACCTCGAAAAGAGTTGTTAGTTTTGCGTTGTTGTCAGAACCCCAAAAGTCTGACAACCAGACATATCAAGTGGTATCGTGTTCCCAGTAATTGTATGGAGTAACGTAGACAGTCGCTCCGTGTAGAATGATGGTACTCAACATCATGCGGTTAAACAATAAACTGAAAACAAAACAGTTGGGAAAAGGCAGATGATGATGACTTATTACCAAATCTATAACGCATGCCAAATAATTTCCAGACCATAACATTCGTTTAACATAAAATAAAGCATTCTCTAAAAATAAATTAACGTTATAAATAACTTCAAATAAAAATGCATACTGCATATGCAGATTGCAAATGCAAGAGGAATTTATTGGGGTCTGATTGCGGGTCCCATAAAGCGGGTGACCTTTGGAACGAGGGCCTTGGGGAACTGTGAAGTGATGACCAGTAATCAACGGTAACGGTAGTAGGTCATAACTTTCAAGTTTCTAGAATTTTTTACAAATTTTTTCTTCTTTGAGAGTTCTTATTTGAGATCGATGTATCATGAAGTCGTGATCATTACTAAACGCATCTAAATTATACCTATATTCAGATCCATTAAAAGTATACTTGAGTGATTCTAAGCCGATCAAGCATGGGCCTTGGATACTGTAAGTCTATTTATCGTCTTGACTGGCCTGTTAGTCTAGTGGTTAGTGACCCTGACTGCTGAGACTGAGGTCGTGGGTTCGATTCCCACCCAGGACAAATCTTTGTGTGATGAGCACGATCATTTTGTTCTGTGTCTGGGTGTAATTTATCTATAATATGTATGTATTTAGAAATATATAAGTATATTTATCAGTTGTCTGGTTGCCATAGTACGGGCTCTGCCTAGTTTGGGATCAGATAACGTTGTGTTGGTTATACTAAGATATTATTAAGCTTTTTCTAACGCAGTCTTATTCCCTAGCTTGCACTGAGGCTGTCTTCTCCAAGTTATCCACCATCTTTGTTAAAGACAGACCTCCATCGTAGACCTGGAGTACATTAGATCACCCTCAAATGAAAGTTTATCAATGAAAGTCTAAAAACCATTAAACGTATACATCCATAGTATATTATTAGCCAATTTACTTGTACTTTTTCTCTTAACATTCTGTTCCCGGTGTGGGAATCCGACCGGAAAGATAACTAATTGTTGTTTTGGCCGAAACATTAGCATGTAACACAGTTATGAAACATCAATGTATATTATATCCCCTTTACATATCACTTGCCGAAAACAAAGCATTTCATATTCCGTTATACTGAGACATCCGAGCAATGCAATTCTGCGGTTGTCTTCCACAGAGAGCGAAACGAGAGCTATGTGCGCTCAAAACCTGACTTTGTAAAAGGTATGCCATATGTACGAGATATAAAGTTTAAAAACAAGACAAGACCTCGAGGAACAGGTCTATACTTAAAGTGTCTTTAACAGAATCATAAAATGTGCTAGCCTTGTCTTAATCGCAACTTTCAACTCTAAAACAAACATTATTATAAATAAGAAATTACTTTATAATTACCGATCTGAAATGCCGCGAAAAGATAAGTATTACATGCGATTATAATGACTCGAAAAGGCCGATTATCAGTTCGCTTACGAGTTTATTACTGAGAGTATTATAGTGTCGAATATTACTTAGTAAATATCGCTGGTTTAAAACATATTCGTTTTGAAATGGCAGACAGGTTTTTTAAACTTGAACTCTTTGTTTTAACCGCGGTGGAAAATGAAAAATGCTGTCGAACGTTATCACAGGGAAATAATAATTGAAATATCAACATTGTGTCTGGGTCCGATAGCGCTTATCAAGCTTTTCCAGTTTTTATAAACCCATTCAGCCATTTCCTAAAAAAAAAAAATACAATTTCGAATAACCCTTTTCACAGAACTTGTATCGAGGATTTGTTGTAACCGGTAGTGGTGGAATACATGTTAAAAGGTATTTGAGTACTGAACACGAAAAATCAGGATATCTACTGATATGAACTACTGATACATCCCATGTGTAAACGAGTCTCTGATTTAAAAAATTTAGTGACACAATATCTCATGCATCGCCCCTTTCGTATAGCATCACTTCTGGTTTCAGTACACCCCGGCATAACGTTGGACCGTCGCAAGCGCCGCTGTGTGAACTGAAACACAATGCTGCCTCGCTCCCATACGATAGCAATCGTGAATAAACCCAGTGGAGCGATTCTTGATGCCGCGCTTTAGAAATGGATTAAGTTTAGCGTTAGCTAGATAAAAGGCTAGAACTTCGCGCCATGCAATTCACGCGTTCGTGCTAAAAGACGGGCTTTGTGTCCAAAGCCGCTCGCACTGCGGTTTAAATCTGCGAGATTTGCATACCTATAGGAAAAGCTGTTCTGTACACAGAATATAAAATTTGTAGAAATGATAAATCTGGATTTGAATTGGATAACTTGGTTTACATGAACCTACTTAATAGCCTAATTTGCTTGATTTCACACTAAATTGTCAGTATTCTTGCATGAAAATTGCAAGAGAGCTATTATCTACCATTCACAAAGGTGGATATAGTTAATACACCTATAATATATAAAAACCGTAAAAAATAAAATGCAGGTCTGAACAGTTATCTTAATGAGATTCCGGTGTGGGTTTGATATGACATTCCGATGTAGAAGTAGGAGGAAAACCATGAAAACTATTGGAATCCGTCAGTTGGAGCTAAGGAGTTAATTACAATTTAACAAAGCCAGCGTCTTCTCACTAGACCATTACTTATAATAATCCGTTTCCCCTATTACCTTCGACTTGGAAACCCACAAAAAAGCTATTATAATAGGCATACACATACCACACAGTCAACGTATTACCGAATACCATAAATAAGTAGGATGCACAAACTCACAGACATAACTCTTGGACCTGGATGTCTAAAATCACTTCTTTATCAGACCGTATCTTCATAAACTTGACAAATATATTTGCACCCAAAATAACTAGCAAAGGAATTTATAATATTGAGAATAGAGTTTAAAATGGGGCAGCAAGTAGTTGTTGGGATGTATTAAAAGAATTAAAATGATTTTCCCGCCGGAAGCTCGCGTGACGTCACGGTGTGCGCACGCGCTGGTCGGCGGATTAGCGCGATCAAACTCCTTTGGAACACGCGAACAGTAATTGATTTTTTTCCCGATGTCCAAGGGTGGGAACGCTATAGATACCTGGAAGTAAGGGCGTAATTACACCCTTCAACGTGGTCGTTGAAAACTCTAATGAAATACTGACCGGGCTATGATTAGGATTATAAATGACGTAACACTGGATGCACATAACACCTATTCTTTCATTCTAACGTGACGGTAAGTGTATATTACTTTACAAAGTAATGGGAAAAAACTGAGCATATATTTTGTATTTTAATTTATCAGCAATCCTTATGCGCATTAGACCGCTCAAATGGTATCGCCCCTAATCGAGACTCTTTTGGTCCGACAAAACATTCACGAAGGAAAATCAAAAAAATAAATACCGGAAGCCGGTACCAAAAATCGCTATAACATAAATCCAAACCATTTTTGCAACCAACTAAATTACTCAATTACAAATCATCTCCAAATATCAACTTAGGTCTACGACAAAAAGTTGTAAGTCCTCGTCACGTTCCTACATAATGTTCATATCTCAAACATACAATGTATCAACATTGTTTATATTTGTTCTCGATAACGTAATGGCTGGTAAAAATTTAATTTAACTTACTTATCTTCCTTAGATCCATCGGACGTACGTTGTACTATTTACTTATCTGTGCTAATGACTGGGACTAGGTTTAAAAACATTATGTAACGCTAAGTTGATAACCATAATTTACTAAAATTTCCATTTTTTGTTGTTCGTAGGTTGCCTTCCCTTAGAAGTCTACGTTTCGATATAGACAGAAGCAGGTCTCTTTCTAAGATGTCCAAAGTCATATCTTAGCTTATATTTTTATAATCATCGTTTACTATTCTTTCAAAGTCAAGTTCGTCAGTCCCAAATTTGACTAATAAGCAGCTAATTCGGTAAGTATTTAAGTATGTTTCTTTTTCATTCCAAACACAGCATGATAAAAAAATAAAACGTACTTCTTCGTATTACAGCAATAACTTCTCGAAACAATTCCTACAACAATGAACTGTATCACAACTACGCTAAGTTGAAATTCCTCTACAACTCAACAAACTCCAGCGCATATAATATCAACTTGATGAAGCCACTGTATTTTCCCATGGATAGCCGAAAAACCATAAAATAATATATAAATTTCATAAACACGGAGATTTTGGTGATAAAACACCATGGGAGCCGGTTATTATCCATAAAAGGCAAAGATTATTATTGACCGTTATCTTTTTGATAAAGATATTCCGAATCAAAGTTTGTTACCCGATCCAACGTAGGAATAACTTGAATATTCCAAGTCTTTACGCAAGTTTCTTTTGCTGAAAGATCAATCTCGCGACTTTCTAACTGGAACTCGTTTAGAGACATCCCACAGACTACTGAATACAGTCGTCTTTTCAAAGAGGTAAACATGCATGAACAAACGAGGAACTTTTATCTTCAGATATTATAATACAAGTTTTCCATTGCACACACTGTTTGAGTCGCGTGGCTTATGGTCATTATTGGAAGTTATGACCATCTAAATTCGAAAGAAGCAAAATAACAAGATGTTCTGGGTACACATATAACATACTAGCTTCTGCCCGCGACTTCGTCCGCGTTAAATTTCGTGTTCCCCCGACCCTTCCCATCGCGTTGAATCGCCTACCCGCGCGATTTTCCCCGTTTTTGCAACATTTTTCATTACTGCTCCGCTCCTCTTAGTTGTAGCGTGATGTTATATAGCCTATGTTACTTGCAGATAATGTAGCTTTCTAATGGTAAAAGAATTTTTAAAATCGGTCCAGTGGTTTTTGAGTTTATCCATTACAAACAAACAAACAAAAATACAATTTTTTCCTCTTTATAATATTATATTAGTGTAGACAACATACTACCCAAACTATTTAGCGTTACTTGTGGTATTTTATCCCAGACTATTAAAAACAAAAGATACAAGCGACAATGCTTGCTGATGAATTCAAACATGAAAGCGAGTGTGATGCCTTCGCGGGTGTAATTATATGACGAACATCCTTAGCCCTGTACGGGAATAACAATACAATAGACATGCATTATTTTCATTATTAATAGAGTAGAACGTCATACAGGAACAATAATTTGTAAAAGACTGGACATTCATAACAGAGAGCAGGAAGTGCATCAGCAATGCGAAAAATTTCCTCCACAATGATAATAACTACAGTTGCCCAATTAAAAACAACACGCAGCATCATAGCATAATACTATGTTACTCATAATATGAGAATAATCAGTTATTCAGTGAGATTGCATAATGTTCGTACGTGAATCTCATAAACGAAGGAAGTAAGTAATAATGTTGGTAGGATCGCTCCACACTGCACTGGATTAAACGACCTTTTCAATTAACAGAATCTTGGATGTCAGTAGCCTTTTAAAGTTGTTTTTTTTTTTTAAATTAACTAGAAATCTTCAAGCCTAGCACTATCATAACAAGTATATAACGTCTCCATTGATAAGATACCGGCCTCCTCTCTGTGAGAGAGGAGCACCCACTCACCACCCTTGACACACTCTTCACCACCCTTGGTTGACTGGTAGAGAATGCCTAAGGCATTAAGTCCGCCTTTTTACCTTTTTTTGGTGTGCGAAAAGTTTAAATAAATAAATACGCTGCAATCCACTACGCTGGGCCAGTGCGAGTTGATAGATGGCACATATATTAGAATTTTTAGTTCTAGGGAATGCCGGTTTTCTCCATAATGTTTTCGTTCTGCGTTTTGAGAGCAGTGGTGATGAAATAATTTACACAAAATAAGGCGCCTATAAGCGTATGTGTGTTAAGTAAGTATCGCGCATTCGTGCTAGGGCCTCTAGTTCAATGAGGCCTGTGTATGTCTCTGAACTACTCAAACCAAAACGGCCAACCAAACGGCTGAACCGACTTTGGTGAACATTTTTTTGTATATCATAGTGGATTCCAGGATGGTTTAGGTTTATGATTGGACGCAGTGAATGGTGCTGTTCTGTCAGGTAAACCACGTCTGTCAGGTTATTGAAAATATACATCTGAAAAATATAATGCACCAAGGAGAGTTTGACAAATGCTCATTTCAGACACCGGGTGTGAAACTCTCAGTGTCTCTACAATCTCAACTTCCCTTGCCACGAGCGTGAAGAAATCACGTTACGTCGAAGAACTATCAGTTTACAAGATACAAGATGAGATATGCAAATCAGTGATACAATCGCTACCAGTGACAGTATCAGTCAGTATCAGTTACAGTATAATTAGCGATCGTTATAATTATGAATATTATATTAGTACCTCTTATTAAATTGAAATCACAACTACAAGATTCATCAGGTCATCTTCAGAACTGTGTTTAGGTTTACCAACTGCAAAATCGGCAGCTATATTGAAGACTGCCAATGACAAAAGTTAACATTTGAATTTGAAAAAGTATTCGAAATATTCAAACTAAGGACATGAAAATCATCAAACCCTATGTTGGTCGTTGTACATTTTTACCGTTTAATAATTTTTGTAGTAATCAGGGAGCTGTGATCTGGCCAAGTGGTAACGGCCCCGACTTATAAAGTTGTAAATCGTGGGGTCAAACCCAAACAGACGCTCTACTTTATGTAAAGTGTTTCATCACCACTGCTCACAAAGCGGTGACGGAAAACATCGTGAGGAAACCGGTATGTATTAGAACCAAAAATTCGAAGACATGCAACATCTACCAACCCGCACTGGGCCCGCGTGGTATATTATGGCCCACTCCCTCTCACTGAGAGGAGGCCTGTGTCCCAGCAGTTCGAAACTCTTTTGTCCCGACAAAACATTCACGAAAAAATAAATACCTACCTAAATATGTCCAAGGAACCAAAAATTCGAAGACGTGCGACGTCTACCAACCCATATGGGCCCCGCATGGTGGATTACAGTCCACTCCCTCACACAGAGACAAGACCTTTGGAAAAAATAAGCTGATGATGCTAAAGTAAGTTGATGTGTTCTTCTAGTGATCTTTCATGAGGAGCCATCCATAAATTACGTCACACGTTAAGGGGGGGAGGGGGTCGACGAATTGTGACATTGTGTGACAAGGGGGTGGGAGGGGCCATAAATTTTGTGACGTCACATTTTGAAATTGAATATATATATTTAAAGTACTATTAAAACACGACCTATGAACTATGAAAGAAAATTTAAAAAAAAATTCAATGTGTAGATGTGAAATTGCAAAATATGTGACGTCACATACGGTCTCACAAATGTGACCAGCTGTGACAAGGACAGAAATTGAAAGAAATTTGTGTGACGTAATTTATGGATGGCCCCTGATGGCCGTCACTGCGGTTATGTGACGGACACCTCTCTTCTAGAAACTCCTAGTTTAAGTCATGTTACAGAGATAAGTGAAACTACGGTCCGACACTATTGACGTGTAAGAACAACAGGTGGGGATCCAGCCCGCAAACATTTATACACACATGCTTTACATTTCTTCCACTTATTTGACACAATGTTTGTGGATGGGCGACCATCTTTACATACCAAGACCCCTTCATGCCTCGGAAAGCTGGTTAAGCCGCTGGTCTCAGTAATTATTTGCGGATCTTTGAACTTTGATTTAGTGCGGGTCGTCAGAAGCCCGAACGAAAGTCTGATCGTTTAACATAATATTTAAACTAAGTATGTACGTCAAAATAATGTTCCACATTGTTTAGAAGTCAGTTGTCTTAATAGTAATTGTAAGAACTCATGCCACCTCATATTGTTATTTTTGATAATTTATTTATTAGGTAATTTATCTAAATTCCACAAATTGGCGCTATTTACCCATATAACTTTTGAGCAATATTTGATCACCTAGTTTAACACTTGTTTTTGTTACTTCCTCTAAATTACTTCATTTGCAGATCAGCACTCACTAACATCCTCCGTTAACACGTAATACATTTTATTGCACTTCTACGCAAATACCTTACAGCGTCGCACTTTTTTGCATTTGTTGACATTTTGACAACTTGTTATCAACACTTATCTTTCCCGGCACTTAGGTTTAGCACTATTTTTCTTTAACAATTTTGATCACCTAGGCCTGCTCCGCAGTCATAGCAACAGCCCCTGCGTGCGCACACTGTACACTCTCTACAACCTCCACCGACCTTCGCCAAGGTCAACCTCTTCAAGTCTCAAGCGGACAGCTTCTCTCTTTCAGGACCTGTGACCATCCAATCGCGAATGGATCGCGCAACGCTTCTTCCACGTTGCTAAAGTCACAATATACTATGAGTCCTCAAAACCTTGCAGCTTATTACGTACTGTGCCCGTCAGCTGCGGCGATGCTGCGTAGAACTTTCACTGAACTCGCACCGTTTTTGGCTGATGTAGTTATCCAGTAACCTCACTAGTCGAGAACATCTTGTACGTACGTCTTTCGGCAGCGCCCAGTTCGTTGCAAGTACCGTCATTGAGTGCTCTTAGGAGTTTCTCTACCTCCTTGATTCGTGCTGCATCACTTTTGGAATTGGCTGATGACCTTCGATTGGCTGAGCAGTTCATCCTTCATACGTTTTCCCGTCGAATTTATTATAGTTAAAATTTTACAAAACTCAAAAAGAAGCCATTTTTTCAATCGATTATTACCGACTGTGGATAGACTCGTTACCACTGTTAGTTATGTTACGGAAATAATTGGAACTACTAACTGCCATTGGCACCCTATTTAATTGACGTGTAATCTTACTAATATTATAAATGCGAAAGTTTGTGAGGATGGATGTATGTGTATGTTTGTTACCCTTTCACGCAAAAACTACTGAACGGATTTGAATGAAATTTGGCACACAGATAGTTTATAACCTGGATTAACATATAGGGTACTTTTTATCCCGGTAGTACGTTTCCGCGGGATATTTTCCGACCTTCACGCGGGCGAAGCCGCTGGCAAAAGCTAGTAACATATAAAATAGCCTAGTAATTGTTTATGTCACTTTTATCAGTTTTCTTGCACGCACGAGCAATGGCATAGTGGTATCGGCCGCAACTAACGAGTTTTAAGTCCTAAGTTCGAACCCATGCAGGCGGTTTACTTTATGTAAATTACTGTATCACTACTGTGCTCAAAACGGTGAAGGAAATCATCGTATAGAAACCGGCATGTCCTAGAACCTAAACTTCGCAGATATAACATCTACCAACCCTCACTGGACCCGCGTGGTGGAGCCACGTCCCACTCCGTCTCTCTGTGGAGGAGGAGGCCCGTGTCCCAGCAGTGGGAACATAATAGGCCAATTATACATACACAAATATATAAAGTTGCTCGTATATCATTCCTATTTTACTACTTGAAAATCTGAGTAAGCCAAAATATTAGTTTCTTTCTTAATGTAAATACTACAAATTCTGCTTAATTTAGTGCAACAAATTGCTCTATTCAATTTAGTTTCCCATTTTCTACGTATTTGAATGGACTGTAGACTTCCAAATGTTAAATGCATTTGCGAAACTTGATACAACAATAGCAAATCCAGAGGAGAGGGAGATTTGCTACGGAGCCAAGGGTATCTTGACACTTGACTTATGAATTGAATAAACATAGGTACTAATCAGCAGGCACTAACAGCGTGTTATCGGTGTTTTTAGGGTTCCGCACCTCAAAAGGAAAAAGCGGAACCCTTATAGGATCACTTTGTTGTCCGTCCGTCCGTCCGTCCATCCGTCCGTCCGTCCGTCTGTCAAGACCCTTTTTCTCAGGAACGCGTAAAGGTATCAAGCTGAAATTTATACCAAATACTCAAGTCTACTGTCCCTTAGAGCTGTGAAAAAATCAAACTTCTAAGCTAACGCAATCACAAGATATAGCCGTTTATGCCGCAAATTTCCGCAAATTTTCGAAACTCGCAAGGGAATCAAAACCTAAAGGGTACTTCCAATCGATCTAGAATTTGAAATTTGGTACGAAGCAACGTCTTATAGCAAAGATAAAGGAAAAATTGCGAAAACCATAGATTTTCAGTTACATCATATAATAAAAATATTTTTAATAATTTTAAAGGTACTACAACGTTTTTACGGAACCCTCGGTGCGCGAGTCCGACTCGCACTTGGCCGGTTTTTTCTCACTATGATCCAGTAAAGTGATCAAATACGAAAGTTAACAAGACTGGCAGTAAAAAATGCAAAAGCATCGAATCATCAGCGTTAAGATGAACGTGTATAACGTCTTAACAATGGACACGAAATTCCCACATTCATCCGAGATTATATTAAACATTATACGTTTTATTATAAAAATTGTACGCAATCCAGTTTAGTTAGTAACTGTACTAGTTTTTTTAACGGTATATAGTCGGGGCATATGTGGGCGCCTCCGCCGATGTATGAGCGATCAAGGCCAACCGGTGGGCATATTAGTAAAAAATAATTTATATCATTGACTTTCATATTATGTGATGTGTTATAACTTCGGTCGTATTTGTTTAGAAGCTGTCGTTAAAATCACGTTTTATTGAGTTTACTTTATTATATTTTTGTTATAAATAAGTACCATTATGATTAAAAATATAAACTGTTCATAGACGAAGCTCCCCTACGATGCCGCGAAGTGGCTGACACTTTAGCGGCTCAAGCATAACGATAAAATCGGCTTTAAACATCTTGACTTGCCGATATTTACTAGACTAACTTAAGTGAGACTTACTCAATTTAAACCTCTCTGGCTTAATTAACGATGATACCGGAGCTGTAGTTCTTAACGCAATAAAAGATATTTGTTATCACAAAATCAGATTATAGTCCGTTAATTTAGTACACAATCCCTTTGCGTAAATTACGAAGATTGAACGATAGGTGTAGCTGATGTTTTTAATGGTTTACACTGTAGTTATAGCCTCCGACGGCTGTTACAGAAGGACGTCTTAAAGCAAGGCAGTTACATGTAAAGTTGGTAAAACATACAGACATAAAACCCACAACCCTTCTATTTAACTTCGCAGTCAGTTTGAAATTCGAACAGGCGACTTCACCCGATCGCCGCCGACAGCGGGCCAATCAAAAGCGCCGATGCACTCGGGCGCAATAAAACCACTCTAATATATGCGTACGCGTCGCATTGAAGACTTTTATTAGCAATTTAACAAGTGTCGTGGACGAACCACGATTTGATTTATGTACACATAACGCACGTTTTACGTTTATTGTTTCTTGTATATCAAGTTTGGGTGCCGATATGTTATTTGAGATTTCGAGGTCGATCGGAATTCGTGGTGATTTTGGACTGCTTTTAAACAACTTTTGTGGCCCAAAGAGGGGCAGGAAGACACATCATATAAAATTTTGTACTGATCCCTATCATTATCCATATGCCGCATGGTTATTATTAGGTACCATGCGGGTAGCTATTTATACTCCTGGCTTACAAAGATCAAGGTACACTCTTAGTTAAAACGGTTTACACATTGCATCACAGTATCTTGATGTTGGCTGAACCTGAAGAAGTTAAGGCACAGCTTGTGATAAACGTTCTGGCTTTATGCAGTATGAATGTATCTACGTTATTTGTTGATATCCTCAGTCGGTGCGGTGTGTTTTTTTTTAATGTGAATCAACGAAATGAATATCACAAATTTTTGACAACACGAATACTCTTTTAGCCGCGGTCGGTCAACGCGTCAAACCTAATCAAAACTGTCATGACGGAATGAAAACATACGAACGAGCTTGTCGGTTCGTATAGAAGGCGACGAGCGGTTGATGTCAATACCGATTATAGTTTATATCGATGCACGCAATCGAATCTGTCATCGAACATTTAATCGATTTGAAATCAATAAGGTTATGGTTTTGGCACCTCACTCCGTTCTCGTGTTTTGAGTTTGGAATTCTTGTGAGTAGCGTCATCGACAATCTTTAGCTTGCTACGGAACGTCATAACATCGAGACCATTTTGGAATCGCAAAATGTATTCCTTGGTTTCTCACCACTTGGTCTAAGAACCAATCATGCAGAGACAGATATTGTGCCATAAACATTGTAGCAGAACATATTCTATGTTCCTATTTATTAAATTCTTACATAACGGCAGCCTGTAATTCGAAATCCCTGAACAAACAAAAACAGAAGCCTATTGGCTGGAACACTACAACATAAAAAATTATGTTCTTCCTCAATTGTTTATTTATGTAAATTTCCACTATCAGATAGAATAACTTTATTATATCGTAATATGTCATAATCTAGTCATCGTTGAAAGTATCAGAGTATCAGTTACAGATCGGAACATCATAATAATTCTCATACTTTATGATGTGAACAGTGACGTCAGCAGGTATGTTGACGTGAATTATCGACGACAATTTGAACAGTAAAAAGTGAATATATCAGGAATATAAAAATGTAACTTGGCTAATATTAGGAGTGGGAGCGATGTAAAGGATAAGCGGAGAGCGAGTACTGATAAAACCGTGCGCTTTAATACAACACGCTTTATGCTTGTATGCAGATTATGAAAAATCTGAGCAAAAATAAAATGTAACCTAAGATACATTTATATGCTTATAAAGTTCTTCAGATAAATTAGTGTTACTGGAACTGATCCTTAATTCTGGCAAAGATATTATTAGGTACGAATAGGTGCAGTACATCAAGTTACTACATGAACAATGAACCGTGAGAATAAAGCAGTTTCCCATACAGATTTTGAAACAAAATTGTCGTCCCACACAAGAAATACGACTGCATATTATTGTAATACTAAGCCAAGGGCTGTATAGCTTGCAAAATAATTTTTAAACCATAAACATGTCAACCATAAAATCAAGATCAATTCATTTTATCATCGTAGAAGCAAGTCTAAATCATAAAGTTGACTAAGGTTTTTTTGTTATCAAGCATAGATAATTGCATGCATGGGTATATATGCACCCTGCCGATTACTAGTATTCACCAGGTATTGGAGTAGCTGCAAGGGTATGCTAGGCCATAGAAAAGCACCAGGATTACTCATGCGCATAATCAGAATAAGTAGATACCTATGACGTACTAAGCGTTACTCTTGTCATCATCGCAAAACTGTCAAACTTGTGCCAGATAGAGACGGAAATATGTCATAGGCAATACTTACGAAAGGCCATGTCCAGCAATGGACCGCGATAGGCTGAGTTGATCACTTAAAATCTTAGTAACACTTTTTAAAATTCATGACCTAATTCCACCCTGACTGTTCTCGCCTACATTGCAGCGATTTAGCGAGATCTCGTTCTCCCTAACCCGCTGCACGCCGTCACTTGCACCACGCCGACATCCCGTCGAGATAGACAGTACGTGTTTTAAGGATACGACCAGATAACGCGAAGTGGCTCGCTGAGCCCAGCCCGCTGCCCGTCCGACGTAGGATGTAAAACGTACATCTGATAGAACCACTCGTAGGTGATGTACGCGTGACGGGCCGTTAACGCTACCGACCGGTGACTCATTGGGTGACGACGAATGGAAAGGTATTTCGAAAATTTGGAAAGTAGGATTGGGTTCCTAGCTTGAAGAGATAATTATGTTATTTTAAGTTTTATATGTAGTACCTATGTACAGATTGTATGGCTGCGGAGTTCGATGAGCGCCTACTAGTGTCTTTACACTCTAACCAACCAACTTTTGAATTGAGGGTGACTCTGTATAGTACGAAGACTTGATAACCAATCATAGCATTTTATAATACCTACCTACTTCCCTTCATCATCATCATCATCATTTCAGCCGTAAGACGTCCACTGCTGGACTTAGGCCTCCCCCAATTTGGGGGGCTTTGCCATAATCGCCACGCTTGGCAGGCGGGTTGGCGATCGCAGTATGGTGGTAAAATGCATAGAGAACGCTACTGCCCATTCTCTAGTAAGCCCCTTAGTCGCCTTTTACGACACCCACGGGAAGAAATGGGGTGGTGTTATTCTTTACGTCCGGCACCACACGGTACCTACTTCCCTTTATTTGATCAATTTTGACCGATACAAAATAAATATCAACACTAAAGAATATTCGGAGCTTTTCGTTACAGTCAACAGCCTTTAAAAATTCCAGTGTGTACTAAATAGAATTGAAAATTTTACTCCTTAAAGGTGCTAAGTGAAATAATCCTACTTAAATGTATGTTGTAACAACATGAATTGTAATTGGAGTATGCGCTGAAGATAAGCCGGGATGCAAAATAGTTGCAGTACGTACTTTGGCAAAGCGTTATTCCTGTCACTCTGATACAGCTGTGTAAGAAGTCTACAAGAGCAAGATAGAGAGGGGAAGATGGCTAAGTCAGAGCACGTGTTAAGCACATTACAAAGACGTCCACTGCTGGAAATAGGTCTCCCCCAATTAGGGGGGGTCTTCCATAATCACCACGCTTGGCAGGCAGGTTGGCGATCGAAGTATGGTGGTAAAATGCATAGAGAACACTGCTGCCCATTCTCTAGTAAGTCCCTTAGTCGCCTCTAACGACACCCATGGGAAGAAATGGGTGTGTTAAAGTACCCTTTATAAATCTCAACTATAGTTTGGATACACACTATTTAGAGTACCTACATAAACTTAAAGCAAGCCCAGAGTGAGACGGCGAGATTAACTGGACTCCTGTGATAAATACTGGTCCTTAGTAGCCCTAAATAGAGAACAATATGGAACATTTCCTGCAGTGGGAAAATAATAATAAATAAATATCTTAGGACAACCAACACACCGTTATCTGATCCCAAAGTAGGCAGAGCTTGTACTATGGCAACCAGACAGCTGATAAACATACTTATATATTTTTAAATACATACATATTATAGATAAATTACACCTTTTTTTTTGGATGGGAAATCATCAAATGACTTCTCCCGCTCTGGGTGGAGCGGCAGGGCGTGTCAGCCTTTTACTGGCTAAAACTCACCCGTGTTCCTTCAGTTGCCCATGTGCCAGGGTCAAGGTATCTCTTTCGAACAATCTCGCGACCCTGGCAGGCATCGGTCTTAGCAGACCCCTTCAGTGCTGCTGACATCTCTTTGAGGCGCGCTTGGAACACTACGCGCCGTTGACCGGAGCCTGGTCTTTACCGGGCGGCGAGCTACCCATTGCTCGCCGCGTGCAAGCTCGCGCCTACGGTGGCCGGGAGTCAGCTATCGACTCCCGACGCCCGGGGCGTCTCCTCCTGGGGCGGCTAGGGACGTGGGGCGCAGAGACTGCCACTCCCTCACGCGCCCTGACACGGAACAAATGATAGTGCTCATCACATAAAGATTTGTCCTGGGTGGGAATCGAACACACGACCTCAGTCTCAGCAGTCAGGGTCACTAACCACTGGACTAACAGGCCAGAATACACGCTTATAGTAAAATAATAACAGAGAAATCAATCTAAGGAGAGGACCTGTGGCCTTTCGAACTGGCCGGATGCACTTACACTAAACGATGAAACTGTTTAGTTTAACGATTTCATTCAAGTTGTAATCGCTCCGGCTGTCTAAGGAATAAATCTTGAGTCCGTTCAGTCACAAAGAGTACGGATTTTGGTACCGAAAGTTGGAAGGGCCATTTAGTAGTAGCCTCATGTACGAGTATATAGAATTGAATAACATCCTTTGGGTAAATGAAATGGGATACATTAAGAGAGTTTCCATGAAAACTTTAAACAATAGTTTAAAGTGAATGAGCTATTCTCATCCTACTAATATTATAAACGCGAAAGTTTGAATGTATGGATGTGTGGATGTTTGTTCCTCTTTCACACAAAAACTACTGACCCGATTTAGATGAAATTTGGCACACGGATAGTTTATAACCTGAAATAACACATAGGGTACTTTTAATCCCGGTAGTATGTTCCCGCGGGATAATTTCCGACCTCCACGCTGGCGAAGCCGCTGGCAAAAGCTAATTATACATAGTCCCGAAACCTGTGAGGGGGTTTAGCATTTTGCACCATTTGCTATTTTTATGTATTAATATGAAGTATGTATTTCACGACAGGCATAAAGTAACATACTTACTTAACATGACGCCTTGTTTCCGTGATGGGTTGGGCAGAGGTGTACCTATAGTACACCCACATATCGCCTGTTATGTTAAAGTCCCATGTAGTAGGGGGCGAGCCTATTGCTATCCACCGGGCACAGATCAAGACTCCGAGTTTCTAGTGAAATATCCAACTCTGTACCGTGTGGTGCCGGACGTAAAGAATAACACCACCCCCTTTCTTCCCGTGGGTGTCGTAAAAGGCGACTAAGGGACTTACTAGAGAATGGGCAGCAGCGTTCTCTATGCATTTTACCACCATACTGCGATCGCCAACCCGCCTGCCAAGCGTGGCGATTATGGCAAAGCCCCCCAAATTGGGGGAGGCCTAAGTTCAGCAGTGGACGTCTTACGGCTGAAATGATGATGATGATGATCCAACTCTGGACTTATTAGCAGTAGCACTTGCGGCCATTAGACTTACGAGAAGTGTAGGCATAATTTAAACTGTAGTTAAATCTTACATTCCGGCAACGAACATATTCACCATCATCTGCCTAGCCATTTTCCAACTATTTTGTGGTCGGCTTCCAATCTAAACGGATACAGGTGAATACCAGTATTTTACACAGAGGGACTGCCTATCTGACCTCCACAACCCAGTTACTGGGTAATGCGATACCCCTTGGTAAGACTGGTTTTCATATTTCGGGCTTCTGACGACCCGTAATATCTATAAAATATAAAAAAAATCATTAATACAGGTACAGGTATAATAGGTACAGTAAATCTCCTTAAAAATAACTGTCAAATATCTACAAATGACAACCTGGACCAAAGGCTTAACATGCTTACCGCGGCACGGATCTTGGTATGTAAAGATGGTCACCTATCCACGGACCAACCTCGGGAAGCGTAGCCTAACCTAATCAGTCGACCTGTGCGGCTGTTCAGCAGGAGCAGTGGTGGCGTCGGCTTCCAGTCTAACCGGATGCAGCTGAATACCTGTATTTTACATGGAGCGACTGCCTATCTGACCCCCACAACCCAGTTACTGGGTAATACGATACCCCTTGGTAAGACTGGTTGTCAGACTTTCCGGCTTCTGACGACCCGTAACGACTGTCTAAGATCTACGAAAAGACAGCCGGGACCAACGGCTGAACGTGCTTTCCGAGGCACGAAACGGTCTTGGTATGTTAAGATGGTCACCCATCTACGGACCAACCGCGGCAAGCGTAGTATCGACCCTTGTGGCTGTTGTAACTTAGCCACAAACCCTTCAACATGTTCATAATAATACTTAAAAAAGAAAAACTAGGAATACAAATAAAATGTAGAAATTTTTGACTGTAGACACACTGAGTATCTGACAGAAACATTCAAAAACCCAACCCAACTTTTCAAAGCGTCAAAGACGCACAATTTCAACACATCGCGACACTTATCCCGAGGTGTCGTGCCGAGCCCACACGAGTCGCATATTTTAATGATGTTAGCATGAAAGGTGTACTCAAATTTATGAATCCCCATAGTTCCTTGGAAACCGATGAATGGCATGCCTTGAGGCATTTAGGCTATAGGGTTTAAAAACCACCTCAGCCTCGCTAAATGGGCTTTGAGTGGGAATTATCCGTCTTAGTCATATCTGCAGCTCATTGATGCACTGGATTGAAAACGGAGGTAAAAACTATCTTGAAATTGTTCTAGATCCTTTTTCTTGTTTGGAATTCATCAAAACGATGCCGATCTTTTCTTAAGGCGTGGCATAGTGTTTACCGAACAACAAGGTGACTAAGATTGGAATATGGTCAGAGATTTAGATTTATTCAGATTTATTTATTTCAATTTTCAATTACATTCATTTTATAAACAAATATGATATGATCATTTAAGCTTTATCTTATATGTTTAAAAGACATCTGTGTCTGAACTAGATAAATTAATATCTGTATCTCAGACAACAGCGCTCTTCCCTATAAATGTACACACTAAGAACGAAAAAAACTGGCCAAGTGCGAGTCGGACTCGCGCACCGAGGGTTCCGTACAAACCTGCAGGTATTCACGGTTTATGCATAAGGTTTATGATTATGAAATTAAATGTTTTATTTTTTATTTTTATATTTGAGTTGACTGAATGAAAGGTAAATTGTGGTTTACGATTTATGACGTATTAAAAAAAACTACTTACTAGATCTCGTTCAAACCAATTTTCGGTGGAAGTTTACATGGTAATGTACATCATATGTTTTTTTAGTTTTATCATTCCCTTATATTTTAGAAGTTACGGGGGGGGGGGACACACATTTTTCCACTTTGGCAGTGTCTCTCGCGCAAACTATTCAGTTTAGAAAAAAATGATATTAGAAACCTCAATATCATTTTCGAAGACCTATCCATAGATATCCCACACGTATGGGTTTGATGAAAAAAAATTGTTGAGTTTCAGTTCTATGTATGGGGAACCCTAAATATTATGGTTTTTTTTCTATTTTTGTGTGAAAATCTTAATGCGGTTTACAGAATACATCTACTTACCAAGTTTCAACAGCATAGCTTTTATAGTTTCGGAAAAAAATGGCTGTGACATACTCGGACAGACAGACAGACAGACAGACATGACGAATCTATTAGGGTTCCGTTTTTTGCCATTTGGCAACGGAACCCTAAAAACGATATTATTATGTGAAACCCTTCTTGCCTTACAAAGAATAATGCATACTCAATAAAGGATGCCTACTGCCACACACAAAAATACCGTCTTGTTGATACCGTCTTATAGTTACACAAATAACGACAATCCTGACTTCGAGTGTCCATACAAATGTACCAAATAGGGCTTGAAGATACCTCACCACTGAACCATACAAGTCAACAACTACTTATGGGTAGATTGTTCTGGTTACAGTAGAAAGCATCTCCAGCATTACTAGGGAAATGGCTGAAGCCATTATGAATCGGCCATTTCCCCGACTCTGCCTACTCAAGTTCAAGGGCACATACTTAAACCAATGTTAAAATTAAAATATTTAAAAACTAAACGGCTTCTGATTATGTAAACTGCCACAAATTATACTTAATATTCGGCAGCAACATTTAAAGCTCTTTCTTAATCCGCTGATAACAATCTAAACCTTTAGACCAGAAAATTATCTTAAAACTTCAATTAGAATTTAATTTCTTCATAACTTTATTAATTTCAACAAAATGATAATGTAACTTGTGCTAATATACATCGGTCTGAAATTACAATGGCGTACTACAAATAGGTTAACTAACCTTAAGATAGTAAGTCAGTGTTAACTATTTTATCACCTATCGGTAGGCATAGTTCAATTAATAATAAATTCTGTCAGAGAAATAATTAAAATACATAACGCATTTTGACACCTACCGGAATCGATTCGGGTAACTTATGCTGTATTCTATAAATATTGCGATAAAGGTCGGGTCTCAGTTAAGCACGCAGAAGCGGAGGCGGGACAACGAACACGTGGTTGCCAAATATTTTTACTTGTGAAAGTAATTACTTACTGATTTCGGTATTCAGTAAAATGTTTACTACGCGGTCCTTTAATATTCATTTATAGGTAAAGTATTTATGGCGGGTTTATTTTACACAATAACATATCATCACGCCTGTTTTTTCTCCAAGGGTTAGGCAAAGGCTACCAATACCCACATTTCGACAATGGTTTTTTTTTGTAATGTTTTGTTCTTTGGCTTCTAATATGAAGGAAAGACGAAGACACACTCATCCACCTTAATTAATAGTGACTTAATGAGCAATAGAAAACGCTATGAACGGGAGCAACTCTGAACAAGGTGATTTGACAGAGAAACATATTAATCAACATTGCCTACAGAATACGCAAAGTTCTAGCTGCCAGATCCGGCTGTTAAAGTGAAGAATACATATTCGTTGGGGTAGCACTGCAGGTGTCTCAGTGGAGCCTGACGACACTAATATGTTTCTCCGGACAGGAGATCCTAAATATGTGCCAAAAACAGCCAAATAGTGGTTCTAATTGATGCAACTCGGCATACATCTTCTTTTGGAGTCGAAGGACTATCCAAGAGATTTAGTTACGAAAATTATACATAACTATATTCATCAAAGTCAAGTGACAAATAGTGGCTGAAAACAGCTATATGAGAGTGGCCAAATGACGAACCAAATGACATGGGCTTGAGAGATCCCTTTCCACTTTTATGATAAGTGAGCATGATATCCAAACTTATTTGAAAACTTTGCCGTCACAGAACGACAGTCAAGAAATGAACCTATTTAGACCCAATTAGTGCCAAGAATGGTAACTTATTTGTGCCACTTACTACTCAGCTTATTTTATAATCATATCTTAGACTTACTACAAACTAAATCGCTCACACAGTAACCCCATCTCATTCGGATACATAAACACTACTTACCTCTAAACTACACGACTTGAAACCTAATCATGGACGCATGAATTGCCGCAAAAATAATTAAAACTGCCAAACAAAACTAAAGCGTTTTCTCTTTTGATTACGCTATTAAAATCGCTGATCCTGACAAAATTTCATGTGTTCCACAATCAATGTTTCCAGGATTTGCCGATGATTTGCGGGAATTTCGCATGATTTTCCACATAGTCGTATTGAGAATTTCGCACTTAATCTACGAGAGTTAATAGAACAATGCAAGATTGGGTTTCAAAGCAAGTACCGTCCGATGCTGAGTTACACAGTCCGTAATTCCCTGTGGATATTGTAGCCACCTAACTTGAGATAGTTATTTGACTTTGTGTGTTGACTCCGACTAAGTGGTTAGGGTTATCTTAGTTGACGATATTAATCTATTTAGTAAGAGGTGATGTAGTAAGACAAATATTATACGCGTGTTAATAGAAGTTGGTCTAAGTTAACCTCTGGTAAACAGGGTAAGTGAGAGATATTATAAATATTATATTATATACGGATCCAGACTGCAAAATCCCATTCGTATTAAGATTTTATACCGCTCGCGATGCGAGCACTCATAATTCGCAATGTTGATATAATTATGGCGGCCGTAATTATCGTTACGTACGTAATGCATTGCTGTCTCAAAAACAAGCAGAGAGAGCACTGTTCTTGTCGCACTGGTAATGCACACTAAATTAACGTAACGCCCGTAAATTTTATACAAGTGACAGTTACATGTGTTGTTTTCATAAATGTTTCTTTTGATCATAACTTTAGAACTTTCGTACGGTTAATTTGAGATTTTATGTGAGCGAAATTACCTTCGAGGTTTTTAAAATGTCGTTAGAACTGTATTTTTAAAACACGAAACTGCTGATTCTTGAACAAGTATTTATAAATAGAGTGCGGAAATTAATGATGATAATCGTAGAAATAGCTACTTAAAGGGTTGGCAATTGTGATCCTCCTCCGCACGCCTTCTCCTTCAGAAATGCCTTCGTGAGACACAGCACTCCAGACAATGTTACTGTACCTGATAGGTGACCCTTATGTTGAAACACGTGATTTTCAAAGAGGCTTTTTCGACTGGAGACAGGAACTTTTTCAAAGCGGTGTTAAATTAAAATTATTAAAACTAACCTGAAATAATCATTCTTGCAGAATATACTGCTATCTCTAGCGTAGCATCGTTGTTCCGAATCGAGCGGCATCTTACACTCGCAGCATTTAAGGCAGGGGGTATGCCAGCGGCGCTCTAGAGCCAGAAGGTAGTATCTATCGGTGATGCGGCCGCCGCAGCCGGCACAAGCGTCTTCAGGGGGAGGTTGGGGCGTTTCGTCCGGGGGCTCCCGTTTCCGGCATGAGGTGCAGTCGCGTGGCGAACCAGGGGAGGCCGCGGGTGCGACAGGGGACAAGTCGCCGCCCCCCTCGTACGCCGATGTTAGGTATCTCTCACTTTGTTGCTGAAACAAGAATTCTTATGAAAAGGAGTCCGGACATTTCAAGTTCCAGATGGTTGGAATCCGTTTTGTTTATGGTACCTACAGGCCTAACTGATTGTTCAGAATATTCAAGTTGAAAGCTATACAACACGCTCCCTAAGATTTTTTACGACTTTTTTCTATGTCTAGATCATGCAATTATTTGTTATTTTTCTTAAAAAATACCTACATAATATACTTATTTTCATCGTTATACGTATCTAAGTACTCTCAAACCTTAGTTAGGTTAGAGAGCGCTTAGATCATCAGAAGGGCCATACTTGTCATACATAGAATGCGGCAAATCGATATTGTTTTGTTCGAGGTTACGTGAGGGTAAGTGAACCTGAAATTTGTCCAAAGTAATAATTTTAATGAAAGTCTATGTGTTTCTGGTCCACATCAATGTCTGAATCCGACTTAATCCTACTTTGTATCTCAAGCCGGGATTACGTTTTCCTTCTTGCAAAAAACAGCTCATTAGCTTTTTCTGTATAAATACATTTTTCAGGGCTATAAAATGTAGTACTTACTTAAGCTTAATTAGGTTTCAAAATTGTAGGAAGTTACGTTACAGGGAGTCACAAGCCCAGAACTCTGACATCCAATCTTACCAAGGCGTGTGACGTAGTAACTGTATGTAAAATACGAGTGTTCTCATCATCCGGCAAGACTGGAAGCGGACCGCTACATAGTCACAAAAGACTAGGCAGATTGATTGAAAAATTGTAATCAAGTTCATCTAATAATAGGTCACGATGTTTCCAACAATCGAACGAAAATACTTGAGAATAAAACTAAAAATAGATTTTACGTTTTATTTTTATCCTCACCCACCTCCACCTCCAATTAATTGTGATCATGAAAACGATCTTTATTACAACGCGTAGACGCGAAATCGACGTACTTTTAAGTTGTGGTCTTTGGTGCAAAATTAAATACGCCTCGCCGCTTTGTTTTAATGAGTAAATTAATGCTTATTTACTACCTACCCTTGGCTTACTGTTGATGTACTCGTCTAATAATAATAGTACGATGTCTAATATACTATCTTAAACAAATACGCATTCAATGATTTCGTGCCTATTCTATAACTTTTTATTTATACATTTATTTACTTACTAAGCACCACGTCCCTATATACATATAATAAAATTGATTGATATGCTATTTTTAGAGTATTTACAATAGGTCCAATGGTTTGTTTACGAAGTAAATGTAAAGAAAAATCAAAGTTTTACACTCATATCTATAGATCGGATATTCAGATGCATATTCACGTAAATGTTGGTTGAAATTGTATGAACCTAAACGAGGCAAAAGAAGTGTGTAGAGATCGTAGCAGGTGGCGTTCCGTGGTTTCTGCCTACCCCCATGGGAAAAAGGCGTGATTCTATGTATGTATGTATGTATGTTGAAATGTTGGCTAATATGGAATGCGCGTTTTTACCGTGTTTGTGTATTGTTTTAACTAACACATGCCACCCTACACACATATGTATTTGCATCTGGTTTTAAACATTAATTTTAAATAAATATGATCCAAGAAACCCGGCATTAATAAAAAATATGAAGCCGCTTCCGTGCTTTCACAGCTAAATAGTAACATTAGGTAAACATGCATCCAAATATCCGATCACTGCATATCATAATCATCATCATTATTACAGCTGAAAGACGCCCACAGCTGGACATAGGCCTCCCCAAAACTTCGCAACATTGATTACTCCTGTGGTTCTTGCATCCAGCGGATTCCACTCATATAAATAAACAAAATATTCATCGAAACATTAGGTACAGCCATAACTATTCGTTTCTAGGTCCGTATACCTATAAGTAGGTATGTACATCGCCTACAAGCTTAGAGCTAGAAATTCAAGGCCCATGATAAATGTAGGTTTAAATATAAATATTAAACAGACTAAGAGATATCTGAATACATATTTCATCATAGCATCTGATAATAACATAATCTGTACTAATATTATAAAGCTGAAGAGTTTGTTTGTTTGTTTGATTGAACGCGCTAATCTCAGGAACTTCTGGTCCAAATTGAAAAATACTTTTTGTGTTGGGTAGCCTATTTATTGAGGAAGGCTATAGGCTATATAACATCACGCTACAACTAAGAGGAGCGGAGCAGTAATAAAATATGTTGCAAAAACGAGGAAAATCGCACGGGTAGGCGATTCGACGCGACGGGGAGGGCCGGGGGCACAAGAAATTTAACGCGGACGAAGTCGCGGGCACAAGCTAGTTTATAATAAGATACCTATTCTGATCCCTAAGAAATGAAAAGACTTTAGTTTTGAACCATGCCGTTTTAAACTCTGTTCCAAAAAGAACTGATGAAAGTGACGAACAAACTCTGTTGTAGTTGAATTCTTTCCCAATTACTCACAAGTGCGAATTAATTGAAACATAACGAATCAAAACACCAATGATTATTTTATGAAGCATCATCATCATTTCAGCCGAGAGTCCACTGTAGTACATAGGCCTCCCCCAAGCACCGCCACTTTGGCCAGTTCTGTGTTTCTCATAACCAGCGGATTTGTGCGGCCTTCACCAGGTCATCGGTCCACCTGGCGGGAGGCCTTCCAACGCTGTTTCAATAACATGATTAAAAAGTACTTAATTGAAATATCATCGACAAAAATTCAAGTTATAAAATTAGCCTCGATTATCAAGAAACTCATTTTAGAGTGATCGTTGGATAAGTTGAAATTTTAAGTACAAAGGTGCAAGAAATAGCTAAAATTCAATACAGACGCCATATATATTTCTTTAATAGGTTTTATAGTTTAGAAGTTCAAATCTCAACGTGAATCCCTTTCCGGTACAATTTCCGCAGTTGACGGCATTTTAACCGCATACGGACTGCATTGCCATCTTGAAGTGTTGGCCAAGTTTCATAAACGTTCCCGAATCTATCTTGCTCTTGTAGTTCCACAGTAGTGCGTAAGAGACAGAAATAACGCTAAGCCAACATGCGTGCTGCTGAGTAACGTTTATCAATCTCTGTCTTATAGCAGTGCATCCTCATACTGGGCCGTAGAAACAAACAAAATGCCATCAAAACAGTTTCCATACGACTAATTCATGTAAATGGCGAATTATATACAAAACAGTTGCTTAATTCTGTCCATATATTAAATATGCAGTTACGTTCGAGCATAATTCTGAAATTGTATCTAGACACACTTTCATGTACTGCTTTTAATTCTATTACTGTTCAAGATACGAGATTGAGCACTACATAAATAGCATTGAATAAATTAGTGCTCTTGTATACATACCTTTGTCGACCAAGAACAGCTGTGTTAAAAGTTTAAGTGTATTGTTTTAATTACTCTGAAGCCCTTGAACTAAAGGTTGTTTACCCTAGAAATCTGATCCTTGCCTCCACTTTTCCGCCCGAAAGGGGTTATACACCCTCGCCTAAGCTCGAACGTAATTACCCAGGTTATAAATGTCATAATATTTCACTAACATTTACTTTATGAACAAACTCACTGAAGTTCACGTTAGTAGAGTAATGGCGATTAAAAACCTTTCACGTAGTTTTACTAGTTTTAATACACGAGCGTGTAAATCAGTGAAATCGAAGCCTATTCAAATGAGTATTTGAGACAGACGAAGAACAGCAAACGAAGAAGCTATGATTGCAGTCAGAATTTTGAGGATACACACCCATAACGAAACTACAGTGGCTGCATATAACGTTATAGTAAGCGGTTACAGGAAAAAAGTACCGAACGGGTTATATTTACTTACTTCATTTTATTTGGAAAACAGACAGATGCAATAACATATAATTATATAGCTGGAATTCAGATACACTTTTCCCTCAGATATTATATTTATTTTGAACCTAGGTTGTGAGCTTCAAAGCAGTGCGTATAATGCGTTGCTAATGTCAGAGAGTCAACCATCAGAGTTGTATGTAGCGTGCGGCTAAAACTCATTTGAGGAAGCCAAATGCAGGAAAGTAGAAGAAGTAGTCTTCTCACTCGATCCTTTTTCATAGAACCTAATTTAGACGGTGCGATTTTATACATACCATAAGTTGAAACAACAAACAAGGTTACTTTGTCTCTCTTCTGTTTAAAGACGATGCAAGCCATTCGTTGCTCCATTTTTATTTATCGCCCCCGGCAAAAATCTTACATCGTGTAAATGAAGTTTTAGTGGTTCAGTTACATATTCTGGTGTGACAGTTTTACTGCAGATACCGTGGTTTTGGAAGAAAACAGTACTCTGCCATAAGATGTGTAACAGTGGAGGTTTAACCTTTACCCACTCAGGTTTATGTGTAGAGCTAGAGTCTCTTCACCATATCTAGTATACATAATCTGGATTTTCATTTATTTGCTGATGTTTGTGAACTAATTGTTATAGGCTGAATAAATTGAAATAGTTGTTACTAATGATATGGTTTCCGCAGACGTTTTCAGTAGCTCTAAATAAGTACAGTTAAAAATTATACAAATCTTTATTGAGGAACCCAACTTTGCCGTCAGCACTTTTTACAATCCATTACTTAGATCTATTTTAAGAGACAATTGACCAACTTCATAATGAAATAATGCTAAATATTTTGCTCAGTAATCTTTAGCACCACAAGCCCGCTTCTCTCGTCCTAGCAGGAACTAAATGCACGAAGCATTTCTGATCGCTTTATTAGCAGAAAAGTGACCCAGCTTACCGTCTTTTATAAAGCATCTTTATGCCCTATTTTAACACCCACTGCTCAACAAAAAGCTGCCGCAGGCTTGAAGTTTACAACAAACACAACAAGAAGAGGAACAACAAGAAAAGTCACAGTGCCTCGGTGTATTAGACGCAAAAAATTTACTCATGAATTATTTTTGCTAGTCTAGACGAGTATTATCTGTGGGTCATTGGGTTCAGTGAGTTGAAGACATTGCTTATCACAGTTATCACAAAGATTTAGAGCTAGGCCGGTATTGTCTGCCGGCGTTATGTAACGTAAATATTGATTATGTACTGCGTAGATCTTGCGTATGTTTTTAACTTTATGTTATTATCGTGTTGATTGTATAGTTCTTGAGGGGTTTGCTTTTCAATCCGTTTTGGCCTTATTAATGGGAATATTTACGATGTCTTTGCTAGGATGGGACTGGTCGGAATCCAAACGGTTAGGAAATAAAACGGCCAAAAAGTGTTTCATAATTGGTCGTATCTTTTAATTATGTTGATTTAGAAGGTTGATTTTTTCCCAACCAAGTGACCGCAGTTTCTAATTTTGAACTTAAAACTTTACCCGTTTCCGATTTAAATGGATTTGACAGACAAACAGATATAATATGAACAAAGTCATCCTATAAGATTGCTTTTTTTTCTTTTGAGGAGATTTTGGTTATCGTGCAACGTTTTCCACTCCAAAACAGCTGCTTCTAACCAGACTGCTAGGATGTAGAGGCAGAAGTAAAGTTAAACATAGTAGTAAAAGCAAATGTGCTATCGAATAAAATGCAGCAAAATAAAAGCTAGTACCTAATAAGTCTGTCAAAAACACAACCAATCTTTGATCAGTGCAGCCCAACCGAAACTGGTTTGCTGCAAAACTAGTTCCAAATATTATTATTTTTTAACGCAGTCGACCTCCTCCTTTTTAAAGTCTGTTAAAAATAAATTATTATTTATGGTGTAAAATTAATTTATACCAACAGTTTATTTAGCAAGAAGTTTAGTAAAATAAATATTAGTTAAGAATTGCTGCTGTTTACAAAAAATGTTGAAATGATCGTCGAACCGTGATATTATTTAGCTATTAACTAGTTTAGTTTATTTGCTGAATATAATTATGATAATTTAGTATCAGATTTAGTTTTTGTTTTACTTCCATAGGGAAAGATAAGCCATGAGTTTGATAACGTTGTTCGATCAATAAAAGTATAATTTTAGACGATATTACGATGCATTTAGCATTTTTATTTACCCCGATTGTTCTGGCAATACCTAGAAACCTTAGGGCTTATAATATCTAAGCATTTACTACTTTGTGGCTAGGTCCGTAACTTCTTTTGGGCATGGGGAATACTTACGCGTATCAAACTGGCGATTAGGCCTACTTATAAATAAAAACACCTACTAAATTTAATCGTCACGATTCCGTATCATGGAAAATTCACAGTAATTTATTTAATGTCCAAGCAACATCGGAGGATTTCTGTTTCCATGTTTGGTTCATATTTGGTAATATTATAGTCACAAATCTTTGTCCTCATTCGATTTTACTAAGTCGAAATAGTAATAATGGTTCTAACATCCTGCTGACGGTTTATCAACATTTTGTTCATATTGTGGAAAAAACAACGTTACCGAGGGCTTTTTTTTAAGAATTACTGAAACTGATCTTTACGAGCCATTTTATGTTTATATTTATAAAATTATATGAGTAAGCCACAACGCCTTTATGGCTTGAAAATCTGATCGAAATGAAACTTCCGACGGAAAACGGTGCGCCACGAACCAACAAGAAAAACACTCTAAGATTAAAGAAACTCTAACTGAAACGCTTGTTACATCAAAATAAAATACTTTACAAATAATGTACACAACACAACATCACACCTGTATTTCTAAAAGGGTTCAGCAGAAGTGTCCAGTACACCCACATTTCAACAGCAAAGAAACACTCGGTTAGGAGTGTTTTAGAATGATCTACATTATCCACATAGGCACTTAGGCTATCTCTAATTCAAAAATAATTAATTTAGGAAAATAAATCTTGTACCTACTGCAGTTAGTAACATTTTGTAGTGAATAGCAGTAATGTTTACCCCGATAACCCCAGTTTGGTGATCATTTAGGCTAGGTATGCAGTGCCGAATATCTGGGCAGAAGAATCTTATTAGATAGTACTGATCTACCTTAATTATATTATCTATTCCTTCTCATAGGTTATAGGCCGTTAATCGTTACATACAAGTTCTCATTACATGTACTAACCTACTAGTATAATGGTGCAGTATCTAATCTTGGCAATTTTGTTTTAAATACAAGCCATTGAGGCGTTTGCCTTTTAAAAACCAATAAAGAAATTACTACTGTAGCGACACGGACACATACAAGAACAGCTGAAAATCTTCAATTTCATAATCAAAGAGCTTTAAAACCATTTAAATAAGAACGAAATAAATCATAAATAAAAGAATGAATGAAAGATATAATCTAATCATAAATAAATGAATAAATGATACTTCCACTATAAAATGATATCAGTATTGTGAGTATACAGGGTTATTTGTAAAACACCGGCAACCTCTCAGGTCTATGTTACTAACATCATAATCAACAACTTTTGTTCTGTGACTTTTAAAAATTCATCATATTTTAGTTCATCAGATTTTCAAACAAAAATAAAAATATTTAAATTGAACGCTCTAAATGTTACGGAGTCTATGCGAAGCAAAAGAAAGCGATGGTATATTAGCAAGGGGAGCGGGGTTAGGGCGGCGGGGGCGCTTGAACTTGACCTATTTACAGGCAGCCGATTTTTGTATGAAAATCTGATGCACTAAAATATGATGAATTTTTAAAAGTCATAGAACAAAAGTTGTTGATTATGATGTTAGTAACATAGACCTGAGAGGTTGCCGGTGTTTTACAAATAACCCTGTATATCAGAATACCTAATAATATTTTTTAAAGAGTATATCAAATAAAATAAAATCGGGTTCGTGAGTATTGTAGACAAAATTATATATATTAAAATTAATTATTTAATAATATAAATATATAATAATTAATTTAATAAAATTTATTATTAAATTAATTATTATATATTTTATTATTGTGTACATTGTAATTAAAAATGAAGCAAAACGCGTGTGTAAGTATCATAGCAGATGTCGTTCTGTAGTTTCTGCTTACCCCCATGGGACGAAGAAGTGAGTTTCAGTATGTATGTGTATTATCTTGTTTCGACAAGGACGAACTACATTATTTAGTTCAATGCTTGTACTCACAATGATATACCATATAGATCTCTTCAAGAATAAGCCATAACCAGCATTATGCCAACAGTGTAACGGAAAATCACTCTAAACCGTAGACCAACTGACCAAAATATCATTCACTTGCTTAGAGTAGTTACATAGTAAACTTCAATATAATTTCAATCTTTATTTTTCAAGTCACATAAGCTTAAAGTTTAGTGTAAAATTATGATCATTCAGCGACATTATACGCAAAATATCGACGCTTGAAAGACAAAATTGACTAGGGCCACAATGGCACTTAGTCAATTTTGCCTTTCAAGCGTCGATATGAAAGTTGAAATTTGTCTAGATGCTAGGAGCTATCAAATACCAACGAAATATAATTCCTAGCCCCATATAGGCTCGTTCAGACTAGCGCGACGCGACGGTCGCGCGCGAATCGCCGATTTATATCCGTAGAACAATTTCTATGAAAACGCTCGCGACACTTCACACAGGGGCGACCTGTCGCGCCGCGACACGGTCGCTCCGCGTCGAGCAGCGCGACAACATAAGGTACATTTTGTGTGGCGTCGGTACGCAGCCGCGACGGACGACAACGTCGCGCCGCGACTGTGGCGTCGCGGCCGCGAATTCGCCGCGACGCCATACAAAATGTACTAAAAGCTGTCGCGCTGCTCGTCGCGCCGCTACAAGGACGTCGCGCGCGATTCACACACGAGTTGTCGAGCCAGTGTGAAACGTGTTGCGTCGCGATATATCGCAGAATCGCCTCCGCGACAGGTCGCGCGACATGTCGCGCCTGTCTGTACGAGCCTTATTACGTGATACTATTATATTATTTTGTAACTGAAAATATGACTTATCCGACACCAGTTAGGCCCTTTTCGCCGTGCCACATAGGTACATTATGTTTGTTTACATAGTAGTGGTCGGCCAATGGTCGAAATTCGACCATAATTCATTTAAAACTCAATGTATTTTAAATTAATTATTATATGAAAACATTCGCTTTTTTCACTCCTTCTCAATTTAAACTTTAACGGTGACAAATTTGATACTTCTCCGTCCGCGTAACTTCCGTAAAAAGGGGTACAAAGTTTTTGCTTCACGTATCCGAAGTCATGTGACATCTACCATCTCGCACTAGGCCCGCGTGGTAGCGTGGTAGATTACGACCCGCTCCCTCTCGCCGAAAGGAGGCCTGTGTCCCAGCAGTGGGAACGGTATATGGTGATAATATAGGTTATGTATTAATATATAGATTGTAGTACGGTCTTAGTTTTAAAAGGGCTTAAACGCAAGACACGTAAGAAGCTAAAACCCTTAACGTAAGCTAGGAAAACTGCACTACAACCAACCTTTATAACAATCTTTAACCACATCTATACGCTAGTTATTAAAGAATTATAATCATAATAATACTTGGTCGAATCGATTACAACTACTTAATATACCTACTAACGAAACTCATCTAACCCCACCAGTAATTAACCGTAATAATAGGTAATCTTTGTAATTTACACATTAAGCGGGTTACGGTTCTAAACTAATATAACCGCGTTTTATAAGCAGTCGGCAGCCGCACACAATTAATGATGAGATTATTATGGGATTGCAGTCTTGCGTTCTTTACTCGTAGGTATAATCATGTCATAATTAGACTATAATGTTCCTTCTGCTGGGACACAGGCCACTCGCTCTTACCAAGAGAAGTCTCAGGGCCAGTGCAGCTTGTTAGATGTCACATGTCTAAAAATTTTTGATCTAAGGCATGCCGGTTAGCCGCAAGCCTGGTCCTTACTGGGCGGCGAGCTACCCATTGCTCGCCGCCCGGTAAGTACCAGGCTCGGGTCGACGGCGCGTAGTGTTCCACGCGCGCCTCAGAGATGTTAGCAGAACTGAAGGGGTCTGCTAGGACCGATGACTGCCAGGGTCGCGAGATTGTTCGAAAGGGACACCGTGACCCTGGCACATGGGCAACTGAATGAACACGGGTGGGTTTTAGTCAGTAAAAGTCTGACACACAGCTCCCGCTCCGCCCAGAGCGGTAGAAGTCATTTGATGATTTCCCATCCAAAAAAAAACCGGCCAAGTGCGAGTCGGACTCGCGCACCGAGGGTTCCGTACAAACCTGTAAGTATTCACGGTTTATGCATAAGGTTTATGTTTATGAAATTATTATTATTTTTTTAATTTTTATATTTGAGTTGATTGAATGAAAGGTAAATTGCGGTTTACGATTTATGACGTATTAAAAAAAACTACTTACTAGATCGCGTTCAAACCAATTTTCGGTGGAAGTTTACTTGGTAATGTACATCATATATTTTTTTTAGTTTTATCATTCCCTTATTTTAGAAGTTACAGGGGGGGGGGGGGACACATTTTACCACTTTGGAAGTGTCTCTCGCGCAAATCATTCAGTTTAGAAAAAAAATATATTAGTAACCCCAATATCATTTTTGAAGACCTATCCATAGATACCCCACATGTTTGATGAAAAAACATTTTTTTTTTTTGAGTTTCAGTTCGAAGTACGGGAAAGCCCAAAAATTATTGTTTTTTTTTTTCTATTTTTGTGTAAAAATCTTAATGCGGTTCACAGAATACATCTACTTACCAAGTTTCAACAGCATAGCTCTTATAGTTTCGGAAAAAAATGGCTGTGACATACACGGACTGACAGACAGACAGACAGACAGACATGACGAATCTATAAGGGTTCCATTTTTTGCCATTTGGCAACGGAACCCTAAAAAAGGCATGCCGATTTCTTCACGATGTTTTCTTTTACCGTTTCAAGAGCAGTGGTGATGAAACAATTTACACAAAATAAAGGCCCTGTCTGGGTTTGAATCGTCGATCTACATCTTGTAAGTCGCGGCCTATACCACCGAACCAACACTGCTCTACCATAATTATAATATAATACGAAAGCAGCAGTAATTTTCTAGTAGGTAATATTTACGTTACGTACGTTAACGTCTTCATAATACTTCATCTGTCATATCAGCCATGAACGATACGGGAAAAGCTTTTACCATGGAAAAAGCAGATAAGTTGGCTGGGGCTGATCGCCCAGGAATTGGTGCAGTTTCATAAAGATATCACCAATTCACCACTAATATTCTTACTATAACGGTGTTGTGGCCTATTGCATTCTGAATTCCTCTCCTTTATGTTGGTTACCTTGATATTTCACTTTGGATCCCTTCTCTTGGAGTATCAACAGTTCATCACACATTTGAGGCCAAGCCTTTCTTTACAACTTTCATTTTAAATGAAAGACGAACAATCTAACCTTCTGTCTCATAATTTCATAAGTGTTCGTTTAGACTGTTGACATGACTGAAGCTTATTAACTTTCTTTGAAAAGCCTTCGTTATGTCTTTTGAAGCTCTTCAATAATCCCAAGTTTTTATAAAAAAAGGAAGTTAGCGAACAGGGTAGTGGTGGCAACTTGGATACTTGTTTGCACTTTTATACACTTTACCTGGGAATGTAAATATCATTTGCCTCCACTTCGACAGCACAGATTCAAGACTGCGTGTTCTCAAGACTTTTAGCATGTTGCAAACTGATCTTCCCAATTGTATCTCCGTACTCAAATCTGCAACCTTGACAGTTTTGCAGTCAGGTTCACTTTCACGGGTGCCTTCTATTCTGCAGTCTCATCAGTTCTGCGATCTCGTTCATTTCTTCGATCTTGCACATTTATTCGGTCTTGTCATGAAAATAGCAAAACGTCTACGCTCTTTGCCTGCATAATCATCATGAGACCATAGTGGCATTAGCGTTATCTGTGTATCGTTAGAAATAGTTTTTTAACAAAGAGCTCCATTTTAACTATTAATTACTTAAACTTTGAAAATATGCATCTAACTAAAGTCAGTATACATAATTATATAAAATTAAATGGAAGTTTAAAAAAATAATAAAGCGTTACGCCAGGTTAAACAGTTATATATACCTATCAGTGGTTTTAAAGTTACACTAGATACCAATACAAATGTTAATTATAACCCCTTCATCTATGAGACCTAAATTATACACGTTATCTAACATAAATATACGAGTACATAAACAGATATTCTAGTAGACGAGAAATATTCGATTGACAGTAACGTGTTATGCAGTGAAGCAATGAACTAGATAATTCACCTTTGACTGGCTTTGACCCTTCTGATCTATAAGCTCGCTACAATAGACATAGAAACAGCTCGTTCGGTTTGGATACTGAAATCGATATCGTTTAGTATAGGGTATGTAGATCAGTTAGAAGGTTCGATGATCGGAATCTGTTTGGCACTGCTTCTAAATAGTGAGAAATCTTACACTGAGTCAGTTCCGTAAAAGATTTGTCTAAATTTAATAGTTCAGATTGGAACTGTTCTTACCAGATTGACTGAAAGACAATTTAGAAATGTGGGGGATCTTTGTCAAGCCGTAGGAGACATTGAGAAAGTTTAAAAATGTTTTAAATTAAATAAAAAAACTAAAATAAAAATTTACTGCAGATACAAAATAAAAACTAAGTACAAACTGTGACTTTAACTGTATTGGACTTCGATGATCCGGCACAACTGCGCAAGCCAACCTGCGCCGGCGCAGGCCATTCGGTTGAACGCTCAACTTTTAGTTTTGACTTTCAATATTGGCTAATCCAACACGTTTTGACACTTTTTTTTTTACTTTGCTGACATTATTTAAACTCCATCTTATACTATTTATTAAGTTATCTATAACAGAGTCCTCTCAATGGTCAAAGGAATCAGTCAAAACGATGAAACTGGTTGCCTGTTCTAAAGTGTAGTAGGTCCTGTTCCAATGGGGAAAAACAGACTTGACTTTTAAGTCATCAGACAGCTGTGCTCCCTCTTTACCAGCTAAAGCATAAGGAATCTGCCAGGGTCGCGAGATTCGTTTGAAAGAAGTACCGTGGCCCTGGCATATGGGCAACTGTGTTCCTTGCACGGGTGGGTTTTAGTCAGTAAAAGCCTGACACGCCCTTCCGCTCCACTCAGAGCGGGAGACGTTATTTGAATAACCACCCGCAAAAAAAAAGCATAAAGGCGGGCATTTTGAGGAACTATTTGAGATTCAAAAGTGCTGACTCTCAGCCTAGTTTGAATAAATGATTTTTAATTTTAAAGTAACTCCATGAACACTCTTTTCAAGAAGTTGTTACAAAATATTGCTCACAACCTTCACGATTTCTGCATACAAAGAGAAGACTTCTCCGTTGAGTTATCGGGATACTAAGAATATATACTTTTACGTCCCACTCCGTCATTTAAACTAGAATTTAACTTCAAAATGATTTTATGTAGGTATTTGTCGCTGCGGTTTAAGTGTTTAAATATTATGTAGCTACCCACTACCTCTATAACTATATACCCATACCTACTTATTTCTAATAAAGCGAGTATACACTGTGGGAAAAATCTTTTTCCCGGGAATACCACAGGTTTCCGGGTTAAAATGACTGAATGTAGGCACTCAGGCACCCTTTTAACGATTTATTTTCCTTCAATTGACCTAAAATGGAATGTCGATATCACAAAACATTGTTAACATGCTAGGAATATTATTAAAATACTTTTTACAAAACCATTGATATTTATTTGCGTCTTATTTATTTATTTTTGAAAACAGTAAGTTTTCTTTCAAAAAACGTGAAAGAAACTTAAAGTTTCATATCAAGTTGTAAGTCTACATCAAAACTATTTAAACGACAGAATCTATTTATTATTTTTAAAGAACATTTAATCATTTCAATCATTTCTTTAAAACTATTAAATGGAACTAGAAAAATTGTTGATTCTGCACAAATAACATTGAAAGAAACGAAACCTTCTTTCAAGCTTTTATAACAACTTACTGAATAAACAGTCACCGCTTACACTTAAGTTATATTGCGCTCTTATTCTAGTGACTTCCACTGTTTATTATTTATGTTTAACTAAGTAGGCTGTAAAATTGCTTCTTATTAACCCGAAAGCTACGTTGAACCTGTTTTTAATGAATAAATAAAATTCAAAAGACATTTATTTTAATTAAGCTGAAAATCAGCACTTTTTGAACGTAAAAATTACATAAGACAGTCTCCCAAAATGTCGATTCTTTACCACTTCCTAATACTTTAGCTAAGAAGAAAAAGTGCTCACAGACTCCCCAGAAACACAGCTGTCTGTTCAATTATAAGAACTTGATGGAAAGTAAATTAACATTTCGAAACATACAGCATTAAATGGTTTTTTTTTTCATTTTTCAGGTAACACACTCCAATACACCAACAAAACATTGAAAAAGCCTATACTCAGCAATAAAGAAAATAAAACGGAAAACGTTTATTACTAATAACAAAAAAATAATAATACAACAACAACAAGCAAAACATCTTCACAATGAAAAATCAAAGATCAGCCATATTTGAGAGAAGGAGGCAACCTGACCCCCGGCGCTACCGTACATTTTACGGAGCATAACAAACTTGCTGCCGGCTCAGGCAAGTATAATAAGATCAAGTGTCGAAGTCGATACATAACCATATATTGCAATAAAAACTCCTTAAAAAGAACATTGTTTTAAGAATATTATGTCCATAATGAATGAAAATTAAATTAAGATAAACAGAAACAGTAAAATAAAATAAACAATTATATGAGCACTTATAACTTGTCAGTTGGTCAGCTAACTCTGGAGAAAGAACATAAACATTGTGTTGAGTAATAAGGCTAGACACTACGTGATAATTATTCCCATTCCCTCAATGAGGATGGAGTTTTATTTAAAAAAAGAGTCAAAGGGTCCCCTATTAATAAAACCTATCACCTAAATACTGGGCCCTAAATATCGTATAGTATATAATGTAATAAGGTCTTGAATCACAACTCCTAACTATTCTTATCGTTTAAGTAGTCACTGATAGAGAATAGTACAAACATTGATTGGAACAAAGGTTACATTTCATTTTACTTTAAACACATTAAAAGCAAAATCTAGCAAAGCAGAGGGAACCTTGTTATACAGGTTAGGCTATACCAAACCCAACAAATGAGTTATTAGCTATATGAAGCCGCTAAAAGGGTTTAGTTAGTTAATCCTTATTTCAAATGTTGTGAACATCATTGTTTTTAGTCTATAATTGTAATTGCCTAATATCCGTGTTGGCGAAGATGAATTGTGATGCCACCGAGAGAGTAAAAAACCTTTAAAAATATCCCTGAGAGAACGTCTAGCAAATTGCTCAAACAGCTCGTTTCTGAAGAACAAATATATTTTTAATATCAGCGACTTTTTATAACAGTAGAACGGCGTAGGATAAAACGCTGCAAAAATAAATAAAATAGACTAACCGATTTGACTGAGTATCAACGTCAACCAGTTACAGCCGTGTGCTGCCGAATGTAGCTTTATTTTTTTATTTTGCATGTTGCAGGTCAACCTTTAAGTTTCTCGGCTGCTAAACCAAGGTGCCTGTGGGTGCCCCAATAAATTAAGGCCCCTAGCCAGGGCTAAAAATCTCAAAAACAAACCGACTACACGCCAAGAGCACCCTCTGTAGGTTACAGACCTTAGGGCTTAGGGCATCGCTAGAGGAGGGCATCAAGGAAAAGGCTGGATTAGATTCAGGCCGAAGTGAGCCGTACCGCTAGGCTTGATGTACTTATTATGTGGGCTCCATTGACGTTCAGCAAATTTTTTGTTTATGCGCAGAAAAACTGTCGGGTCAACCGTTTGAAGCACCTCTTTTATATAAAATGATTTATGTTTTTTTTATATAAGATTATTTTAATGATATATTTCATTATAGGTTTAAAGGCAGTTCAGTTACTGGGTAAAACGATATCGTTGGTAAGGCTGGTTGGACTTTCGAGCTCCTGACGACCCGTAGCAAGTTAAAAGTCCACGAATGTGGAGCCAGGTGGTAGCCAGGACCAACAGCTTAACATGCTTTTCGAAGCACGGAGGGGTCATAGTAAGTAAAGATAGTCACCCATTGGCGGAACAATTGCGGCAAGCTATAACTGGGTTTATGATACGCTTTTGCGCAACAAACATTTAAGTCTGCGCAAGCGCACATTTCTGATTATTTCGATATAAAGGCTATATGTACATACTTTGTTATATTATTACGGAATAACATAGTGAATAATCTGACTTAGGAAATGGTACCGTCATAATGAGCACAAACGGACGGTTGTCTTAAAGTATCAGTTGATGTTAGATTGAATGGCGTTTTTCTTAGAATCTTTAAATTATTTACTAGATTAAGTTCGGATATGTTTCCAAACTGTTCATAATCCTATAGCAACTCGAAGTTGTATATGTAAATTATCTTTATAATATTCTTTACACATGATGTGTAATATATATACAATATATAGTGCAACGAATACAGTGCAATAGACATAAGGAAGACTTGCACTTGCGCATATGCACTTATTACCCCGCTTAAATACCAGGGGGGGGCACAATCCCACTATTGTTAGTGCAAAAATAAATAATATTTACTACCTATAATTATATAATATTATTTAAATAGCTTATTTATAATACTTGGAATAAAGGAAGATAGTTTCAACGGTCAGTAGGCCAACAATTTAAAAATATAAACTGTATCTGAATTATTTATCCACCCGGTAATTTCGTTAATAATTTACTTAATAATAATACGACATTCCTAATAGACATTTGACTGAGTTCCTAGGTATAATAATTAAGGCTGGTACTTATACAATATAGATTTTTATGTATATATTGGAATATATAGTTATTGTTTAGGTCTTGGTCAGTGTATATTTTTAGACCCGCGCTTATGCTAAATTCTAAAGAAAATATTATATTATAATTATTTATATAACTGTTATTTATCCTAATGTAACCAAAGCATTCATAAAAAGATGCGGTTATATTATGAGTTGTATGTAATATTCGCCGTAAATACGGAGAATTTAGAGTTATCAATATTAATTAAAAACATTGAACAAGATTATTTTTCTTTAGCTAGGCATTAAGTAGGCTTGTATATTCTTCTTATTTGAAGGTATTATCTTAGAATTAATATATAAAAATAGAAAGATGTTTCATGGATTCTAATTAATAATATTCCTAACAGAAGCTTCCGTCAACACTTCTAGGATTTCTTTTATTGTGAACGTTTGTAATGAAACATCCCCATTTACAAAACATTTAGTGTAGTTTTAAATTGGAGGAGGCATTTATTTTAAAATGGAGTGAATAAAAATTGTACACTGTGAATAACATCTGTGACCTCATACTTGTAACACAAAAAACTTAAAATTAAACTGATTATACTTAAAAATAAAACTTTTTAGGAAGTACCTATTAAGAAAACATAAGAAAAATAAAGTTACTATAAAGTGAGCGTCGTACCCAGTGCATCGTTCCCCTCTCCTCGTATACTCCCATCTGGGGTTCAATTTTTTCGTTTGCTATTTTCGAATGTATGGGCCTCTGCCCCACAACACTGCAGCACTCACTCGCGATACATGCGTGCGATCTTTGTCGCTGCCGATGCGCAACTAAGTCAAGCATTTTGTGCCCCACCAGTGAAGGTGGGCCCGATCACCGCCCAAAGCAACGCCCCTCCCCACCACGATTTTTTTTCCAAATCAGTTTACGAATTTTTTTCTGTCGCTTATAGCATTTCGGCGCAGTAAATGCTTGCAATTTCTTTCATTTGGTCATTTGTACCGAAAAAATGTATAGTTACGTTGATATAATAAAATTATCATATTGTTTGGATAGTTTTATGACCGATGATTTTATGCTTTATTTTTTTGTAATTCATTATATATTTTATTGTTAGAGCAACGACGTGAATAAAACTCTCTACGGTAGCTACAATAATTGTTTTAGTGTAGAACATTAAAACTTTATGTTTAAAATCAGTCCGTGACTTTTAATTGCCAAAAGGTTGATTGCAATCAACAGTTTTAAAACTACGATAAAAGTGATTAAGTTAGTATCATGGAACTCTGCGAGAATTCTGAGAAAAAATCGAATCAAAAAGCTTATTCCAAGAAACACTTCATTTTCAGTGTTGATAGTTAAGGTTTTAATTTAGTGAAACTGTAGGTAAATTTAAAGATCGTAGCAGGTGGCGTTCTGTTGTTTCTACCCACGCCCATTAAAAGAAGGCGTAAGTTTATGTAAATGAAACCCAAATTCAAAATGTCGCACATTAAATTTATATCGAAACCATACTTAGTAAGGTACACTATTTTTTTTAAGAAGAGTTCCTTTTACATATTACCCCATCAAAAAATTTGTGGTAACATAAGTAAGAATTTTAGTTAAACTATGTTCATAGTTCAGTGCATTGGTATCTATAATTATCGTAAATTGACGGGTCATTTACAGCTGTAGACGCGCACTTTACTCTTCTCGACTGCATATCGTACGGCCTGAAAGAAGAAATTATCATATTATTAAATAATTACTTGTATACTAGTTTTCGTGGTAACGTTGAATAAAATTCACAGAATTTGACGCCCACAATAGTAGACGGGCGCTACTACAAGTGAATGCAGCGCCATCTATGATTTTAGACCGCAGCTAACATCCTTTCCATGAGCTAAAAATGAGGGCCTTGCTAACAAGACGCTCACCTGAAATAACAGCGCGTTGAAGAAAGCCTTACGTCTGATTTTTATTGGGGAAATGGATGATAGCTAAACATTATATGAAACAGTAACCTAATAAGCTATTATGGAATATTTTCTATTGAAGCGTATTTTAATAATAAAAACCCTAAAAACGAGCACAAGCAAAATGTTTAAGAAAATTATTCCAGTTAGTCTCAACAGCTATAGTACCCACCTTAAGTAGGTAGTTATAGCTGAGGATTATGTGAATAAGAATCTAGTAAATAAAGCAAAAGCCGACCTGAATACAGTTGGGTAAACGCTAAGCAGATAAAAAAAATAGTTTATTTGATATTTTGGTGGCAAGTTAGTAAAGTTGTTAAATTCTATAATTATCTGAATAAAAATAATCCCACATACTTAGAAAGCGTCTATCACGTTTTCAAACTGTGTATTTTTTGTTCAAAATGCTAGCAATTACATAGTTAGTTGTAAAATTAACCTTAAAGCGCTTCATATAAGTACTATTATACCTTGACATTTTAATAGAGCACCTATTTATAACCTGAAGCCAAAACTAAACAGTCAGTTTGTATCTCAGAGAAAAGTTAATGATCTTGATACTTAATGGTCATAGGTGGAAGTTTTTTTGTTGTTCGTTGTAGCTCACCTTCGGAAAGTATCAAGAGTATCAACCAATCCTATACTTTCCTTATACCTTGAAAATAAAAAATCTTCTTAAGTGTCTATATATATTTTCCTTCATGTAAGCTTACGAATACCTACTTCTGCTAAAATTAGGTGCGGGGGCGACACGGAAACTAATTATAGGACCTTATTTCGTTTCTTGAATCGGCTTTCAAATACGTCGCCTTCGAAAGTCTCAACAAAAAAAAAGTTACTAAAAACGGGACGGGACTAAAATAGAAATTGTTTGGATTAAAAATAACTGTTAGGTATATATTTAATTAGACCATCGTTCAGTTTATATTTAAAAAAAAAAAAACTCAATGAAATAAAGCTACCAAGATTAGAGAAAAAAACTCTTTCCATAATGTTCGTCTTACTGTAAATACCTACTTACATCTTACACAGCTTTGCCCGTATGATGCCGGCCGTACAGAATAACAACACCCCATTTCTTCCCGTGGGTGTCATAAAAGGCGACTAAGAACTTACTAAAGAAAGCGCAACAGCGTTCTCTATGTTTTTTCCACCATACTGAGATCACCAATCCGCCTGCCAAGCGTGGCGATTTTGGCGGAGCCCCCTTAAATTGAGGGAGTCCTATGTCCAGCAGTATCTAATGGCTGAAATGATGATGATGATGGTGATGATCCTAAACAGTCTATTCTGTTCTAAACATAGAGAATACAGCTAGTAATGTCTCCGGAAACACTACAATCCTATTTCGAGAACAATTTCTCGAAACCTTTTTGTAAATTACATTATGAGCCTATATATATTTGATTCTAACTAGCATCTAACAAAATAAGTAAAAACTATAGGGATGTCTATGGCTGATTACCTCATCACACTGGACGCTATAATTGTATAATTGTAGCAACGCTTGTTACTGATGTTATAGCGGCTGGGCTTTAAAAATTATAAAACGTAAACGAATAGACCGACTAGATTTCTAATAAGACTTTTTTTTAGACAAATCTAATAAATCCAAAGCTCGAAAGGTTTACAAGTAGCCGAGGGTTCCGCCACCTTTAAGCTCCATCATCAGACTAAATTGAAGTATTTGTATCGTCAACGGAATTACACACTTAAATTTGCATGTTAGGAATGAAAACGAACAACAAAAACCGTTGCAATTCGGATTCCAAGATTTTATTAGAAAAACACACACAGTTGGGTAAACGCTATACGGGCGACCTAATGTAAGCGTTTGAAAAAGTAACTATGTAGTTTGTTTTATCAACATCATCATTGGGGGGTTTGCACTAATCACCACGCCATCGGCAGGTGAGTTGGCAATCGCAGTATGGTGGCAAAATGCATAGAGTACGCTGCTGCCCATTCTCTAGCAAGTCCCGTAGTCGTCTCTTACGAGACCGACGAGAAGAAATGGGCTGGTGATATTATTTACGTCCGACTCCACACGGAACTAGTTTATTTGTTTATTTAAGCCTTATCAAAAACATAATAGCTCGATGTATGAATTGGTTAACCTCCACCTGTAATAAATGCAACTGTTTATTCCGGATATTAAATTCCAGGAACTCTTGGTCCGAAAATTATTAGTTAAATAACCGGACGGCGCGATGCAGAGAGCACCAGCCGACAGCGACTAAAATGGTGCTGCCCATGTAACAAAAGCACAACAAATTCAGTTCAATTGATTGAACCTTTATTTTATCTAAGGAGAATTTCGACTATAAAACACAGTACTTTTACTGTAGAAGTAAAAGACTTTTTGATGGAGAACTTTTTTGCTTAGGTCTGAAAGAGAAAACCCATCTTATAAAACGAGTATTCTGCAACAAAATAATGATGTTACAGAATACTTCTCTTACGGTGTATAGGTTTAAAAAAGGAAAGCAATAGTTTTAATTCCCCGCGGAGTGGTTATTTCAACTAAGACACATCTTATGTATCCTACCAAATATAGTTTTAGAATTGAAACCCACAATATTTCATACCAATCTATGCCTTATTATCGCCTAAGATGGGTTCAGTTATGCTAAGAATACTTTAAACACTTCAATGTGGTAATTTCGTATTTTTCATAGACAATAGTTTAGTAGGAGCGTATTCAAACCAACATTGTCGATGTACCTATTTTTTTTTTTTTTGTAGTAGTATTTAAAACATATTCAAATAAAAATAAAAATTATTTTATCTCCGGTTTTCTTATTACCATTTTGCCAAATAACAAAGACGAAGTTAGATACTATGTTTTGTATTGGGTTCGTTTTATTCCAGATTTGCGTCAGAATCCTTGCCATTGAATAATGTGTTGCCCCTGCCACTGAATAATTCATTCTACGCACTAACCTTTTGGCTCATTTTATGCATGCTGCATACCTACTGTAACTTAAGAATGGAGCAAGGACGCTGCAAGGTTGAATTGTCAACAAAAACGGGAGTGCTGTAAAGAATGATTTTGAACTGCAATAATTAAAGTTATAGCTTATTTAAAAAAAAAAACAGAGCTCATAAGAAGTGGATCAGCTGTGTAGTATGCACCTTGCATAAGAGTGAAAGTGAGACAAAATACTTATATCACAAAAACGAAAATTATTCAAACTGCATTAACGTTTCACAATCATGGTAAAATGTTTGATCATCATTTTATCATTTACCAGCAGTGGTTCACTGCACTAATGAATAATGCTTATTAATCAGTATAACAAGAAAATAATATTTTTTAATAGTTTTATATCGCATAATTAAGTTTGTTCGTTTCCCATTTCTCCCCGTGGTTGTCGTAAGAGACAACTAAGGGACTTACTAGAGAATGGGTAGCAGCTTTCTCTATGCATTTTACTACCATACTGCGATCGCCAACCCGTCTGCCAAGTGTGGCGATTATGGAATAACCCTCAAATTGGGAAAAGCCTATGTCCAACAGTGTACATCTTTCGGCTGGAATGATGAAGTTTGTTTGAGAAAGATTTCTGAGGATTAAAAAATAAACGGCTAGTTAGTTACGAGCAGGATGCACATGAGTTTGTGGTTCAGGACGACCGGCACATGATCCTTCATTAGCATTTGCATGAACCAGTAGATTTTCTGGGCGTTATCAAAATCGGCGATCGATTTGAATTTCCTGCCTCTTTTCGAAAGAAACTAAGTGGCGGACTTAGATAAGAAGATGAAGGCGTTAAGCGACATAAATAATTTCCTACCTCGACCCTACACTTAGTTTTATTGGTCATTAGCTGGGTTTTATAATGATTCATCACAAGTCCCACCCTGAACCTAGCCTTCGTTAGTTTATGGAGCATGATCTGAGTATGAGCTGTGGGGGCAAATCGTAGGTGTGTCTAGCTTCTTGTTGCCGACATCAATGCCTTAGGTGTTCCATAAGGCTGCCAGTGACATAAATATCACCTCAAGTGTGCTCGTAAACGAATTAGGAGAGAGCGGATCATCTTGAAAAAACGCCCTTTTTGAATTTTTAATGAGGATCCTAGTCCATCCAGTATTTATAGCCCTCATCTAGTTTAATAAAATATGTTTGTTTGTTAAAGTCTTATAATTTAATGTTATAATTGCGGAATTATTGTTGTGTTTGTTTTTAAGAGATCAATGTATTGTTTTTTTAGTTCTTGTTATTCTATGGTATGTGAATATTTTTGCATGTTGTTTCAATCAAAGGTCTTCGTATAATCTAAATTATGGTAATAAAAGTCAGAACTTACTAGATCCAAAATGAGAAACCGTTTCAGCAGTGAACATATAGAAGTGTAAAGAGAAAATACACTGGAAGATTTACCTGGTTACGGCATTAATCAGAAAATAAAGAAGATACTAAATGAAGATGCTTGGCTCTCACTCTTACGTGGGCACATTCACTCACTTACTTACTTTACTTACGTTACTTATAATTATAAACGCCTGGAAAAAGTGGATCGACTCTAATGTAGTTTCTTTCAACTGAAAGACGGTCACCCACAAGGTGGCCAACCAAGCGAGGGGGCGGAATCTGCTGGATGGTGGGAACAAAAAAGGCAGGACCTGCCGTTGTGCTATCTTTTATGGAATTTTTTCAAGAATTCAGGCTCCCACACACAGTCGCGACGCGACAGCGCGACGTCGTGACTCTGTTAGCACAATTTCTATGAAAAATTACCGCAAATTGATCTACTAAAGTCATGTCGCACCGGTCTATGGGGGTCTTCAATTAATAACCCACTACTCAGTTGATACCATTTAAATAAGCAGAAGCTTCTTTCTTATATCCATGGTAGCTACTGTCTCTAAAGGCCTTAACCAAAAGAAGTTCTGCGCACCAACACATTTGGGGCGCAGAAAACCAGAAAACAACAAGTTGTACGCACCCACGCCTCATTGCTAGACCCTTTCATCAAACACGACTAAAACAAGACACAAACCCATCCCGCCAGCAGAAACTTTTCGCCCGGCTTATACCAAGTATTTTTTTTTTTAATTTGAATCCTCTGTTTTGTAAGTATGCGCAAAATAATTAGATGAAACGACTCGAAAATATGTTGTACAAAATTATCGTATGTTGTTGAATCTGTTACCCATGTTGGTGGGCTACTGTTTTAAAGGTTTTATTTACCTGAACATAATAATTGTTATCTTATATTCTATTATTTATTTATCCGTTATAGGTAATAATTATAATCCTCCCCGGAATCCTTAGAACACTCGGTTATTAACCAATTCAGCTACCGTTATTTTAATATTTTTGCTATGAGCATTATTTATACAACACTAGCTTTTGCCAGCGGCTTCGCCCGCGTATTATACGTATAAACCTACCTCTTGAATCACTCTATCTATTAAAAAAAAAACTGCCTCAAAATCCGTTGCGTAGTTTTAAAGATCTAAGCATACATAGGGACAGAGGGAAGCGACTTTGTTTTATACTATGTAGTGATATAACATGATTAACGCCAGACCTCATACACCCCAAATGGAGTACTAAGCTAATAGCATAATACAATGACCATAACTTTGTTTTTTTTTAAAGCTAACTGTTATTATTAAGAACATCGTGTTGGTTACTTTATACCTACATTAAAATATAATCTTAATGCTTTGAATAGCATTTAATTTCTTTGGCTCAATCGGCGGTAGGTACAACAAAAATATTAATAGATATTGAAAATCGATTCAGTAGTCAATAATGATCAAATTACTTTTAGGACTTGAGTGCATTCTGGTAGCCCATGTACCAACGGGCGTAATAAAATCCCGGGGGATTTTATTGCGCACTGAATTTTCAACGCCCTGATTAGTAAAAGGAGTTGAAATCGCACAGTAAAACTCAATTATCGATTTTTGATGCGCTAAGACGCACTTTGTAGGATTGTCAATTCTCGGTCAAACACCGAAAGTTGAAACAGCAATGCGCGAAAAATCTACCCCCGATTTAATTACGTCCGTGTGAATATCGATGTATACCTTGTATATGGAAAAATTACTGCGGAAGCCACATCCCCATACTTTATAGCCAATGGCTGACGAATTCATCACGAAAGATAAAATTCGAGTATCTTCCCTTATTTTCCGTGACTATTGCAAGACAGGATAATAAGACCTGCAACTGGACGAATGCGCCCAATTGAGCTACCTCACAAAGGCAGGTGAGCAATACTTGAAGTTGTGATGGTCTTGTTTGTGTCACAGTAGTTAACGATACCAAAATTCATCGATAGTGAACAAAATAATAAAAGTAGATTCGCAGGTCTCTGTTTCGTTTAGTAATTTAAAATATAAAACCATGTTCAATATTTAATAACATATAGGTATCTGAGCTTACAAATTAGGCCTCCCCCACATTAGGCGCGCGCGTTCCTCGGGCGTATGAGAGACGCGGCCGCCGCGTGCGCGACGAGAGCGCGCTGCGTTAGCGTCGCGTGTTGCCGCCGTGTGACTTGTGTGCAGCGAGCGCACGGCGCGCACGCGGCGCTCGCATTGGCGTTTAACCCCCTTTAGTCAACTCAGTCACAATTTGGACAGTGCCGTGGTAGCACACGTCGTTGCGTTGCTGTTTTACAATTACTAACAAAATGGACTCAGACGAGGAAACACTACTGTTAGCTTTGCTACTAAAAAGAAATAAGACACGTAATAAGAAGACTAAACGCCAGAGGGCAAGATACATTATGGTCTTCTTGTTCACAAGAAAGTGATTACTCTATTTTGTTTAACAGTAGCGGGCGGCGGGGATAGCGGGTGAAGGGGTAAGAACGTGACTCGAGCGCCGCGTGCGCGCCGCGCTCGCGCCGCTTGCACTCTTCACACACGCCGCAAGGCAGTAAAACGCGACGCTCACGCAGCGAGCTCGCGACGCGCGCGCTGCGCCCGCGCTACTCACACGCCCGAAGATCGCGCACGCCTAATGTGGGGTCAGCCTTACAGTACTAACAAATTAAATTGTTACTCTAAAAAAAATATTAATTCGAATCATAAGTAGACCCGACCCTCCCGTAACATTTTATCGTCACTTCTTCTTCTTCTTCTTCGTCGTCGTTACACTCTTTACAGAGGGGTCGTGGTCGTCATATCTGGTGTGGTGGCAACCTTCACAATCCGTCGCCATTCGTCTCGTTCTGCAGCCCTTCTCGTACATTCCTGAAGTGGACCATTAAGTGCAGTTTTGACCTGATTGATCCAGCTCATGAGCGACCTGCCACGAGCTCTTGTGCCGATTGATCCAGCGCATGAACGACCTGCCACGAGCTCTTTTGCCTTCAACTTTTCCCTGCACGACAAGTCGTTCCACCAATGTGTCGTCTCGGCGTGTAATGTGTCCAAAGACACATCGTCACTATAATCTTGCAAAATTATAAATTAATATTCGGTAGCAAGGTATTTCTTATATTCAGCTTCTTTCTTTATCAAACTATTGGTTGTATTACGCCAGGTATCGCTAGTAGATTTTCTAAGCTTTCGGGAATAAGCTTTTCTATATTTATTATATCTATTTCAGCAACATAGTCGTTAAGAACCCCCTTCCCCCCACATATTCTTAGCATTTGACGACCCTAAAACAAACAATACAAATTAAGAATCACGTATCACCAGCATGTTACCTTTAAAGTCACAATTAAATAATTGAACATTATTCTTTTACCCTTGGAACATTTTTTCTCCGTTTACTTTCCACGTAGATGGTGATGCAAAATTTTGGCGCAAACCAGACACGATTAGCCGGACCGGCAGCTCCGGCGATAGTCTTGTGTAGTTCGCGAACAAACTAGGTCGTAAGAGTGCTCCCATAGATGAACTACGCGAACTAGTTCCCTCATTCCCCGATCCGCAGTTCGTTAGTTCGTCAGTTCGTGACCGAATGAGCGAGGATGGCGTCAACCGAACTCATACACGGAACAAAATACAAAAAAGTAATCACTAAACTAGTTATTTATTGCGACACTAAAATTTGGTATTATTTACAATCATGATCATTTTATGAATATCATTTAAAGGTTTTTGCTGTTTTTAGAGTCCAAAAATTGTAGGTAAACGTAGAACATTCCATAATCTTGTTTCATGCAGTGCTTGTCGCATGCAGTAGGAACAAAATCAAAACGATCGAACGATTGAAAGAACTGCCTCTCTTTGATTCGAGCTGGGAGCTGACGAACTAGAAGTGCGAACTAGTTCGTTAAGGAGCGGCGAACTAAACTGCGCGATCTCAGTCGCGAACTACTATGCCCAAGACTATCGGGCGATACTGATTACTGAGCGCTCCCGACCCATACTCACACACGCACCACTAAGACAATCTAGCCTTCGTGAGATACAATTGTAACACACTATCATTAGCAATGGTTTTCATTTTGATAGTTCAACAACAACATTCATTGCATTATTTTAAGCGGTTGAGCAGACAATTTTTTTCAAACATTTGATTGATGAGCAATGGCCTGTTATTATACTTCAAAATTATTTAGATTGAGGTTGGCAGTGTTATATGCAACGAGGCTGCAGGATAAATGTCCCATTTGATACAGGAACTCCTAGATGTTTAGATCTAGGTACATAATTGGATGTGAATTTGAATTTTCTGTAGTAAGTATATGCAAAATAACCAGATGAAACGGCTCTCTAAATTTACCTGAGTATAATAGCTATGTCCGTGAATATGTAACTGAAGATGACGGTTCGAATTTTTTTTTAAATTTTTCGCTGATTTACTTGATTTTACTGACTTACTTTTGCAGTTGAAATAATGCATTTTCGAAAGTTTTAGTGCACAACAAGATTGTTTCAGTTAAAATCTAATGAATGAGCTTCTTTTTTAACTTTATATTGTTAGTATTATAACAGTAAAATCTCGTCTATAAAATCACGTATTGGTATGAACATTTTATGAGGACTGAAATTAATGCAAGCTTTATCTCAAACGCGAGTAGAGCTATTTAAATGAAATAAAGGCTAGTTGTTACTTCAAGATGCAACTTATGAATTAACGGTTCCGATTAATATAACTTCAAATAAAACATTTTGAGATATTTTCCTTTACCAATTCGTGCTTTGAAATCTTGCTTCTTTCCATGATCTTAGGTCCACAAGAACCCATAGGATTAAGCTTGTTAACTTGCGAAGTAGTAAAATAAAGCGCTTTTTAGAATAATGACGTCACAATCATTCATAATCATAATTTCAGCCGAAAGACGTCCACTGCTGGACATAAGCCTCCTCCAATTTGGGGGATTTTGCCATAGTCGCCACGCTTGGCAGGCGGGTTGACGATCACCGCATGGTGGTAAAATGCATAGAGAACGCTGCTGCCCATTCTCTAGTAAGTCCCTAAGTTGCCTCTGACAATTCCACCGGATGAAATAGGATGGTGCTAGGTGGTGGTATTCTTTATGTCCGGTACCTCATTGACAACGTATCGTAGATCATATTAAAGACAAACATGTTTGAACCAAAATATCGATAATCTGAGAATATTTTGTTGGACCGCAGTGATCAGCAATCCTATGCATCAAAATGGTTTTAGTTACAATATATAAACGAAATAAGATCATTGTCAATTAATTGCCTTTATTTTCAATGAAATTCAGTAGGCAAAAACATCCGTTTATTTTGCATATACTATATACGCTAAGCTTGAATTCAAAATCTTCGATCAAAGTCATGTTTTAGAACTAGAAACTCGATGGTGACAAGTCAAAGTTCAAATTCCATTACCTAATTTTACTACATCCTCATGACGTCTTTGTGGAAATCAGTGACAACCAAGTATAAAAATATAATGGCATATCGTGGATTTTGCTTTGCACGATCGTGCAAAGTCAAATAGCAACAGTGCTACCCAAGTCAAAAATTATATTGTTATAGTGGATTTTGTCCTGTACTGTGCAAAGTCAAAAGGTACGTGGGACATTCAGAAAGTCTTAGCGAAAAGCGAAAATAAAAAGAAGTGTTCTGTAGGTAAATATTTTATTATAATCTTTTCAAAACACTCTCCACTAGCCTCTATGCAAAGTTTCATGCGTCTGAACCAGTTTTCGAAACACTTTTTCCAGTCCGCCGCAGACACATCGTTTACAGCCTGCTCGAACGCTGACAGCACATCTTCTGGCGCCGAAAATTGTATCCCTTTGGGCTGATTTTTAATTTTTTGGAATAAAAAGAAGTCACACGGTGCTAGGTCAGGGCTGTAAGGCGGGTGACCCAGAAGTTTGACCGGCGTGCTGTCCAAAAAGTCCCTCGTTTTGAGCGCGGTGTGCGTGGGCGCGTTGTCGTGGTGGAGCAGTAGCCCGCGGAGCCCTGTGTTTGGTCGCTTGTCGCTCACAACAGATAAAACTTCTGCCAAGCATTTGATAGTATACCATTCGGCGTTGATGCTTCTTTGGTCCCGTAATGGGATTGACACTAAGTAGCCAGTCAAATTGAAAAAGCTCGCGATCAAAATCTTCCCCCCGCTTCTAGATCGCTTCACTTTGGTAGGCGTTGATTCGCTTTAAACACCCAAACCATCGACTAGCGCTTCGTTTCTGGATCGTATTGATAAATCCAGGACTCATCACCTGTAATAATGTCGTAAACACGCCGAGACGAGCCTGCTACAAATTTGTTTATCATATCAAGGCACCATTCCACCCGGGCCTGCTTCTGAGCATCAGTGAGGTTGTGCAGTCATCATTTCAGCCGTAAGACGTCCACTACTGGACTTAGGCCTCCCCCAATTTGGGGGGCTTTGCCATAATCGCCACGCTTGGCAGGCGGGTTGGCGATCGCAGTATGGTGGTAAAATGCATCGAGAACGCTGCTGCCCATTCTCTAGTAAGTCCCTTAGTCGCCTTTTACGACACCCACGGGAAGAAATGGGGTGGTGTTATTCTTTACGTCCGGCACCAGTTGTGCAGTACCCAGCGTGAAACTATCCTCCTCACGCGAAGATGCACGTGTAGAATCTCGTGAGGGCTTCCCGATCCAATCTGCAGTATATGTTGAATAAGTCGTTAAGGCTACTGACTTGTTACTAAACCAGTTCTCATAAAAACTTTCATTGTAAATTAAAAGCTCCATTAGAATTGGCTATTTTAATCTAAAAAAATAATACAATGACAGTTTCACAAGGAACATCCGTCTTGAAATTACGAGTAAGTAGAGTAAGTATGTAAGCATTATTCAATGATATTCTTTCATTTTCACAACGAGTTCTAATTACATTATTTAGTTACACAGGTAACATTTTTAGCAATCACTGGAATTTAAAACGATTCCTGGATCCGGGATTCTGAATGGCATGTCCGTATTATTCTTTCGTGGGAATAAAAGTCAAGTTTAGGTATATTTGCGCCCGATTATCCGATCACTGGTTATTAAAATATAGTTAATCATAAGCTTATATTAACAGGTTGATGCTTTCGCAGCGACATGTAATTACTGTGTAGTAAATAGTATATAATCGACCGATTAATTTCTTAGCCATAACCGCCACAAAAATTAGGATCAATTAAGCCCCATTTTCACGATACCAATTTCTTCTCGTGTCATATAATAAAATTAAAGCAACAAATGACTTCGAAGGAAGTTTAGACTGTGCATATGTGCAACTTTTATTGTTAATTCAGCTTACGGTAAGCCACTAGCCATAGAGTAATTCGATCAGTAACAGATACCCACATCTCAGACCATTTATATCGTGATTTTTTTATTATATCGGAAATTAAATAAGGTTTCTTTTCATATCATCATTTCAGCCGAATGACGTCCACTGTTGGACTCAGGCCTCCCCAAGCACCGCCACTTCGACCGGTTCTGTGCTTTTTCACATCGAGCGGATTCCAGTGGCATTCACATAAATCACATCTATAATACGGTTGAAATGAAGGCAGATCAAGAAATCTAACAATAACATAAATTTGCCATAGATTATTGCAGGTAGGAAATTTTTCATTCGTTAGTTACCTATATTATTAACTATTCGTGCGAGCAGCATGCGTTCGCAAAAATATATAAACGTTTACAAACGTGCTTTAGGTTAAGGCTAGGTGATTCAACACTCATACAGATTTGAGGGGGTGAGGTGCGTGGAAATCCGCGGGGCGCCTCCCGCGCGTCCTTCTTGTCGAACACGATAGCGCGCCAAAAGTTCGGGCGGCGCGGCGGCGGCGGGCGTAGCACAGACAGGTCATAGTGTAGCGACATCAGTATGTCCACAGTATTAGAAACCACAGAAGAAACGATAATACAAGACTAATATTATAAATGCGACAGTTTGTGAGTATGGATGTATGGAAGTACGCGGATGGCTGTTTGTTATTCTTTCACGCAAAAACTACTAAACGTATTTGGATTAAATTTAGCTTGCAGATAGTTTATAACCTGGACTAATATTATAAATGCGAAAGTTTGTGAGTATAAATGGATTTTTGTTACTCTTTCACGCAAAAACGAATGAACGGATGTGGATGAAATTTAGCACGCAGATAGTTTATAACCTGGAATAATACAAAACACACAAATAACTTACTTACACAAAAGACTTAGTCACACAAAAAACAAAAAAAATAATTATAATTGCGAAAGTTTGTGAGTATGGATGTATGGATGGATGTTTGTTACTCTGTCACGCAAAAACTACTGAACGCATTTGGATGAAATTTAGCACGCAGATAGTTTATAACCTGGACTAACATTCTAAATGCGAAAGTTTGTGAGTGTGGATGTATGGATGGATGTTTGTTACTCTGTCACGCAAAAACTACTGAACGCATTTGAATGAAAAAAAAAAAACTTTAGAGGTGTCAAGGGACACCCGAATGTAACGAAGTTCCTTTCCAGGATTCATAATTGTTATAATTTTTTTATTACCTATTTATTCTGTACAAAAAACCTGTATACACTCAACAAAAATATTCTCTCTCTCTCTCCCTCTCTCTCTCTCCCTCTCTCTCTCTCTCTCTCCCTCTCTCTCCCTCTCTCTCTCTCTCTCCCTCTCTCTCTCTCTACTCACAACAAAAAAAACAACAACATACAAACAAATACAAACAACAAAATATATACGGTCGAATTGAGAAACCTCGTCCTTTTTTTGAAGTCGGTTAAAAAGTGTCGTTATAACTTTTCGTGAGATTTTTTTCCGTCTAGCCCCCTTTCACAATGCCCGATAAGGAACTTCGTTCCAATTAGCAAGCAGATAGTTTATAACGTGGACTAATATTATTATGAAAGTTTGTGAGTATGGGTGTATGGAAGTATGGATGGATGTATGGTGGTGTGTGTCTCTTTCACGCAAAACTACTGAACAGATTTGGATGAAATTTTGCACCAAGATAGTTTATAATCTGGATTATCACATTGGGTCCCTTTTACCCCGGTAGTACGTTGCCGCGGAATAATTTTCGACCTCTTTCTATTCACGCCTACCAAGATACTCATCAAGACGAATCAAACGAGCCCAAATTTGATGGGGTTACGTCGTTTAATTACGGAGTTACTATAGCCACCTTCAAGCTCCATCATCAGACCCTGGTTACCATATAGTATCAAAGTACTCGTCAAGACGAATCAAACGAGCCCAATCTTGATGGGGCTGCGTCGTTTAATTACAGAGATCCTATGGACAACTTCCAGCTCCATCATCAGATCAGCTCTATGTCATAATAATATTGCATTGGATTGCAACATTGTTTTTAAAGTTTTACAAATATTTACACAATGAGAACCACACACAAAACAAAAGCTTAACCAACTATGGTCTAAATAAATTCTTGAAAACAATATTTATTTACAATTTATTTTGTTTTCTCTTATTATTACTTACGCAGCAGAAAGGAAGCGCGCGCGCAAAAATTTGTCACAGGTCTCACCTCGATAACGTCTCGCAGGACACTGGCAAGTAGTGGCAAGCGACGCGCCGATCAGAAATCACTTGAACGATCGATATTTTTTTTTAGAAATAAAATGAGAAAAATTGATCGGGTTCAATCGATTCTAAAATAAATTACCTATACATTGATACTAATTATAGAAAAATAGGAGTATTAGTACTTCTTTAAAATGAAATTAGGCTTGTTAAAAAACTGCAAATCGAAGTAAGTTCGGCTTTTTTTTCTATCGAGTAAATTTGATTGTATCGTGTTTTGATCGGGTACAAGCTAAGGAAAAAGAATGTATCTTAAATATATATTTTTTTCAGATTCTGGACGTAATAATTTGCCTATTAAAAACCAATTCTAAAACAGGTGAAAACGGTGCCACCCGGCCTTAATAATGTGAGGACAGACATACAATTAATTAATAAAGTATCGATGAATTATAATTATATGTTTATCTTTATTTATGTATTTTGTAAATACCCAAGACGACAGATTTTAGCCGCCCGAAATGTCTTATTAAATCTATTTAATTTATATCGCACAGAAGGATAAAGGCCTTCTTCTTTCTGCCTTGTAGCTGCGTATTATGCGTGCATATCACAGTCGAATTTATGAATCTCAATTCGGGCTCTATCGATTACCAGTTCCCAGGTCATGCAGAATTATTAGATTTTTCCATTAGGAATTTCTCAGTAGTAGCACAGAGCCTGGATTTGTGCCCGGTTTATGTCAGAAAGCTCGCCCCCTATTACATGGGACTTAAACATAACTGGTGAAATATGGATGAACTCCACCTACACATCTGCGTGATATTAAAAAAAAACGTTGGTCATAATTTCAGCCGAAAGACTACCTCTGCTGGACATAGGCCTTCTCCAATTTGAGGGTGTTTGCCATGATCGCCACGCTTGGCATGCGGGTTGACGATTGGAAAATTTTACGCAAAGAGAACGCTGCTGCCCGTTCTCTAGTAAGTCCCTTACTCGCCTCTTACGACACCAACGGGAATAAATGGGATGCTGCTATTCTTTATTTCTGGCACCACACGGAACATTTCTAATTACTAACTATTAAATTAAGAAGGTTTTACCGTCCCAAATGTTTATTTTCGGCCTGGTGGTACCGTAGGGGTAATAGGCTTCGTCCGTCCCAGTCCTATTTTCGACGAATGGCTGGAGCCAAGTTAGCGCTCTATCAGAACACTGGAGTTCGCGCTTAGCGCTATCTTCGCACGGCAGTTTATCGGTCTTGTAGTGGAGCCAACCAAACCACTCGGAAGTTATCTGAAAAATACATAGTTTATTGTAACATATTTTTTATGAAACCATAATCAATGGCGCAACTCCCGTATATGGCTCGAGAAGCTATAGTCGGTCGTGCATTCATCCCAGTGGAGCATAAGCTGAACTATTCATGTCCAACCATAAGCCATGTCAACCAGAAGCTGAATTTTAGATCCTCCTATTACATTAGTTGCGCTTAATTATACTATTATATACTTATTATCTACACATTTTTTGTTAAGACCTGAGACTTTTTTAGTTTATGGCCTTTTCGAAAACTGACTTCTGTGCTATAGACCTCGATTTTTTTTTTTCACAGAACCTTTCTGCCACAAAATCTTTCCCATATCCAATTCTTACAGCGCAAAACCTTGGTTAAATTATTGAAGAATAAATCAAGTCTACTGCTCACGCTGTGGCACTTCAAGGTCGAAACCAGAAGCGATGTAAAACGAGGGGTCTCTGCCTACAGCCGAAGACGTCCACAAATTGAGCAGCTTTGATTTATATCAAACTAACTGTTGCCCGCGGCATCGCCCGTGTGGATGTCGGAATTAATCCCATGGGAACGTACTTATCGAGATAAAAATACTTATTCTATGTGATAGACATGCCCAGAGCGGTAATTGCGTAATACACTATCAGTAGGAAACGCTTTTATTTTGACAGTTCCACAAGATTCATGGCGTTGTTTACGTTGCTAAGCAAACAACTTTTTCGAACATATAAAAGAATGGATTATCATAAGCTTCAAAATGATTCAAATTCTGATTAAGAGTGTGTTACGCAAGTAGGGTGCAGGTCGTAGTCCGTCCGTGTGTCAAATTTCATCCAATTCCGTTCACCAGTTAAATGAAATAGGTAACAGACAGACAGAAAGACAGACAATCACGCAATTTATAAGTATGTATAATACGGATGAAAATGGTGCCTAACACCCACCAACTGACAAATATCCAGATATGTTTAGATACAACGTACATGACATACAAGTAATAGTTAGTTAATGTAATGGTAGTTAATGTAATTAAGGTAATGATAGATAATTGGTTTATCAACTCTTAGGCTTATATCTGAAAAGGAAAAATTCGAAAGAAATGTAAGAGATTTTATAATCCCCGAGACAAAATCGAATATCAATTGCTCCACTCTCGCTGCCATAAAATTTACGATGAATGTTACTCCAAGTACAAAACAAAAATAGAGACCAGTATTCCTAAAAACCCCAAAGCCTTTTGGAGTTTTATCAAAAACAAACGCGGTGGTAAATTATCAGTTCCTGCAAAAATAATGTTGGGAGACGAAATCTGCCCTGCTGGCCCTGAAATTGCAAACCTATTTGCCAATCAGTTCTTTTCCGTCTACACGACAAATGTTACCACGCACTCCTCACCTTCACAATCTCATTGTGTTCAATCACTGGACCATCAGTCGCAATTTTGGACTTCCAATTTCATTTCGAGCGTTAAATTTAGCGAATCTGACATTCTAAAGGCAATCAGGAAGATCGATCCTGCAAACGGTGCGGGACCCGACCTTGTTCTACCAGTATTCGTTAAGAGATGTGCTTCTGCTCTGGCGCTTCCATTAATGCTGATATTTAACCGTTCTTTAGTAGAGGGCAAATTCCCTGAAGAATGGAAGAAAGCTCGTATTGTTCCCATATTCAAAAAGGGTGATCCAGCCAACGCAGCTAATTACCGTCCAATATCGATACTTTCATGTTTCTCGAAATTGTTTGAATCAATGTTGTATCCTATTATCTCACAAATGGTGGATGTGAATATTTCAGACTTTCAGCACGGCTTCCGGCCGTTCAACTGTAACAAACTTGGTTCCCTTGGTCTCTGAAATACCGTGTGAAGTTGACAAAGGAATGCAGATAGACGCAATATATACTGACTTCAGCAGCGCCTTTGATAAAGTCAATCATTTCTTACTAGTAGAAAAACTGAGATGGTTTGGTATTGGTGGCGAACTACTGGAATGGTTCAAATCATATCTGGCGAAAAGACCACAATCCGTAGAGGTAGGGGGTTTTAAATCTTAAGTATATTATGCAGACTCAGGTGTACCACAGGGATCACATTTAGGGCCGCTTCTCTTCCTTATCTTCATCAATGACATAACTGATCACGTACAACATAGTAGAATTTCTCTATTTGCTGACGATCTAAAAATATATAAAGTGGTAAATTCCCCTTCTGATGCTGTCTTGATTCAGTCCGATTTAAACAATATTCTACATTGCTGTAACGCAAATTATATGAGTCTAAACGCTGAAAAATGTCATCACATAAAATTCACTAGGAAACTGACACCACTTCAAACAAAGTACGACATCGGTGGCGTAACAGTGAAACAAGTGAATGAAATTCGGGATCTGTGGATGATCGTAGATAGCAAACTGAAATTTACCGCACACATTGATAAAGCAGTGACAAAAGCCGCGCAAATGCTACGATTTTTGAAATGTAATTCTAAAGGGTTCAAACACCAGACGACCAAGGTGTTACTCTACAATGCTTTAGTACGCAGTCACCTTGAATATGCGAGCAGTGTATGGACCCTTTTTTATGCAGTGCAATCGCAACGTGTCGAAAGCATACAGCGAGCTTTCACGAGACATCTTGCTTTCTCCACTAGAGGCTTTTCCCATAGAAAACCATACATGGAACGTTAAAAAAAAATTAAAATGATGTCCCTCCGCGATCGCAAGCGTTTGCTAGATTTATGCTTCCTTCATAAATTAATTAATGGAAAAATACGGTGCAACTGCTTTTTGCAGTGTTTCCTTTGCAGTTTCAAGAATTTACCCCAGGGCCAAAAAAATGAAAAAAGTATTTCATACACCTTTTGTAAAAACCAATCTAGGTTTACAGTCTCCAAGTTATACGAATGAGCAACGAATACAACAACATTGCATGAAACATACCTGAATTAGATATATTCCACGACAAGCTACCTGGATTCAAAAAGAAAATCGCGCTATCCATGCCAAGTTGTTCCTAATTTTAATTTTTCATTCTATTTTTATAATTATTATTGTTTTATTCCTTAATTTTATTTTTTGTGCTTTTGATGTTTTCTGGCTTATGTTCAACCAGTATATTTTAGTTTAGTTTAGTTTGTTTTTAGTTTAAAGTATAGTTTAGAATGTTTTTACACGCTTTATATTAGCTTCACTTGTATGTTTGTATATTTGTATGTTTGTATATTTGTATGTTTGTTTGTAACCGACTCCTTATAGTGCGATTTTGACCCACTTTAAACGACCAGATTTCATTTAAACTTTGCACACCTGTCAAGGACTGATGACAATGCAATAATTTCATAAATGTGTGCTATTATCCTTGCCAGGGTTACCAGGACAGCAAAAAAACTGTCACAAACTACGCTGACATACGTCTCAAAATTCGAAATACCCTAAAAAATAGAAAATAAATAATAGTTTAAAAAACTAAAAAACACGCTTCCATGGAAAACCAAACTAAAAAGTACAAAATAATGGAAAAAAAGCGTGGGGTGCCTGATATCAATAAAAAAATACCTTAAAATCACCCCACGCTTTTTTTCCATTATTTTGTACTTTTTAGTTTGGTTTTCCATGGAAGCGTGTTTTTTAGTTTTTTTTTTAGTTTAGTTTAATATTTCAAAGCAGGAAGATATTTTAATTAGTGCTATATACGCCGTAATTGTCATGTACTTTAGTCCTGTAGTTATTAAGATTATTAAGTGTAAGTGTAATATATGATGTGGCTGTGCTTCTTTTAAATAAATAAATAAATGATAACCAAATTCCTTTCGATCTAAAAATAAGTAGACCGATGAGAGGATTTCCCATTCCAGTTGTTTCCTCGACATGTCGATATTGATACGCAATTCTAGATACCTACCAATATCGTTGCATTACGATACGACATATGTAGATACTGGACCCACCCAAGTAATAAGTTTGCATGCGCGGAAGAAATTATGTGGATAATATCCCATTAAAAGCATAAATGTGAAAATGGGAGCCAAGTTCAGTATTAAGAATATGCTGATTACCGACTGCGCCGACAAAAGGATTAAAATCTATATGGATGCCAAGGGCTGTAGACAATCCTAAGATGTATTTATGAGAAACATGCACTAGTCAAAAATACATTGAATACACAATTATTTTACCGTGTTTTTTCTGATACATACAACAATGTATTACTATTTATAAATTTAACTTCTGAAATTCTTAGAAGTAAATATCTCAATAACTGTATCCTATTAATATTATAAATGCAAAAGTTTATGAGTATGGATGTATGTTTGTTACTCTTTCACGCAAAAACTACTGAACGGATTTGAATGAAATTTGGCACACAGGTAGTTCATAACCAGGATTATCACATAGGTACTTTTATTTAAATATCGTTTGTTAGAAAGAAATGGACATAATTTGAACGATGGAGCGCGTCATTGCAAGAATGGTAATATATTACCATGTTGCACTCTACGTCAAATATGCGATGGTAATATATTGCCATTTTGCACTCAACTGGTTATCCAGGTGGTACATTCCCGCGGGATAATTTCCAAACGCCACGCGGGCGAAGCCGCTGGCAAAAGCTAGTAATATTATAAATGTGAAAGTTTGTGAGGATAGTTGGATCGATGGATGTTTGTTACTCTTTCTCGTAAAAAAAAAGACAGAATGGATTTAAATGATATTTAGCACACAAGAAATTTATATCCTGGCTTAACATATAGGGTACTTTCTGACTTCCACGCGGGCAAAGCCACGGGCAGAAGCTAGTTAGCTATATTTATGAAATTCGAGGTTCTAGTTAATCTAATTGGTCTTAATAAATCAAACATATATCATGTATTTATGTTGAATAAATTTTCAGTAACATTAAAGGGTAAAAGTGGCTCCAAATGGTTTGTGTAATATACACACGATTCCTGCGTCGCCAATTTCCTTTTCTTTGAACTTGGCTTGGCTATTTATTTGTGTCACGTTAATTCTTACTTACTGGATCAAATAAGTGAGTTCCTACATCATTATTGATGTTTTTAACCGTCTTCAAAAAAGGAGAAGGTTTCTCAATTCGACCGTATATATATATTTTTTTAATGTGTGTTCACCGATAACTTTCTATTTTATAAACCGATTTTGATGATTCTTTTTTTGTTGGAAAGGAGATATCCCAAGAGTTCTCCCATGATAAGGAAACCAGGATCTGATGATGGCATCCCAGAGAAGTCGAAGGGAACCTTCGAAAATTGTAGTGGCGACTAGTGCGTTTTTTATTTCTATCATTAATTATCTTAAAGCACTACTATTTAATGAAGGTTTGAAGTTCCTCTGATGATGAAGCCGAAAGATAGTCGACGGAACTCTTCAACGACATATAGCAATTACCCGGTGTTTGAACTTAATTCATTTCTATTGATGAGAACTTTGCACCCATATGGGCTATAAGTGCCATGACAGGTCTGATGATGGAGACCATAGACAGTTGACGGAATTCCTCAACGATTTACAGCAGTTCCCTATTGTTGGGCTTACTTTATACGGTTCAAAGTGCCAATTTTATCACTACTATTTAATTAAGGTCCGGAGTGGATCTGATGATGGAGCCGAAAGACAATCGAGGGAACTCCTCAACGATTTACAGCAATTACCTGGTGTTTGAACTTAATTCATTTCTATTGATGAGAAAGCTCCCATAAGGCTTATAAGTACCATTACAGGTCTGATGATGGAGACCATAGACAGACAGTCGGGGGAATTCCTCAACGATTTACAGCAGTAGTAAAGTATTAAATTTCACCTGGCGATTAGTGGTATAGGAATTAGTGCGGGGTAGATACCATAACTAAAAAGTAAAAAATAAAAACGTTTTACAAAAAAAAAACGACTTCCTCAAAAACACTAGAAAGTGAAAAATAACTTTAATTTCGGAAGTCGGTGGCAAAAAACTCAAATACAGATCATAAGACACCGACTTCCGAAATTAAAGTTATTTTTCACTTTCTAGTGTTTTTGAGGAAGTTGTTTTTTTTTTTTTTTGTAAAAAAGTTTTTTGTAGTGACTTTTCCATTGATTCTAACGCATTATAGCGTTTCGCTGCCATTTTCTGATGAATTAATTTGACTGCAAATTAAAAAACACTTTCGCCATCTGTTTATTGCGGCTTGCAATTGCCTCGCCTTGCAATTGCATTACCATGTTGTCGTTTTTAAGAACTTTGTAGTTGGCGTGCGGACAGTTACACCGTAACCATAGGTGGCGCTACTAGATCCTGATTTACCGCCATCTATGATTACGCGACAAAAGTACATCCAACGAGCGTAGCAAGCCGGCTTCGTAGGTACTATTCGGTACGGACAGTGTTCGAACCTACTTGGTTTTGGTGCCAGGAGTTAATGGCAGATTTTTTATTTATTACTGGACTTACTTATTTATCAATTATTTTGGCATAGGTATTTAATTCCTATAAATTCTGCGGACGATAGATCACACATTTGCCGTGTAGGACAGTTGGTTAGGTGGCCTGTTAACCGTATTCAATATGTGAGATGCCTTGAGTACCTACAAAGGGACTGAATCTACTGCCATCCTTTTATAGATGCATACCTATCACAATGGCCATCTTCCCATGTTTTGACTAGACAATTTTATAAAACGAGTCATTTCATTTACTTATTTGTATGTACCCAAACCACCTTTCTTTTATTTAGACCTTAAATAAACTGTGGAACCCTACATATTTCGTAATATGATATTGAAATAGTAATAGGTCAGTAACGGCGCGCCAGCGTAGGTACTTCGAACTTCTTAGAATTTTGACCGATCGAACAGCTGGTAGGAAGTCCTACCTAACACATCTTAAAGTTCCAGTAGATTGTGCGCCAATAATAAGAGTTGGGCGTATTGACGTGTAGTTTAATAAAGACGGCATAAATGAATACAAACACCATAGAAACTTGTATCATCACATTCTCTGGCCAAGTTTTACCGAAACGAATTTTCTGTTTTTACACGTCATTGTCTTTAGAACAGTATATCTACCCTACCATTCAGTGCCGCACGTGTAACCGATTTGGACACGTAGAATCTACTTGTCGTTCCAAACCCCGCTGCAGCAAGTGTGGCAATGTTCACCCCGATGATGGATGTAGCATTCCTGAGAGCGAAGATTTCTGCATGTTGAACTCAGGAAGTCACTTTGCAAATAGTAGGGCCTGCCCGGAGTATAGCAGGCAGAATACTATTAAAACAATCATGGTTGAGACAGTGATTTCTTATTCCGAAGCAAGCAAAACTGTTCCCATTTCTTTCCGAGGCTACAGAGTCACAGAGACACGTACACAGAGTCAGTCATATCGTAAAACCGTGTTTTTTTAAGCCAAAGACAAATGCACCCTTTTCTCCATGCTATGATAAAAACCGTTCATCAGCAGCTCGCTATCACTAGCAATCGTCTCCAATCATCTCAGCATAATGGCTGTGCTGTGCTGTGCAATACACAAACACAATCTCCTGAAAACTTAACTTCAATCATTTAAATGCTAAGTAAACTCCTTTTAACTTTAATGCCTTCATCCAATAAAAATTAATCATCATCTAACGTTGCTTCTTTCCTTATACTTACACTTAATATACTCGCAACCCAGTAATTATGGCTCGGTTGAAGTTCCTTCAATGGAATGTGAGGAACGTGTGGCATAAGTAGCACGAGCTCACATTTCTTCTGAACAAATACAAACTTTCGGGATGTTCCGAGATTTCTAGTTCCGAATTTTAATTTCCGCTTACCTCTCTTTAATATTCTCAGATGCGACCGATCTGATGGCTATGGCGGGTCGGCTCTCTGCGTGAACAATCGTGTTCCACTTGTAATTGTATTTTTGCCTTCTCTAGGAGATGATATTAGCAATGTAGCTGGTAGGGTACTGGGTATAACCCTCTTATCTGTTTATATTGCTCACCCTAACCACTTCATCAGTTTCCTTCCAATCTTAAAATATACATTGGAAACCATAAAAAGATTGTACTTGTTATGCGCATCTTCAATTGTCTTCATTCATTCAATCACTTAAGGTGAGGTTCTGAACGTTGCAACTGTTTTGAGCAAGGTTTAGTTGAAATCTTAAACGATCTTAATCAGTGTATCCTGAACAATGGTTGCCCGACCCATAGGTCTCTTGGATAGAATAAGAGTTGTGTTGATCTTACATATTACACATTTTGTCGTGTCATTGAGAGTGCACCAGTTTTGTAACATGGTAGTGACCACTATCCAATTATATTATAACTTTGCCTGAAAAATCCTATTAAGAAAAATGTAACCGTCCACTCTTGGGGTATAATTTGTCCAATCCTGATTGGGCGGATTATTCCTCATTATTGGAAGAAAAATATACTCACTTCCAAACGTAGTTTCTCGTGATTTTGTCGTCACCTTAATGTTATCTTTTTTTCTTTTGCTAGCCTACGCTGTCCCATTCCTGGGCAAAGGCCTCACTCCACTTCTTCCAATTTTCGCGAACCGTTGCGTCCTTCTTCCAGTTTTGACGGAGCCTATCCAGCTCGTCCCGCCATCTCCTACGTAGTGTTTCGCGACCCCGCCTCACTGTCTCAGAGCACCAGTTCTATGCTACTTGGGCCCACAGTTTGCGGCAAACGTATCCTGCCCAGTCCCGTTTAAGTTGGGCAGTCTTTAAAGCCACGTCAGCTATCTTTGTTTCCGAGCGCAGTATTGTGTTTCAGACGCGCTCCGATAATTTAACGCCGAGTATATTGCGCTCCATTGTTCTTTGGTAGACCTTGAGTTTGGACTTCTGGATGATGGTCAAAGACCAAGTCTGTGCATAGATCATAGGTTAAGACGGGAAGAATACACATGTCCATGAGCCTACGTATTAGCCCCATAGGTAACTTACCCTTCAGACGTTATTTCATGGACCAGTGGCTCTTCCAGGCGTTTTTCGTTCGTCTTATAATTTCTTTATCTTGCCTAGCCTGGAAAGAGACTACTTGACCAAAGTAAACGTATTCTTGGACATGTGGTATTGTTGTATCGGCTTCATGTTTTAAACTGTTTTAATAACCTCATTTCTGCCATAACAGAGACTGCAGAGACAGGCTTTCCTGTTAAAAACTCAGCACGGGTGCTGATTCAACCTCCACCATGGCGGGATCCAGAATGCACAATAGCCATATGCCAACTTAATTATGCTGAAATGGTTTATAATGACGCGATGGTGAGCGATAATTTAATAGCATTCAATAGGACCCTCGCTAAATCCAAAAGGTTGCTGCTATTGAAGAAGCGCGCCGGTTCGGCTGACTTTTGTGGTTCTCTGCCCCCTCAACTCGTTTATCAGTAGTATACAAGAAGATCAACCGCTTCAGATCTGGATTTTCTCCTTCTAGTTCTTTTTCCTTTCGTCGAAAGACTACTGAGCAGTTCGTTGATAAACCGGCTCCTCGATATGTTGGTACCTACCATCGGAATTAGAACATAATCTGCCATCTCTCATTTATCCAGACGATCCTTTTGATGCACCACCACCCCAGGAAGCTGATCCCACAAATTTCAGTGAGCATCTAAAGACATTGCATACCGATCTCCTCATAAGTTTAAATTTTACGATTTGCTGACTCTTCCCAAAAAGAGCTTACTAAACTCATAGCAGGTGCAGTGGCAAAATTCAAGTAAACGGAATGGTGCTTTTATCACGCAATATAGTCTTATATTACACACAAGAGTTGGCTCAACCATAAAAAAAAATATCCAAGAAGGTGGTAACCATTCTTTGCGATCGTGGTAGCCGATACCATATATTGTTGTTCTCCGATTTTTCTTCACAAAATCCGGGTCAGAGACACATCGCTCTGTGAACGTGGGTTGGACCGAAGTAGTTTGGTGCACATCTTTTTTAACTGCTCCAGAAATAACCCAGCTCTTAACTTTTATAGTCATCTCCGTAAATTAAAGTCCCCTGTCCTAACTAACTTCCGTCCCTACTAACACATTCTTCGCCAAAGCTCTTTGAGGCTTTGATGTTCTTTATCCGAGTCAGTACCATCAAATTATGATGATTTTTGTGTATTTTGCGTCCATTTATGTATATAGTTAGTCATATAATCTACAATAATTTCATTTGTTTGTTTCCGTGTACTTACAACTAGTTTACGACAGTTTACATCGAGCATTAAATTCAAGTTTTAGCAGCTATTATAGTATCGGATTTATGACGTTATTTTTTCTCTTTCCTTCGCACGATTTCTCATAACACATCTGACACTGGCAGTTTCGTCGATATCGGCGTCATTGCCATTTGGAAAAAAAGACTAGAACAGAACCTTTAATAAAGAACTCTTGGATTTAAAACATGTCTGTAGTCATAGATTTTCCTAGCCGGTAATATAGGTATCATTGCGGCTCAGAAAGCATATCTAATAGATATGGATAAAATAATTAATTTGCATAGTTTGATGGAACAGATAAAATTAGAATTAAAGAAATTAAATTATTAAAATCTAAGTTAAGCCGGCCACCGCAATGTAGCTCGTAGCCCGGTAAAGACTAGGCCCGTGTTGACGGTGCGTTGTGTTCCACGCATGCCTCAAAGAGATGTTAGCAAGACTGAAGGGGTCTGCTAGGACCAATGCCTGCCGAGGTCGCGAAATTTGTTCGAAAGAGATACCGTGGCCCTGGCATATGGGCAACTGAAGGAACACGATTTTAGGCAGTAAAAATCTGACACGCCCTTCCGCTCCACCCATCATCATCATAAGCAGCCTATAATGTTCCCAATGCTGGGACACAGGCTTCCTCTCGGTGAGAGGGAGTGAGCCGTAATCCACCACGCGGGCCCAGTGCGGGTTGGTAGATGTCACATGTCTTCAAATTTTGGTTCAAAGACATGCCGGTTTCGTCACGCTGTGTTCCTTCATCGTTTTGAAAGCAATGGTGATGAAATAATTTAGACAAAGTAAAGCGCCTGCTTGGGTTTGAACTCACGACCTACTTACTCGGTAAGTCGCGGCCGTTACCAGTGGCCACCACTGCTCTCAACTTTTTCTTCTTCGGTAGTATAGTGGTAAGTATCCCCGCCTGTCCGCTCCACCCAAAGCGGGATAAATAAAAAAAAGCCCTTTAATAGCATTATTTATTAACTTTCGTGTGTTGAAAAACGGGTTATACCCCGAAAAACTAAAAATATCATTCATTAGACCTATTTTTAAACAAGGTGTTACATGATGGCTAATCAAACTACAGGCCATTTGCTGTATTGTCAGTAATAAATAAAATAGAATAACATTTTTTGTGAATCAGTTAAGTGTTTTCTTGGAAAGATACAATATTCTGACAAATGCACAACATGGTTTCCGACGTAGGCGGAGCACGGCGACGGCCTTAGCCCAGTTTGCGGACGACTTCAATGAGTGTTTGGATCAGCGGAAGGAAGTAGTGGCTGTTACTATGCTTGCAATGCTTTTTTGAAATCAATGTAGACAATTGATTGCAAAAAAGCATTAGACAAAAAGGTAGTCCTTTTCCCATGGCAGAAACTACAGAACGCGACCTAGACGCGTAGCATGACCACCATAGAAAGTACTTTGTCTATTCTTGGTATAATAGAGATAGAACTGTCATGCTACGCCAGCATAAAACGGTACAAATCTTTCTACAATCTTTAATTGTCTTTAATCTTTCTACAGTCAGTAATTTTGTCTATTCTTCCGTCGGCAAAACCCCTTTCTACGGTGGTCATGCTACGCATGCTGGTACGATTCTTACATACTCCTTTTGACTCGTTTAGGCTCATACATCTGGTCATACATGCACGCCGGTTGCGAATACTACGCACCTGACCTTTCTAAATGGCTGGCTCACTATAACGGCATCATAAACAACACAACACATATACGATCTGCTTATCTTAAAAAAACCGATCAATATCATCATAATCATCATCATCATTTTAGCCGAAAGATGTCCACTGCTGGACATAGGCCTCCCCCAAGCACCACCACTTCGACCAGTTATGTGCATCTCGCATCCAATCTTTGACCAATGCGTGTTGCCAGTGATGACCTATGGCACTGAGACGTGGTCGATCATAATGGCCCTCATAAGACAGCTGAAGGTTATGTGTGTGTGTATGTGTGTGTTCCCTACGTGATCAAAGAAATGAAGAGATCCGTAGGAGAACCAAGGTAACCGACTTATCCCGAAGAATGCCAAAATTAAGTGGCAGTGAGCAGGGCACATTGCTCGCTCAACAGATGACCTATTTTGTCGGAAGGTTCTGGAGTGGCGACCGAGTACTGGAAGACGTAGTGTTGGAAGGCCTCCCACAGGAAGAACCGATGACCTGGTGAAGGACGCAGAAATCCGCTGGATGCGATCAATACGTACATAGTTAATTATTACTGTACGGTGATACGGAAAGCCTCGTGGTTGGCCGGTTAATTCTTATTTTTATATTTATAATATTACTAGCTGACCCGACAGACATTGTCCTGTCTCTTTGATGATATTTGAGCACGCATTCTGTCAATTCTATGTCAAATGTCATAATGTTACATTAAAAAAGTTTACATTGTCCTATTATATGGTTGTTAAGTATTCTTAAATAAGTGTTCTTAAATTTTCTAATTTCCAGCGCAATTTTTTAATTTTTTCTTTCATATGAACCTTCTCCTGACAATTACAAACACAACAACAACAAAAAAAGTGAAATCGGTCCAGCCGTTCACGCGTGATGTCGTGACCAAGGGAAATAGGGATTAATTTTTATATTTAAAGATATGTATAGATTTTCACGTCCCACCGTTAGTAATAACACCCCAAAAGTTACTAAGTATACGACAAAACCCCCTATAAATATTAATTTACTAAATTTTACAGTGTTCTAACCGACTTTACAAAAATTACGAGGTTCACAATTTGGTATTTTTTTGTTAATTCTTGTTATCTCAGAATTACGTCATTTATAAATCGATTTGTAAAATGATTCTTAGGTGTGAAAGAGTATACTTAGCGAGTGGTCTCATATAAAGGACGATGCCAGGATTTGTATGAATTCTAGTGCCACCCTCCAATAGCTATGTGTACTACGTCGGTGGATAGATATTTTTACGCTGAACCAAAGTTACTATGGCGCCAAATTCCAAACGTTACGTGTTAGTCCGTTCATAGTTAGAGAGAGTTGCGAGCGTTATTAAGCAACTCAGTTTTAAATAGCCAAAAATAATTTATTTGGCTAATATAGTGCACTTTTTGAATTAACATTAGTATTATCTACATAACTAACCGTTATCATCGAAGTCGTAAGGGATTTTTTCTAGAAATTAATCACAAAGTTATTTCAAATTGTATTAACTTATTGAATTAGGTATTTATTCATGGGAGAATCAGACATTTTGATACAATCCTACTATGTATCTCAATTCAAAAATAAGGCTGGTCCTACAAATCCCACACGCCTGGCGTACCCTAAGAAGCAAACGATGGACACAATATGCGCACAGGTACCTACAGTTCATCGTCCGGTCATGCAGGTACAAAGTCTTTGAATTATATTCTTGTTGTGAAATAATAAGTATCAATTGTACCTTCTTGCGCTTATGTGTCGCGACTGAATGCGACCACGGAAAAGCCAAGCATCCTCATCAATGCCAAAGTCAGATAAATCCTCAAGGGCAGCTACTCAGTATATTTTCTATTGTACAGAATCCATTTTGTAAATATCCGCTGTAGTGAGACTGCCAACTTCAATTGATAGGTTCCCAAAGCTAATATAATATTTGTTCTTCACTGAATCTCGGAAAATCCAAATAAATAGCTTCGTATCTTATAAACTCAGCTCTTCTACTGTTTAGCCGTCAGCCTTTTTTTTGTTGGATGGGAAGTTATCAAATGACTTCTCCCACTCTGTGCGGAGCGGGAGGGCGTGTCAGACTTTTACTGACTTAAACCCACCCGTGTTCCTTCAGTTGCCCATGTGCCAGGGTCACGGTATCTCTTTCGAACAATCTCGTGTCCCTGACAGGCATCGGTCCTAGCAGACCCCTTCAGTGCTGCTGACATCTCTTTGAGGCGCGCGTGGAACACTACGCGCCATCGACCCGAGCCTGGTCCTTACCGGACGGCGAGCTACCCATTGTTCGCCACCCGCTAGCTCGCGCCTATGGTGGCCGGGAGTCCGCTATCGACTCCCGATGGCCGGGGCGTCTCCTCCTGTGGCGGCTAGGGACGTGATATTGCAGAGACTGCCACTCCCTCACGCGCCTCGCCTCCTCCTTCGCGAGCATTACTGCTTCGCAGAAGGAGGTGACGGCTTCCCATGCCCTCTCGCTCCGTACCACGGCTCGCACCAGGGCCGGACACGAGAGGTCGCCGCCGCCAATCGCCTCCACGAGCGGGCGGAGCACCGCCCAGGCAGGGCACACCTCCACCGTATTAGCCGTCAGCCTACAGTCGAAATTGGTTAGCCTGATCGGTGGTGAGTTGGGATTCGTTCTATCGTTTGAAGGTGGGACATGGTATTCAACCACAAGCTTCGACATCGCCAAAGCTGTTCCTAAGCAGTCGATCCAAAACAAATACATCGTTAGTTTCAAAGAGCAAAATTGACTTCTTTTTCTTAGCGTGTCGATAGCAATCTAAATAGAGTTAGCCCAGAATTTGGCTACGAGCTTAGCATTTTCAGTAGCGTCCATCAACTCCTGTGGCGTGCAAACAACAGGACATGCTGAACAAGATATCAAGTGCCTCATCGTTTGTGGGACAGCACCACATTTACACTCCAGGGCTGAGTCGTCTATGAATCTCCACCTGTACAGGTTTTCTTTACTCCGGCCTACCTGAGCCCGGAGTCTATTTAAAGACTTCAATCATTCACTGTGTGGAGCATTCTGAACGGGCCGTTGTCATTATTCATACTTACATGGTTACTGGATTTCCACTTCATACCGGTGGCTCTCCAGAAGGGACCATTAGAAATACGTATGGCGACATGGCTTATGAGCTCTAAGGGATGGAGTCGACAGTGTTAATAAATTAAAATTGTCTTTATCTTACGTGAGTTGCATCATAATCCCATCTGTAATTGATATTGTGCTCCACCCAACGGCTGCGGCCAATCATGTAGTTATCATTCATATAGTATTTGTTACCGTTGGCATCGCAGCCAACATACTTGCCTTCCTGTTGAAGTAATAATGGATATTTAAGGATATCTTAATGTTTTCTTGGTACCAACCTGCATGTGATAGATTATTCAAATAATTTCAGTTTGCTTAAAACACTTCTTTTTTTAATTGGACATAAAAAGAGACACCCTTATGTTAACTATAACCCTGTTTACATTTGATACACAATTCCTCATCAGAATATTATCAATAATGATATATAGATGTAATTATTATGTATACAATATTTAATTGTTGAATTTACTAAATGATTTGTATAACAAACTTATTTTTCTTAAATCAAACACTGATTTGACTCAACCGTCAATTTTGAAATCATAGTCGTTTGTTAACGGGTATAAAAGGCCGGAGCCACAGTGAAACAGTCAGTTGCTTCACAGATGTTCAGTGGGTTAGTTCTAGTGCTGTTATTGTGTGGAAAGGATCGACCAGAGGTCACGTAAGTTAAGTAATTGATATTATATCCTAATTATTGCCTATTATGACAATGTTGTTGTTCTGTTTATAGTGTTGCCAACCTTGCTAATGTTTTAAATCATATAAATGGAATATTCATATTATTCTTTTCCTAGATATTGTTATATTGTGGATTACGTTGATATTATTCTGAGTTCTCTTGGACAATGGTCCATGAGATAGAATTAATGTATTTATGATAATGACAATGTATGGCAATGTAAGAAATGTGTTGATATAATACTTCAGTACTGTTTCCATGGAGTTTCTTGTCCTTCTTCTCCATGAAGACCTAGTTTTGGAACGGACGACTAGCTTTCTGATTAATACTGACAAGCCTAATTGAAATATATGTGTAGTCTTGTCTTTCTGTGCTTTATTTATTGAAACCCTTTCCTATACACAGTAAATAGGCCGTTATCATTCTGACATTCAAAGCTTGATAATTGGTATATATATATACACTTATAGTTATATACTGCTTAATATAACATCAGAAGTGGGATTGTTCTCTGTCCTTTTAAAACCGCTTACTAATGAATTTTATTTTGTTATTTTCATGTTCGATGGTGGAGCTACTAACGATCTTTTGGAACCGTTGGTTGGCGGGTCGCTAACTTCACTCGCACCTTGGAAATGAGAGCTGCGGTGCTACAACTTGCTATATGAGGTTTGAGACTGTGGAATCCCGACTTTTTGTAATAATATCAGGAAGTTTTCCGGAAATAAGTAGTAAATAAAATCCTTAGAGGCTCTTTTAAATTAAAACGAAATACAAAGGGATAAAATGATAAAATTAAGGGATTAAGTATTGCCAATCACTTTTACATCATTATTCAATAGATAATCAAGTACCAATGGATTATTGTGGATGGAAATATGTTAACTACTCAATAGTCATTGAACCAGTTTCTTTCAAATATTATTAGAGGATACAATTTTGAAAAAAAAAAGAGGAAGTATTATGATGCAGGTGTTCACAAAAGTGAAACTGCGTCATATGATACGTTTAGAAGGTATTAATTTGTACAGAAAGACGTACAGTGTAGGTTACAGATGTTAAAGTTTAAAAAAAAAAACTTTAGACTGACTACCTAGCCACCTCTAACAAAAACCATAAATTAAAAAAAAAAAATAAGGAGGTCGGTTGTTGTTTTTTGAAACGGGTTATTATTTTTAACTTTTACTTATGGTATCTATCTCCTATACCATTGCTGGCCACGTGAATAGCAGCAAAGTGGATTAAATTCGTATTATCGAAGCTAAAGAAAAAACTACCAAAGAAAGTCAATAAAATTCAAATGGGATCACACAGAAAGTACCGACTTTCAATTAAAAAACAAGAATCATCATAATCGGTTCACCCAGTCAAAAATTGTGATGTAACAAACATAAAAATACAGTTGAATTGAGAACCTCCTCCTCTTTTTGAAGTCGGTTTAAAAAATTTGTGAAGTGAATCTGGTTTTGTTAAAGTTTTAATTTGTTTTTATGATACACTTACTAACAACAAGAAACCGTTACGTTAGGGCCGGGCACTTGGCTGGTCACGTATTTTATTATTTACCGTAGCATTAGATAAGTATAAAGAGAAACCGTTGATTAGGTTACAAATAAATAAATACATGAAAATAGTTTTAGAAAAAAAAAATAAGATGCTAAAAACGTCATAATGTTGACTAATTGTTTTCTGCATTTTTTAATTTTGTCTTAATCTGCGTTTGCTATTTAATTTTCAAACATGTAAACAAATTAGTTCAAAAATAATAATCTTAATACCTAAACGTAAAGCTAAATAGATATTCAATTTGCTATAACATCAATTTGATATTAGGATTTAATACAATATAGATAGACTTATTGCTCCAACATAGTGTTAATTCTACACAGCTTGTTCAGCACAGTTTGTTCATTAGCTTCGGAACATGTCACGGGCGGTGTATGCCCAAGGTAGTTCTAGCATTTTGAAATCAATCGAGTAACAGAGTAAGTATGAAAAAATATTTGAGGTTGTAGTAAACGCAGAATTCATAGATAACACTTTGTTTAATTATAAAAGGGGTTATGTAGATCTCAGTAGGTACTTAATGTAATTTTAGTTTCATTTCTTTTGAGGGTTATATTATTTTATGATATAATTAGAATTAGCTTGTGAGCTTTTTATTATAGGGACATAGGTACTGATGAAATCGTATGATAAATTGAATTGGAATTACCAGTGCTCACAGGGATAAGGCTTGAGACAAAACCTTATTATTTAGGTTTGGTTAAACTGAAACGATCGGATTTTTAAAACAATACAAATAAAAGAAACAGAAATTGATGTGGGAAATGATTAAGCTATACAATTAGAGGTTAATTTAATTGTGAAATAAATGTTTATCGCTGGGTCTGGTGTTAGGGGCCTCACGTACAGTGGGTGGAGCCATAACATCACTTGGGTCATAGACCAATGAAAACAATATAAACGTTCCTCTTATCGCTTTTTGTACTTCGAGATGACGTACAGTTCGGCATGGCCGAGAAAGGTTATTTTCAAATTATAAGCATTTTTGTCCATTTCAATTGAACCGAACGTTCAAACGATACATTGACAAAGATTAGATTTATTATGATTTATTGGATAATTATTTTGTAAGATTAAGAAAAAGGTATTGTGAATACTGGTGTAATAACATGATGTTGTAATGGGCGTTTACCATTTTTTTTTTTTTTTTTTTGTAGTTATGGTCTGATCCTTTATATCTTCTTCAGTTCTCAAATATTTCCTTAATCAAGCTCACCTCTTTAAGCTACGATACTGAGCAGATTATCACATAAAAAAAAATTAAATTAAATTGCATTACAGCGATTACCGATAAATCAACCCAAATCTTTCATTTTCAATGGCCTGACCATTTTATGAAAAATAAATAAATTAAAAACAAGACAAAATAATGATGCTGTCAATGTCACGCTATTAATTTGGTTTGACATTTTAAGATGATAGCTGAATGTCATTCTGTGCTAACTGACGTTACAAACATTTACAAACTGTTGAGTCGGTGAAGCTGTACGGACATATTTTCGATCTGACTGTACAAGTACTATAAAAACGATGTTATTTGAGAGATATTTAGATGCCAATCAAATGTTCATGGTAATTTAAAATTACTTGTTTTAGGTTCCGATGTTTTTAATTATAACGAAGAAAACAACACAAAGTATAAATATTCGGAATAAATAGTTAGTAGTTTGTTTAACGTCCTGAAAATTGAATTTATACTTCGGTATGATCCTCCATCTCTTCTTCAATCGGTCTTTCGTTGCTGGAGACCGTGGTCACTGGGCTCATTTAAAGCGGACAGTCAGAGTCGATTGACTCTGTTCCAAAGTAGCTAACACCACCTATTGAAATTAATTTGAGGATGTGGCTTCTTTTACTTGGATTTGTTCTTTTTTTTTCCAAAGTAATGAGCATCAAATAGTACGGAAAATAAATAGCTTTTCTCAAGATTAATGTCTGCGAAATAATTGTTTTTACTTTGGTTCGTTAGGTATTATTTACTGTTATTGCTTCCAAAGTGAGGTATTGGTCGGAGTGACCATGTCAAAAATTTGTGAAAAGATAGTAAATGTTTATTGAATACGGTTTTCGGTAATATTGTCAGATTGACCGAGCGATGAATTATTCGAATCATTTTCATAATCACTGGCTAGTGTTTTGATACAACGGTTCTTGAATAGGAATGGCTTTTAGAATTATTTCTATAACAATTGTTTTGTAAAACTGATTACATCCATTGTTATTAATTGGGTTTGTTAATTTAGCATAAATATTTAAACTAATTGGATTTGTCAGTATATAATTTGTGTCCAATTAACATTAGATGTTTAAAATGACAAACTTAACAAAACAGTATTTACGTTAGTTACTGCTGGTCGGTCACTGCCCTGATATCTTTCTGAAATTCACGCGCAGCAGGTGATAGGACTGATATGTCAAGGCCAGGGACTATTATAGGAACTGCTGGTCGGTCACTGCCCTGATATCTTTCTGAAATTCACGCGCAGCAGGTGATAGGACTGATATGTCAAGGCCAGAGACTATTGTATGAACTGCTGGTCGGCCACTGCCCTGATATCTTTCTGAAATTCACGCGCAGCAGGTGATAGGACTGATATGTCAAGGCCAGAGGCTATTGTATGAATTGTGAGACTTTTTGAAAATGTTTATGATTAGCTTGGTACTTCGAGAGCGAAGTACAGGTCAGTCTGGCCGTGATAGATTATTCAAATAATTTCAGTTTGCTTAAAACACTTCTTTTTTTAATTGGACATAAAAAGAGACACCCTTATGTTAACTATAACCCTGTTTACATTTGATACACAATTCCTCATCAGAATATTATCAATAATGATATATAGATGTAATTATTATGTATACAATATTTAATTGTTGAATTTACTAAATGATTTGTATAACAAACTTATTTTTCTTAAATCAAACACTGATTTGACTCAACCGTCAATTTTGAAATCATAGTCGTTTGTTAACGGGTATAAAAGGCCGGAGCCACAGTGAAACAGTCAGTTGCTTCACAGATGTTCAGTGGGTTAGTTCTAGTGCTGTTATTGTGTGGAAAGGATCGACCAGAGGTCACGTAAGTTAAGTAATTGATATTATATCCTAATTATTGCCTATTATGACAATGTTGTTGTTCTGTTTATAGTGTTGCCAACCTTGCTAATGTTTTAAATCATATAAATGGAATATTCATATTATTCTTTTCCTAGATATTGTTATATTGTGGATTACGTTGATATTATTCTGAGTTCTCTTGGACAATGGTCCATGAGATAGAATTAATGTATTTATGATAATGACAATGTATGGCAATGTAAGAAATGTGTTGATATAATACTTCAGTACTGTTTCCATGGAGTTTCTTGTCCTTCTTCTCCATGAAGACCTAGTTTTGGAACGGACGACTAGCTTTCTGATTAATACTGACAAGCCTAATTGAAATATATGTGTAGTCTTGTCTTTCTGTGCTTTATTTATTGAAACCCTTTCCTATACACAGTAAATAGGCCGTTATCATTCTGACATTCAAAGCTTGATAATTGGTATATATATATACACTTATAGTTATATACTGCTTAATATAACACATGCATAGCATGACCACCGTAGAAAGGGGTTTCATTGACGGAAGAATAGACAAAATCACAGATTATAGAAAGAATAAAGACAGAATTAAAGATTGTAGAAAAATTTGTACCGTTTTATGCTGGCGTAGCATGACAGTTCTATCTCTATTCTACTAAGAATAGACAAAGTTCTTTCTATTGTGGTCATGCTACGCGTGCTGAACAGAGCCCGGGCTCTGTTCACGTTGATACAGCCTACTCTCTCTTCCAGCGAGAAGGCCTGTGTCCCAGCAGGGGGAACGTTATAGGACGATTATTCTTATGAAGATTTCTTCAGAATTGGCTTCTGGTACTGGGACCCAGAATAATAGGTAGAAGCGAAAAGGTACAACAGTGAGCCTTTGTTGTCATTAAGTCAGATATTATAACCGCCATGGGATGTGTCGGAACTCATAAAAACAAAAGGAGTATATTAATTAATAGGTTTCAGTGACTGGTGGACTGTTGACTGGCCTGTTAGTCTAGTGGTTAGTGACCCTGACCGCTAAGACTGAGGTCGTGGGTTCGATTCCCACCCAGGACAAATCTTTGTGTGATGAGCACGATCATTTGTTCTGTGTCTGGGTGTAATTTATCTATAATATGTATGTATTTAGAAATATATAAGTATGTTTATCAGTTGTCTGGTTGCCATAGTACAGGCTCTGCCTAGTTTGGGATCAGATAACGCTGTGTTGGTTGTCTTAAGATATTTATTTATTATTTAGTGAGAATCAAGTCGAAGTGCGAAGTAATTAATGCCTCATCCTTAGGATAGAAGCGATAGGCACCTGTTCCACTGCGGATGGTTAGCAAATTCGAAAATGTTCGCTTAATATATTATTACGAATTTCTTTACGGTTTTACTCAACAACAATTTTACGATAGACTTCGATCAGCATTTCATGACGAAGCCCCAACTGCCACTGTTTACAACAGGTGAGTTTAAACATGGTCGAAGCATACTCACTGGTAATTCACGAGAAGGATGTCCTTCTACAACGACTACTGAAGATAACGTGAGTGCTGTGCGGCTAACGATAGAAGCTGATAGAAGGAAGACATATCAACAGATTCGGGCAGCTTTAGGCATTGGTATGACTCAAGTACGAGTACAATAAATCATACATGGGTATTTATTTCGTCAGAAAGCTTTGTACTAGTTGGATACCTCATAATTTGACGGAAGATCAAAAACGCAGCAGTTTGCCGCTCAATGCTTGAAAAGTATGACGGACCTGGTCGAATGCTCTATATGAATGCCGTTGTTATGCCAAACTGGATATTGTTACGATCCCGAAACCAAAAGACATAAGCGAAATCGATATTTCCATTCGAAGATTTACTGACAAAAGTAAAGAAAGGTCAACGGAAAGAGATGCCTCATTCTTTGGACGGACGGTCATTTCGCAAGAATCGTCCCAGAAGATAAAAGAGCTGTTAATGCAAATTGGTATGTCAGTCATTGTTAACCAGTTGTCTTGGAAAATGTTAGACTGCAGCGCCCAAGAAGCAGTATCGTTCTCCACCACGACAACGCTCCCGCTCACTCCGTCAGACGGACTATCAATTTTATTTGTGATCACCATCGCCTTGTGGATTTTATTTATTCCCAAAAGTAAAAGATAAACTTAGAGGAATTTATTTTATGAACCCTGAAAATACCGTGGCTGCGTTTGAAAAAGACATGGAAGAAATTCTTAAAGAAGAGTGGGCCCACTGCTCACTCACAGATTCGATCGCATACGACGGTGCTTAGAAAGGAACGGAGACTACTTCGAAAAGCAAGAAAAATATTAATAGGCTTCTACATCTGTCCGTTTCCTATTTTCTAAAAATCTTTAAGTGTGACCCATAAATGTAGGACTATTCCTGCGTGCAGAGCTCGGCCACTATAGTAACGTTTACCTAAATCCAATCAAACAATGCCATCGGATTATTGCTGAGCCCTTGTTTTTGAACAGGAGAAAAAGACTGAAAAACGGGTGATCAGGAATCTGTGATCATTGTAACAGAGCCTGAAAAATGTATTGGCCATCATCAGGGAATTTAATTTTTATAACAAAACACTAATTAGAGTCATAATTAGTCGCTAAATATCAGAATAAGTCGCTCACTGGTTCAAAAGTTATAAGGGTTTATAGGTGGCCGATCTGGTGAGAACTTACCCCAGCATGGCCCATTTGAATCTCAAAAGTTAGGGCACTTCGCGAAGATCTGTTTTCCCTCAAATTTTGTCGCTAATTAGTCAGAGTTAGTCGCCTAATATCAAAATCTGTCGGTCACTGGTTCAAACGTTATAAGCGTTTCTGCACCTAGTGGAGACCTGTTTTCTCCCATATTTAGTCGATAATTAGCCAAAATTAGTCGGAAGTAACAGTACTTTTAAAACAAAAAACTTAAATACAGATTCGAAGACACCGACTTCCGTAATTAACGTTATTTTTCACTTTGTAGTGTTTTTAAGGAAGTCGGTTGTTATTATTTTGAAAAAAGTTTTTTGTCACATCTTTTAAATCACATAGTTGTCTTATAACATCATTCCTCAGCCTATCATTCACAGTCACACCACACATGCTTCGCAACAAATCCATTTCCACAGCATTTATTCTGCTTTCATGCTTCTTTTGCCACACCCAACATCCACCTCCATACATAAGCGTAGATACCAGAAAACCATCGTGGACAACCAGTCGAGCTTATTCCGACATCAACTGGTTGTTCACAAACGCATGTATCGCACCATTCACTTTATTTCCCGCATTTACTCTTCCTTCCACATCTTAATCAATATTTCCGTCGCTTGTAAACAATTTCCCCAAATACACGAACTCACATACGTGCTCCACACTCTTATCTTTTACTTTCGCATCACACACCGATACATTATCTTCTCTTTCAAACACCATGACCTTCGTCTTTTTCATATTTATATTCATTCCCAGTCAAAGGCCTTTTTCCAAGTTAACAAAAGCACAGTAGACTTTCTGGTGCTTTGCCAGATGTTTTTCGGCTATAAACCTTGGAGAGAAGATCAGATCCATACAGCGTAATCCCTCTCTAAATCCTGCCTGCACATCCTATATTTCTTCACCTGGCACTCCTATCATTCTATTTATTAAAACCTTCATATACAGTTTGCTGACAACACTAAAAATACTAATGCTGCGGTAGTTTTTACACCCTGATGTGAGCAATTATATAGTGGTACAATTACAGCCTTAACCAATCATCCGGTACACGGTCATATTAAAGATCACATATTAAAGATCCGGCACAACAGGCTTGCTACCACTCTGCAGCATTTCAGCAAACCCTCTATCGCACCCTGCAGCTTTCCCAACTTTCACCCCTTTCAGAGCTCCTATTTTTCTATTTAATTTTCTTCAACGACATGTGGGTTTGAGTCTTCAAAACTGGTATCTGCTCTACCCACTCCTTGCGCCACTCTCTTGAAAACATTCAAAGTGTCACTTCCAACATTCCAAGACCTAACATAAGAATGTTAGGTCTAACCTTGCTTAGTAAACATCCACGTTCTGCTCTTAGAACATTCATACTCGATGTTGCTGTTACTCCGCGAGCCGTCTTAACATTTCCAGAACGGCTTAACATTGGCCCTGAAGTTATCAGAGTACTTCCTGTTATATGTTTCTTCCTTTATTTATCATTTTTACAATCTCTTTCACTTTCATTTCGAAGTATTTCTTGTTAACTCTTTTCATACTTTCTGTCCCATTCGATGTCTTATTCATCCTATTTTGGGCCTTATAGGCTAACAAATATAACCAGGCATCTTTTCTCTTCCGCAAAACGTGTTTAACTTCACCATCTACCCAAGAATACCACCACTACTCCACCACACCACTACCACTATTCTACTACCACTATTCCTCCGTGCCACACCACATACTTTTGTGGCTACATGCACCATTCTATTTTTTAAGTATATCCCATACTTCTCCTATACTAAAATCATTTGTATCATCCAATATTTTACCCATCTTCACCTTTACTTCCCGCCTAAATTCCTCTTTTACCTACTTTAAATTCTTGCAGTCTTTCTACTTTTATTATTTCTAGTGCAGTTACAGGAGCTCTAACTCGGTAACGCCAATGTCTGAACAGACCATCCACCCGACACAGTACCAGATAATGGTCGTTCCCTACATTAACACCCTGATATGCTCTAGTATACTTTAGATTTTAGACTTTAGATTATGCATATATATATATATAATTGTACAAAGACTTACTTTTAGAGTATCGAACCTCCACCATTTATAGCTAGTTTTAAAAAGACCGCCGCCTTGTCGAAATATTCTGAACATCCGAGCCCATTTGTCGAATGGTATATACGACATTTTGTTGATCACACACTGAAAATTGAGTTGTAGGTAAGTACTATTGCTTTAAATTTGTTTTAATAAGATTTAGTTTATATTCTGCCGATTGTGCCTTGTGCCTTGTCAGATTACGTCACGTCAAATAATGACAGGTAACTATCAGGAAAAGGTAAAATGTTAACAAAAAGGTCGTGGGAACCTTCTTGCTTATTAGACGTAGACAAAAACACAACACACTTATTTACTCTTAAAAGGGGTTGACGTAAAAAATACAATAAATATAAAACACGAAGAAAGCAACATAATAATTTATTTTAATCACTTGATTCACGTACAGATTCACAGCCTAATCCAGAAATACGAACGAACAATAAACGACAGATCTCTTGTAAACTGCCGCGCGAACTTTACTTGCAGGTATACACGGCTACATATAAAGCTATACATTCCCAGTTTTAGCTGACTTCGCAGTGTATAGGCTTTTCGTACAATGATGAGCAAGCTGATTCTGGAAATGTATAGCTTGATTTGCCGCCGTACGTACTAAAATGGCGTAACATAATAATTATCAACATAAATATAAAACAAAGCCGGTTTTGAAAAGCCTAAAAATGTTCACGTCTTTATTCGGTTTTCTGATAATGTACATACATACATAAACTCACGTCTTTTTCTATGGGGGTCAGCACAAACTACAGAACGCCACCTGCTACGATGCTGCTACGATGCTTATACGATTTTTGATTCGCTTACGCTCACACATCTGTTCATACATGCACGCCGGTTACCTGTACCCGCACCTGACCTTTCTGAAGAACATCACCAATAATGTCACTATACAGGGTGTCCAGTAAATAGCACGACATACTGCAGGGGGTGATAGCTTGGGTCACTACCTATCAATACAACACAATATGTTCAGCAAAATCTTACTTATTTTTTTTTTCACCACTGTAGGTTAAATTTAAGTGATAAGAAAATAGTTCTGTGCAAATTTAAACAAAAAATAGTAATTCTTGAAAACATTCTTGTCTTTGATAGAAAAAAGACTTATCAATGAGTAAAGTATTCACGAATAATTTGATGTAAAAAAAAGTACTAGAAAAGGATTTTTTCATTACTGATGCTTAAAAATCTGTTTCAAGGTAGAGATTTTTCGGTATTTCGGAAAATTTTGTAAAACTGTAAATCCGTAAGATTTTGCTGAACATATATTGTGTTGTATTGATAGGTAGTGACCCAAGCTATCACCCCCTGCAGTATGTCGTGCTATTTACTGGACACCCTGTATGTTCTCCTAGGTACCGTGTGGTGCCGGACGTAAAGAAGAACACCACCCCATTTCTTCCCGTGGGTGTCGTAAAAGGCAACTAAGGGACTAACTAAAGAATGGGCAGCAGCGTTCTCTATGCATTTTACCACCATACTGCGATCGCCAACCCGCCTGCCAAGCGTGGCGATTATGGCAAAGCCCCCAAATTGGGGGAGGCCTAAGTCCAGCAGTGGACGTCTTACGGCTGAAATGATGATGATGATGATGTTCTCCTAGGGCGTCCCCTTCCGGCGTGTCCAGTCACAACTGCCCTGTATACCTTTTGTTAGCCGCCCTTCATTCATCGTCTCAACATGACCAAACCATCTAAGTATTATTGTATTGTATAATAAGCTGATACCGGCAACGCCACGTTCAAGTCCACATTTTGCATAAAGATAAAGTAGGTAATATACAGGATGTATCGTACTGAATAATTTACAGCAGTTACTTAAAAATCCTTTTCAAGAAAAATCAGACCACCATTTGGCGCCACTTTGACAAAAGGTCCTCCATTTCGACAATGAATATAAAACTATTTCATTCATTCGTTTTCAAACAGTCACGACTAAGGAAAAAGTAGGCGCTTTGACACTTTTGACAGGTGCCCGGACCCGACGTTTCTGTGCTGCCATCTAGTGATCGTCATTTCAGAAAACCCTCATTATGGACTTGCTTCCAGAACACAATATATTGGGGTGTTCAATTGTAGCAGACAAAAAGGTCATATCGCCTAGTCATAATTAGGCTAAATACATAAATATGTTGAATTACAGTCACACATTACAAGATTCGACAACAGACTCAACAGAATACGTTTTAAGACACCTCTCATGCTAAATTCACATTAGCAGAGTCGAAGCGATGCGACATGCATTTACACTTTATTTATATTGAACTGTATCTTTAAGCAATGGGTGATTGATATAGAGATACTTTTTTTCAAAAGTAGAAAAATATATCAATTTTATCGGGTCATCTTTAAAATCATACAAATGAACCACTCTTTACATTTATTTTACACCGATTAATCCTTTCGAATGTTGAACATAACTGCGGTTTACATGGTTAATTTTTTCCATTCCGTTATCGCGCCATGATAACAGACTATTTGCTGCATTAATTTTAAGCCCGTACTCTTCAGGACATTTGGTACCAACAAGACGGCACTACGTGTCATGCAGTCCGAAATCATGGCTTTGTTGAGAGAACAATTCAGTGTACATTTATTTTATTTAGTTTTTTCGCTTCGGACCGGTGAAGTGGCCACGTAGATCGTGTTATATCTCTAGATTTATTCTTTTGGAATTATGTAAAGTCCTAAGTCTACAATATGTACATCATGCCCTACATGCTCAATACGGTTAAGGAATTGGAAGCCAATATTCGTCACATAATAACCGACATAGCCCTAAAAATTGCCAAACTTAAGTGGCAGTGGGCAGGGCACCATGCTCGCAGGACAGACGGCCGATGGGGTCGGAAGGTTCTGGAATGGCGAGCGCGTAAAAAAAGACGTAGTGTTGGAAGGCTTCCCACAAGATAGAACGATGACCTGGTGAAAGTCGCAGGAATCCGCTGGATGCGAAAAGCACAGAACCGGTCGAAGTGGCGGTCCTTAGGGGAGGCCTATCCAGCAGTGGACGGGTTTCGGCTGAAATGATGATGATGAGCATGATGTTATTCGCCATATACCAGTCGAAATAATCTTAAAATAATGAATGTAAGGAATGGTTCTCTTGTATCATAATAAGGATGATAAGAAATAAAACGAACGTTATCATTATTTTTTTACTATTGAAAAAGTGCATCTGTAGAATCACGTTACTATACGTCTTGTAAGTTAATATAAAGACGCACGCCCACTCCACGAGAGCAGTGATCGGTAAACGCAGTAGCAACCAAGTAGCTACTGACGCGTGAACATGACGTTTCCACCACTACGATCAGCGACGACCCATCGTTACATCTTTGCCAATGTGAATAGAACCTTACGGCCTTTTGAATTTAAGTGTTTATTGCCTACGGCGTCGCACTGCGCTCGCGACGTGTCAATTGTATAGAATAAATCTACCGTCCGTGCGCATTACGACTCAAGCACCGCTTCGGCGCTGCCGCAGTACGGCATCAAACGTTACAATTGAAAGAGCCCTTTATGTGAGCAAGTAAAGTTCGCGCGTTTAAGTGACATAAATATTACAACACTTCATAAATAATATTATGTACCTATACTGTAAATAAATTATATCATTAATTTAAATGGGAAGACATACTCCAGTGCGAAGTTAACTTAACTATTGTATTGAGAGTTGATAGCCAGGATGAAACAGATTAAATATTACACCTGAACCAAACTATGATTTAAATACCAAATCACCGTTAAATAAAGCCCTACCTCAGAAATAATCCAAGAAGTACACCAGTAACAATTTTAATCCGTACAACATTACACTGATCCTATTTGTTTCAAAAACTTTTCATCCCGGCTACTAGCCCCAAAAGACAACATATACTAATCATTTTTTAGAAATGAGATTTCAAGACCATTCTTTTAATAATTATCTTTCCAATTTTCTGCATTATGAAAATCTTTTCTGATACTGGCCTTGCAATCCTATTCTCGAAAGTCTCTCTATTTAAAAAGTAAAAGTCTAAACATATAAACAGTAAATAAAAATAATTTGTACCAAATAAATCTCAAAACTCCGAATGGCACGTAAATAACCCAATTTATACAAAAATATAACCAAGAACACTTTTAAGTACTAATTAATTAAGTACAATCTGAAATTGTATAATAATAATATAAGAAAATCACATTTTATACCAGTGTACATAGAACTTATCACCGAAATAACATTATATTGTTACCCTTATCGTGGTGTATCTTACTTAAAAATATAATATCTAAAAAAACAGAATGAAAATACAGTTAAAATGACGCATCTCCTTTATATGAATCCAGTAAAATGTCTTCATCGGATTAATTTCCATAAATAAATTTATATCTATCGCAAATTCATGTGATTCGTTATTTCATGGTAAATACAATCACGTTGGTTCGAAGGCGAAACGTTATAACAAAGTAATACTGGACATATTTCGGAGCGCTACTCAAATACTACATACATACACCAATCAATATTACGAACAACATATAGAAGCATTAATAACGTGTCTAACACATAAACACAATATGAAATACTAAACTACTTTCATTGAACCGTAAAGTAATCAACTTTCAATAATTATAACTTGTAAAATGATAGCTCTTAGATTTAGCAAAAAAACTGTAATACTGTGTTAGGGTAACACTTTTTCCTATATAACTTAATATTATATTCTTATTGCATTGTTTTGTCACAGAAACAATGTTGTTATACACATTAAAAGTTACTGTACAGAATTTATGAAAATATAATAAAGATTGTTTGTACATTCCTCGATGTATCGTCATTGTTTCTGAAACGCGTGATCTGTGAAAGACTTATTTTATGCTTGAATAATGTAGCAAGAGCAGTGAAATCAGCTATCTGGCATCCAGTTCGTCCATTGACTTCGATATGACAGTAATCTCCCAGTTCTCTACCTTTATTCTTTCTCTCCCTCACACTATTGTTCTACCGTGGACGAGGCTCTAATCACGTAAGACTCGCTAGCGCCGAACTGGCAGGATATTTTTCGTGTTTTCGATGTTGTTAGATATGAAACCTGCTTCTAATATCGTACAGTTCATAAAACTACTCATAAAATGCATTAACCATTATTTTAATAAACTTTCACGGTAATAAACAATCATACTTTAGTTTAATAACATGAATGAATATTGTGCCTGTGAACAAGGTTGAGAGTTTTTAAATCCAATTGAACTGTAGTAACATAGTTAAACAGTTCAACTGCTGTTAATTGTGGGGTCGTCTTTATTCAATTAATGAAACTTACTTTTCATTGCAAAGCAAATCAAATCCATTTGAGGTCATTTGATAGTCTACGTTTTCGAGAACAATCGCTTAGCTTTGCAGGTGTTCAGCACAGACCTTACAAGGTATAGTTTTTTTTGAAACAGTATATATTCTGGAAACTAATTATACATGAGTATAGTTACAAAGGAGTATTATTTTTTAAAAAAACAGTAGGAAACTGTAATGACAACAAGCCAGTGTACGGATAGAATAAAATTATATTACTGTATTTTAATACTTGTTTACTGTATCTTATCGCTATGTTGGCTAAGAAGCGTAAATATTTTGAAAGACATGCACACTGGTCAAAAGTTGTCTACGGACCAATAACGATACAGTTTTGATATGTGTAAATCCAAATCCATATACAAATTCCAAAAACATATCGTTATTGGTCCATAAACCACTTCCTATATAAATTTACCCAGCCTCCTTTACGTAGAAATGCAAAACTATCGTATTTTTCATAAACAATAAGTATATTCCCATAAAACTAAGAATAATACAATGTTACTATGACAAAACAACGCTTTATATACACAAATATTTTTTTTCTAACTCTAATGTACGTGACTTATACCTATGTATTGGTAAATATAATATATTTCAGTATTTCCACTAATACTTGCTATGAGATATACAAAGTCTGTCATATATAATTAATATTACAAACATCATCACTGATGGATATTATGTAAATATTTACCTATAATTTTTAACTGACTACGCAATTTTCAGAGAAAATACTTACAAATGGAAGAAGTAATTAGAATCAAGAACCAAGGGAATTAAAGAGTGATAGGATTCTCAATACCTGAAAAATCTCTTATAACAGGTCTACTGTTTCAATAAGACGGTACCTGAGGTAGTTTTGCGGTACGGGAGAGAGAAGGATGGTGGGTACGCCCGACTGCGGGCGAAAGACTGCGCTCTTGCGACACGTCACACCGTCACCCTTCCACACTGCACAACTACGTCATTCGCCGTCTCCGTTAAGCGGTTCATCTAAAGGTCAATTCTCGTAATTAAAAAGTTCAAAATGTAGTCGCAGTCTCACCTCGACGACAATCAATAGTCAAAAATGTACGGAAATTAAAGGTATTTTTGTCAGATTGAGACAGAGACCAGATTGTGAACGTTCTTAAAATTACGAGAATTGCCCGTCTGTTGTAAATGACGTGAAATCTCAAGCGAGCTATTCTAATTGGGTAAAAAAATCAACCAATCATAAGTCGACATTCGATTTGCCAGCGATTCAAATTCATTATCCTTTCAGAAATCGGGAGTTAACACTGTAAAAAAAGTCATTTTGACTTTGAATAACTGTGTAAAGAGAAACAGGCCCTTATGACATAGCCCATATTTTAATAAGACTGATCAAATTCGACGTCCCTTTCGCCTCCCAAATATGAAAGACATTTACAGAGAAATTTGGGCAGATTTTATCCTTATTACATCTTGTAGTTACTTGGACAGAAATTAGAAACGAGATCTATAAACGCTACTTCGCACTTACTTTAGCCAAGCGTTATTCCTGTCACAGGCTTACAACTGTCAAGCTACAGGATCAAATGAAATTATTTATCGCAACTTCCGAAGACTATCGGGTATCAATGTCTAAGTCATAGCACGTTCTCAGTGACGTTTATAGGTTATCGGATTTAGAAAGAACATATTACTCGAGGTTCAGACAGCAGTTTTAATACAATGACAATTATTATCATCATAATATCTATATTGACTATTTTTCAAACGGCTAAACATTTCCTAATTATTGCCGGGTGGCATTTTATCACTGTATTATACCAACAACAGTTCATTTTTATTCAACACAGACAATATTTGGCATATATTTCGTTTATTTCATTCCGCTGGGGCTTACAAATCGATCTAAAGTAAAAAACTTTTTTCCCCGGTTATTTTGCAGTTCTACAAGTATATTTTTGCACGGATACATTACTCATAATAATGTACAATTTGTTAAATTCCTATGAAATACTAATAATGTTCAATTGTGAGTGAGGTACGCTATTGTGCGCTTTATAATTATTAACGTGACGATATTATCGTGCATGCTCATATTTCCAAATGTTTTACGGACTTGACGTTCGACGATATATCGTCACATTAGAAAATATAAAACCGCACAAGAATTAATATAGTATTAAGTTTTCTCATGACGGAGAACAGTATAGTCGAAGATAAATCTGTTTCAACTAAAACTCATATCGATACTAAGAAGAATAATAACTCTCAGGTTGAAACTATCCTATTGTCACGTCGGTATCAAGCAAAAATAGACCTTGATATATTACGAATTACAACTGATTTTCAACCGAAGAGTTGAAAATCAAGTACGAGGTCGACTGTTTTAGACGCCGTAAAACTTACACAACGCGCTTTTATAACAAACATTTTGAAGTTTTGAGGGTTCATTGATTTCTCAGTAAATTCTGTTAACTCGAAATCGGCACAATATACAGGCAGAATTGCAAAGGTGAAAACTATAATTATATTGCTTAGCTTACTAACTTTGTGCGTTGCTTGCTTTGTATAAATGATGCGAATATTTTCAAACAAACACGCATTTCTTTTACGAAGGCAAATCTTATTGTCACGTATTTTTTGTTATTCAAGAATCGGCTTGTGTGTATAAAGACAACATCGACATTAACACTTCATAATATAAAAATATCTGATTTAACTTGGCTAGTTTTCGTTATCACAGTGTGAGTGCCGCCAGCGGCGATATCGACAGAGTACCAAAAATCTAGACGCACATACCTACATTGAATCTATCGTTGATTTAGTTACTTTTTTATCAATTGGTATCCCCAGCGGAATTACATAAACGAAAATAAATATTACGAGAGAAGGAAGACTGTCTTCTAACAAATTTTGTTTGCCAGAAAGGAAAATTTGTGCAATGAAATCATATGACATATTTTGCTATCTAAATCAAACTCGGGTATGAAAACATATCTGTGGGTACAGAACAAGACGAATAAAATTAGCTTACAGTGTTTACAGAGTTACCCTATAAGAAAAAGAGGTGTCGTGAGGACACCCGGTTGGAACGAAATTCCTTTCAATGCACGAGACTTCGTCACCGCACTTATATTACGGACAAAATGTCACGTATCCAGAGTATGACGTGCGATAAGAAACTACGTTCCATAAAGTCCGAACCACAAAAATAACGCATTGACAGTAAAAGGTATTTTGTGTCTCCTTCAGTATCCTTCAAAAGATTAATAAATAATTGACATTCTCATCTACTTTAGAATGGCACTATGCAATGTAGAAGTCTTTTTACCCCTTATTAACAAACGTTTCGTAAAGTTAAACCTCTAAAAATAGCTTTACAGCGTCGAGTAATTTTTTCTATTATGACCTATTTCGGGCTTTATCTCCCCCATTCCGACTCCAACGGTACTTAAATCTTGGTAAGGTCTAAGGTATATTTAAGACTTGAGCCGGTTTCGACTTCTCCAATCCAGTTAACTATCAAGTAAACGTTTCGTTGGCTGCTAAACTTGGTTATTCGCTAATAATCATAGAGAGAAACAAATTAGCACAATTTACGAGGGCGATGCAAAGAAGGATATTGGGTGTAAGTATTAAAAACACTGAGTAGGTTGCCAAACCGAAGTTACAGCTATATTGCTTCGTATAGACTATTTGAAATGGTGTTTAACATGATACAGGCTTCTATCTATGTACTAAAATGGAGCAAACAAGTGACCCAAGAGACGAGACTATATAAAAGAAGCATAAAAAAACAATGGTAATATGATATCCGTCTAACCTTGAATCCAAACTGGACCAGATCTTATATTTTTCTTTTAGTCCAAATACTGTTACCAATCACCCAAATTTCGGAAAGTAACATCTTTATTATCCTACCCTTCAAAGACGACCTATCTGTATCTTCCTAATAACTAACTTTACTCCACATTTATCAATAAGGGGGTTACGGTGTAGAAACACTAAGTTATCATCACAACTTCATACAAATTCAGGTCCAATTACTATTATACTCATTGGAAGAATTATACTATTATTGGAAAACACTATTATTACTTTGTAATACAAAACTTCTACAAATTGTATAAATGGATAATATTGTAATTCTATTATGTATATTTTGGCACTATGATTATGGAAGATTAAATTGATGTTGAATACTGGTTCTGTAATACTAATTTAGGCACAGGAATCATTAAAGGCTTTAAACTTACGGAGTCGAGGCGCTTAATCTAGGCTTTTTCTTATTTTTCGAGTATCGTAATATAAATGATTGAACTCTATTACGTGCTCGATAGAGCTGAGTATAGTGCAAAGCCAGATTAAGAACCCCGACTTCAATTTATTGCAAATTTAGTAACTTTGAAGCCTCTATTCGTAACTATTTATTATCTGAGTATTGCAGTTTTACTACAGTAGTAGTGCGTGTTTAAGCTTTGGTCACTACAAGGCTAGTAGGTCCTGTCTATGAGGAAATTCAGCTACGCCCAATGAAGTGTCAGAAACCAACGCTATTTTTCATTTCTACACAACATGTATTACGTTATGATGCCTCAGAGCCTCGTAGTCACCAAAGCCTCAACTTATAAACAAAATCTATTAATATCCAAGAAAGAAAACCATATATTACTCGTGACACATAATTATTATCTCTGTAGTTATTGTATAATGATAAATAATCTTAGTTAACATTTTAAGTATTTAATAAACAACTTGGCAACTACATTGGAAGCTTTTGGTCTAAGTTATCGTAATAAATAACAATTTGAACGGTTCTATGCGAATAGTTTCGTTGCATGTTTTTTGTTAGTATATTTATTTAGAATAATCAGTGAATATAAGAAATATGTGTTACTAGAAAACGGAAGTCAAATATGCGTTTCTATACAAACGTATTTTATACTATAAACATGTCTAGCATTTCAAGAAAATTATAAAAAAATAAACTACTTTGCGAAAAATAAGATTCGCTCAGAAAGTAGTAATTATTGTACACATAATCTATTCTTCATAAACAAATTATTCTAGCGACATTCAATCATAATTGTGTTTTACCAATGTGAAAGAAGAATCTAAAATATTCTCTGGTCCACATTTTGCATATAATTCTGTATAAATCAAAACAAATAAATGAGATTTAATTCCAGAAATATCATATATACCTTTAATAAGTAAGTACCTACGTGGTAGCTTCAAAACTTAATAAATTAAATTTAAAATAAGTACAATTTTCTATAAGTATGTACTAACAAAATCAATCCATAGAGTTGCAATTTCGATCAAAATCGATGTTGACTAGGATTTAAGTCAAATCGACGATATAAGAGTCGATTTTTAGAATTTAACAGTATTATAAGGTGCAACGGTCCCAGCCCTACATTTGCCTGGAAGACTATTCTATTCTAAATTGCCAGAACATAATCGATTCATCGTCGAATTCATAATCGATATTAAATATTTTCTTATGCATATACAATAATACCACACAAATTCTTTCTTTAATTGGCTCAAAGCATACAATGTTTATATTATGATCGTTTCTTAACTAGTTTGAATCTTTATAATTTCATTACAACCTGCATTTAGAACGGCTATTGCACAATACTAGTAAATTCAAGATTTGAATACAAATGTTAAATCTACTGGTGTATTTATTTTAATATCACTATGTAATCACTTCAGGTATCGTTTCAGTACTCATTGAAGATTTTGGTACTAAAGTTGCAAACCGAAATAAATTTTGAATGATTTTACCGCCAAATTTGTTTAAGTTAATTTTTCTTATACTAAATCTGAAGATGCGTTATCTGCATTTACAATAGATTTAGACGTTCAAAAAACCATATGATATGAAGAACATTAGATTGTCACGACCATGAAAAGATTTATATAGTTTAGAATTTATTTTAGGTTTTTTTTTATGGTTTGGATGTACCTTTACGTTTGAGTAGATCCGTAAGTTCCTGCCGGTGGCCTGTAATCTGCGGGTAGGGCCATCACTTGTTTCTTTGTAAAGGCATACTTCCTTATTCCTATGTTCTTTTGAGTATTTTCTCGGCGACAACCCTCACTGAAAAGAATACCTCTATATTACGTTTTTATGTTAGGCAGATATAACTTTACTTTTAAATGAAAGGCCTCCCTTTGCCATGCAGTGGGAAAACATAAGCGGATTATTATTATTAAAACATTTTGTTTATTGCATTAAGCAACCTTATACATTACAATATATTTAAAAAAAAATGAATAATAAAATTATAAGAACATTGTTATTACTTTTAGTATTTGCCCCCCAAATAGGGGGAGGCCCATATCCAGCAGTGGACGTCTTGCGGCTGAGATGTATGTGATGATGTATGTATTTAGTATTAAGACGTAAAATTAATGTAATACTTTATTATGTTTTCTGTTTAATAAGTTGGCATCTCTACATAGAAGAGTCACGGCGTCTTTACTTGCCATGTTTAACATGTTACCTGTACCTACGTTAGAGAAAAAAATCTCAAGAAATAAACTTTTGTGTCAAAATCCCGAGATTTTCTTTAAAATAGCCATCAGCAACTATATAAAATGATTCGGCAATTAAAATTAGAGTTGTGAAATACAACGCCACATGCGCGGCATAATTAGCTGCCACACGTGTTAGAAAATGTTATGGCTACTGTCTAAATTGGCTGAAAAGTTGTGTAGGAATCGATTGTCATGGTATGGGCATCATCACCACCAGATAATGTTCCTACTGCTGCGACACAGGCCTTTGGCATATAATACTGTGGTATCAGGAAAATCCAGCGTATAGAAAGTTTTGAGTTTGAATGTGAAGACCAAAAAAAAAACCGGCCAAGTGCGAGTCGGACTCGCGCACCGAGGGTTCCGTACAAACCTGTAGGTATATAAGTAAAAGTTCACCCATCACGACAATCGAGTCGTAGTTCTGTTCTGTTTCTTAGCTTGGTTTTATTTCTGTCTGTGTTTTGTTCTGTTTATTATATGATGTAACTAAAAATTTACAGTTTTCGCAATTTTTCCTTTATCTGTGCTATAAGACGTTGCTTCGTACCAAATTTCAAAATTCTAGATCGACTGGAAGTACCCTTTAGGTTTTGAGTCCCTTGCGAGTTTCGAAAATTTGAGGAAATTTGCGGTATAAACGGCTATATCTTTTGATTGCGTTAGCTTAGAAGTTTGATTTTTTCACAGCTCCAAGGGACAGTAGACTTGAGTATTTGTTATAAATTTCAGCTTGATACCTCCACGCGTTCCTGAGAAAAAGGGTCTTGACAGACGGACGGACGGACGGACGGACGGACAACAAAGTGATCCTATAAGGGTTCCGCTTTTTCCTTTTGAGGTGCGGAACCCTAAAAAGGATGGATGGACTGTGTAAACACGGCCAGAAAGACGGGTGACTTCCGAGATTACGACAAAGAGAAGTTTGGAAGAAAAAACATGTTGCACAGACCCCAAATAAATTAGGAAAAGGACATGACAATGATGACTCTCGTCAAAATCTAATAAAATCTTACCTCCTCATAATACTGAGCGCTTTCTTCATCTCATGTTCAGCTAGATGATACTCCGTGGCGAGAATAGAACATTGTTCTAACGTCACCGACATTCCCGTTCTGTCCTTGGCACTTTTACATGATGTGAATCGAACACCTGGAATTTAAGACGCCAGTTTATTTACTTAGCTATAATCAGACTTGGGGCACACAGTTTAAAGCTCTTCTGTTACAGAGTAAGCACGAACATTGATCACCACGCTTCCTCGAGACGGGACGGGACGGACGGGTTGATTTCAGACTTATGTTAACAATAAATCCCGGTTTTCTCACGAAGTTTTTGTCTTCACCACGGTCAGTTATGTCCAAGATAGACTCAGAAAACGCATTTATTACATTTATAGCGTGATTTTCGAGTGATAATTGTAGTATATCATGCGTTTGATATCAGTTCGGAGTCTCGGTGTGTCCTTTGGAAAATGCCTCCTCCAACCCCTTCCAATTCTCCCTACAGTCATCTTCATCAAGTCTTACTCCATGTCCAGAGTACCATAGGATTGGAATTTTAGGGTATTGGGAGATTAGAATTTGAAGTTGTAACTTCTTGAGGCATACTTTGCTCTCTTTCTTAAACATTGAACAAAACGAAACCGTCACGCTCGTGTCGGTAACGCTGAATAGTGTAGGTATACTGGACTCGAGTCATGAGTTTTAACTTCTTTCTGGTGGCCTTCAGATAACTTATTTTTGATCCATTTCTCATCTCCCCTGGTATGGCATTTCCATTTCAATCTACTCGGTTTTAGTATTAATCTTGTGTTAATTTTTTTGCTTTCCTTGTCACAGGTCTGTGGTATGTTTGGGTATGTGCAGCCGTGGCATCAGCACCGCTTTGTCAACAGAAGAGTTGACAAAAATGACGTTCCGTATAGACAGTATGCCGGCAGCAAAGTAGAAATACTCAATTGCATTTTTTTTACGAAATTCAGTATTTTACATTACTAAATCACGATATAAAGATAACTAAGAATTTTTAAGTGTTGAAGTATCGTATTTGAAAAAAAAAACTTTACAGTAATTTTGGGCGTAACCATTTCCTCGGTAGTTGCCCTATTAACTAAATGATGTGAAATAGGAGAAGATAGCTTTGTTCGTCCATTAATTGCGTTCCAAACGGTCTCCTGTAAAATCATAATTGGTATCCGTATTTACTTTGTGACCGTCGAGTAGAAAGTTTTCCACTGTCTTTAGCATGGCGATTACAAAATCAAATTGTCTACACTACCACAGACAAGACGTATCAATTGTCAGTGTTTTTGACAGTTGGTGATAGAAAACTTTCCTCTGAAATAGTCTACTTAAAAAAAAACCTACACAAGATTGTTAGAAACGAAAGACAAAATGACAGATTGTAGAAGATTTCAACAGTGCGATGTCTAAAATGGAAAAACGAAACGTCTCTTTGTATAGCAAAGAGATTGTCTATACTTCATAAAAAAGAAAGTTTCATGATAAGCTAGCTGTTGGTGGGTTGCGATTATCATTCCCCACGGTGACAGCTGACTGGCTTGGAAAAATATGTTCTCTGTTTATCGTTGTTACATAGAATACACTTTATTACGTACACTACAAATATTACAGATCTAAATGTAGAAATTTTACAATAGGTGACCCAATGGGCGGTATTATATTTTAAAGATACCCTTCGGATGGATTAACAGAGACAATCCTGCAGGTAGTCTGTGGTGTACCATTAACATATACACAATCATCATCTGCCTCGCCTTTTCCCAACTATGTTGGGATCGGCTTCCCGTCTAACCAGATGCAACTAAATACCATATTTTACATGAAGTGACTGCCTATCTGACCTCCACAACTCAGTTACTGTATACTTATCTAAATAAATACATACAATAATAATCAAGAAACAAAGTGAAAAAGAACCTTAAAATTATGTTTAACAGGTTGAAATTACAGAAACAATTAAAAAAGCCACTGTCTCGCGTGGATCTACGTTGCCGGCTTACAAACGGTTTAGCAGAAAGATGGTATCTTATTTCCATTATTTTTAAAATTAACAAAGTTTGTGTACGTCAGATCGACATGGGCAAAGCATTCCAAAACCATACTGTTTGACTGTAAAGTATTTATCATAAAAGCTGGTACAATGTATCGGCATCTCTAGTTTTCCGATATTAATATATCTATTAATTTTTTGCTCCCCTGACCCTTGCCGTCGCATCGAATTGCCTGCCAGTTTTCACCCATTTTTCGTTGCTGCTCCCCTCCTTTTGATCGTAGCGTGATGTTATATAGCATATAGCCTTCCTCAATAAATAGGCTACCCAAAAAAATAAAGAATTTTTCGGTTCGGACCAGTAGTTCCTGAGATTACCGCGATCAACCAAACAAACAAACCAACTCTTCAGCTTTATAACATTAGTATAGATGTGTGTCATGAGGGAACTTCAACGTTATTTAAGATAAGATGGGTTGTAGAATTGTAAGGAATACTGTAGAGAAAGTGAAATAATTTAAGAGAATAGTTGGGAGTTCTTCTAGTTTTAGTTTTCCTATTGTGTCTTCCAGGGGCTGATGTGTGCTTGAGTGTTCCGGTTTGTAAGTTTCTTTTACAAAGGGGTCATGTAAATAGCATTCGTTCTTTTTATTATACCTGGGCTCCTTATTCTGGCCCCTCTTCATCATCCCGAGCTGGGTGAGTTGGAAAACGCTTCCTTTTGTCCTTGCTTTATAATGTATTTTACGAGAACGGACCGTTTCCCAGTCTGTATGCGTCGCTTATTTCCCATTTGTTGAAGTCTAGTTCTATTCCACCTACTTTCCCGCGTTGTTGCGTCGTTTAGTCTCTAACATATATCCCGATGCTACTACTACTTGCTACTCTTCTCCTCTCTTCGAACTCCATGAAGAAAAATGTTGTTCTACCTCTTTTGTTCTTCAATGTCTTTATTTCGTTATGTAGCTTAAGTTTTCTACACTAAGTTTTAAGTTTTCATCTATGGTAACAGTTAAGAAATAACTAAAAAGTTCACCCAGATCATTCGTTGGCAAGTCGTCTTTGTCACATTTAATTTGGTGCTCATTTGCTCGTACATTTTCGCAATAATCTTATTTAGCTGATTTCCCAAGACTCATTATATTTCAATTTCTACTATTTGCATGATTTTTATTTTTGTTGGCAGCACAAAGATTAGGTTGGTATCCCCAAAAATTTGTCTATGGTTTGCTGTTATTTTTCATCTTGACAATACTGAATTAGTTGTCAAATTGACAGCTTGTCAGATGTCAGGTTGACAGCTTGTCACTGTCAGGTGTCAGGTTGACAGGATGTCACTGTCAGGTGTCAGGTTGACAGCTTGTAGCTGTCAGATGTCACTTTACAGCTTGTCACTTGTATTAATTTGGACGCTGCTTCGCTATTGTTTTGTTACATGTCTTTACATTATTTATTATGATTGTAATTTAGCAACACCATTATTACGGCCAGTATTTTGGTTTGCAAATGTATAGAGATCAATTTCACAAGGAAAAGTCGTCGCCGTCACATTGGTAATTGCCGGATGCACGAGTTTGTGGGTCCAATCACAGCGTAGTGCATGGCCTTAACCACTGGACTATCAAACCATGACAGTACTTAATGTGATCTTGAAATAAGCAGCAACAATAGTTATTATTATAGCAAGCTTGTACCATCCCATTGCTGACTCCACTCGTCTCACTTCACTACAGAGAAAACAGTAGTGTCACTCCGGTAAGGCAGATTTACTGAGTTAGGAATTAATTTAGGGTTCACCGTCTTCATACACATTAAAAGTTTTAAAATCTTACCATTCATAAGCCTGGTTGCTAGTGAGGCTAAATGTAGTACTTCAACGTTTTTGGGAACTTTCTTGTGCACACATATCCTCAGGGTTTCCATGACTTCCTCGAGAGGCTTAGTTCTTGATGATGCTGTAATTAAAATCAGATATTATGCGTCAAAAAGTTTACTTTCTCGTTTCAGTAAAAACTATAATTAGATCCTAACAAACTCAAAAATACTCATGTCCTAATCCCAATTTATTCGGGGTCTGCGTATCATGTCTTCTTTCAAACTTCTCTATTAGTCGTGATCTCAGTAGTCACTCCCTTTCTAGCCATATTATCTTTCACACAGTCTATCCATTGCTTCTTCGGTTTTCCTATACTCTTATTATTGATGGCTAGACAAGTAGAATTGTTTAAACGGATCTTATCATACATTTTACCTTATATTGACCACAGTTAGTCTGAAAGTGGCACCAATCACTGAAAAGTTGTGTGGAAATTATTTATATTGGCTAGAGGAGGAGGCGGAGGAATAAGGAAAATACTGTGTGGAAAGTTTAAGTAAGAATGACCATCTACATTCATCCCTAAAACTAGTATGGCTAAGGCACTCTTAGAATTTTACCACACATTTTAAGCCTCGGTGGAAGGATATATTTTCTTAAACGGCTCTTCTGTTCTCAAGATCACCTGGTTAATTTTAGCTTCAAGTTAGTGATAAGTAGTGAATAAATTCCGAGAGAACTTCTGTAATATGGGCCTTACGTTAGTTTCAACCTTAGTGCAGTTTTAATTTACTGGGAGTGTTTGTAAAGTAAAGCATTTGTGAGGTCGACTGAGACATATAAATGAGACAAACTTCGGAAAACAGTAATACTAATAAGACAGTAACCTCTGCTAGCCGCCATATGGTCCGTAGGAAATATCTTGCTATATTTGTGGTAGTACTTGTTGAGTCGGTCCAAGTTGTCGCTGTTGGAATGGTATTGTGGTGTCGTTTCGCCCAACGCCTCGGCTAGCGTCGCCTTTTCGTTGACACCGATGTTGAAGAACACTGCCGTTATTGTGAAAGATAGATGCTGGAAACAAGATAAACATTATGTGGTCAATGTCTAATGTTTGATATTCCTTACGGTCCGTTTAAGTATAATTGTGTTTATTTCGTATCATTCATTATTAATAAGGAAATTTCTCACTAATGGAAAACAGGCCTTTCTATGAGAGAGAGCAGGCTGTATTCCACCACACAGGCCCACTGCAGGTAAGCAGATGTTTGGAACTTTTAGTTCTAGGACATGCCAGTTACCTCACAATGTTTTCCTTCACCGTTTTGAATGCAGTGGTAAAAGTGAAGTGGTAACCCTTTCTTCAATTTTGGGGGAGTTTTCATCACTGAGACAGGTTTATGCAGATTCAGTGCTGATAATTGGATGGGACACGATTAGACGTAACAAATGATGAATATTTATTAGGCAATGAATTATTTATTCCTTCACCAGTTAGTGAAATTCTACAATGGCCAACAATACAACGGCAATATATTTTCGTATAAGTCTGCATCTACTAAGCTAACAAGCAATATCAATGGTCAAAGTTGTACCAATTGAAGTACAACAGAATAAAACCTACCTCTTTAGACGTAAACTTTGCGTACAGTGAGTCAGAAATAGGAATGTAGACTGTGAGCGCTCCGCGAGTTCCCGACACGTGTGGTACTGCAGTATTGCTGAAAAATGTTCATTATATGTATTGGTATATGATATGATATGTATTGTTATGGTATATCAACAATCGAATTCAAAGTGAACATCAACAACGATTTAGCAGTTTTATTTAACTAGATAGCATGAACCGTTGCCTAGTTACTCGAAAAATATCAGCCTCAATTGAAACCATATTAATAAAAATAAATTAATTTGTCACTTGATCTTAGGAGATAAAGCGAAAAATTATTTTAGTCACCTTAAGAGTCCAAGTTTCAATAATTTAATAGTTTTACAAACATACTTACTAAAAGGAAAGAATTGGTAAAAAATTTTTTTTTAAAGAAAAGAAAGAAAGTACGTTTATTTGCGGTAAATTTGACGCAAAGAAAGACTAAACACAACGACTGCAGGATTTGATCGCAAAAATATAATAAAGCAACTCAAAATTAAGTTTATTTAAATCATAAATTCATCAGCTGAACCGAAAACTACAAAATATTTCCATCACTTTTTTGACCGACTTGGGATTCTGGCATTTGGTAAGAAATCATGCAATACTAACAGTGCTGTCTTCTCATGTCGAATGCCAACGGGCACTTTCGAGTTGCTGCGCCTACAGAATAAGTAATGAACTAGGTATTTTAACAAACTAAATTAAAACCGTGGGGTACATTTGAAATATGTATTTTGGTGGGCTTGAAATGGAAACAGATTTTGCTAGTTAAGTCGATCTTATTTAACTACTAGCTTTTGCCAGCTTCTTCGCCCGCACATTACACATGTAATCCCTTTCCTTGAATCACTCTGTCTATTGATGAAAACCGCATTCAAGTCCGTTGCGTAGTTTATTAGATCTAAGCATACAGACGCGGGAAGCGATAATGTTTTAAACTATGTAAAGATACAGTCTTTATACAGATTTTTATAACTTAGTCTGTTATATCAATATTTACGGTACTTCCTCTCCAGAGTCGCTTGAACCATCCTCCCTGTTTAAGTATTATCATCAGTTGATACACCTGAATCTCACTCAGGTCATCACAATCTTACCTATGTCCAACTTTAGTCAGAGTAAACACGACAGTCTGTAGATCTTCTACGGCTACCACCATGTCTCCCCACATGGCCTTCTCAGTGGAATACAGACTCAGCAAGCCCTCGAACCCGCACAGTGGTCCTAAACCGGAGCTTAATAACTTGGCGACTATGTCACGTGGCATGGAACATAGCCAGCATAGTAAGCCGGCTGTTACTGTTGTTAACTGTAAGAAAATAATTGATTGTAGAAACGAGTAAGACGAGACAAGCTTCACTTAGCCTAGTGTAATTTATGCAATTCAAAATTAGTAACAATGCAAACCGAGGTCAAGGTCGAGGCACGTGGGTAGAAGGTGAACCCATCGAAGACTCAGGTCATTGTTGTTGGCAGCTCAAGGAAAATCCCTTGATAAATTGATCACACACACTTCTCCAGGTTCAGTTTAACGGAATTACTATTCCAGAAAGCCCTACGCTTAAAAACCTTGGAGTGTAGATTGCCTAACATCTTTGGTCTCCAGCTGTAGCAGGGGACCAAGTTTTTTTTTTACATCTGCCATGTCCCTGATACGACAGTGAAACTTTCTTCCAACTGCCATTAAAACTGCGCCAGCACGACCCTTTTTACTTCCCATCCTTGACTATGCTGACATCAGTTATCTCGATCTAACTGAGGCACTACTAGATAAACTTGAGTGACTTCAAAACTTTTGTCTAGGGTTTATAATTGGCTCGATTAATACGGTCACATTTTAAAATTCCATACAAAGCTCCAGTGGTTTTCCATACGTCAACACCGGAATGAGCATATGTTGTTTCAGCTCACAGTATTCTGTTCAATCCTACAACCCTTCTTCTTATCTTAAATAACGATTCAAGTTCCTTCATGACACACAACAGAAAACTTGTGACTAGAAATGGCCGATGCATTCTATCAGTTTTTATGACAATTCTTTTTCTGCCCAAGCAGTACGGTTATGTAATACTTTGCACGTGTCGGTAAGGCATGCTTAACAATTGTCTACTTTAAAAATAATGTTAAAAATAATATGTCAGAAAATAAATAAATGAGAATGAAAATGGTCAAATAACACTTTCTCTCTCTTTAACCTTCATCATTATTTATAGTTATTTGCTCATGGAACTATTATTGATTATTATCGGTTGTCTTTAAAAAATGTTAAGCCGATCACCCATTGTGTCACCATCGAAAGTAAAACTACATTTATATCTGTAATCCGCAAGGTGTACCTAATAAAGAGTATTCTATTCTAAAGGTATCAACGTGATACCAAGTTGCTTCCTTTCTGATACAATTGGCGATGACATTTGAGCATTACGTTTGCTTACCGGTTCTTCCCAGCTTAAACATTAGGGAATGGACTTTGGAGACTGTTTTTTGAAAGTCCTGACTTTTTTACTTCATATAATATATTATCTACTATGGTGGTGGCACTACCTGATGGCCTGCGACATTTGCGTTATGAATTTCGGTTAATATTGTCTACTAAATCTGACTAAGCCGTACTTTACTACATTGTTTAGCAGGCCAATATAATCGTGCACTTCTGGAAACATAGTTTATCAAACGGATAAGCTTTGTTTTTATTTATTTATTTAATTTTTTTATTTAATAACTTTGGATGACTTACAGCTAAAACAAACAGAATAAAAAAAAATGTGTGTGACACTGACAGCCAATTACAAGTCATCACTTATAGGAGCAAATTAGAAAGAAAGAAAGAGTGTGAACATCACAACACAGTTACCAAAAAAAAGAATAGAAGGAAAAAAAAACAGTATAACATTAATGCTTAAACTAAATTCACATTATAATTTTTAAGCTTTCACAGGCGCCATCATATAATGCAACAGGCGTAATTTAAATGTAGTGTTCTGTCGTATCGTATCTACATACCGCTTGAGAGAAGCATGTGTCCCTCCTCGTCTGTAAGGCAGCATGCTCACGAGCCCAGTGTGGCGACTCGCATCGAAGTCTCAACGCTGCGTGCGACACACGCATCCATCTCGCTGCATCGTCTGCACTCGACCTTACGCCGTCCATGAGGCCTTTTATTGTGTCTAAGTCTGCATCTGATGGAGCTGGAAATATGTTTTTCGTTTATGAAATTATTGACTTACGGAAAGATGGACGGTTTTACGACATATGGAAAAATATTGGATCATTAACAGACTACTTAAGACAGTTAATGTTACAAATTGTAACACAAAAAATGTTATATCTTTAGTACTTGAGATTGTCTAATCTATACTAATTGAAAGCTGGAGAGTTTGGTTGATTGTTTGTTTGTTTGTTTGGCTGAACGCACTAATCTCAGGAAGTACTGGTAGCCCATTTATCTAGGCTAGGCTATAGGCTATATAACGTCACGCTACGACCAATAGGAGCGGAGCATCAATGAAAAATGTTGCAAAAACGGGAAAAGTTATTCCTTTTGAGAGCTTCCGTTGCGCGCGCTGCATAAACAGTTAAAAAACGGTTCGTAAAAATCTGCATCGATTTAATAAAATAAATGATACGACATCATTTCTAGTATTAAACTAGAAATAAAGACAAGATAGATCAATCATTTTTCAGACTAACAGAAGTAGATACATCTTTTACTGTGTTTAATGTTACAACAAAAATCCTTGCATTTTCCAATCAAATGAAAGATGGTTTGAAAGTCATATTAAAAGTATTTTTGTAAACAAGCATATTACAAATTAGAGGATAACATCCAAGATAAGATGCTTGGTAACATTCTGGTCTAGCTCCATAGGATGACTGTCCTCGATAGACTATCAAATTGGTTTCTACGAGTAACTTAATTGTATAGTTTAGATTTTTTATTTTTTTATGACATTTATTTACATTCTGTGATTACTTTAACTCACACACTGACTTGTAAAAATGTTAGGATATGCGTATTCTTAGCCTTTGCAATGTTTGTAAATCTGTAACCACCATGCATCTATCATATAATTAATAAATCTCTCATTGCTTCAATTTCAATTATTTTACCTGTTGTGGTATGGTAATTTCATTCTAGGTGCATCGTCTTCACATATATGTGCAACTAACCCATTATGAGAGAAAATAAATAATTTTACTATTAATTTTTATACTTTTACGTATCTCGGCGTTGTGTCGGATTTATGGGGTAGTACGGTACGGGTCAGAGACAAGTGCTACCACTGGAAATTGATTAGATTATGATGAGATATTGTTGTGTTCAGATTATCAAAATTACTAGCTATTGCCAGCGGCTACGCCCGCGTGCAGGTCGGAAATATCCCACAGGAACGTAACACTGGGATAAAATGTAGCCTATTAATCCAACTTCTAAACTATCTGTATGACGAATTTCATCCAAAAATTGATTTACAAAAATCCAAACATACAAACTTTCAAATTTTGAATATTATTAAAGAATATGTACTTTTACAAAACATCTAGTTCTACGAAAGATTTTTTTGAAAATGGTAAGTCTGTGTCACACGCGACTCAACGCAAAAAATGCTTAAAAAAAGAATGTTTGAACTCACCATCACTCGCTACAACCTTATTTAGTTCTCCAACAAGAGATATAAGCGAGTCTTCAACCACATTTCCAACGTTTCTTAGGAAGATCAGGTTGCTCTCTCTCGTCGCTTGGTCCAGTTGCCCAACAGCAGGCAATGTGGACGATTCCCGCCTCGACTCTGATGCCTAAAAACCAACAATAGATATGGTAAGTTTCGTTCTTTTGTGTTTTATACAATCGGAAAATAGCTAAAAACAATTTTGAAAAAACCCAATCATGATTCTGAATTTATTTGTAATTGAATCGCAACACGGACCCGTTCCGTTCCCATCCCCATGAAAATCGGAGATGCTTCACTCAAAGTTGTGGACATTATGTGAAGTATTAATACCATCGTTTTTCTAAAACGAGAGATAGGCAGAACTATGTATGACAGATAGCGCAATTCCATAAACAAAATGGAATCATGATGGTATTATAGTCAGTTCGCGTTAAGAAAATAGTGGCTCCTCATTGTCAATCAGCTTAGCCACGCCCCTTGACCAATTAGATCATAGTAAATTAAAAAAGCCGTGTCCACATAAACTAGATGAAGTAAGCCCTTCATACGGGACGGACGCGCCTTTTGTCAATTTTAAAAATTAACTATTCGTTAAAATAAGTGGATCAATAATTCATAGCGGAGAAAGACGAGTGATTTATAATGATTTTAAATACTTTGAACAGTGGTGATCAAAACGTGACTATGGAGAGTATAGTAGTGAAAACGGCTAGTGCATGCGGTGTTTCTGAAAATACTGTTTATAAAATTTAAATAACAGAAAGAAACGAATTTATAGTAAAAAGTTTTGGGTTAATTAATATGAATGGTTTATTTTTACCCCAGTATCAATACGCCCTGACTATGCAGTGGAACTGACAAGTCACTATACAAAGATATGGCACCTGATCAGTAGATTTTTTTACTGTCTATAGACTGTATTATGATTGAATAAATATCTCATAATACCGATCTTATCTGTTGCCATTTATTGACCCAAACGGCATCCGTCAATCTGATAATATTTGGCAACAGATCAAACTTTCGTGAGCCTGGTACCACAATAGGTACACAATAATGAATTACACATTATTGTTATACCGACCGCAGAATATTTAGATGAAGAGATATTCTTTATGGTTTACTGAAAGGAAAAAAAGGACAAAACATACACTAGAATGGTAGGAACTGAAGGCTTTAACACTGCTAGTTCTTCCTCAATAAGCTTAGTCATTTCAGTTATTCTCCAAAGTTAATCATTGGAGAGTAACTTCGCTTTATTTCTTAAAGGCAGCCGATGTCTCAACTACGCGAATCTCCCGTGCAGCGATTATAGCTTACATAAACATGCAGTCGCAATTTCTTAAATGCAAATAAAAAAGCATGCAGTTAATCGTTATAACAACAAATAACGATTCAAAATAAACAATAAAATAATAAAGTATAACATACTAAATCGGGTACTAGGGGTTTTTACTACTGTTATTTAAACATGGTATTATGATCAGTTAAAAATAACGGGTATTATGTAGCGGTTGGTAAATTATCGTGAGAGTAAAATATGAACAGTACCAAAATTTGGTCGACTATTTCATCCTACAGTGTCGGTACAAAAATACTCAAGTTGTGTAATGAATGCATGGGCAGTAAAAATGTTAGCATGGGCAGGAAGATCGGCAGTAATAGTAGTTCGGCAGTTAATAGGTTAGGTTGGAGCTGTGACTAACCACGCGTGGCCGAATTAGTCGCAATAACTAAGCCAGGACACCTCGACCTAATGGGTTAGTAAGGTTAAGTTAGAATTGTGACCAAAAGCGCGCGAGTCGAGCGAGCGAGGCGAGCGGTAACGCGACAGCAGCCGGCGAGCGCTACTTCCAATTTAAATTTTTTACCTACTAATTCCAATTCGTTTACTGCGCACACATTACAACCCGCTCAGTCATTTAACTGCTTAAATATGTATTTAAATATTTGTTATAACTCATTTTAATTTAGTTGACTAAATAGTCTTAACTTACTAATAAATATGCATATTGTCATTTTTAATTAACTTCAATAAACAACTGCTGCTTTAATCAGTGCCTACTAAATCTACGCATCATAAAGCCCAGTGTATTTTATGAGAAATCTTATAACTTGGCCAGGTAAATCAAGTACTATAGCTTAAAGCTTTATTGAGAGTTAGATTTTTATTTTACTAGCTAGCCATCTGCACCACCTTCGCACGGGTTGCAAGAACGACAAAAATAATTTGTGCTTAGTTAATATTAATGTACTCTATTATAAAGAGGTCAAGTTTCTGGGTTTGTTTGTAGGAAGTAATCTCTGGATCTACCAATCAAATTTAAAAGTTATTTTTGCATTTGATAGCCTAATTCGGAGGAAGTTTATAAGCTATTTAACATCACGCAATTCGTTTTATCTTTGCTAGTAAAAAATGAAAAAAAGTCATAAAGAACGCTAAGTAAACGAAGTTAGCTCGGGCGGACGATGAGGATGCAACGCGGCGGGTCGGGCGCAAAAATTTCTCGCGGAAAAATTCGCGGGCGAAGTGCTATATTATGTATATACAGGATAAGTTTTTAACAAGTGCGCAAATTTTAACAAATTAAACTTAAACGAGTTATAATAACCATGCCATTTTTATTTTGTTATATCTTAGTACAAAAAAATCAAGTTATCGTTAACGAAAGATGTTTATTTTGAAACTGGTTTTTATGGTAACTTGAGCGCGGCACCGGCGCGGCGGGCAAGGTGAAAGACCGAGCGTAGCTACAAGTACCTACCAGTTCGATCGCTCAAAATTCTAAGAACTTCGAAGTACCTACGCGGCGGCGAAGGTGATCGACCGAGCGTAGCTACAAGTACCTACCAGTTCGATCGGTCAAAATTCTAAGAAGTTCGAAGTACCTACGCCGGCGCGCGGTAACTGACCTATTCCTATTGTCGATATCATTTTACGACACGGGGGGGGGCACAGTTTACTGATTTAAGGTCGGATAAAAATTAAAAAAAAGGTATTGAACAAATTGTTGAAATGTGTTCTATTACTGATACTGAACCACCAAAAATTTGCGCACTGTTTAAAAAAAAATCCTGTATGCGGGTAAACTTTCCGGAATACATTCCATAAATGATGGTGAAAACCGCGACATTATCCGGTCCATAGTTTAGGAGAACAACGCGGTCACACAGACAGACTCGAAAAGTGAGTTTAAATTATACATGGTGTTTTGAAGGTCGATGGAAACCCGTTCAGCGTAGCTAGTATAGACTATTTAGAACGATTTGAACCGAACTTGTCTTAGACAAAGTGTGATATTTTTTTAAAGCAATTTTAATAAATTTTGATGTCAAAACCCAAAATATCGCAGTTAATATCGCAGTTAGTATCGTAAATAATGGGCAATTTGACTGATAAATAATTTCTTTTTTTTATTTTATTTTAGAAAACAATCATATAAAACTTTAAAAAAAACATTACTATGTCATCTGTGTCCTGAGACAATTTTATTTACAGATATTTGAATACATTTTTTTTTTTAAGATTTTACAAAACTGTTTTCCAACGACTTTAATACAAAACACGGGTGGTGATTTTTCTGTTCAAACATTTTTACAAGCATGCCTGGTTATTGATCTTTCTTTTGAGGTATCAAGTACGCGTAAATCATTGAATATAAATATCTATAAAAAAATTGTCTCATGACACAGATGCTTTAGCAATGATTTATTAGGTTGTTTTCACATGACTAAAATAAAATATAACATAAAAAGATCATTCTTTCAAACTGGCCATTATTTGCAACTAACTGCAATATTTTGGGTTTTGGCATTAAAATTTGCTTTAAAAAAATTATCCCACTCCGTCTAACACAAGTTCGGTTCAACTGGTTGGTTGGTACTAGCTCCGTTTTACGGCTCTGCATCAACCTTCCAAATATCCTGTATTATGGAGAGATTTATCTTTTAAATGATAACGGCTAAGGCAAAACACTGGACATATTCACAATCGCCATCTTAAGCCGTGAATTATTCATGTATGTGTTTATTTTTAGCCCACCTTCGGTCAACTGCAGGGCAAATAATAATTTTGCCAAAAATTTTTAAACGCTACTGCCAAACTACTTATCTAACTGCCCCTGCCAACATTTTTACTGCTCATTCATTTATTATACAACTTGAGTATTTTTTTAGCACTAACATTTTAGGATAAAGTAATCGGACAATTTTCTGTTTCGTACTGTTCAAATTTCACCTTCGCCTAATTTACCAACCGCCGAAAAATGTAATTACCAACCGTTCATTTTTCAACTAATCATAATGCCATGGCTGCTTAACATCACGCTTTGGACCTTAGGAACCGAGTAAAATGAAAAAAAAAAAACGATAAGAACACTAAGTGTAAACGAAGTAATAGCTCGGGCGGGCGATGTAGATGCAACGCGTCGAGTCGGGGGCCATATTTTCACGCGGAGGAATTCGCGGGCTTTCATCTTCGACTTTTAATCGTATTCAGTACCTGTACAGTTGAAGGCTTACCAGATTTTGACAAAATAAAGATAGTGACGTGGTCTAAGAATGAACGAATATGAATGAACTTGAAATAATGTATACTTACATGCAACTTTTATTTTAGATTTAATCAATTAATTTTTTATTTTAGATTTAATTTTTTTTTAAATATAATTTGTCTTTAAACACGATATATACTATGTATATCCTTATATCGTTTATGATTATCAGAGGAAATAATATGACTAAAGTAAAATGACAAGATTTTATATTTAATTTTGTTTCTATTAGAAGAAAATAATAAAGGAAATAACTGTTATCAAAAGTTATTAATTATTTTCATATTCCACATCTTATAAACGATTTTTACGAATTTATTTAAATTAAACATTTTTATCATTAGTTCTTTACGCGAAATCTTTCACTACCCCAACACGATTAGTTTTAGTATAGTATCATTACTTTTCTTTGAACTGTCAAAGTTACTGAATACGATTGAAAGACGAAGTTTAAGTGCTAGTGTTTTTTATACATATAAGCCGCCTTCCAGAGTACACTTCTTCAATTTTGGTGATAATCGCGACAAAATCCGTTCGCGGTCACACATACAGACACGAAAAGTGAGTTTAACTTATATGATGGATAGAGTTATCCTTTAAATAATAACGACTAAGGCACGCGGAAGAAGTCGCGAGCGAAGTATTAGTGTTATATACAGATACAGCTTCCGAAATATATTAATTAAATTATGGTGAAAATCGCGACAAAATCCGTTCGCGGTCACACAGACAGACACGAAAAGTGAGTTTAAATGATATTATGGATAGATTTATCTTTTAAATGATAACGACTAAGGCAGCAACACTGGGTGTATTCACAATTGCAATCTTAACCCGTGAATGATTTATTTATTGTATTTTAGTTTTATCTTATGTAGGGACAACTGTAGGGCAAATAATAAGATTGGCAAAAGCATTAACCGCCAGGGGCTAAGCCACATCTACACTATTGCGAAGAGGTTTAATTTGTAAGTTTGTGAGATTATCTGTAGGAAGTAATCTCTAGAACAACCAGTCGGATTTGAACAAATCTTTGTGCATTTGATAGCCCAATTCTTGAGAAAGGTTAGTTCCAACCTAACCTACGAACTGCCGAACTATTTATCTAACTGCCCATGCCAACATTTTTACTGCCCATTCATTTATTACACAACTTGAGTAATTTTGTACTGACATTTTCTTTTTAGTACTGTTCATAATTAACTCTCAACTTAATTTACCAACCGCCGAAAAATTTAATGACTACCCGCTCATTTTTCAACTGATCATAATGCCATGGCTGTTTAACGTCACGCTACGAATCTTAGGAGCCGACTAAAGTGAAAAAAGTCGGAAAGGACGTTATGTGTAAACGAAGTAATAGGCTATATTTTCAGGCGGAAGAAGTCGCGGGCGAAGTATTAGTGATATACACAAATACACCTTTCGAAATGCATTCCTTAAATGATGATGAAAATCGCAACAAAATCCGTTGCATAGTTTAGAAGAACAACGTGGTCACACATACAGACACGAAAAGTGAGATTAAATTATATGATGGATAGATTTATCTTGATAAATGATAACGACTAAGGCACGCGGGATAACTCGCGAGCGAATTTCAGTGTTATATTATATACAGATACACCTTTCGGAATACATTCCTTAAATGATGGTGACTATCGCGATAAAATCCGTTGCATAGTTTAGATGAACAAGGCGGTCACAAAGACAGACACGAAAAGTGAGTTTAAATTATATGATGGATAGAGTTGTCTTTAAAATGATAACGACTAAGGCAGCAACACTGGGAGTATTCACAATTGGAATCTTAAGCCGTGAATGATTTATTTTTTAATTTTATTTTTAGTTTATATTGAGTCAACTGCATGGCAAATAATAAGTTTAGTTATATGAAGTTATTATTTGATCGACTAACCGTTGCGTTTCGCTAATCATGAGATTACACAAATCGCCAAACTGCTTTAAATACTCGGAACAAAGTATAAACCATATGTAAAGCGTATAGTTTTGTAATCAATAGATTACAGATTTCATGTAAAAACGAATGCCAGGATAATGTATATATTAATTAATTTATCGTCATCGTTCTTAGCTAGCCTTCACCCACTGTTAGAAATAATCTTTCCATCTTTTTATGCCTTCTATCTCTCTCCACGCTCCTGTACTGGTCATACAAACACCGGGGGGGGGGGGGGGGGGGGGGGTTATACAGGATCAAATGAAATTACTGACCTTCGAATTTCAAGCCCAGACTGTATGCCCAACAATCGCATTAGCGACCTAACGAAGCCGTCTCACTACTCATATATTTATTATTATTATTACTAGCTTTTGCACGTGGCAACTACCGGAATAAAAATTATCCTATTTCCAAATCCGTCCAGCCGTTAACCCGTATCGGACGAGAATGACACTAACTAAACATTTCCAGTATGCCGTATTTACATATGGCTACAGGCATACTGGAAATGTATAGTTTGATGTGTGTCCGGGCGTACACCGCTCTTAAGCGGCTCATAACTAATTCGATTCTTGTGTGACAAATTCGAGACAGACATATTTTTATAATCCAAACGTCCAAAGTTTCTGAAAGTGCCCATGATTTTTTTCCTAAAAAAATATTATTAAAGTTTAAACATTAATTCCACAGTTTAGTGGGGTTCTAGGGTCATTGCAGAACGGACGTTTTTACGGTTCGAAAAACCCGATATTTAATTTTTAAACTGATTTTTTTCTTTCTTATTCTTTTTACGAAAAAAATAATGGGCACTACCAGAAAGAGTACAGTTTGGACTATAAGATATGTCTATCTCTCAGACTCTTATTTTTCAGACACGAATTGAATTAGTTATGAGCCACTAAAGAGCGGTGTACTAACAGTGGCATTCTCGTCCGAAAAGGGTTAAGGCGTTAAAAATGTAACAGACAGAGTTGATTCCGTATTGTAATGTGAGGTTTTAGCCGCGACGTCGTCTGCATGGGGTTTACAATTCATAAATGACGTGTAAATGTACGTAGATTACGACGAACTTACATGGCGCGCTTTACTTGCCTAGGATCTATCATTGTCCGCAAAGTTCGCTCTGATGTAGAATATTATTGCAGTTCTGATCGAATAGTTCCGAATGTTCTGTGTATTATGTCAGTATTGCCAACGCGTCAATAGCTATTATCAATTTGGCAGCAAGCTAGCATTATTATTCGCGGATATTTCACAATATATTTTTTAAATTAATTATATTTTAACCAACCACCAGAGTTTAAAAATGAAAAATAACCAACACCTTACAGGTCTTAGTATCTCATTTAACAGATTTTATCATCATCATTTCAGCCGAAAAACATCCAATGCTAGATATAGGCCTCCCCTTAGGGGGAGTTTGTCATAGTCGCCACGCTAAGCAGGTGCATTGGCGATCGCAGTATGGTGGTAAAACGCATAGAGAATGCTACTGGCCATTCTCTATTAAGTCTCTTATTCGCCTTTGACGATACCCACGGGAGGAAATGGGATGGTGCTATTCTTTGTTTCCGACACCATACGGAACATTATTATTGAATAGATATGTAAACACTGCATCAGCAGTAAGGTTGCCATCATTAATGCCAACTGTCAGTTTACCCCGAATGGCGGGAACCAGCGTAGATGTGGGAAATTATTCCACGGGAATGCGCGAGCCGCGGGGCTCGGGACTCGGGGCGCGGGGCGCGGGGCGCGGGGCGCAAGGCGCGGGGCGCAAGGCGCGGGGCGCAAGGCGCGGGGCGCGGGGCTCGGCGCACGGGGCCTGGGGCGCGGGTAGCGGGGCGCGCTGCGTGGGTAGCGGGGCGCGCTTCGCGGGTAGCGGGGCGCAAGTAGTGGGGCGCGGATTGCCGGACGCGGGTAGCGGGGCGCGGATAGCAGGACGCGGGTAGCGGGGCGCGGGTGACGAGGCGCGGGTAGCGGGGCGCGGGACAAGTACCGCGTGACTCAGCGCAGCAACCGGTAATCACTCTTCAACGTGTCATTCATTCAGGGTTACCGACCAACGCACATGCGGACTATCGCTACTGTCAGTTTGTTCTCCATAGAAACTACACTTCCTTTGTTTAATTTAGGAACACCAGTAAACCCGAACAGTAAAGTATCCTTAAAAAAAAACATATATGCCATCGCGGACTTTTATGTAGAGTTACAAAAGAGAAATATACCACTATACATTGTTTTGTTATATTTCAAAGGGACTATTAGGCAGCGTCTTCAATTAAATTTTCCAGGTTGCTTTGCTGTTATAAAATTTCCACAATGATCTTCATATTTTAACCAATTTACGCAAAGCATAATAATTTATTATATATTTATACACCTAAACCTTCTTTATGAATCACTCTGTTCACTGGCGAAAACCGCATGAAAATCCGTTCAGTATTTACAGTTCGTGTAGTACCTGCTACTTGATAATAGATCTGCTGCTTGATGATTGTAGCGTGACGTTTCAAGTCTTTAAAAACTACGTAACAACATGTAGTGATAACAATTGCAATTATGTAAAAATCACAAGACGTGTGACTTTACTACATCGACACAAACATGCAGCGCATAGCCAATAAGCAACAGCCAGAGGAAATCTACTTACAATAGAAAAAAATAATTCAGGGTTAGGCAACGCGCAGCATAAATACAAGAGACCAAGACATCCTTAGACAACATATAACATAATAATTGATATAAAATTTAGTTTTCTTTGGCGCTTTAGGCAATAGTTATGGCAAAATACATAACTTTTAAAATAAATTCCTTCATTCAAAGTTACTGATACAATAATTCTGAACAAACTTTTATTCTGTTACACCTTATGAGCACTAAGGAGGGATTTTTCGATAGGCAACATATAGCTTGTAATATAAAGATAAATAATACGTTCGTGCAACAGCTAGTACTACTAATAACATAGATAAAAATAAGAAGTAAAAGTATCGAACTCACCTTTCTCCTATCATTCCTCAATCCATCGACCAAGCAGCGATAAGAAACTTGCTCCAAAGACGCAGAACTCTTAAAGTCATGCCTCAAGCTCCCGTGTCTCTTGCTGTAGTCAAACGAAAGGCTTTGTCCCTCCATTTTCGGTTTCGACAACCTCACAGACCGGAACGAATGATTCAACCCTCCCCGGTCTCTATCTTCTATCTCGTTCTTGAAGTAGTCGTTGTGGAATTGAAGTTCAGTTTCTAGAACCTTCTTTCGTGGATAGTCGGATATGTTGGGGACGCTTGAGGAGAGAGTTGGTGTCTCTCCGGTGGGTGACGTCTCTTTTGAACTGGAACTTGAAGAGGCGTCCAGAGTGTCGCAGTCGGAATTCGTGTCGAACATACTCAGTTGTTCTGTTAGCCGCATTATTGTGGTCATCATCTGGCAATCATATATTTTTTCTGTATTGGTTGGTAGTAGTGAGGATTTACGTCGTAATTAGTAAATGGACAATTCGTTAAGTTCGTGATTTCATCAACATACAACCTGACACTGATGCAAATTCCTAAAACCGTTTGAAAATTTGAATTTTGCGGGCTAACTTATCGCATCACCCTTCTTGGTTTCTAATCCGGTGAAGCACCAATGAGACATATTCAATTCATATAATATACTTCCTAAGTTTATCTTGAACATCTACGACATCTATGCAAGAAAACAATATGAGACATCCTGTATTAATAGATTAAGTCTGAAATGGTCAACCTGTTCATAGTAAGCGTGGTAATCAATGCTCGTGCTTTCTCTATTTCAGAAGAAAGCTTTTCACTGTACTAATAAAATAATGGGCTGGTATTATATTATTATTGAATAGAATGGTTTATGTCACATACCTGTTGATCAGTTTCTTCGCTGCAGTTATTCTTTGGCCAGCCGATGAAAGACAGCGACTCTTCAACCACAGCCGGTTCCCATTGCGCGAGTATGCTCTTCACTTTACTTTTAATTCCTGAAATGGACATTAATAGTAAATTAGAATACTAATCTCATAATAAAAACAGTAATATTACTGAAATCCGGGAGACAAGTATGTTTGTATAAAGCCCATGTATTTCTTCTTGAGGTCCCAGGCTACCTGTTAAATTTTCTAATGGTTAATTCAGTGGTTCGAACGTGAAAAGGTAAGAAGCAGAGTAACTTTCACATTTACTAGTATGGGATGTCTAATAAGACTATGTTTTAAATGAATACCGTTGATGCAATCAAGATTCCGCTGGAAGAACATATTGTGATGAATGTAATGTTGGTAAGTCAATGAAATTGATATTTTACAAAGTTTAGTAGCATTGTCACAAAGATAAAAGAAAAGGGAAATAGCCTGTACATACATACATATATACATAACCTCACGCCTTTTACTCACGGGGGTAGGCAGAAACTTCGGAACACCACCTGCTACGATCCTTACATATTCCTTTTGCCTCGTTTAGTTTCATACAATTGGTCATACACACACGCCGGTTGGGAGGAGTACTCACCTGACCTTTCTGAAGAACATCACCAATAAGGTCACTATTAGTCCGTCTTTGGCGTCCCCTGTTTTCACTCAAATCTGTCTTGTCCTTCATTCATCCTCTCAACATGACCAAACCATCAAAGCCTACTTTTTCAATTTTTGTCACTAAATCTTCTTTTAAACCACACCATAGTCTTATCACATCATTTCTCAGCCTACCATTTTTTTTTTTTTGCATAATTCCTATGTGGGAGACTGGTATCTGCCTAGGAAAACCTGTCACACAGATTACTCCCAAAAACAGTGTTTGAGGATTTAATCTTAGCGATAATATAACGAAATAAAATAATTTTAGCCTTTGGCATGAGAGCACATACAGCAAAAATAAAGAAAGAAAAAGGAATACAAAATTTTAAAAAAAAGATCCTGTGTTCAACATTGTCAGTAAAAGTGTAGTGTGGTGTCACACTTCAGCACCACACGGTGTGCTGATGTGTGGTGTGGTGTAGTATTTTGTAGTGTAGTGTGGTGAAGTGTTTTATGGTGTGATGTGGTGTAGTGCGGTGAAGTGTTTCGTGGTGTGATGTGGTGTAGTGTGGTGATGTGTTGCATGGCGTGATGTGGAGTGGTGTGGTGATGTGTTATGTGATGTGGTATGGTGTAGTGTAGCATTCATAGTCACACCACACATGCTTCGCAAGAAACGCATTTCCACAGCATTAATTCTGCTTTCATGCTTCTTTTACCATAACTTTTTTTTTTCAACGACACACCATGAACGAATAATGAACAGCCAGTGGAGCCTTTTCGGACAATAATTGGTTGTTCTCAATCGCATGTATCACACCGTTTACTTTATTTCCCGCATTTACTCTTATTTTCACATCTTTATCAATCTTTCCATGCCTTGTCAACAAACTCCCCAAATATACGAGCTCACTTACTTGCTCCACTCTTAACATTCTCTTCTCTTTCAAACACCATGACCTTCGTCTTATTCATATTTATATTCATCTCCTTCATCATAAATGCTTCATCCATGACAGTCAGATCAAATGCGTAGAGAAGGCATTAAAGAAGGTACGAGAAGGTTGTAAATCTTTAAAAAATACTTTTAAATATTCCGTTTTGATTTTATTGACGTACAGAGCCAATATGTTTCCTATTAAGGACAAAAAAAAAACAAATAACAAATAAATCTTGCAGTTTACTGCAAGATTTATTTGTATGTCATATTTTAAGTGAACTGTTTGTCTTCTTTACGAGAATAAATTCTTGAAATCGAAATCATCATCATCATCATCATTTCAGCCGTAAGACGTCCACTGCTGGACTTAGGCCTCCCCAATTTGGGGGGCTTTGCCATAATCGCCACGCTTGGCAGGCGGGTTGGCGATCGCAGTATGGTGGTAAAATGCATAGAGAACGCTGCTGCCCATTCTCTAGTAAGTAAAAAAAGTAAATCGAAATAGATTAACTTAACACGTATTTTGGAGAGTAATGAGTTTTGACCGAGTTAAGAGACACATCTATTCGATCATCGAAGTGGGTGGTATGAAACACTAACCACTTATTGTCTCAGTATTTTCACGCAAATGTAGCAGAAGGCTATGGCCGGAAGTTCTCAAAAATGTATTAATCTGAAGGAGAACCAAGGTAAGATACAGGCAAATGAAGGATCACGGGTGGGTTTGTCAGTAAAAGTCTGCCACACCCTGCCTCTTAGCCTTGAGCGGGAGACGACATTTGATTTCCCACCAAAAAAAAAAGTAGAATCAATGTAGACGACATAGCCCGAAGGACTGCCAAAATATATCAGCAGATTGTATGGCTACTAGTGCCGGGTCTGAAGGGTTCTGTAATGGCGACCGCGTACCGGAAGATGTAGCGTTGGTAGACCTCTCATAGTGGACCGATGACAGGGACAATCCGACAAATCATCAAACACAATTTCAATTTGACTAGATTTTAATTCTATACCCTAATAATATATAATTACGGTATATATTGTGCACAAACAAATAAGTAAAGATTTGTCAGAAGATGTTTTCAGAAACGAGTTGATTGTTGGTTTCAAAACACTAGATGTCGAATACTTACAAAAAATATTGTTAAAAACTAATTTAATTTCTTTTCATACATTTTGATATTGTGTAAAATTCTATTAACTTCATTAAAAGTAACTATTTTGTACTAAGTTCTACGCAACAGAGGTACGCCTCGAAGGGACGCTATCTTGACAGAATGCGCGCATGCGCGGGACACGTTAGGGGAGCGGGATATTTGACGTTTTTGGGAAAATCGCGTTAGCCAGATGGTTGCGGTGGGTTATAGCTTTATCGAAGAAACGCTTGGAATTGCGTTTCATGAATTGATGAGTTGTGGGGATTTTGAGATCGAGGTGGAGGATTTCATTCCAAACGTATCAATGGGAACCGGTGGCCTTACGGAGATAATAGTTTTAGAGAGTCTGCATCATATGGATATGATTTGGTTTAGCGTGTGCAAAGACTGCACATGCATAGGTCATGATTGACCTATCGGTGTAAATGCGTTTCTTGCACTTGAGTGACAAATTGCTTCGTGCATTTAGAACGGAGTGGAGCCTACCGAAAGCGTAAGCGGTCAACGAACAAGCTCTGAGGGACTCCTGCTCGAATACGCTGCGGGGAGGATAGTGCCCCTTCGATGTGATAACGAAAAGTGCGGTTCGACGAAAGGTCTCGTAAGATGAGCACGAGTCTGGCAGCACTTTGTCGAACGCTTTCGCTATGTCGATGAATACGACACTTGTCATCGCACCACGTTCATAACCAATGTTTATGTGTTCGACGATACGGTGGACTTGTTGGACACACGAGTGTTAGGTTCAAAAACCAAACTGCTCGTTGAGAATAAGCCTGACGACAAGTGCGGGAGGCGTTGTACTTTTAAATCAAATTAGGAAGGTAAAAAAGAGCGGAGGGCGGGGGCACGGGGATATTCGTGTTCTTGATATTTGCGCGGATTTGCGTCATCGTGCGGACGAATATTATTGAACACAACAAAAATATTAAAAAAAAGCTGGGGAAAATATGAGTTACATCTACGCAAAACGGCCATCGCTCATCATAATACTGCGACTCTATGCGAAACAGAGCCCCAGCGCTGGTGGACCACTGATCGAAATATGTGCAATTTACGGTCAACAACCGCAAACAATAATAATAGTGTGGATAAGCGGAATAATAGTATAGTAGTATGGATACGGAAATACCGGAAGCCCAAGATTTTATAATTTTAAAGGAATTATAATAAAGTGTTTTTACAAGTTTTTACTTAATTTACCTATAATAATATGTTTGTGTGTGAAACCGTCCAAACTTGCCTCCAATGCAGTCACTATTGTTCATAACACAAGCTACATTAGTTAGATAGGCAGACCAATCAGTCCGTAAAACATGCAAAGGTATCTTCAAAACAAATAGGTCACTAAAGATCACCACTTACTCGAGATTATCCATATTCTGATAACATCAGTAATTTCACCTGAATATTGAATGATGACGTCGAAAAGCGCGTTGAGTTGATGATATCGTCAAAGTTACGGGAAACACATGGATGAGACTCACGAAACCGCTAAGAATGGCAAAAAAGGGGGACTCCTATACCCAGCAAAGGGTGATTCCGGGGTGGGATGATGATGAATGATAACTCATAGTCATAGTTGAAACTGACCTTCAACAACAACAGCGACCCCTCCATACTGCTTAGCCTGCATCAGCATGACGATCTTCGCCATATCCTCAGAAACTTCTTCTCGCAGCCTCCTCACCGCCACCAAGTTATCATACTCTGTTTGTATCTTGTTCGTGATGGAACTCAACTCAGCTTTAGTGCTGTTTATGTCTTTAACTTGCTGGACTAACCTGGAATGGGTAAATTAGTAACTGTAATATCGTTTAACATACTAATAATATTAGCCTGTATTACTCACACTCTGCAACATTATGTTGGTCCCAGCTGTCATTTGATGTGTTACTCAGTTACTTCAGGATGGGGGTCAATTAGGCTGTCACTCTATGTTAAACACTATTATCTAGATATATACCAGCGGGTCTAAAAAGGCCACTTTGGCAGAATCATAATAGCATAATATTATGAATCATATGACAAATTGTAAAATGGTCACAAACTCACAATTCATAATATTATCTGCATACAATTCATACCACGCAATTCATCTATTTGACAGTTTTGTATGGAGTTTCGTCAAATAGTCCACAAATTATGAATTGCTTTAATGAAGTTTCATGTCAAATTGCAAAATAATAAGAAATTAGTAAAAAGCAATATCTTACAAATCATTTTGGGAATTTTGTGAAGAAATAATAATGTCGTAATAATGGCAAATTAACATTTTAACAAAATTTTCTTGAGCACGCTCGTGATATGGAGACCATTTTATATCACCGGCGAAGTGTGGCTCTTCGAAAAATGGACATAGCTTTCGAAATGAGGAACTTCAGTGTTTTAGCTCTGATATAGGCAAAATATAAATATGTATATTTCATTATGAAGGTCCATGAGCTGGAGCTATACATATGTATTCACCGCGCTGGCATGATTACTACCAGAATTGTGATATAGTAGTCAGTTTTAATTCAGTAGTTCCAGATAGACACTATGATCTAGTATTGTGAATGTTACAAATTACTATAATCTTCTATTCATATTTCAGGCACTGAGTAGATACACTTAGTACTTACGCATCTGGATCATACTAGAGGTTTATATGAGCTAGTGCACACCATATGATGCACCAAGTTAGTGTATCTAACTGTGCGATGGCTTTACGTACCATTAACTCTTAATAATAACCATTTTCAGAGGAAATATGTAGGTATATTTATTTTCCGCAAAAGCAATTAGAACGGCATACTTTATTTAAGATGTAGTGACCAAAATTGAAAAGAGTATGCTGAGGTGGTTTGGTCATGTAGAGAGGATGAACGAAGAACGGCTTACAAAAGGTAAGGTAATGCTTACAAGGCAGATGTGAGTGGAAACACCGGGAGAGGACGCCCTAGGAGGACATACAGTGACCTTATTGGTGTTGTTCTTCAGAAAGGTCAGGTGCATAGTACTCGCAACCGGCGTGTGTGTTTAATCAGATGTATGAACATAAACGAAGCAAAAAGCGCATGTAAGGATCATAGCAGGTCGCGTTCATTAATTTCTGCCTACCCTCATGGGAAAAAGGCTTGAGTTTATGTATGTATGTATGCTCCAACATTCACCGTTGGGCAAATGGGCTGTAATCCAAAACGGATGCCTAACTAAGGGTTTATGGATATCAAAACACTTTGAATTTTTGGTTCAAAAACCTGAACAACGATTTAAATATCAGTTGTTCTATAAATAGAACCCTACATTCCGCATAACTTAAGGATACATGTGTCAAACATCGGAACTTCGCAGAACGGCGAAACACAATACATTGTTGAAACCTTATTTATCACCAACTTGAATAGTGCAAACAATAGCCCATTCGTTATAACGTGAATGTTATGCTAATCTGTGTGCGTAAGATCTTTTTTGTTGCGACCTAAAAATAGCTGTATAAACGTGACAACTAAATTGAGGCATGTTACCATTTAGAAAGAATAGATTAGCCTAAATATTTTCTTTGTAAAAACTATCTTCGTATTTGAGGATAATAATGTTACTTTTACTCCATTATCCTGCCAATCCATAAAGGATTCAAGGATGAAGTCACCTAAGGGCCTAGATGGAGTGAAATAGAGAAGCGATAACGATGAAGCAAGTCAAAAATATGAAATGCTACCGAAAAGTTCATGTCAATCGTATTGAATGTAATTGTAGAACTTTCTTTTTCAGCACTCTACTTGCGTAACTGACTATCAATCACAATCTAAATCATTTATGTTCATATGTTCGAAAAATTTGTCTGCACAACAACGTAAATAATGCAATGAACGTTTTGGAACTGTCAAAATGACAGTTATTCCGACTGTTAATGTGTAACGCCCCCGCTGGTTAAGTCTTACTACTATACCTACCTAGAAAGAAAAATTGTTTATTCTGCACAAACAAAATCATATAAAAAATAAAATAGTTACAAAAAAATGCACACGTACAAAGTAGTCAAAAGGCCCGTATTCAAGTTTAAAAAAGATATACAATATTATCCATTGCTTGTTGATGGCTACGGACCAAAGACAGTACAAATAGATCTGCATACCTGATCAAACCTCCAGTGCGCTCGGCCTTATGAGTGTGTGCTGCGAAGGCGCCAGCAGTCACGATGTCGTGGAAGCCCGTCCTGTTCAGCGTATCATTGTGAACCCACATGCGTTGCAGGTGGAGGTTTATCGGGGCAAATTCTAGGCTTGCGTCATCTGTAATGTGCAGAAATAGAGACATTTACATAAAGATCTTGCTTGCCAGTTTTATCTCAAGAATTAACCATTTCCCCGTAACAGAGTTATGTAGGTCAGATTGGCATTCGATCCATGTAATGTTCCGTTTTTTAAATCAAATTAAATGTTTATGTCCGTAAGAAAATCTTATAAGACGCTTCTACATGTAAATATTTTACAAACTATATGGCGCCGGAATTTTCTAGCTGACCGATCTCCGCGAAGTAATGCCAAAACATACCCATAAGTTATGGTCTCTTAAAGTCCAAACATTATATAATTTAATTTTTTGTGAGTAACAATGCAGAGGCATGTATGAAAAGCCTTTTTGAAGAGCCATTGCAGCTTAAATGAAATAAAATTTAAAAGTCATATTAAAAGTTCACTTTGTAAACAAGCATTTTACAAATTAGAGGATTACATCCATGATATGAATGCTTAAAAATATGCAGGTCTTGCTCTATAGGACAATCTAGAGTCTATCAATGTTGTTGCTAACTTAATTTTATAGTTTAAATTGTTTTATGACACTGAGTTACATTCTGTGATTACTTTAACTCAAACACCTTTAACTTGTTAAAATGTCAGGAAATTCGTATCCTTGCCATTGCAATGTTTGTAAATATGTGTGCACCATGTATCTATCATATGATTATCTCTCATTGCTTAAATTTCAATATTGTTTTACCTGTTAGGGTATGGTAATTTTATTCTAGGTGCATTGTCTTCACAAATAGTAATATAATTGATTATAAGGCCTCTCCTCACATCCCATGCAGCAACGAAACAGCACCTCAATATTTATACCTTTTTGCTATCCGCAGATTTGTTTATTTCTGCGCTTTCGTGATTGGCACATGCATCAGAAAGATTTTGGTTTCATTCCGAATTCTTGACACAATGACCCTGATGCAAATCTGCCTAGACCAGAGATACCATTTCCCCTTGACTAAAAACGTCTTACCCTTTCTACTGCTTGGTTTAAAGTACTGGCTGTCCATATTGGTCAGACAGCGCCGCGAGTGACAGTAGTGCTTCAGTAAGGACACGTGTGTGCTGACCAGCTCCAACTGCCGGGACTGCCATTGGCCACATATCTCGCCAACTGACAGAAGTTCCTCTAATAGTTCTTTTTCCCTCTGGATGTAGATGTCCCTGGAATATGTGTAAAATATTAATTGATAAGTCATTACGCAAAACGACTTGTTCAAGTATGTGATTTAATGTGCTGCAAAGCAAGTATTTGACCCTTTTATGATCATCAAGCTGTCAAGTAAGCCATATTGCCCTGTGGCTTACATAACCAAGTGGAATAATAAAAGTTACACCGTCTAAATAGTTCAGACGATAAAAGATATTTGTTGCTACAATTCTACTGTTTGCTGCAGGCAAGATACTTCAAAAGGATGGAGAAATTATAAGAAGTATCATGATCACAGAGATAAATATAACCAAAATAAATCATTGTCGATGCGCGAACGCACTTACTAATCCAGGTAAATTACTAAACAAATAACGAATACTCACAACAATTGCACAGGCATTGTGAAGCACAGTTTAGGTTCCGCCATAATTTCGTGAACAGTGATATCACCGCCGAGTCCCGAATGGAACCTATACGTCACTTGATGACTGTTCACGAAATTCTGCTTCAAAAGACTTCCGTAGGACGGAAACTTTAGCTTCAACCCTAGTCGAGGTGGTAGCGACTGTGAACGACGGTGACACAGGACTTTTTGTGGTATGTCTATACTGTTTCTGTCGTTCGTATGGCTAGGGCTCGTGCCGATGTAGGAAGGTTCTAGACTCCAACCGTTTATGGTGACGAAACCGACTGTCTTCTGGTCCCGAGTGACGAGTGCTACCCGCATCCTTTGTGCTTCCTGTGGGTAAGAAGTTTAAAGTTAAAGTAAATGACGAAATAATGATCTATAGTCAGCTCGCGTTAAGAAAATAGTGAGTCATCCTTTTCACTCAGCTTAGCCACGCCCCTTGACCAATTAGATCATAGTAAATTAAAGCGGTTGTCACATGAACCAGTTGAAGTAAGCCCTTTACACAGTACGGACGCGACTTTTGTCAATTTTAAAAATGAATACCTCACCTATTCGTAAAAATAAAAGTGGACCAATAATTCATAGCGGAGAAAGACGGGTGTTTTATAATGTTTTTAATTACTTTAAACAGTGCGGTGATCAAAACGTGACTATGGAGAGTATAGTAGTGAAACGGGTTGTACATGCGGTGTTTCTGAAAATACCATTAGTGAAATTATTAAAGAACAGAATGTAACTGTGTCTGTCTGTCACGCTTTCACGACTAAACCACTGAACTGGTAAGGGGTAGGTTTGAACTCCAAGAAAGGACATAGGCTACTAACTTCTTACTCCGCGACTTCGTCTGCGTTCGCGATAACCGACACTTACGCGGACGAAGTCGCGGGCATAAGCTAGTTTATTACAAAAAGTTTGCTTTAATATTAATCATTTAATTTTTTGCCCAGATTATGAATTCTCCTTGACTTTGCAGTTGCACTGACGAGTCACTATTTTCATAATGCCAATAGACAATAGCAGAGCGTGAGCAGTGGTGGCCCAGTGGTAACGGCCGCGACTTACGAGTAGTAAGTATGTCGTGAGTTCAAACCCAACCAGGCGCTTTACTTTGTGTAAATTATTTCATCACCACGGCTCTCAAAACGGTGAAGGAAAACATCGTGAGGAAACCGGCATGTCTTAGAACCAAAAATTCAAAGATATGTGACATCTACCAACCCGCATGGTGGATTATGGCCCACTCCCTCTCACCGAGAGGAGGCCTGTGTCCCAGCAGTGGTAACATTGTAGGCTGATGATGAATAGACTATAGAAATGTTATCTAAAAAGGGAGATAAATCAGTCCTTCTCTGTATAAGGTATTGTTATTATCTCCGATATTTCTAATAGACCTAAACTGTATCACTGTGCAACGATCGTGTCGCACTAAAATTACATTAAAATGCCCCCTTATAAAATAGGACGCCTGACCTCATCACGTTCTGCGCAATTAATAAATTCCCGAGTTCTTCTTTAGTCTTTTTTTTATCTATAATATGTATGTATTTAGAAATATATAAGTATATTTATCAGTTATCTGGTTACCATAGTACAGGCTCTGCCTAGTTTGGGATCAGATAAGGTGTGTTGGTTGTCCTAAGATATTTATTTATATTTCAACATTCCTCATTTCAGGCAGAGATTAAAAACATTACTTTGGCTAAGAATTTATCCCGCAACTATCAAACTACACGTGGAAGACATACACAAGGACGTGTCTGCCTAGGCTTTTCCCAACTATGTTCGGGTCGGCTTCTAGTTTACCCGGATGCAGCTAAATACCAGTATTTTACATGGAGCAACCTATCTGACCTCTACCTCTTTAAGACTGGTTCTGGTGGTAGTTAAGACTGGTTGTCATTTAGGAGGACATCTCTTAGCCAAATTATTTGCTATAACGTTTATAAATATCTACAACCATCTTTCAGACAATTCATGACATTTGCCTCGTTTCTTAGCATTAAGTTATAATAAAGTTCACACTAAAATCACCTGTATAGTGCTGAGCAGCATGGAGGTGTATCCCATGGGCACGGTGGTCTCGGAGACCCGCTCCTTTACGTCGTACACCACGATACGCACCAACGCAGACCCCGTGAGGCCGTCACTGGCACGGAACAGTATGGTCTTCGAGAAGCACGGGTTACTGCATGTCTGTGGAACAATCATTTACATACTATCAGTCATATTCATCATTTTTGCAGATCGTAGGTTCGAACTCAGGTAGACGTTATACATTGTACTTCACCACTGCTCTCAAAACGGTGAAGGAAAACATCGTGAGGCATGTCCTATTCTACGATATGTGACATCTACCTACCCGCATTGGGCCCGTGTGGTAAATTACAGCCCACTCACTCTTACCAAGAGGAGGACTGTGTCACAGTCATGGGAACAATAAAGGCTGATTATGAGGAATCATATTCATCCTGTATTCAGTTGTAGAGATCTGATAGGCAGATAGTTGGAAATTACAATTATTTAGCTACGTCCGCTTAGCATGGAAGCTGACCCCAACATATGTAGCAGAGATGTTGCGAATATTCGCATCCGCATCCGCAACTGCGGAGCTTCCGCATTGATTTGGACATCTGCATCCGCATCCGTAATAATCATTGCGGATGTTCATGCGGATGCAGATGTTGCACCGGTCGCGACAAGAAAGAAAATAGACGTAGCCGGTGACTGGCGCGTGCCGTATGCACGTGATCATGGCCAATAGGAGCGAAGATTTCGGTCGGTGACAAGATCCGACGCATTTGTTGTTGTGTGATGTGTATCATTTGTTATTGGCAAGTAAATCAGTCGTAAAGTAAATGTTTATACGATAAGCGCAACTAAACAACACCATATGTTTAGTTGCGCTTACCGTATAAACATTTAAGTTTTAGAGTGTATTGTAAAATTACCGTGTAGTACCGTGTGGTGCCGGACGTAAAGAATAGCATCACCCCATTTCTTCCCGTGGGTGTCGTAAGAGGCGACTACGGGACTTACTAGAGAATGGGCAGCAGCGTTCTGTATGTATTTTACCACCATACTGCGATCGCCAATCCGCCTGCCAAGCGTGGTGATTATGGCAAAGCCCCCAAAATTGGAGGAGGCCTATGTCCAGCAGTGGACGTATTACGGCTAAAATGATGATGATGATGATGATGATGATTGTAAAATTGTGAATATACACAGCATTGTGCTCTTAAATGGTGGAGCATATATCGAGAAGAATTTAAACTATTATCACGTAGATTTATTACGACACCACCAGCCAGTGTTCCTAACGAACAATTGTTTAGTAGTTTCTATTTACGATTTTATTATTTCAGCTTGAGTTTAGTTTTTTAATGTTTTGTTCGTATATTGGCGTGTGCTAGCTGACATATGACGCATAATTTGATGTATGTTTTGTTTTGTTTTATACTATTAATTACTTACATAATACTGTATAGAATCAAGTTCTTCTAACTTAACAGACAGCTGTGCTGCTGGGGAGTTTGTTCCGCCACTTCTTCTTCCCAGCTAAAGCACTAGGAAGTGTCGAAGGGTGGGCGTTTTTGGGGGACTGTCTCATGTAACTTTGACGTTCAAAAAGTGCTGACTCTCAGCCTAGTTTGAATAAATGACTTTTGATTTTGAGTGCGGGTTTAAAATATGAACCTCTGCGTAGCAAACTAGACCCCGGACAAGCGGCAATTTTACTATTTATTAAATATAATGCTGTCATTTTCAACATTAATTACTAAATATTCGATTAAAATATTAATAATTACTCTCTTATTATTTTATTTCTCCACTCACATAGTTTCTTATAATAAATCTTAAGATCCGCATCCGCGGATGTGAGCCTTCAATTATCCGCATCCGCGGATGTGAAAAAATCGGCATCCGCAACATCCCTGATATGTAGTTAGAAAAAGGCTACATAGGCAGGCATTCACCCTGTATAAAAATGAGCTGGGTGTAGGAAAATCTTTCTCTTTTTTGACTCAGCAAAACACGGAACATAAATGTGCTGTGATGAAAAAGTAAAGCGGGCGTTGCGCCACGTTTGACTTTCAAAGGAGACTGACTTGCAACGTTTATTTGTTTGTAACGTGTTACAGTAGTCAGTGCAGCAAGACGACCCGCTCGATGCGAGCGCCAGAGCCTCCACTCGACTGTCGGCTTTTTCGTGAATTCCTTTGATACGCGTTACATTAGTGAGTACAGCGAGCTATTCCGGTCGATTCGAGAATTGCGAAAACATGTTTACAAACAAGTCAGTGCAGGTTGAATAAAATGGAACACGTTTGAGTCATGCGCTCGAAACGAACGTTCGCCACGTTTAGTTCGGCGTAGCTACCGCCGTATCAGCCGTATCAATGATACGGGGCTCCCAAGGTACAGGGCCCCGTCGAGCCTCGACGTAAGTACAACATGTAAAAAAATATTATTCAATACCACAAATATTGGTGGATGAGCAGCCCGTAATGAATGAAAACATAAATAAATAAATAATTAAATTTAAGTTTGTAATTTGTTTGTCTTATAAAGGCTTTAAGGTGACATATTGAGAAAACCGTGCTTTTTCTTTTAAGCGTACCTTTCTTACCGTACGATAGCCGAACTTAACATTAAAGTGTATGATTTTTGACTATATGATCTAGTATCCTGTAAAAGGAATACACGATACGATAAAATTTTCTCGATACAAAAAAATCGCAAAGTTCTATCCATGTTTATGATTTTTTTAGCCTCAAGGCGCAATGCGTTAGATTTATTAAACATAGTTTACTTTAAAACATTGATAATAATCTTATCTAAGTTTTTGTAAAACAGTTTTCGTTTTAATAACACTTTTCATTCATAAAAGACGGCGATTCGTTTTGGCACATACGTTATTTTATTCCAGGCGCATACACATTATCGCCATCTCTTTTTTTGCCTATAATAAGTAGTCTCATCACTCTCGTTCGTTCATAAATCAGTCGCCCAGTAGGGCTCATCGACGACGGATCTATGTCACTTTTTTACAAATTGGTGCGATCAAAATTACGTTTTTTAAATATTAATGTCCTCAGAAAAAGGTAGTAGTGAAGTATTTTGCTGGAAATATTTAATACAATAAATGTTGGCTTTCCAAAAACTTTATATTTACACTGTATACTCGTATGTGTCTATTTTTGTGACTGTGAATAATATAACATTCTTTTTCTATTACTATTTAGTGACGACCTTGATTTTGTATGAAAATGGGAAGAACCAAAAACTAAAATTGAACAGTACCTTCAAGGTTAGGAGTACCTGCACAGGGCAATTAATTCATTCATTTTGCAGGAATTCAATACCAATAAGATGATGATAACAAGAGGAATTCACCACCTTCACTAAAGCATTACAGCAACAATCTATTCTCACTTTGTAAAGTAATATTGAGTTAACACCCTATTTTTTTAGAGAAGAACGTCTGTTTTATCCCAAAAACTTATAATAATCGTTCATTTAGAAATAAATTAAAATATATGATTAGTTTTTAGGTTTGAAGTACGTCAACAATATATCTATATGTCAAGTACTGACACTATAAATACAAGAGCACAACGAAGGAATAGAGTAGCATTACAAGTGTGAAAAAGGTGAGGTTTTATAACTGACTGCGGCTCAAAGGAGGGTAATGATTTTACCACGCAAATGTATGGTGATCGGTGAAACGAAGTTGGAGTTTATAATCTCTTATATACCAACATCCATTTTATTTATATACCTCTAGAAGATTAGTTCGATATTTTTAATTTCATGTCGTAAATAACAAAGGAATGCAAAATTTACCTTTTTGAAACAAAACTACTACTTACACGTTTCGATTTTCATGACGTTTAGCATTAACCTGACTCACAAAATAAACTGTTATAAATCCTTGTAATACCTGTGGGTTAGTCTTATATATTAGGAATAATCTACGTCACACTACAACTGAACCGTTTTTCCCTGACGCCAGTTGCCTAACCTGCTCCATAGAAAACAACCTTACTATTATTGCCTTATATAGACCACCATCACAAAGGAACATTGACCCATTCCTAGATCAACTAAATAATGTTATACTTGACCTTAAAAATTACCATCACACCACAATTATTGGAGATGTAAACATCAATATCACCCCTGATACCAATGACCCACGCTCTCTACAGTACCTAAACATGACTGCGTCTCATGGATTTCTTCCAGCTTACCTTCTTCCTACTCGCCTGCATAACTGTATTGATCATGTCTTATTAAAAACCAACAACAAAGCGACTACTTTAATATTAAAAACATCAATAACAGACCACTGCGCAGTCTTGCTAAATCTGGAAAATAGCAAACCCAAATCGACTAACAATAAAGTTCATACATCCTTCCTTAATCTTTCAAGCGCTATTTCTGATATTGAAAACAGTAACTTCTCGGTATTAGATACAATGAATGATCCCAACCAAGCCGCTAATGAATTATTAAATATAGTCTCCCCCATATTAATTAAAAATACAATATATAGAACAATCCACAGCAAACAAAGAATTATAAAGCCTTGGATAACTGCAGGTCTTTTGAGATGCATACGTAATAGGGACAACATGCACTATAATACAAATAAAGAGCCGAATAACCAGATCCTAAAATTAACCTACTTACGCTATCGCAACTTCTGTAACGATTTATTAAAAAGGATAAAATCGGATTATGAAGAAAAGGAATTTGAAAAAGCTAAATGCAATCCTAAAAAAATGTGGGAAACTGTCCGTAGTATAACTGACACCAAAAGCGTGCGGTCGACATCAACAGAACTTTTATCACTTGAAACCTGCCCCAGTAAGTCCGTCAACAAAATTAACACGTTCTTTGCAAACGTTGGTATAAATCTTGGAAACAATCAACCTAATTTAAATAACCCCCAGTCTGTTGAAATCCACCAACATAATACAGTCAACTCAATGGTTCTTCTAGAAACAGACGAAGAAGAGGTTAATTCAATTATAAACAGCCTCCGGATGGACAGTGCTACGGGCTGGGACGGTATCCCACCAAAATTACTAAAACAGGCTAGCCACATCCTAGTTCCACCTATCACACGTATTTGCAACCTAGCCATATCCACAGGTACATTTCCCAGTGCTCTAAAAAAAGCCATCGTGCATCCAGTACACAAGTCGGGTGACAAATATAAGGTCACAAACTATCGCCCAATCTCAGTCCTTCCAGCAATCTCCAAAATTCTGGAAAGAATAATGTACAAACGCCTTAATAACTACCAAATCAAACACAAAATAATTTCTCAACACCAGTTCGGATTCAGACGCGGATTATCCACAGAGGATGCGGTGTCATCCTTACTGGATTTTGTAGTTAATAAAGTCGACAATAAGTTCAAGTGTCTAGGAATCTTCTTAGACCTTTCGAAGGCGTTCGATACACTGTCTGTTCCTCTACTTCTTTCTAAGCATGATTCCATCGGAGTGCGAGGGATTGCTCACGACTTATTTAAAAGCTTTCTGACTGATAGGATGCAGTGCGTTAGGATAGGGGAGTACGTTAGCGAAGCAAGTCCTGCGATCGTCGGAGTTCCGCAAGGAAGTTTGCTCAGTCCTCTGCTTTTTCTGATCTACGTCAATGAACTCTGTCAGCTGTCCCTTTCATCTACAAAAATAATAACCTACGCCGATGACACGGCGATTCTATCTTATGGCTGTGACTGGGTCTCAGCTAAAAAGGCAGCTGAAAAGGCACTTGGCGAAGTGATGTTATGGCTAGAGCAAAACAGTCTCACACTAAACGTTGCAAAAACTAATTTTATCACCTTTGGATCAAGACGTTCCACCCTACCACAAGACGGCTCACTACTTCTTAAAGCCCACAAATGTTCCAACCCTTTCGCCCTTTGCACATGCCCCGTTGTAACTAGAGCACCAGTAGTACGATATCTCGGCCTTCAATTAGATGCCTGCCTATCCTGGAAAATACATCTTCAAACAGTGTCCGCACGAATACGAAAACTTATTTTTCTATTTAAGAAGTTGAGGGCAAAGAACGAAGTCCTTAAAATTGTTTACTCGGCACTTGCCGAATCAGATCTAAGCTATTGCATCACTGCCTGGGGAGGAGCCGCCAAGACCGACATTATACAGGTGGAAAGAGCCCAGAGAGCCGTAATTAAAGTTATTCTAAAAAGACCCTTTAGATCCCCAACGCGGCAACTTTACAGGGACTTCAAAACACTAACGGTTCGACAACTATACATACTGCGTGTAGTCATGCGAAAACACGCGACTCTTCCATACAGAGTAAATAACAGCTCCCCAGTTAGAAGAAGACCCAAACCGGCTTGTCCCACAACACATACAAAAACTACATTTGCTAGACGTCACTACCCATACCTAAGTGCCCTTATATATAATAAATTACATCAAAAACATAGCATACACATACTAAACACACACAAATGTAAAAAAATAACTAAAGAATTCCTCCTCACCCTAGATTACGCTGAAACAGAATTACTGATGAAACCCCAATACACATAAATAATGTATTAGTATCACAAACACTTACACACCTCTCTAAACACACACGACATGCATCACAAACACATCACACACGTTCACACACATCACACACGTTTACACATATCACAGACACACATTCACTTTCCCCATTACACCACATTACACGCGCTTACTCACACACTACTGCCGCTGTTACACGTTTTAGTTCCCTAATGTTGTTAAATAAACGGACGAATGGATGACCCCTATAACACAGGATTTTCCTAGCATCGGGGTAATTATTCACAAAACTTGAGCATAATTGTAACATTCAAATAACGTAACATGCATTTGTATTTCTCCTTTTTGTTAAATAAATTATACTTATACTTATACCTTATTTGCTTGTCACTGAAGCATTAGCCCGTTTATATCTTTACAGTAAAACTGAATCACCGTCTTGAGCAAAAATTGGGACAAAAGCTTTTTCTCTACATCTATTTCTCTATATAATATAGAAAAGTAGTGCCCGTAGCCAATTTTTTTTTCTTTGAGTCGAGATCCTAAAAGTTCTGCGGCAATTTTAGAAAGATCTAATTTACGCACTTATTTGTTTAATTCTGGTTCTGTAAATAGCTGTGGCTCGGTTTTGTCGATAGAGAAATCAATCAGTCGACGGTCAATCACATTTACTAAATATTTTTTTAAACTACCAACAAGTAAAATAACAGTCGAAAATTATAATTGTTCATTATCTGCCTAGCCTTTTCCCAACTATTTTGGGGTCGGCTTCCAGTCTAACTGGATGTAGTTGAGTACCGGTATTTTACATGGAGCGACTGCCTATCTGACTTCCACAACCTTGTTACTGGGTAATACGATACCCCTTGGTAAGACTGGTTGTCAGACTTTTGACGACCCGTAACGACTGTCTAAGATCTACGAAAGATAGTCGGGCCGAACTGCTTTTTTTTTTGGATGGTAGATCATCAAATGACGTCTCCCGCTGTGGATGCAGCGGAAGGGCGTGTCAGACTTTTACTGACTAAAACCCACCCGTGTTCCTTCAGTTGCCCATATGCCAGGGCCACGGTACCTCTTTCGAACTAATCTCGCGACCCTGGTAGGCGGACCAACGGCTTAACGTGGTTTGTAAACATAGTCACCCATCCACGGACCAACCGCGGCAAGCGTAGCTTAACCTGAATGACCGACTCGTGCAGCTGTTTTAAATTAGCCACAAGCCCTTCCGAAAATAATAATTGTTATCCTATCATATCTGTACTATGGTAGCATTTATGAAGATTTCTACAAAACCTTACGTGATGGAATTTTTTGTTTATTTTTCTGTTAATCAGGACCTCTAATTCTATAAGAAACCATTATTCGATTTCAATTAATTTTACCCATGCATATCATTAATCAAAATTAAAGTTTCAGGTTTTTAAATATTTTGTATTAGTTGTCTACTCCATAGTTTACTATGCGCAAAAATTTCAAAGACCGAGACAAATTAACGTCACTAGGCATGCTAATTTTTTTTTTATATGTTGCCGTCTTTATCTTGCATTGTTATTTAAACAGTTGTGCGACGGTGACAAGAATAATTCTTAGCGAAAGGCCATGCTAAGTAACGTTTTTAAATTTCGGTCAGTGATAATTCCTTCGTTCCACTTTTGGCCACTGGTAAAATAAGTCATTAAAGTTTGTGACGATGACGTGTCGGCCGACCAATGAAGATAGGTCCGCCACTCCCCGCGTGCGGGGGAAACAATCCAACTATCATCTATTTTCGAGGTGGGGTCTTAAGCTACAGGAGCAGGACAATTCTTAATAATCCTTTGCATTAATTTAGTTAAATCACACAGAAGATTTAATCTATACGAGTCAAGGCGCGGTTTTCTTTATTTTAAACTACCTGTGCCCGCGGTTTCGCCCGGAAATTATCACACAGGCAGGGACGTGCTACTCAAACAAAACTACTATAATTATAACATCAGCTATCTAGCAGTGGAGGTCCCGTCAAAATCGGTCCAGCCGTTTCAGAGATTAACCGGAACAAACGGACAGACAAACATTTTAATAATTGATTTTATTGATGTAAGTATCGTAGGTATATACTTTCATATGACAGACACTTCAATTTTATTTATTTGTATGGATAAAAATAAACATTATCGTCTTTTTCAGCTTGGCCGCAATCGGGTAACGGGGACAAAACTTGATACAGGGCCCCTTTAGGACAAGTTACACCACCGAGTTTATTGTACTTTTTTAACAAGAAATTAAGGGAATCTATGAACCCGCAATTAGCAGGAGGCAGATTTTTGTTTGATAATTACATATAAGTCATTTTTACATACAAAAACTCACCTCAACAATTTCAGTAGCTCCGTATCTAACGCAGAGTCCTTTATCGTATTTGACGTAGATGACAATGACAGGCGACGGGGGCCGTCCGTGTGTGTCGCAAAGCAGATTGTCGCAGGACAGCGCTAACTCACAAAGCGGCACTTCGTTCATATCTGCGAAATTATAATGCTTTAATAAGGAATTGTGAGCTCATTTTTCTACGAAAGACTAAATCCATACGACGGCCCAAGGTTCCTGCTGAGCACCTAGCTTATTTTCTCACCAGCGCCATTAGAAATTAAAATGAGGTATACATTCTAATAATTCAAATGCGAAAGTGACTCCGTCCGTCTGTTACGTTTTCACGTCTGAACGGATTTTGATTAAATTTTGAAACTGTACTGGGTTAAGACATAGGATACCCGATACTACATTTCCGTAGGATGATTCCCTAATCTCCACGCCGGCGAAGCAAGGTAAGAGCAGATTTCTATTAAAACAAATAATCCTACTGGACTCGAGAATCCCCCGGGACATACCCAAGTAGTTCCGGCTACAAAACTTACCAGTCACAATTCCTTTCTGCAGTCTATAAGTAGCTATATCTAGATTGGGCCTGATTTTGTTCAGTCTTTCCCTCAACGCAACCGCCTGCGCCTGTATGTTGTCGTAAGGAGCCAACTCGATGGCTTTCAACCACAGCGTCCGTTCTGACTCGTAGAACGTCGCCATTTTGTAACAAACTCCGTTCTCCCAAGCTAGAATAAAAAACAGAATAATAAATATAAATATTTACTACTTCTTCTTTTGGAGTCTACAGCCAAAAGTAGAAATATTTTGTTATATTAGACGATTTGGGCCCAATAAGTGGCCACGCCTAGTACTAAAAAGTCTAGGATTTCAACACAGTATACCAGTGTATATTTAATAAATAATTAGTCGATTTATAATGTTGTAACAGGCTACCAAATTCTAAGGATACTACAAGATATGTTTATTTACATTTGTGTATGCAAAATTTTGTACAGCAGCTGTTGCTTGTTTGATGAAACCGATAGTGAATGTTACGTTAAAACTGTAAGAGCTGATTGCATAAAACAGCCTCTATCCTCCCTGAACATAAACAAATAAAATGATCAACTTACTAATTTGAAAAGGCCAGTGTCCATTCTCGTCTTGAGGTTGTACTTTTATGTGATGATGTCCTAATACTATGACTCCCATGGGCTCGTACCATGGCTCTGGTCCTTTTAAGTAGAACAGCAGGTTACCGCGGAGACGAAACCACCGGACAGAACAGCCTGGAACAGAATTTACACATCATCAGTTAGGGTGTAGATTAGGTTTTAGATTTCTCACACACAGTGTTGTGTGTGAGAAATCTTGCTTTCCTTCTTAGACAACTCCACTCGTGAATAGCCACTTGACAGTCCTTGGCAACCGTAGTTGCCAAAGTGAAACTACTCTCAGTAGTCCGGACTGTCAAGTGGATAGTGTCTAATTCATAGTTACTATAATCCTACTAATATTTTAGTTGTGAAAGTTAGTATTTTTGGATGTTTGTTACCGAATCAGGCTGATTGGGATTAAATTTGGCACACAGATAGTTTATAACCAGGGTTAACTCTTAAGACACTTTTTAAGATAAGATAAGATAAGATAAGATGCATTTATTTGTCAGAAACACGTGTAGGTTTAAAATCAGTAGGTGTGATTACAAAGAAAAAAGTTTCAACATGTTTTGCCTAGAAAGGCGTACAAATACAATAATAATGTTATTAAAAGAATTATACAATAAAATTAAAAATAAAATAAAGTCACATTAAATTAAACAAAAAAAAATAAAAATACTAAAAATGTCTAAAATACATCATTCAAATAGTCAGCAACACTATAATAGCACTTATTTATTAAAAGTTTCTTCATATTTTTACTAAAACTATTTATATTTAAATCTTTGTATGCCTTTGGTAACTTGTTGTATAATCTAGGAGCCATACAAAATACACTTTTACGCATGAGAGCCGTTTTAGCATTATATATACGAAGTCTTCCATCATCACGTTGACTTCTTTCAGTACTATCTGAAAACTTTGGAAACAGTTGCGGATTCTTTTTAACAAATAATACTGTTTCTAATATATACAAGGAAGGAAGTGAGAGAATTTGATTTTTTAATAAAATATGGTTTGCAACTGTCCGTAATCCCAAGGCCAAACATAGCTCTTATGCATCGTTTTTGCATTTTAAAAATAAGATCTTTTTTGTAGAGTTTCCCCAGAAAATAATACCGTATCTAAGGATCGATGCAACAAGTCCGTGATAGGCAGCAAGCAATGTATCCGTATTTACAATTGGGGCAAGTTTATGCAATGCGTAGGATGAACTACTAATTTTTTTACAAATTTCATCAATGTGATCTTTCCAATCAAGTTTTTTGTCAATGGTTAGTCCAAGGAATTTTGCAGTCTCAACTCTGCATATGGTGTGATTTTTATAGTTTAAGTTAATGTCATTCTTTACTGGTATTCTTTGACAAAAGTGCAAGATTTGTGTTTTATTTAAATTAATTTTTAGATTATTATTGTCTAACCAAGAAATTATAGAAGCTAAAGCATTATTAATGTCAAGTTCATAGCTGTCAGTTTTCTGACATGCTATTGTGACTGTGCTATCGTCTGCAAAAAGAGTCATTGGATGTTCAATGGATGTCGGAAAGTCATTTACATAAATAATAAATAATAATGGTCCCACAACGCTTCCCTGGGGTACACCAAATTTCACTATACGTTCTTGAGAGAAATACGTCTTTTTATTCCGGTAGTACATTTTCTAGGGATAGTTTCCGACTTACTCGCGAGCAAAGGTTACAGTTACACATATAGCCTATAATGCTCCCCTATTTGGACACAGGCATGTCGTTGTGGGAGGGACCGGGCTGTCCACCACGTGGGTTGGTGCATTTCAGATGGTTTCGAATTTTTGGATCTTAAACATGTCAGTTTCAAATCTATGTTAAGTCTACGTTTACAACTTGTCCGTAGTATCTCTCGTTCGCCTTCAGGAAACCAATCTGAAGACTAAACAGGACAAACATCGCGGTTCCATCCTTTAAGGTGAATGCCTAGATAGCCCTCGCCATACATTTTTCAGGTGTGGAAATCTCGGTAAATAAACAGTTTCTGCAGAATAAAAGCAACTGTAATGAGACTTTATAATGTATTATGTTCGCGTATAGCCCAAATTTTATAAAAAAAACAGTATTTCTAGGAGAATTAGACCGAATAAAAAACGAAAAATCTTTACATGTGTGAGTGACCTGAATCGCGCCATCTGACAGAAATTTATAGAACCACTGAGAAAGTTGGTTGCTGTTGTGTTACGAGTTTACGATTAGTAAACATTCATAATAGATGGCGCTGTTCGATATTCGAACATTTTAAAAGAATTTATCTTTTAAATTCGATAATGCGACGTTGCCATTCAAGAGGCAGCGCGCGCACACCGCGTTGTTGCCATACCGTCAATGCGTGATTACCTACTTGAGTCTTGAAAACTTGCGAATCGTTTCCAGAATATTGTGTTTCTAGCAAGTTAGCGCCGGGCGCGCGGGTTTGCCCGCGGAGTTAACATTTTATGATTGATAAAATGTTTTTTATTATGGAATGAGAAAGAATGCTTTACATAAAGTGAAAAAAATATCTCTGCGATCTGCCCTTGGTTCACACAGATACAATACTAATGTAATTATTGTATTATCTAGTTTAAATATGTAGTAAGTAGTTACTAGTACACGACTTTCCAGATTTAAAAATCTTTTTAATGTATGTAAGTAGGTACTGATAACATTCTGATACGCTTAGGTACTAATCCATTGGTTTGGGTTGAATAAAATCAGAGATTAGAATTTGATGTACCTATAAGTAAGTTATAACTAAATCAGGCGATCAGCGAAGCTACCTACACAATGGTGAAACGTAGGTACTACGTACATCTATTGATTGAATCATATTTAATTCATGTGAAACCAGCAAGATTAGTGAATACACAGACAAACCACTTTGATTTTTCATAATTGCTTATTTTACTAGTATTATTAGCACACACAAAATGCGTCAAGCAGGGTTGCCAACTTTATTTTTTAGAAGATCGTACCATACATTTTAAAAGATCGTACTTTGCTAAGAATTCAAAAATAAAAATAGTACGCATTGAAATTTCAATAAAATAAATGGTAAACAAATGTGGTGGGTGTTACTATAACTTCAACGCAAAATTTAACATTTTGGTATAATATTTAAGAATCTGGACACCAATTTAGCAACTAAACTTTACGACGAGGTTTTTTTTATTAAAGAAAAGGGGCTCGGAAGAGACTTTGTCATGAAATCCACACGAAACAATAAACACCAGTATCATTAGAACTTAAAACGAGATATTTACCATGTTTATTATTACTTTAAAAAACTGTGCTACCTACTACTGAGAACCATTCAAATGAGTGCCATCCGTGAAACAGTTTTCATCAGGGCTTGTTAACGTTACCAAATTCACACTATAAGTATCTTTAAGTAACGTTATTTTCATAAAGTTAATATTTTAACGGTAAAACGGGTAACGATACTTTGGTATCGAATCTATAAAATAACGTTACCAAGTAACGTTACTAGTATCGATACTTTTACATACATACATACATAGAATCACGCCTTTTTCCCATGGGGGTAGGCAGAAACCACGGAACGCCACCTGCTACGATCTCTACACACTTCTTTTGCCTCGTTTAGGTTCATAAAATTGGTCATACACACACGCCGGTTGCGAGTACTACGCACCTGACCTTTCTGAAGAATATCACTAATAAGGTCCCTATATGTCCTCCTAGGGCGTCCCCTCCCGGTGTTTCCACTCACATCTGCCTTGTAAATACCTTTTGTGAGCCGACCTTCATTCATCCTCTCAACATGACCAAACCATCTAAGCATACTTTTTTCAATTTTTGTCACTACATCTTCTTTTACACCACACCGTTCTCTTATCACATCGTTACCTAATGCGTTGTTGTCAACCTGCGCAACCTAAGCGGCACGCCATGGGCGGCGGCGCTCTACGGCAACATCGCCAATCAAACGGTGCAAATGCAACTTCAATAATGTAGAAAGAAAGAGATGAAAGAAAATAAATAAAAAATTAACGGTACTCAGTTACCGGTAAAACGTATGCCAAGTATCGTTACCAAGCATTACGTGACCTCTACTAATAACGTTATCTTCGTCCGATGAAAGTAACGATACCAAATTTTTAACGTTATTCAAAGCCCTGGTTTTTATTCAAAAGTGAAGCGTTTTTGTGTTTTATTGACGGTAAGTGTTATTTTTATGTGCAATGAATGATTTTCAAGGTGATATAGAGTATTATTATAATGGTAATTAATTACTTTACAAAAGTGTAAGATTTAGAAGATGAAATACAAAATCAAACGTTAGCAACACTCGTTGATTGTCGTCACATGACATACTACAAATTTCAAATATTCTCTCTGAAAACAACAGCTTGATGGTGGTGTTATTTCTGTTTCTTGAAACATTTCATAAATAAGATACATTTGCTGTTGTTTGTAATTATTCTTTTTGATTACAGATTGAATTGCAACTGAACTGCCTAAGATGAACCCGACTAATAAACTTGCATAAATGTATACGACATGTGTATTCAGGACCGCGAAAATCACGGAAAAAAGTGCAAGCTGTATTGAAAAGACATCATGGAAGTTCTTTTAGTGATCTATAGTGAGTAAATTAGATTCCCATAAGATTTCGAATCAGATTTACGTGAGTGGAGGTTATTTGATACTCGTTGGTTCGTGTTGTAGTCTTCGTTTACAGCCATTTTTCCTTGCAGCCGAAAGCAAGCGAAGGAACAACAAGCATGCAAGCATGGCGTAACAAGAAACAGAAGGTAGTGGAAGAAACCGCGGTTTGCCCTGTTGTATTTAGGTACCTACAGACCTATCAATATTTTTCTGTCTCTCAACATTGTTTTTTTAACATATCTTTTATTTCAGTCCACATTCAACTCAAGATCATCATCAGCTGTCCAACCTTTCGACAGCTGAAGATACGCCCTAAACCTATTCGCGTGGTATACCAGAAATTCGATACGAAGCCATAGCCTGCAGCTCTAGCTTCAATACAGTTGAATCTGTTACAGAGCAAGTAGAGACTGTTGATTTTGATTGGCCACAACCCGATTCAGAGACTGAAGCTTATCAACTAACTGTGGAAAGAACATCAAGTGACAACTTATCAGGTTTGGTAGGGTACCGTATTGTTGACTTGAAGAAGGTCATATGGTCACAACTTTGATTCTTCATCTGGAATGGTAAGTCCCAACTTGATACCATATTTTTGTGTTCATTACATTAGTACGCTTTTGCTTGTTTGTTGTGATGAAGTTTATGTTTGACAATACCAAAGTACAACATATTTTACACAATGTTCAGTGTAACAAATATCATTATTTCTTGGTATGTATGTATAAAAATAATGTATTTCTTGGATTGTTTCTTTTTAACAGCTATTATTATTTTGATTCTAGGTCCAGGGTCAATTGCGAATTACCAAAATGAATAAATGTTACTTCATTTGCTTTATATCTGTCACCCAACCATTGACTGTCATAGAAGTTAACCGGGATGAGGAAGTTATCAACGCTATGATGCCGAAGTTGGTAACATTTTTTAAAACGTGTACTGCCGGAAATTATATTGAGAAGAGTTGAGAAAAATGCTAAATGTCTAGACATCAAGGAATTAAAAGGTATAAAAATATAAGTCTTACTCATTTCCTAACTTATTCCGCAGGTCTCTGAGGTGTGGGTTCAGTAAGAATAGTCTAACAAAACTGTGTAAATTCATTTGTTGCAGCGAAAACTGCGTCTTCCAGCATTTGATTCAGATAGCACGGAAATTATATAAATGGAAGTAAAAAGTGACAAGCAGAAGACTGATACGGCGCGGCGGCGGCGGCGACTGCAAAAAGTAGCGCGTAGAAAAGAAGATATTTTATTATAATATTTATAAGTATCTTTGTATGGTGGTACGAGTCGATGGTTCGAATCCAAGCCGGCACTTTGCTGAGTGTAAATTATTTCATCACCACAGTTCAGAGGAGGCCTGAGTCTCAGCAGTGGGAACATTATAGAATAATTAATAAGCTATTTTTGCACGTAGCGATGTATAGTTTGTGTTATTTTGTTAGTTCATAAGATTTTTCTGTGTAGATAAGTTTCACTCATGTATTTAGGTACCAGCCTAACAATTCAATTGTAAAAGAATATTTATCGCAGTTCAAAATTGTATCATAAGTAGGTATTCTTGAAACATTAATAAATGTTATGGTTAGCTAGCAACCCCTTTGTGTTGTTGTGTAAGATACATGTGCCGTTATATATACTTACGTATGATGTTATTTATATTGTAATCTACATACATAATTCTTTCTAATACTAAATTTAAAATCATAATTGTAAATATCAAAATATTTAAAAAAGTATGTTATCTTTGTATGGTGGTATGACTCGATGGTTTGAATCCAAACGGAAACTATCTAAGTAAATGTAGTGAGAGTAAATAAAACATTATTTTTATGAAAATATTAACCCCTTTTTACTAAATAAATATTATTAATTTATAGTAGGGTACAATAAAAAGCTTTACAATGTAATAAATAGTCTTTTATTTATTTATTTAGTACACGTCACTATTTACACTTCCATTCCTTCTTCTGCCTTACATTTCTTCCCGTGGGTGTCGTAAAAGGCGACTAAGGGATTTACTAGAGAATGGGCAGCAGCGTTCTCTATGCATTTTACCATCACACTGCGATCGCCAACCCGCTTGCCAAGCGTGGTGATTATGGCAAAGCCCCCCAAATAGGGGGAGGCCTATATCCAGCAGTGGACGTCTTGCGGCTGAGATGATGACTATTTACACATTACAATTTAGGTTCAGTCACATTACTACAACTTATAGGGACAGTGTACCTATATTAATTTCATTTTAAACTGTTTGAATAAAACGACATCTAGTGGTGTCGAAAGTTACTACTATTTACTTTGCATGTGTGTGTAAAGAGTAAAGTCAAGCGGCTAAATCTTTAGAATGTACAAATCTTTGTATAAGACCAGTTAACAAGCACAGTGACTATCTAAAAAAATCAAGTTAATGCCCTAGGTTTCGCATATAATAAAGTTATCTATTAAAGATTTCTAAGTTAGGCGTAAATATTGAAAATGTTCCAAATTGTGGATCTAGCGCCATCTAGCGACAAAATGGCATCTGAGATAATCATCCATCCACCTTAAGTACAGCTATATTATGATCCAAACGTGTAGTAACCTAGTTTCGAAGGAACGACTACATTATTAATTGCCCTATTAGACAATAATCTAAAACATATTACTATATTATGACTGTCCAGTACCTAACAGGATAAAGCGTTTCTTATAGTGTAGAATGTTATTAACATTGTATTCGTTTTCCTCTGTGCACGTAGGTTCATTATAACTAATTTAAATAAAGGCCACAATACCTAATCTGATTAACACGCATAGTAATTAGTTTATCAAAAAAACATTTAATAAAAGGGCTAGTGACTAATTACATGACCTTATTCCCTCGAAAACGCACAAATAGGTAGAGCGGATCGTTTTCTAGGTCACCTATATCTATAAGCCCACGTTTCACGGACGTAATAAAATTATGACGGAATTTTTTCGCGCATTGAATTTTCAACGTACTGCTTAGCGTCGAGAGTTGAAAATCGAACACTTTGTTTTTCCGACGCGCTCAGACTCACTCGCGCTGCACCGTTTTATTTTCAACGCTCGGTTCCACACTGAGAGTTAAAAATACAGTGCACGAAAAAATACGCAGCGATTTTATTACGTCCGTGTGTATTTTGACTAAGACATGCTTCGGACCTCTTTTTTGTGAATGACATCTCGTAGTTGGGTTTGCTTGCGAATCTATACTAATATTATAAAGCTAAAGAGTTTGTTTGTTTGGTTGAACGCGGTAATCTCAGGAACTACTGGTCCGAATTGAAAAAATATTTTTGTGTTGGGTAGCCTATTTATTGAGGAAGGCTATAGGCTATATAACATCACGCTACGATCAAAAGGAGCGGAGCAGCAACGAAAAATGGACGAAAACTGGCAGGCAATTCGATGCGACGGGAAGGGTCAGAAGAGCCAAAATTGACGCGAACGAAGTCGTGGGCAGAAGCTAATTCCTTAATAAATTAAGGCCTCCAACCTTGGTTAATAAACTTAAAAACTAAAGCGACTACTCGCTTAGCGCAACCCCGCGGAGGTACGGACCTCGGGTTAGGGCGTCGCTGGTAGAGGTCAGCAAGAGACGTGCTGGATCTCAGTGATTATTATTTGGGGACGAATTTAAAGCTACAGGCTCAGATACGGCGCGGCCTGGCACTTCGTAGAGCAAGGGTTCGGGGGCTTCAAGCCCCGCAATCTGTGTCATTTTTATACGGAAAATACCTAATTTGACGCAAAGTAGATACGATGTGTAGCATCACAAATATAATTTTCAGCTTTTCTAAAAAACTTATGAATAATATAGGGCTTCTATTGCTCTTCTAGAGCAATGGTGGCCCAGTAGTATCGGCCTCAACTTACAATTTGTAAGTCGTGAATTCGAACCTAGGCAGAACTTTGTATATTTAATTTCATCACTACCTATTGCTTTCAAAACGATGAAGGAAAACACCGTGAGGAAACCGGCATGTCCTGTAAGCAAAAATTCGAAAACATCCACCAACCCGCACAGTGCCGGCGTGGTGGGTTATGGCCCAGTTCCTCTCAAAGAGAGAAGGCGAGGGACCCAGTAATCCCGAAAATTGCCTTGTAAATTATCCTGTGCATGAACCTATAGGAAGGCTTTTCAAACTAATCCCTTACCCACATATAAAATAATGAGTGCAAGAATGTAAGTAAAAATGAACCTTATGCTTAGTAACATATGTATGCCTTGTCTATACCTACACACGCCCTCAGATTTTTGTTCATTTAGAAACTCTGATATTCTTAGATTGGCCCAGCTAGAGGCATAAAGAATCGAGCTGACCCTTTCATAGAGATAAATTTTCGTTATTGAACGGTATTATCTGCCAATGCCAACTGTTATTAATAGAATTACTATAAATACTTACTATTAATGTGGGTAAATATGTTAAGCGAAGTAAAGATAGAGTACCTACGTCAATAATTATGAAGTACCTACTTATTACTCTAGTGTTTTTGCTCCCATTATTTACAATACTCACATGTTTATATTTACGGTTTGTATTGTGCATACATTTACGAAAGGAAAATTACCTACTACGTTTTATGTTTGTTGCACAAATCTATGCTGCTCTTGATAAAAGGTATAAGTATTAAAACAAGTTCAAAAACGTGTCGGCTGTGGCCAAGGACGTCCGATCATGTAGTTCTCTCGCGCGAAAATAAATATTTATGACCTCATGTTACATTTATTGAGACCATGTGTGCTTATTTGGTTTGCAAAATTTAAGAGTGACTTATTTAGGATTTATTTAGTTCAAGATTTACACAAGACTTAACATTACTTCGCGCCTGTATTCTGCGTAGGTTTAGGCAGGGGTGTTCTTCCAGTACACTCACAGAATATGCTCAAAATTATTGATGACTACATTGGGTTATTCTGAGAAAGGATATTGTTTTTTTTATAAAACAATATCCTTTCTCAGAATATTTATTTAGAATATAGATTTATTTCGTTCAAGATTAACACCCATATAACATTACTTCGCGCCTGTATCGCGTAGGTTTTGGCAGGGGTGTTCTTACAGTACACCCACAGAATATGCTCAAAATGATTGATGACTACATTGGGGTTATTCTGAGAAATGATTTATAAAAAAACGATATGCTTTCTCTGAATATTTATTGAGAATGTAGATTTATTTCGTTCAAGATTAACACCCACATAACATTACTTCGCGCCTGTATCGCGTAGGTTTTGGCAGGGGTTCTTACAGTACACCCACAGAATATGCTCAAAATGATTGATGACTACATTGGGGTTATTCTGAGAAATGATTTATAAAAAAACGATATGCTTTCTCTGAATATTTATTGAGAATGTAGATTTATTTCGTTCAAGATTAACACCCACATAACATTACTTCGCGCCTGTATCGCGTAGGTTTAGGCAGGGGTGTTCTTACAGTACACCCACAAAATATGCTCAAAATTATTGATGGACATTGCATTATTCTGAGAAAGGATATTGTTTTAAATAACAATATCAGAAACAATGTCAGAATACCCCAATAAAGATAATAAAAGAATCTAAACAGAACAAGTTGTAACTTAAAACCTTCCTATCATGAATAACTTTTATGAGATTTGTTTATTACAATGTGCTACTAACAAACCTTATCACTTTGGCCCAATTTGTTAATGAGTCAAACAAACACAAACATGCTCTACATACACATCTGCACACATTTACACAAAATGTTTATTCAACAGAAATAACACAGATGCTGAGTTTGGGCCTTGAATATAACAAATAGGTTTGATTCTTAAACTCAGACCAGATCACCCTCCACTATTGATTCTCGTGGAATTTCGTTAGGCATAACTTTGCTAATTAACATTCTACAGTTTCTACAGGGAAATTGATTGTTAAGTAAGCAAATTGATACTCTACCTCAATTTGCCCTATTATAGCCATTTCATACAAAGATTTGTTTCAAAGAATGACAATTGTGATTTGAATATACAGACAACTTTTGTTCGTAGACAATTTGCTTAACAATTCTGACATTATGTGACTGAAATAAGAAAGCAAACATGATTCAATTTGAATAAAAAACAAAATTTATTCATAGAAGAAACCTCAATGGCATAGATTTTTTAATCAAAACAGGCATTGTAATAGAATAATTTTATTCCAAGCAATTTTACTTCATGTACATTTATATCTTTTCTAATGCACAGGTTCAAATAGAATACAAACCAAGTAAAATAAAATAAAAATTGCCTGAATAATACAAATCTATTTTGAATGCAAATAATATTAATAAGTTGTTTACATACACTGAAGGAACATTTATTTGTGGGATCTTGAATACAATGAATTTACTGTAAATTGGTCTTACTTGCGGTGTGGAAGAATGGCATAATGGAGGGTGATCGGCGACCTCTCGCGTCCGGCCCTGGTGCGAGCCATGGTACGGAGCGAGAGGGCATGGGAAGCCGTCACCTCCTTCTACGAAGCAGTAATGCTCGCGAAGGAGGAGGCGGGGCGCTTGAGGGAGTGGCAGTCTCTGCGCCCTCACGTCCCTAGCCGCCGCAGGAGGAGACGCCACGGGCGTCGGGAGTCTATAGCGGACTCCCGGCCACCGTAGGCGCGAGATTGCGGGCGGCGAGCAATGGGTAGCTCGCCGCCCGGTAAGGACCAGGCTCGGGTCGACGGCGCGTAGTGTTCCACGCGCGCCTCAAAGAGATGTCAGCAATACTGAAGGGGTCTGCCAGGACCGATGCCTGCCAGGGTCGCGAGATTGTTCGAAAGAGATACCGTGACCCTGGCACATGGGCAACTGAAGGAGCACGGGTGGGTTTTAGTCAGTAAAAGTCTGACACGCCCTCCCGCTCCGCCCAGAGCGGGAGAAGTCATTTGATGATTTCCCATCCAGAAAAAAAATAAATGGAGGGTGATAGAATTCATACAAACAGAGAACAGAATAGTCTATAAAGCCTTTTCCTTTGTAAGTGGCAGTAAGGCTAAAAGGCGTCTATGAGGCACATTATAATAATGTATGGAAAATGGGTTGCTTTTCATACTAAACTACTATACTTTTCACTAAGCAGTAAAATATATTTTTTATAAGAGATATGATATTGGATAGCCTTTAATTTGTGTATACATTGGATGTAATACCGAAATTCTATTTTTTAGTAATTAATCATTATAATAAGTAATCACACAGAGTGAAGTCACTTCCTAACAATAGATTTAATAACAAAACTTTAGACACAAGGGTTCAAAACGAATGTACCTTTCTGTATTTGAATGTCTATCGAGATGTAATTAGTTTCCAAAGTTTAAGAAATGCGACTTAGCTTACCTTCAGCTCTCCTGAAGAAGCCATCCTGCCTCTCTTTGAGAACCAGCACACCTTCCCGATCAAAATTCTGTGACGTCTGAGATGCTAATGCAGCCAATTCTTGCTTATTATATCTCATATTTTTGAAATTAGTACAAAAATATCATTCTAAACGTAAGCGTGTAGCTTATCAAAATCACTAACAACGTAAGGTGGTACAGTGAATAAAGGTTTTAGATTCCTCTATATCGAAGTGAAGGCCCTAGCGGCAACTGATGTTAGGCAGGAATGTATACGGATAACGTTATGGCATTTTGTTATTTCATTATTTTGTTTTATAACATTTTTTTGTCGAATTACCAAAATTTTTGCTGATCCTGACTTGACTTTACAGTGTTCCCTGTGAATTGTGATACAGATAACAAAACTCAACAAAATTGAAGAAACTACAAATAACGATTAATAAATTAGTAGCAAGGTATATTGTTATTAGAAAAAACTGTACGTATTGTAGTGTTTTATTTCATGCAAAGGTTACTTCTGTTTCTCTACATGAAATTAACAATTTTGTAGAAATTCAAGGCCTAGCTTAATTCTTTATTTACCAAAGCCCTGCAAAGAATAGTGCTAGCTGTGATGAGTCATATTGTACTGTTTCATTATAAACATAAAATATAAAACTAATTAATTTTTTCCTATTGTTCTGTGAGTATAGCATACGGCTGTGGCAAAATATGAGAATACAACACAACAAAGTCACTATGGTGTGCGGCCAAAATTAGAACTAAGAACGCTGTCTCGTGTTTTGTTAACAACATTTTACAAAACGCCCTCCGCTGTCAACGTTTAGGTTTAAAAAAAAAATTGATGAATAATTTATTTGTGCGACGCATGTACAGCTTGGGAAAAAAAAGTCTGGAAAAATAGAAAGAGAGGAGATAGTACGAGCGCTGAAAGGTATGAAAGTTGGAAAAGCTGCAGGATATGACAGAGTGTCTGCTGAAATGCTGAAGAGCGGTGACGGGGTGGTAGCAAGCCTGTTGTGCCGGATCTTTAATATGTGTTGGAGATATGGCCGTGTACCGGATGATTGATGTAAGGCTGTAATCGTACCACTATATAAAAGAAAAGGCTCACAGCAGGAGTGTAAAAATTACCACGGCATTAGTCTTTTGAGTGTTGTCGGCAAACTGTATGCGAAGGTTTTGATAAATAGAGTGATAGGAGTGACCGGTGAGAAAATTTGGGATGTGCAGGCAGGATTTAGAGAGGGAATGGGCTGTATGGATCAGATCTTCTCCCTAAGGTGCATAGCCGAAAAACATCTGGCAAAGCACAAGAAAGTCTACTGCGCTTTCGTTGACTTGGAGAAGGCCTATGACAGTGTGTGCAGAGAAAAACTGTGGTCAACACTATCCATGTACGGTGTGGACTGGCGTTTGGTACGGGCACTGAAGTCTTTATACAAGGATTCCAGTGCTTGTGTTAGGATAAATGGGGCATACACGAACTGGTTTTGCATCTCGAGGGGTGTTAGGCAGGGCTGTGTAGCGTCACCGTGGCTGTTCAACTTGTACATGGATAGTTGTCTGACAGATTTGAAAGAGGGTGAGTGTGGATTGACAATGAGTGAGTTGCCTGTCAAATGCCTTCTCTACGCAGACGATCAAGTTCTACTTGCATCGTCAGCAGAACAGTTGCAAGACATGGTGACTGTAATGGATGAAGCATTTAAGATGAAGGGGATGAATATAAATGTGAATAAGACGAAGGTCATGGTGTTTGAAAGAGAAGAGAACGTATCGGTGTGTGATGTGAAAATAAATGATAAGAGTGTGGAGCAAGTAAGTGAGTTCTTATATTTGGGGAGTTTGTTTACAAGGGATGGAAAGATTGATAAAGATGTGGAAAGAAGAGTGAATTCGGGAAATAAAGTAAATAGTGCTTTACATGCGATTGTGACCAACCAGTTGATGTCCGATAAGGCTCGACTGGTTGTTCACAATAGTGTACTGGTGCCTACGCTTATGTATGGAAGTGAATGTTGGGTATGGCAAAAGAAGCATGAAAGTAGAATAAATGCTGTGGAAATGCGTTCCTTGCGAAGCATGTGTGGTATGACTATGAATGATAGGCTGAAATGAATGATGTGATAAGAGAACGGTGTGGTTTAAAAGAAGATGTAGTGAAAAAAAAACGAAAAAAGTATGCTTAGATGGTTTGGTCATGTTGAGAGGATGAATGAAGTTCGGCTCACAAAAGGTATTAACAAGGCAGATGTGAGTGGAAACACCGGGAGGGGACGCCTTAGGAGGACATATAGGGACCTTATTGGTAATATTCTTCAGAAAGGTCAGGTGCGTAGTACTCGCAACCGGCGCGCGGCGTGTGTGTATGACCAATTGTATGAACATAAACGAGGCAAAAGAAGTGTGTAGAGATCGTAGCAGGTGACGTTCCGTGGTTTCTGCCTACCCCCATGGGAAAAAGGCGTGATTGTATGTAAGTATGTATGTATTTATGAAATCTAAATAGTGTAAAAATCTTTCATAAGACGTTTACGGCTCCCATTATAACCCAAGTCTCCTCAATCTATAAGTAATATTATATTACGTAGAATAGGCACCTGAAAAATAATAAATGTAAATTATACTTTTTTTACTGTGGTATGTGGTATGCGATAATAGCATTAATAAAAAAATACTTACCTGTTTCTTTAGTGTTGAAGTTTTTGTCTAATTGCACACAGATCAAAATCGTCGAATTCTTTCTTCCGGCAACTATTTTGGTGTTTCTCCAGGTGTAGAAAAAATCCTTAATTTTTTTTCACCTTCATTAACAACTTCTGTGATTGCACTCTGAGATTTATCTTGAAAAATATATAAAGACAATCATATTAATTCCATGTACATTTTCCAATTTCAAGTATCAACCATTACAACGTACACGCGTTTTGTCAAACTAGAAAACATAACCTCAATAATTCTATTAGTAAATTTAACAGTAAAATGGCTTGAAACTTATAATACCGATGAAACATAGTATTAGAAAGTAAAAACCTGATATACCAAGTTTTCGTAAGATATTTGGCGGAATCGGAAGCGGAACAAATTTTGTCTCCGATTAACAATGTTTTGGAAAGAACTGCCGACATGAGAGGTATTTATCTAGGAAATTTATCTTTTAGTCAATGCCAGTCATTGTTTTTCCATTCTAATACTTAGTTTTATCGGTACTATAAGTTTCAAGACATTTTATTGTTTTATTTACTAATAGATTATTGAGGTTATGTTTTCTAGTTTGACAAATCGCGTGTACGTTGACTCTTATTGGTTGATACTTGAAATTGAAAAATGTACATGGCATTAATATGATTGTCTTTATAATTTCTTTAAGGTAAATCTCACAATACAATTAGAGAAATTGTTAATGAAGGTGAAAAAAATTAAGGATTTTTTCAACACCTGGAGAAACACGAAAACAGTTGGCGGAAGACAGAATTAGATCATTTTGATTGTGTGCAATTAGACAAAAAGTTCAACCCTCTAAAGAAACATGCAACTATTTTTTGTTAATGCTATTATCGCATACAGTAAAAAAAGTATATTTTTACATTGATAATATTTCAGGTGCCTACTCTACGTAATGTATTAAACGTACGTATACCATTAAGTTAGAGAAGACTTGGGTTATAATAGGAGCCGTGAACCTCTTAGAAAGATTTTACACTCTTTAAGTTTCATAAATAAGAAATGTAAAACTGACAGATCAGTGTTAATGGAAAAATCTATTAAAGCAGCGAAAACGAATACACGAATGAATAAAACCTAAATTTTAGCGTGTTCTTTCATTTTCATTGTCATGTAGATAGTGATAGTGCTATGTACCACACATAGACATACCTTTTTTTTTTGGATGGGAAATCATCAAATGACTTCTCCCGCTCTGGGCGGAGCGGGAGGGCATGTCAGACTTTTACTGACTAAAACCCACCCGTGTTCCTTCAGTTGCCCATGTGCCAGGGTCACGGTATCTCTTTCGAAAAATCTCGCGACCTTGGCAGGCATCGGTCCTAGCAGACCCCTTCAGTTTTGCTGACATCTCTTTGAGGCGCGCGTGGAACACTACGCGCTGTCGACCCGAGCGTGGTCCTTACCGGGCGGCGAGCTACCCATTGCTCACCGCCCGCAAGCTCGCGCCTGCGGTGGCCGGGAGTCAGCTATCGACTCCCGACGCCCGGGGCGTCTCCTCCTGCGGTGGCTAGGAACGCGAGGGCGCAGAGACTGCCACTCCCTCACGCGCCCGGCCTCCTCCTTCGCGAGCATTACTGCTTCGCAGAAGGAGGTGACGGCTTCCCATGCCCTCTCGCTCCGTACCATGGCTCGCACCAGGACCGGACGCGAGAGGTCGCCGCCGCCGATCGCCTCCACGAGGACACGGCGGTGCTCCGCCCAGGCAGGGCACACTTCCACCGTATGCTCCACCGTGTCCTCTAGACGATCCTTTCAATGGAAACACCCGGGCGTATCCTCCCGCTTTATCCTGAACAGGAACCAACCGAAGCACCCATGCCCGGTGAGAACCTGCGTCAGGCGGAAGGTGAGGACGCCGTGCCGCCTCTCTATCCACTCCTCAAAGAGGGGACTTACCGCCGTAATTGTGGCGTGCCCTACATAGACATATCTGACGGCTTCATTAGTCAACTGTTCAAGTTTATTTGATATGGCCCGTACCTTTCTAATGCGACATGTTATAGATAGTCTCCGACTTCCGATTATTTTCCGACAGTAATCAGCTGTTAGTAGCCTTCTTGTCGACTCTAAACTGTCAGCATTAACAGGATTCAGTCATCATCTTCCATGTCAAATACGATACAGGCATACGAACCGCACATGCGATTGCTGAACATTATTTCTTGGGTGTTGAGTTCAATGGGCAATTCCTGAGTGTGATTTAATTTATTTTTTATTCTGAATAAGTTTTCATTATGTTATTATGATGGCACTCGCATCTCTTAGATAAAAGGTTATTCCAGCGAAATAAAACGCAATCTACTAAATACAATAAAAGTATAAGCCTGTGTGCCTATCAAGTTGTGTAATCTTGACTGTTGAGAATTCCCGGGATCTCGTGTTTGTTGATTAAAACACCAAGTATCTTATCATTTTTAGTCCTAGTACTATTGGTGGCCATACCTGCTAAACAATCGCCCTCATTTTTTCCAGACTCTTTTTTGCCAAGCTGTACCTATTGATATTTTTTGCAAAACTTCTGCCTTATTCATCGTCTTTAGAAGTACCCACATGTAATTTGAAGATGTGTTCCATGTTATTTCTATGCTTAATGTCATAGTCAAAATTAGAGTTATCCTGATCTTGGTTTTTTTAATGCTTTTTTTGAAAGGTGACTTCATCGAGGGAGTGTTTTTAGCTATGATTAGAAAAAAAAACAAACATTTAAAGATTATCAACTCTTGTCTAGTTGATGAAGGCATTTGAGTATCTTCCACAGATCTGATCGTGTCGAAAATTGTTATAAACACATTAAAAACGTTTTATGTACCTGTACATAGTAGAATTTAATCAAAAATGTTTTATGTACTTATACATATTATTATTATTTCAAGTCTATTATCGTACCTATATATCATTTATGTAAATACGGAAAAAAATAAAAACTAAAAAGGAAAATTATAATTGCGACAGCACGACGAACAGTGATGCTGGTGACGGAGGCACCGGTAATGCCGGCCCGGGCAATGGCCAGTCATTGTCCATAAACCTGGAACAAAAGCAGTGTTGTAGTACCTGAATATTTAGAGATAAATGAAAATTAGAAAAGTCCGTAAGTTACTAACATTGCCGGTGGCTGCAAAATCGTGTCAAGTGGTGGTGGTGGTGCCCTTCCACCACCCCGCGTCCTCTGGCATGCAAGCTGGAAAAATACAAAAATTCAGTTGCATTAACAGTAACATTACATACCTAACCTCTTTTTTTAAGTCGGTTAAAAACATATCACCCAAAAATTTTACCATTAAAATGTACGGAAGTCATATCCACACATTTCATCATCCGTACAAAACACAATGACGATTTTAGTGTCACGTGACCTAAAATTCCCGGTTCAACAATCGAGTTCCTTCATCTTTTTAGGTTGCGTATTTTTCATTACAATGTTACGCAAATATCTTATAAATGCATAATAACAATAATACATTACATAGTAACCTAAGTAACGTCAATAGTTTGCTATCAATAGTAGAATTATTACTCGTAATACCTACTGTGAAATCCGATGCCGGCCGCGGAAAAATGGCGGCAAAATGGATGACGATGTTTGTTGAACTAACTATTTACGTGCAAATCTTTGTCAAAAACACAATCCTGGCAATAAAAACTGTATTTTACTTACCTGTGCATCTTACGTTTCAACAAAAACACTTCACACACACAACTTTGCACTTAAAACTTAATTATAATCGTACGGATCGCCCCGCTCATCCAAATGTTTGTGTCAAACTGTCAGTGTCAACTTTCGTTGGCGCGTTCCAGGGCTGAGATAAGCGATTATATTGCATTGTCCGACTATTGTGTACACACTCGTCCATGCATAACCATCATAAATGCAGATTATTAATGCTAAATTCTGTAAAAATGAAAGTCCATCGCGACCAATCGCGTCTGACAGTTTGAAGGTTTCACTTCTACCACGTGTGAATTGCACACATGCCATTTTTTTCTTCCAATTAAAGTAGGTATATTGGTTATTATAGGTAAGAAAAAAAAGTACATAGAATAAAAATAAAGTACTACAATTTATTTTTCTTTATTATTGTATTTTAAAACATTTTTTTTATTGATTATTGCACTTGGTTTCAAATTAGTATCTCTACTAAACAATTGCACAGCATCTTTACAGTCTATATTTAAATTAAAGTAAATTAGTCATTAATTTTTATCAAATTCCGAGACGTTTTGTTTCTTTCGTCTCGCAATACGTCTACCCATTTGCTATTCATCACAGAAAAACATTTTTCACTTCAGTAGCTCAAACATGTAGGTTTTGCTGCCTGAAATCAGTGAGTAAAATGCGATTTTGCTCACTGAGTGAGACAAAGTAACTTTTTAGGGTTCCGTTGCCAAATGGCAAAAAACGGAACCCTTATAGATTCGTCATGTCTGTCTGTCTGTTTGTCCGAGTATGTCACAGCCATATTTTTCCGAAACTATAAGAGCTATGCTGTTGAAACTTGGTAAGTAGATGTATTCTGTAAACCGCATTAAGATTTTCACACAAAAATAGAAAAAAAACAATAATATTTGGGGTTCCCCATACATAGAACTGAAACTCAAAAAAAAAATTCATCAAACCCATACGTGTGGGGTATCTATGGATAGGTCTTCAAAAATGATATTGAGGTTTCCAACATCATTTTTTTCTAAACTGAATAGTTTGCGCAAGAGACACTTCCAAAGTGGTAAAATGTGTGTCCCCCCCCCCCCCCCCCGTAACTTCTAAAATAGGGGAATGATAAAACTAAAAAAATATATAATGTACATTACCATGTAAACTTCCACCGAAAATTGGTTTGAACGAGATCTAGTAAGTAGTTTTTTTTTTTAATACGTCATAAATCGTAAACCACAATTTACCTTTCATTTAGTAAACTCAAATATAAAAAAAAACATTTAATTTCATAAACATAAACCTTATGCATAAACCGTGAATTCCTGCAGGTTTGTACGGAACCCTCGGTGCGCGAGTCCGACTCTCACTTGGCCAGTTTTTAATTTTTGTTTTCAGAAAACCGCGAATATCTTATTCAGCCTTGGGTTAATCGTACAATTCGAAACATTTACACTCTATCTCTTCCCGCCATTAGAAAGAGAGAGAGACAAAGACCAGCCCTTTCGAAGTTGTGTTGTTGTCTTTCGTTGTTGTGCGTGCGCGTCTTCTTAACTACTGTGCGTATAGTAGGTACACTACGCTTACCTACTATACGCCGTAGCCGAGAGTGTCACGCGCGTGCCTTGTATGTGCGTTTGTTTTCATCATCGTCCAACCGCGCGCACGCGGAATTCGAAACATTTACACTCTATCTCTTTCCCGCCATTAGAAAGAGAGAGAGAGAGAGACAAAGACCAGCCCTTTCGAAGTTCCGATTTTGAATTCGACCTCAAAGACAAACACGTTTGGAAATTTGTACTAACTAAAGAAATTTTGCAAAAAGATAATTATGTCTTTTAATGTAATTTATTGAATTTTTAACTTATTGTTGTATTTAAACGAAAATAAGTATTTACTGCAAATAAAACTGATATTTAACCTGTAAATATTTATTTCTAGTTTCAATAATGTTACGTAAATATTTTGAATAATAAAATATCGTGGGTGCTATTTCCGAACACCCCTTAATTTAAATAAAAGAGCGGGAATAAAATTTCGTAGCTGGCGTACAGAGTTGAATAAGTTAAAAAATATTAAAATAATCGTAAAATATGAGTGAAACTAGCGACGAGAACAGTATTTTAACACCGGAAGAGTTAAACAACAAGTTATTAATGCAGAATTAAGATTCCTACCTGAGAAGTATCGCGAGAAATATCTGAAAGCATACCATGTCTTCAATGAATGGAGACTTACAAAGGGCGCAAGCAGTTTTTCGGAGACGGTGTTGCTATCTTAGTTTTTAGATTTATCACAGACGAGGCGATCATCTACAATGTGGAGTATTTACTCAATGTTGAAAGCTACTTTAAAAACAAAACATAACGTGCATATTGAAACATACGCTAAACTCGTATCTTTTCTAAAAATAATGTCAGTTGGGCATAAGGCTAAAAAGTCCAATTTTCACGGCCCTTAACATAGAAAAATTTCTTAATGAAACTCCGAAGGGCAATTTTCCTGCCGCTAAAGTAAGTGGTACCTATGAATCTATGTTGGTAGTTATTAAATTTTGTGTGTAGACTGGTTTGTATAAAGGTACTTACTGCCTACTACTAATTTTTGGAGGCGCAATCAATGAATCCTAGTCTGGCTTAGCAATACTGTTAAAATATTTAATAAGATATGTAAATGATGCTGTAAATGTTAAATTATGCAGGTTGTATTGATCATAGGAATTAGTGGATGCGTGTGCGGCTCGTGCGCCTGTGAAAGATCAATGAGGCCGCCTATCGGCCGGCTTCAAAGGGTGGGACTGCGCTACGAAATCATTGATACATGCCGCGCATTGAGTAAGGTGCGTATGATTTGAGTTTCGATAAATTTTAATTGTTTTTTTTTTCCAAATTTCTGTTTTTGTTGTTCTAGTATGAAAATGTTACTTTAAATGTGTAGTATTTATTGCTAGATCAATTTCATTACATGTTATTCAAAAATAAAAATATCAAAAATTTCTATGCCAAAGGCTTCTACTCCGTTCACCTCTTACCCCCATTTTTTTTCAAGACGTTAAAAAATGTCACCCGGTATATGTTGCGCCCTTTGTAAGTCTCCATTCATTGAAGACATGGTATGCTTTCAGATATTTCTCGCGCGACTTCTCAGGTAGGAATCTTAACTCTGCATTAATAACTTGTTGTTTTAACTCTTCCGGTGTTAAAATACTGTTCTCGTCGCTAGTTTCACTCATATTTTACGATTATTTTAATATTTTTTTAACTTATTCAACTCTTTACGCCAGCTACGAAATTTTATTCCCGCTCTTTTATTTAAATTAAGGCGTGTTCGGAAATAGCACCCATAATATTTTATTATTCAAAATATTTACGTAACATTATTGAAACTAGAAATAAATATTTACAGGTTAAATATCAGTATTATTTGCATTAAATACTTATTTTCGTTTAAATACAACAATAACTTAAAAATTCAATAAATTACATTAAAAGACATAATTATCTTTTTGCAAAATTTCTTTAGTTAGTACAAATTTCCGAACGTGTTTGTCTTTGAGGTCGAATTCAAAATCGGAACTTCGAAAGGGCTGGTCTTTGTCTCTCTCTCTTTCTAATGGCGGGAAGAGATAGAGTGTAAATGTTTCGAATTGTACGATTAACTCAAGGCTGAATAAGATATTCGCGGAGATATTCTGATAACAAAAATTAAAAAGTTACTTTGTCTCACTCAGTGAGCAAAATCGCATTTTGCTCACTGATTTCAGGCAGCAAAACCTACATGTTTGAGTTACTGAAGTGAAAAATATAATAATATGTACTGGTCTTCAAGGCGGTCTTGAAGGTTTTAGGTAAAATTTTGATCAAAGCATTGTCGTCGGGGGTCAAATAAAATGCCAAATAGACGAAGCCCAGCAATAATGTATGCTGTTGTAGAAAAGACAGCATTCTCCCAACGCGACAAACCTTTGATCAAATTTTTACAAAAAAACTTTTTATAACTTTTGTTGCAACACCGCGTTAATTCGGCCGCCACCTAATGCGATCTCCCTATCGCCAGGACTCAGCGTAGCATAACACGCTGACGCCGCTAGGGCGATCAGCGTGCAGCAACCAGTCGTACCCGATGTCCCACAGATGTGGCCCCAGGACCGATGGCTGTGGGACACCGCATAGTAGTACATCGTAGAGCGATAACCGAACTGGCACTCCACCGAATCCGGCCCCACCTTCACCAGGCACCCGTCGAGGCGATCTGCAATGACTCTTTCAATGAACTTGCCCACCTCGTCGACAAGGGCGGAATCAGGATTTTTTTCTGGGAGGGGTATAACCGTACAAGGAGTGGCAAAGTATACCGTTCCTCCTCTTATCTCCGAAGTTTGCTTAGATACAAATCAGAAATTAATCTTAGTGATATTAGTTTATGTTAAGCTTACAGGAAAAATAAAGCGATGGCACTAAAAATCACACTTTTTCAAAATCATCACAAATACATCAGTTCCACTAATGGTCAAGAGATGGTACTGACCTAAAACTGCAAGACTATTATGCAACAACATAATACTATAAAATATTTATATATGATGATACGGAACTCTCGGTGGGCGAGTACAACTCGCTCTCGACCGGTTTTTACATAGTGTATGCATAATTACTAATTACCCGACTGGACGACAAATTTCAATTTTGAAGGTCATCTGGAAGTGGGTAAGGTTTTTTTTCTATATAGTCAGTCAGTGATAATAAAAGCTTGTTGAGGCTTTTATAGCTTTTTTGATAAATAAACCAAATGTCCTATGTTTATATTAAATGGATTTGCGATATTAAGGATTAAAGAGTTCTTTTTAATTTGAACTTGGCTTTACACGCTGCCGCGTGTCTGTAGTTTCGCTAGCTAATTTAATTTGATCTTGTTCACAGGATGGCAATTTAGTCAGCTACATCCGTTACGGGCTGATTCTACCCTTCATAAAACGGATGTAGATGAATAAATCGTCAACCTGTTTAATAGTAGAAGCTGACTGACTGACTAGAAGGAGAAGGGTGTTAAAATTTGTAGATTTTAATACGAAATCCATGTGAACGAAGTGGCGGGTGAACTGCTAGTTCATTAAACACACAATAATAGCGCATGCTACGAATAATAGAAGTCTTAAATTATTCGTAGAGCGCATGTCAAAAATCCACAACTGTCAAGTGAATGGGATCTAAGTGTAGCGCGCACTGCCATGCGTTTTGTTACCGCATAATTTGTGAAGTATAAAATATCATAAAAGTGCACGCACTGCGGTGAAATAAACGCATGCGGTAGAGTCATCGCTGCAAATTTGCGGTGATACTACCGCACAAATTTTTGTATCGCATAGAGTTCTAAGAAGTACCGCGCACTGCGGTGAAATAAACGCACTGAGACACGCTCAGTTGCTGTTGGGTTGCGACACAGATATGTCGTTACTTGGCGGTGCGAGAGTCAATCGCAGAATTTCAGGACCAGTAATTTTTCTCACTTTTTTTTCTTTATTCTACCGTGCGGTAGAATAAACGCAGGCAAGTGCGCAAGGCAGTGCGTGCTCGCCCTTATGTGTCGCGTGACATTACCCGTTTCCGTCATAGACTAGATTGTCTTTCGTAGTTCCACTAACGCTACGTCCTACGTAGGCGGATCAAAGCGAACGCGATTATGAAGCGGTGACACGCGAACTCAACGCGATGCGGTGCGAAGCGGCGGCTATGTCCTACGTGCATGCGAATCGTCTCGCACAGCCGCCACTGACGCCGCCGTTCAGTGGGCACTGTGGATTTGTCATGGACGGACGGAAACAAATTTATTGGAAAATTCATATCTTAAATATCAAATACTCAAGAAGTATGAACAGCGAAGAAGTGGGACTAATGTTGTATACTTAGAAAGTCCCAGTTAATTTGGCCCAATCCTCCCATTCGCGGTATAATAATAACCGGTTGTGATATTTTATATTCCTTTAATCCTATAATATAGGACGTTCTTGGATAGCATTAATTAAAATTTCTATAAACCCGAAATTATAACCAAAAAAAAAAAAATACGACGGCACCGCATCCAGTTCGCGCGAAAATATCAAGCCAACTGATCGCGTTCGCTTCGTTTCGCGCCGCTCCGCACCGCACGCATGTGCGTTTGGGCACGTAGGACACTTCAATAGGTTTCGACTGTTTGTAGTTTTCGCGTCGCGCCGCGCCGCTTCGCGTTCGCGTCTAGATTTACTCGACTTCAGATTTGCTCGTAAGTCTCACTACTCACATACGGACATGAATCATAACCAACCTAACAATGGATCTTTTTAAATAATGAATCGATTCACAACAGGACAACACTACTATAACCCGGCCATGTGCGAGTCAGACTCTCAAACGAAGTTTTCCGTACTTACACCACAATTTGTTTTGAATTATTTTTTCGGAACTCTCTTTAATTTTTACTTTATAATTTTGGAAACGAAAGTCCCCAAAGTTAAATGACTATGTGCCAAGCCATTTCATACCAAACCAAAACTGCGAAAAGTAAATAAAAGTATGATTTGATTCCTTGACTTGTTCCTAAAAAGTATTAAATGTCTTCCCTAAAATTAAGAAGTAATGAAACTTTATTTGATGGTTCTTCGTCTTTGTCATATTTTCCCTAGATTTATTTTATTAATTTTATTTAATATCTTGATATTATGTGTTTTCTAAAACACACAGTGTTGCTAGGTGAAGAAGCTGATGTAAATTTGCCCTTATATTGATAATCTATGGTTAAAACTTACCGAATTATCCATGGTTTTATACCTGTCTCTCTCTCTCACCAGCATGCGTCCTTTTCTAATGAAGAAGGACGCTTGGCGCGAAGTGTCAAATTCATAGCGTTTGTAAATTTTCCCGGTAAAACATGGAAAAATTTTCAAAGTTACAAAAAACGCGATAATTACAATAATTTACCGCGTAAAATTAACACACTGTGTCAATTTAGTATACGTGTCGGGTTTTTCCCCTATAAATTAGTGTTTCAAGATTAATCCGGAAAAAATGGTACGGGTAAGTGATGGAGGTGAGTATAGTTCGGATGTTGAAGCTTCGTATGGAGTTCAGCAATCGAATAATACGAGACCTAATGACTCATCGTCATCATCTTCTTCATTCCTCGGAGGACGAAGAGGGTATAGTTTCACCTCCACCCAATAAGAGATGAAAACTTTTACAGAAGTACAGACAAATTCAGACATGTTCGGACCCACGTGTAGACACTCTTATTGAACAAGTGGGATTTATATCTAGTTACATAACTAACTTGTCTCATCAGATTTTGTGAGAAAGCCCTCAACATCAACATCCGACACTTTTTGTAAACTCTCTTACGTTGTACTTGATACAGAGTTTGATGAAATAACAATTATTCCATAGGCTGAAAAAGAACGATTAAAAGAATTAGCTAACCTTCAAAAGTTTGATTCCCCTTCATGGAAGGGTATTCGATACAAAAAAGCCCTACAATCTTGCTTCGCCAGTCCTGACGTCTTAAACTTAACGAAGAGAGGTGCCATTTTAATAAGGGCCAAGATTACTTAGCTTCCATGGAACAGTTATTAGCAGGCACAACTAATAAGTTATGCCTGCTAATAACTGTTCCATGGATGTTATATTTTGAAACAAAGGCAACTATTTAAGTCAGAGTTACAAGAATTGCTTGACTGGGCATTAGCAAACCTAAATATCTTAAATATTGGCACATTGCATGACTTCTTTCTATTACTAAAAATTCAGAGACTGCAATGCAGATTGTGTGGCAAGTGGTCAGAATACACTGAAATTAGACGAGATCGAAATTTAAAAGAAACTTCAAATTTTTTCTCCTAGCCAAGCATATCTTTTTAGCCGAGACGCTTTGCAGCCTATCATAGCCTCTTTAGGTGGTTCTCAGGTGTGCCTTAATACTCCGGCTTATTTTAGGGAGAAAAAAGCCTTTAATAAATCTTATGTTCAAAACAAGAAATATCAGGGCCGTTATAAAACACAGAACAAAGATTACATTTTACATAGTAAGCAAAAGACAAAATTTAAAAAGAATCGGAATCACCACTCTCGTAAAATATTAATTGCGAAAGTAATTGTATTTTTTGTTGTATGTTAAAAAAAAAATACTACAAATAACACACCCTCCAACACTAATAAACAATGACTATCAAACCAAAATTTCAAAGGGGGTTGTCTAAATGATCATGCCAATTTATGGCAACAACAGGGAGCATCCAATTATATAATTAAATTAATAACAGGCGGCCGCATCCCTTTCTTCAATAAACCTACTTTTCAATATCCAGACAAACACGAGTTAAAAAAAAAATGTATATAATGGTCTTCCACTTAAAACAAGAAAAAATATTAGAGACACCGCCAATTCTCAATCAAGCGTCCTATGTCGAATGTTCATAGTAAAAAAAAAAAAAAAACTGACGGAGGGCTACGTCCTATCTTCGACCTCAGAGGTCTCAACTCGTATATGTCAGTGAAACATTTCCATTTAATTTCACAAACAGATGTAGCTAACTTCCTACAGTTAAACGATTGGTAAGTGAAAATAGACATTCACAAAGCTTATTTTCATTTACCAATTGCAGATAAATACAGGAGGTTCATCCGAGTGATTTACAACAACAAAGTGTTACAATTGACAGCCTTACCATTTGGCTTGGCATCGGTCGTGTTTGTCTCAGTAACAAATTGGATTGCGGAGATCCTATGAGCACAAGTTTTCTGCATAATTGTGTATTTAGGCGATTTTTTCTCGGTCAATCAGTATCGGACCATACTGGTTTCTCAGGTTTCGGAAACACTGAGAACATTAGAAACTTTGGGCTGACACATAAATTACTACAAGTCCGTTCTGGAGCCGTCGCAGGAGGTAGAATATCTTGGTTTGGTATGGAACACTCAGCAAAACTGAGTAAAACTTGCTCCCAAGAAGATAAAAAAATAAATGTAATAATTTCCAAGATGTTGACCAATAGAGACAGCTCTCTACGAGATGCTCAGAGTTTATTAGGTTTGCTGAACTTCGCAAATTACGCAGTATCAGTGGATCGACTGCGCTGCCGCAGAGCCCAACTCTTTCTACAAATATTCAACCAAATCCGAGCAAAAAAAAAAAATCCTCTACCCGTTCAGCAAGACCTAAAATGATGGTTAACAGCTGTAGATTACAGCTCCACACCAATGTCAAGAAAAGTGTGACTCACTTCTTGACGACGGATGCTGCTGACTCGGGTTGAGGAGCTCATTTAAACAGCATTTACCTATCAGCTTAGTGGGCCCCATATCTAGAGCACTGGTGCTCGAACAGAAAAGAGATCTATGCCGTATTGGCGGCCATCAACAGTCAGCGGATGACTGTTGAAGGTGCGCACATTCATATTCAGTCGGACAACAGAACCTTGGTCGCATATTTCAAGAACAAGGGGGGGGGACATTCCCTGGCATTACTAGGGTTAACGACCAGAGTCCTAAAACTTGCAGAGCAGTTACATTTAAGTTTCTTAGCCACTTACCTCTCGGGGAGTCTAAACGGAATAGCGGATCGCCTAACAAGGGGTTGCAATGTATCAGAGTGGCATCTTCTGCCCCAAGCCACGGAGGCTATATTCAAAGTGTGGGGTGTCCTAGACGTAGATCTGTTCGCGTCAAGAGACACGGCTATCGTACCAAAGTACGTAACATTGCATTCGAAAGGTTGTTCCGCAGTCTTCTGCGACGCTTTCAGCCGAAAATGGAACTATCATCTAGGGTTGGCTTTTCCCCCACCCAGTTTTATTCCACGAGTACGGGCTCATTCAGTGCAAAAGGAATTTACATCCTAATAGCACCGAAGTGGATCAAATGTTTTTGGCTACGCAACCTGCGAGCGAGAGCCACTTCCGATAAAGAACCTGCGGAAGGTCTTAATAAATCGGACGACAGGCAATTGCCCTGCACAAGTAGACAAATTGACTCTTGTTGCCTGGGAAATTGGGGGTGGGCAAATCAAGTTGCTCACTGGTCCATACAACAACAGAACTTGTTAAAAAGTAATTGGCGGACATCTACTTTTAACAACATATAGTGCCCCTTTTAGAAGAAGTAGTTGGTGGACATCTACTTTTAACAACATATAGTGATGATGTGAACTTTTAGAAGATGGGTATTGGGGTGTAATACCAATAACGTTAATCCAAAAACTCCTGAGAATCAACAGGTTGCTAGATTTTTGGCAAAATTATTTTTAGAACAAAAGTTAGCTTATAAATCTATTTTTCCACATAAAGCCGCCGTTTCTACTTACTGTGCACCATCAAAAATAGATATCTTATAAAAACAAGTTTTGGTTCAACAAGTTTTGAAAGCCATTTCACTTGCTAAACCGGCTGCAGTACAAAACCCATTTGGGGGCACTGCAATTTTGTTTAACTGGACTTCAACAAATTCAGATTCTTTAATCGAAACCAGTAGATGTACAGCTTTAATACTTATGGTGGTCGTAGGATTCATCATCTCATATTATTAGAAAATAGCCATGAGAATCTAATTACAACGGAAATAAGATTACTCTTTGGCCAAGGTTTGGCTCAAAAACTGACTCTAATACACAAAAACAGTTTGGTTTGGTTGTTGCGGAAACCCCTAGACCACAATGTCTGCCCTGTCCAACACATTAATAACTTTAAAGAAAAGTTTAGAATTAGAAGAAATGCAGATTTAACTGTCTCTAGTCTATTTATTTCTCTATCAGAGAAATTAAAACCTGCTTCAAGAACAATGATTGCAGGTTGGACTCGTAGTATTTTCAAAGATGCTAATATTAATGCTCCACCAGGCATTATCAGGTCAGCAGTAGCTTCTAGAAGTTGCTTGGAGAAAAGACCTGTACAAGAAATACTTGATAGAGAAAACTGGTAAAGTATTAAAAATATTTCAAATTTTTTTGTGTGTCCAGTAAACAGAGTTGATAATACCAACTCTGATATTGATTCATTGTATTTAATTTTTTTTTTCTGCTGTTGGATAAATTTAAATAGCTATTAATAAGGGATTTAAGTCGTTTATTTTTTTCTCTAAAGTTAATTTAAAAAATATCAATTTGTTTTCTTTATTTGATTTCAAGAAATGATTATTATTTTATTCTTTTTTTTTTTATTAAATTTTAACATAGAGAGATGGTATTGTAATTGCAATAAAACTGATTTATTTTCTAGATCAGTAATATAATTCATTCATCATAGCGTTTGTGTTTACCACCAGTAGATACCAAACAGGTCTTCACCTAGCAACACTGTGTGTAAATTAGAAAACACTTAGTATGACTGTTTTGCATTCCAACAAAACAGGTATTATGTGTGAATAAAACACACAGTGTTGCAGCTATGCCTTACGCTACGTCCTACGTAGGCGGATCAAAGCGAACGCGATTATGAAGCGGTGACACGCGAATTCAACGCGATGCGGTGCGACGCGGCGGCTATGTCCTACGTGCACGCGAATCGTCTCGCACAGCCGCCACTGACGCCGACGTTCAGTGGGCACTGTGGATTTGTCATGGACGGATGGAAACAAATATTATTGGAAAATTCATATGTTATATATCAAATACTCAAGAAGTATGAACGGCGAAGAAGTGAGACTAATATTGTATACTTAGGTCCCAGTTAATTTGGCCCAATCCTCCCATTCGCGGTATGATTATAACCGGTTGTGATATTTTTTATTCCTTTTATCCTATAATATAGGACGTTCTTGGATAGCATTAATTAAAATTTCTATAAATCCGAAATTATCACCAAAAAAAAAAAATACGACGGCACCGCATCCAGTTCGCGCGAAAATATCAAGCCAACTGATCGCGTTCGCTTCGTTTCGCGCCGCTCCGCACCGCACGCATGTGCGTAGGACACTTCAATAGGTTTCGACTGTTTGTTGTTTTCGCGCCGCGCCGCGCCGCTTCGCGCTCGCGTCTAGATCGCTCACGCAGGACGTCGCGTTAGAGCTATGCTCTAGCTGGCGAGCTGAAGACCCTATGAATTTGACACTTCGCGCCAAGCGTCCTTCTTCATTAGAAAAGGACGCATGCTGGTGAGAGAGAGAGACAGGTATAAAACCATGGATAATTCGGTAAGTTTTAACCATAGATTATCAATATAAGGGCTAATTTACATCAGCTTCTTCACCTAGCAACACTGTGTGTTTTATTCACACATAATACCTGTTTTGTTGGAATGCAAAACAGTCATATTTTTAATTTATTTGTATACAACATTTGAACCATTTTTGTTGGAAACAAGAGAATATCGGAACATTATTAAATGGTTAGTCGACTATTCACGTAGCCACAATAATCGACTATTTTATGTCAAGGTATCAGCAATGCTATCCAACGTGGCAGCACTGGCAGCCTTTTGGCTTTTTTTCGTCATTTCGTACGGGACGGTACTAGGACGGTTTTTCTTATGCCCAATGAACTCTTCCCTTTGTTTCCTTTATTTGTATGTTCATAATATATATTAATGTTAGATTATATTCAAGATGTGTCTTGATAAACAAATATAGATATACAATTATTACACATCAACTATTCATATGATATCAAATTAAATGACTAACTTTACGCGTGAAAGTTCAATCAACAAGCAACTACTGAGTGAATAATATGTAATATATTTGATATTAACTGCAATTTACATATTATTTACTCAAGATATAGATAATACGCTCCACGATTTACTTTAGGGTAATCAATGCCCTAAATTGAAAAGGAGACTGTTGTGATGTTTGTACCTAGGACCTAACTAATAATTTTATGTTTTATTGCACTACATCATAATTGTATTTAAGATTTGTTAAAATAAACAAAAACATTACTAAAGATATACAATTAATACACAACTAACTATTTACACGATATACTAAATTAAATGATCAACTTATGCAAATAAATACATCAATAAAGGACACAACGTGAAATTACTCGTGCACATTGCTGTGAGAAACTAGTTTTAGTCCAATCTAGCTCCAAATAGTTAAATTTAAAATATACCTAGCTCTAAAAAAGCTGTTCGTAGTTTTTAGGATTTTTCTAGAGGCATCTACGGTTCTGTGTTTTAGGGTCGGTTGTCTCGTTCGACCTACGAGCAGGGCTTGGTAACGTTACCAAATTCACACTATAAGTATCGTTAAGTAACGTTATTTTCTTTAAGGTAATTTTTTAACGGTAACACGGGTACCGATACTTTGGTATCGAATCCATATAATAACGTTACCATTACCGTTACTAGTATCGATACTTTTATCGTTACTTAATGCGTTGTTGTCAACCCGCGCAACCTAAGCGGCACGCCATGGGCGGCGGCGCTCTACGGCAACATCGCCAATCCAACGATGCAAATGCAACTTCATTAATGTAGACGAAAAAAAGATATGAAAGAAAATAAATAAAAATTTAACGTTACTCAGTTACCGGTAAAACGTATGCCAAGTATCGTTACCAAGCATAACGTTACCTCTACTATACTCCATTTGTTTAGGTAGTTAACTAAATGTAAACAATCTTAACATGCCTTTTATCTAAAAAACTGTCTAAAAATTGAATCTAAAAATGTTTACAATTAGGTATTTACTTAAACCGATTTTAGGTAAGTAACTTAATTTAAATAATATTTGTTGGTCTTTTATACGATTTATTTTATATAAAAAGACATATCAAGATTGTTTACCTTTAGTTAACTACCTAAACAAATGGAGTATAATAACGTTATCTTCGTCCGATGAAAGTAACAATACCAAATTTTTAACGTTATTCAAAGCCCTGCCTACGAGTTTTACGTATGGATTTTTAGAAATCGGTTCTGGCAACACTGCTTCCACGCCCGGCGGCCGCTTGTGTCCTCGCGAAAATTATTTATTTTCTAATATAAATATATTTTATTTTACTGATAATTATTTCAAAATGGACACAAGGAAACTGACGGAAATTCTGCGTGGAACCATCGATGTCAACCAGAGGCAGGCAGCTGAAGAACAGCTTGCACAGGTGAGTTAAAAATTCGCATCCATCAACCACATGCTCGGGAATTTTATAACGCGACCAAATTGCATAGTTCTGATAGGGTTATGCGGCGGTATTGTGTGAGGGGATTTTCAATTAAGTCGTCTAATGACATGCCGCGCTGGTATGATAGGGAGCACCATGTTTTACCTGAACTCTTGGATCATTTGGTTTTATTTGTTGAAAATTCGCTGCATGTGTCAGTATAGGTCTATCTCTATCTAGACAACGTATTTGGACGCAGTCTAACTAAATGCGATATGTATATTTCGACAAGAAGTTCTAACCAAACTTGACCAGCTCATGTAAAGTCATTAGTTACTATAAATAGATCCCTTACAATTGAAGTATTTTACAGTTTTTGCGCGTTTTGCTCGTCATTTTCAGATTCTATATTGAACAAGGTTTTCTTGTGAGGGTAATAAAAGAAACTATCTAAAAAAACTTTAAAACTTTATTGGATGCAATATTAAAATGATTGAAGAACATTCCAGTTCTAGACTAGTCTTCCTGTTAAGTTCACCAAATATAATATATATTTCTATTTATTTATAGAATAATGCAAGAGTATAATTATTACAGAAATAAATAAACTTCTCTAAGTACCCACTAACAGATGTTAGAGAAATAAAATGTTAATGATTAACACAGGTTAATTGTACTGGTCATGGCATTCGTTTGAAGAAGTCATAATTATCACACTTGTTGAAAATCATAACAATAATAGTTTTCCTTTTGCTCTTCTGAGATGTCAGCATAAGCTGCTTCAAAAGTGGAGAATCCAAAGTTACAGTATATCACATTGTGAAAAACACTTGTTGATCGAAGTGAAGGGAATGTTGCAGTTGTATAAATAAACATGTAATATTTTTGCTTCTAATTGAGTTGTAACCTAGTCTTATCAAAGTATTTGTGATAGGAAAACTCATAAGTTATCACAATTGATTATTATAAAATAGGCATTCAGGACACACACAGCAGCAGCAGTGGTAGCCTAGTGATAACAGTATCAATTTAAGAGTTGTAGGTTGTTTGAACCCTGTCATCATCTGCCAGGAAATCAAGCAATACCTCCACTAGTATAAGCTCTGATTACTAGGTGGGCTAGATAGCTAACTATCTTCTACAAACACTACACAATTACAGTTGGAATATGATGTTAGTTAAAAAACAAGCTTTTCTTTTGATGGTGCTAATTGATAAAAAAGGTATACTTATTAAACTTAAAACTATTCTATGCATTTAAAGAACATTTCAAGTCTATACTAGTTTTCCCCTAATTTCAATAGAATTATACTTTAAAAAAAAATAATAATTCAAGAGTATTTAAAAGAAAAACTAACTCTCTGGGTATCCACTAACGGACACTAGAGAATTAAAATTTTAATTATTAACACAGGTTAGCTGCTTACTAGCAAGTTTCAAAAGTCATATTTTATCAATATGTATAGTTATCTTCAGTATAATCCACAACTATGTGGTAGAATATGACGTGGATAGCTTTATCTAAGAATATGACTATTGTATGCACATCATGACCAGTTGTCATAAAAAAAGATATACAATAAAACATGTATTATATTGAATCCAACAATGCAAGACAGACCTTGTTGTGCATTAAGATCTGTACTGGTATTTAAATTAAATTAGTAAAAAGTTTCAGCTAATATTGTAACTTTCTACAAAAACTTTTTGTAACCAAACAGCTCATTTCCATTCTGTAACTAAATTCGACTTTTAATAAATTAGCTTGACAGATACAATATCAGTTTGGGTTTTTGTGGTTAAGGATACCGGTTTCTGACAAAAATGTAGAGTGGTGAAAAATTGAATGATCATATTTGATTTATTGTTGCATTCACCCTCCAATGGATTTTCATTTTTATATTTATGGGTGTCATGTCGCATCTACCAAACTAGATAGATAGTACAATTTATTAATATTTACTTTGATTGAATCAAATAGATCATTCATAAATAGCACTTGTGCTAAGGATATAGATTATAGGTTTTTGCGTTTAGATGCATAAAACAATTTAATGTTTCAGATTCACAAAATCATCGGATTTGCACCTTCACTGCTTCAAGTGGTTATGCAAAATGACGTTCCCATACCAGTGCGACAAGCTGGTGCAGTATACCTTAAGAACCTTATCACTTCCGGATGGCAGGACAAAGAGCCTGAAGAGGGGGAGCCTATTCCCTTCAGCCTTCATGAACAAGACCGTGCTATGATCAGGGACATCATTGTAGACGCTATTATACAGGCACCAGATATTATAAGGGTACAGCTGTGTGTCTGTTTAAAAACCATAATCAAACATGACTTCCCGACACGTTGGACACAAATTGTGGATAAAATCCACATATACCTCCAAAACCCTGAGCCTAACAGCTGGATGGGCGCTCTTCTGTGTCTCTACCAGTTGATAAAGAACTATGAATACCACATTGCCGAGAAGAGAGTGCCATTAATAGAAGCAATGAACCTGCTTCTTCCAATGATGTACAATTTGATTGTGAATCTCCATGCTGATCCGTCTGCGGAATCTGTTCTGATTCAAAAGCAAATATTGAAGTGTTTTTATGGCCTCATCAAGGTATTAATCCAATTGTTTTTACTTCTGGTCCTTGTAATAGTGACTTATTAGCAAGAAGTTTAAACATCATACCTTTGTTTCAGTACATTTTACCTCTAGACCTCATAACGAGAGACGTTTTTACAAAATGGATGGAGGTATTACGCAGGGTGATGGAAGCACCTGTGCCAGAGACGACTCTGCAAGTAGACGAAGACGAACGTATGGAATTACCATGGTGGAAATGTAAGAAGTGGGCAGTGCACACCTTGTACAGACTATTTGAACGGTAAGTTTATTATTTCCTCTGCTTTATGAATTTATTACAGTTTGCGATAGTTCTCCATGTCTGGTTACTAGTTTGTTCTGCAGAAGAAGTTATCAAGATGTAGTTTGAAATTCTCATAATTGTAATTATAGATTTTTGCATAGTACATTAGTCAAATCATCAATAAATAAAATCATAAAATTGAAAATATGTTGTCTTACAGCCATTAATATCATTGAGGGTTTTTTTCCAACCCATATATACTGGAAAACTATATTATGATTTCAGTATAATGTTACACAAACCCCTGATAAATTGGGATGAGGGCAGGAGAATGATGATGATGATTCTTATTTCAATATAATTGTATTTCTGACTTAATAATGTTTCAACTTGATATCTTGCTACTTTTTCCAACAATTTCCACTTGATTAAGATTATTTCGTTGAAAAGTGAATTTATGAGGATTCACTTAATCAAATTGAATCATTCAATTTGTTATTTGCATTGTAAATGAAAAAACAATTTCCCATCACTAAACTATCCACAGTTGTATTAATGACTTTTTATCCTACTGTGCGACAGCAAAGTAGGGGCTATGTTTTAATTGGCAACCCTTGTATGTGGGATTCTTTGTACACTTGAAGACCCCTAACAATTGAATGGATTTTAAAACATGTGGTGACTATCTACTTGTTTGTATTGCTCTGAGGTTTTGATATTAAAAAAGAAAAACAAATTGGTGAAATTATATTGTTAACACATTGGTCGCCATGTCGGACAATGGTGACCGCCAGTAAATGTTTCATTCAGGCCGCGTCGGACATTGGGCATACCTTACTTAGACTTACGCTTACAGGCCGGCGGCCACTTTCATCAGTTTGTGATTCGTCGCGTCGTCGGTGGCGCGAGAAAAGGCGCGGGGTGTGTGGTTGTCCGACAGAGTGACCCGCGTGGCGCAATTGTAATAATTATTCCGTTCAGGCCACTTCGACTAATGTGCCCGTCAGTAGTATATAAGCATTCTATATAAGCTATCACTATGTTATCACACCATAATGCTTCTGATAAACCTTTACTCAAAGATATATTTAAAAAAAAATAAAAAATGGGTGACTTTTTTTAAAAATTTCAAAATTCTCTTTGGGAAGTAACATGTTAAATTAAAATGATAATGCTTAGCTTTTTCCCAACTATTAGGGTTGGGTCAGCGGCTTCCATTTTAACTCGATGCAGCTGAATACCGGTATTTTACATGGAGCCACTGCCTATATAACCTCTACAATCCAGTTACTGGGTAATACAATACTCCTTAGTATAACTGGTTGTCAGATTTAGGCACTTAGGGCTCTTGGTATGTAAAAGTCACCCATCCACGGAACAACCGCGGCAACCGTAGCTTAACTTGATCGGTTGATCCGTGCGGCTGTTAAACTTAGCTATGAACTTAATAATTGCAGTCGGGTTTTTTTATTTTGATATTATATTTTCATTTCTATAAAATGGATGAAAGTACAGTGCAGAACGCTACTCTTTTCAAATCATGAAGGGGGCATTAAATTGCAGTGCTAATAAGGATGTGCATGTTCTGAATCTGCACTGGTTAGACTCACGTTCGCACGCTCGTTGATAGCTAAAGTCCTCCTCAGATAAAAAAAGAAACAGAATCTGCATTGATTGACAGTGACAGCTAGTTTATTAGTTAAATATAAACGTTTTGCGAGTTGAATGCAATTATTTTTACTACGATGAATATGCTGGTGGGCTTGTTTAATGATGTAAAACTTTGCAAAATGTTCTTCTGGCTGACTCTGTAGCACCTAATTCAATAAATGGCAACAATTGTCCTTCAGGGACAATTGGCGGTTCTAACATCCTACTGTCCTACTAATATTATAAATGTGAAAATGTATATGGTTAGATAATGGGATGTTTGTTACTAAATCGCCTAAAAACGGCTGAACGAACTTGGATGAATTTTTTCAAACATATAGTTTATATCCTGGATTAACACGTAGGATACATTGTATAAAATAAATAAATAAATATCTTAGGACAACCAACACACCGTTATCTGATCCCAAACTAGGCTGAGCCTGTACTATGGCAACCAGACAACTGATAAACATACTTATATATTACTAAATACATACATATTATAGATAAATTACACCCAGACACAGAACAAATGATCGTGCTCATCACACAAAGATTTGTCCTGGGTGGGAATCGAACCCACGACAGTAGTACACGTTCCCGTGGGATAATTTTCGAGCTCCACGCCGGCGAACATTGACACAGATACAGAACAGACAACACTGATACAGTATGTTTCATCCAAAATATTAAAATATCACTTACGTTAAGCTCGAGCCCTACATTCATGTGCGAGTTAAAAAAAAGTAATAGAAGTGTTTAAATTGCATACATACATAAACTTACGCTTTCCTCCCATGGGTTAGGCAGAAACTGTAAATCGTCTCTTGCTGCAATCCTAACGTTAGCGAAGTGCCGGATATCCGTATCCGTATTTGCGGATATCCAAAGGAGAAAGATCCGTATCCGTTACTTTTTTGCGGATATCCAAAGGAGAAAGATCCGTATCCGTTACTTTTTTGCGGATCTTTTACCTTTAGATATAGATGAAAATCTAGATCTAGGTGATTAAATAGCAATGAGAAACGATTAAATTCCATTCAGTTTTTTTTTTCCTTAAAATCAAATATTTTGTGACTAAACTAAAAACAAAACAAAGACACCGCAATGTAAGTCGAAACATGTCATGTCAAGCAAAGCGCCAAATGGTGTCAACTATCGTTAATAGGTCACGTGCAGCGACACCGGTTGAGTAAGAAAGTTAAGATCCGTATCCGCAGATCTTGATACCAACTATCCGTATTCGGAATCGTATCCGCAGATATATATTTTTGAATATCGGGCACATCACTACCTAACACTCCTTTTGCCTTGTTTACGTTTATACATGTGGTCATGTTTAAATTGATATGAATATTTTATTGGCGATCGGGGCGAAGATTAATACATTTCTTACGACTTTTGCCTTGACATTGGTAAACCGATATTTATGTACCTAGTAAACTATAGTTAAAAATCAGAGAATAAAATTAAGAGAAAAACAATCGTCGAATACATAACGTATTCGACGATTGTTTTTCGTACTAAGTGGTGGTCATATAATTGGGAACTTCGAGTATTTCACTGCCATTTTCAATAATTTTCAACGTGTAAAAGAGGTTTATTAAGTATTTATGTTAATGTATGTTTGTTTCGAGCATAGAAATAAAAGTGTAGTAATTACAAATGATTAAATTAATTAATTTAATACAAATAAATAAAATTAAAGTTTTTGTTTGTTTCGGATAATCTCTGAAACGGGTGGGCCGATTTTAATGGGGCGGGCACAGCTAGTTAATTTATAAAAATTGTATTAAATTACAATCATCTGCGCCGGACAACTAATGACAAATAGAAGGAATTAACAGTAGGAACTTAAAAACTATTTCAATAGTTTGGATAAATTGTTAAATGGCTGCTATGAATACCGTATTTATAACCGAATAAGCCTAAAGTAGCCTATATGGTCAATTACGGCTTTATAACGACGCGACGGTAACATGGTATTGTTTCTAGTAACTTTACACTCGTTTCCGATGGAATACCCCTTCCTAACTCCATCATATGCGTCGTAAAGTTGGTTCATGTTAGTGATATTTATGCGTTAGTTTTTTTTTTCATGATTAGCCCCAAGTTGTCTATCGGATTTAAATCCGAATTATTGGTAGGCCACTCCCACAATTTCACCGATTGTTCGCTAAGAACCCTTTTACGCAGTTCGGGTATTTTTTTTTTCTTTTTTTTTTTGGATGAGAAATCATCAAATGACTTCTCCCGCTCTGGGCAGAGCGGAAGGGCGTGTCAGACTTTTACTGACTAAAACCCACCTGTGTTCCTTCAGTTGCCCATATGCCAGGGCCACGGTAACTCTTTCGAACGAATCTCGCGACCCTGGCAGGAGTTTGGGTAAATATCGTGTTGAATTATGCAAGTCTCTGCCAAAATTGTCAACATTGTCTCCTTTGAGATGATTCTATACTGATACGGCAAAGTCTGATCCATTACATTACCCGTATAATCAATTTCGTATCCTTAAAAATATCCCCACGCTTTAACATTTCCATCACCGTGCGAAACTGTAATTTTTAACCGAATTCAAAAAAGGAGGTTTTCAATTCGGATTTATGTATACAGGTTGGGAAAAAGTCTTTTCGCATTATAGTATGTATGAACTTGTAATAAAATCTCTTTGGCTATACTATTTGTATCTGGCTGGTTTTGGTATCATTGAAAGTTTAAATTTTAAAGAACATAATTCCAAATTCAAATTAGGAAATTGTGTGATTTTCATTTGTTTTTCGTACCGTCAAGATGAGTGAATCTAATGAAGAAATTCGATACATTTTAAAATTTTACTACAAAAAAAACGAAAGCCGCGAAAAAAATTTGCGATGTTTATGGACCTAGTGTAGTGTCTGTGAGAGTAGCACAAATTTGGTTTAAGCGTTTTCAATCCGGAAATTTTGTTGTCAAAGATGCACGTCGCTCTGGTCGCCCTATTACGGATAAAATGGATGCCATTTTTGAAAAAGTGGAGCAAGATCGGCATACCAGTAGTTACGACGTAGCTGAAGAACTGGAAATTGACCACAAAACAGTTTTGGCGCATTTGAAAAAAACTGGGTACACAAAAAAGCTCAACATTTGGGTACCTCACGAGCTCACTGAAAGAAACCTAAAGAACCGTGTACTCATTTGTGATTCTTTATTACGACGTAATGAAACCGAACCATTTTTGAAGAAGCTGATAACTGGTGATGAAAAGTGGATCACGTATGACAAGAACGTGCGAAAAAGGTCGTGGTCAGAGGCCGGTCAGGCTTCACAGACTGTTGCGAAACCCGGGTTAACTCGCAACAAGGTGATGCTGTGTGTGTGTTGGGATTGGAAGGGCATTATTCATTATGAGCTGTTACCACCAGGCAGGACCATCGATTCTGAACTCTACTGCGAACAACTGATGAGATTAAAGCAAGAAGTTGAGAGAAAGCGGCCGGAATTAATCAACAGAAGGGGTGTGGTTTTTCATCATGATAACGCTAGACCTCACACGTCTTTAGCCACCCAACAAAAATTAAGAGAGGTTGGCTGGGAGATGTTAATGCATCCGCCGTATAGTCCTGACCTTCCACCTTCAGATTTCCACCTGTTTCGGTCTCTTCAGAATTCTTTAGGCAGTGTCAGGTTAACATCACGAGAGGACTGCCAAAACCACTTGTCGCGGTATTTTGACCAGAAGTCCCAAAATTTCTATAGCAATGGGATCATGTCCCTACCTACAAGATGGCAAAAAGTTATCGAACAAAATGGTACCTACATACTTTAGTTAAATGTAAATAAACTTTATTAAAAAATGTTTTGAATTTTCTTAAAAAATGCGAAGAAACTTTTTCCCCAACCTATTATATATATTTTGTTTGTTCCCTCAGAAATCCGCCATTTATAAACTGATTTAAAAAAAAATGATTTATTAACTTTGCTTGAGAAGTTGTTGAGTTAGCTTTAATAATAGGGTTTTTAATCCAGTTTGTGTTGCTGATTAAAAAAATATATTTTACGCTGTTTTTGTGGAAAGATTTTGCTGACAAATTAAAATACTGTGGTGCTTTCATGCGGCTGTATCATCATTATTCTCCTGCGTTTATCCCAATTTATTTGGGGTCAGCGCAACATGTCTTTTTCTCTTTTAATCGTCATCTCGGTAGTAATACACTTTTTTTGGCCTCCCCTAATCTTATATAACTTTCGACATTCTTACTCAAAACTTTCCTAACGACATTTTCCTCATTCCTCCGTATCACGTGTCCATACCACGGCACGTGCACCGTGCCGGTTTCCGCACAACTTTTCAGTTATAGGTGCCATTTTCAGACTTCTTATGTAATCAGTTAGTACTTAATTGCTCCACAAACGGGTGAAGACACTGACTCCTGTAACACAGGTACCACCTAGCTCAGGAGTCAGGGCTTCAATTGATTCTGTCAAACCTTTTATATCAATAAAGTATTTTATTTATTTTTATTTATTTATTGTATCCATTCCTGTAACACCACACAACCTTATTAACATTCTCATCTCAGCTGCATGCAGTTGCGTTTATTCATCCCTTTTGTGGCCAAAACCTGAGGATGTTTATTTCACAAACTACCTGTTGTCGGTCACGCAATACTTCTGCAGCAATGGTCATGTTCATAACTTTCGAAAGCAGAAGCAATGTTAGTAAAATCATGGTAAATTTATTTTAAAATCGTCTTACTTTATAGCAGTATACTTCTGCAGCACTACTCTATTCAAATCAATACCAGGGTTTGGATCGGATTGAATACTTTTTTACATTGGTCCAATATTGTTCCAGCGATACTAGATTCCAGTGCATTAGATTACTGTATATTATAGCCTTAGTTGTGTACACACTTGTTTGGGTCGGCACATTCACAACAAAGCCGAAGAAATGTTGGTAAAAACTGTCAGTTACTAATTTCAGATGTCAATACTATCAAAACTTTTAGAATTTGACAGCGAGCTGTCATTGTCCTTATTTTTTTGTAAACAAGTGACTACTTTTATGCTTTATGAATTAATATGCCCCATTGCGCAGCTGTTGACTGTTATAGTAAGGGGACCCATGTAATTCCCAAAGATGTTAAGAGACGAAAATCACGATAGCTCATCGTGTCTCTGTATCCGGTTATAACCTGAAGACTTATGGGTTAAGTTCATATAAAGGTGATGACCTCAAGAGAACTAAGTTCGTTTTCATTACAGGCACTTGTGGTGTAGTATGTAAGTACATTATGTTAAGGGTGTGTGTGTTAATGTTATCATGTTATATCAGTGCTAGAATTAACATTTTTCTAGAGCAATATTATTCTAACGTTTGTCTAGGGCTGTAATGTCTTGAAGATCCTCGCAATGAATGGATTTCAATTCAGATCAGGTTATCCGTGTCCCACGTCTTCAACAAAAATAATGTCAACAAACACAAAACGTAACGTTTTATAACCTATACATTATAAAACGTTAATAATTTATGGACCTTCCTCTCAACTCCTCTTTTAACTACTGTGCTATACTCCAAGTCGCTTACTTATTTACCTAGTCTTCGTTTAATTTGTGATCGACACAACAGTAAACACATAACAACAATAGCTGTTTCCATGGCGGTTACTTATCACTAGCTTTCTGTTTTTAACCCCATTACTACATAATTATATTCTGAATTGGTATGTCAGGGTTGATTTTTACTGCCGGCATTTTTACTGCACGCTGAGCTATTTTTAAAATATGCTTTTATATTTGCTCTTTTTTGAATTTTGGTTTTAATATTGTTTTCAATTCTTCATTTAATTTTGTTTTAATTCTGATTTTATTCTAGTTTTCTTTTTGAAGTCATGATTTGATTTAATTTGCTTTTGTTTTAAGTTTTGTTTCTTATTTTAAACTTGATTCTAATTCTAGTTTTTTTTTTGTTTTTTTTTTTGCATTAATTTCATTTTAAGTAATATGATTTTTATACCTACGCTGCGTAGTAATTTTTAACTAACTGGAAGAAACCACTGGCTCATGAAATACAGGTACTCTAACCTAGCTCTGGTTCCAGGGTGTTTTTGTGTGTAAACATGTTACTCCAATAAATAATTTATATGTATTATACCACCCGGCTGTGGCGATTAATGCCGACCCGAACAAGTGCTTAGTAAGCCTTAAACTTTGAAAAAACACAAACATATTTAATTAATTAATTATATTAAATTGATAAGTATTACTTTTCTTATCTTCTTCTGCGATCAATCACTGGACTATGAGCAGATTTTTTTCTTGGATTTGTAATGCATAGTGTTTTCTCTACCGAGATTTTCGTCTTTTAAACATTTTAAGGCATTTCGTATTTGACTGAGATCATGGATTTAAAATAAAAAGGAGAATCCACAAGTTATTGTTTTATCGCATTCATATATTTTAGAGTTTTATTGTACACCATTATCCTAAGTAACAATATATTTATTGTCAATAGGTATGGCAGTCCTGTGAACGCCCGCGAGGAGTACGTGCAGTTTGCTGAATGGTATCTGAGTACCTTCACCGGCGGAATCTTGGATGTCCTCTTGAGTATACTTGACCAGTACAGAAACAAGGTGTACATCTCACCGAGAGTTCTCCAGCAGACCATCAGCTACATAGATCAATGGTATGATGTTATATATTGCACCAGACATTTCATGCAAGGCTTGACTTCGAGACGTTGGGAGGCCGATGTGGGTGTATCGATATCACACATCCGGCTATTTCGCTAGTCATCAGCTTGTTGACTATTATTTATGTATAGCACAAACATTTAGAAAATATTGTGGTACATGCTTGTCTGCTCTTTCTCAGTGTGAGCCACGCTCATTCGTGGAAGCTCCTGAAGCCCCACATGTTCGCCATTATTCAAGACGTGCTGTTCCCCCTCATGTCGTACTCCGAAGCAGATGAAGAACTGTGGGAAACTGACCCTCATGAATATATACGAATCAAATTCGGTAGGTAACAAATCATAAATCACTAAATCACAGGGTCAAATTATATTAGCTGGCAATACATTACCCATGTGTTGGGTGTCGATATTTACAACTAATTTATGTTTATGTAATTTTTCGTAAAACTTGATTTTTTTTTACGGATTTCCAAAACCCATAACAGTCGTTTGGTTTGATTCAGTGTCATTTACAAAATTCGAATGAACATTTTTTTATCATAAATTTTTGATGTGATTTCCAAAGCGTGGGTAATATTAACTGGCAATCAGCTAATTTCATTGGCTCCTGTATAGAAACCACACTAACAAACTTACCAGGATTGATTTTGCTTGATTACAGTCTGCCAACTCCACTTGGAATATCGTAATGTTGCTTTAGATTTAATCATTTATTTATTTTTAATGTAGTGTATTACCGTTGTTCGAAACTCGTTGATTAGTACGAGGCAAAAAAGACCAACCCTTGCTACAATCCTGCCGATGGGGTATTTGACCATAGTTAAAGTAGAAGTACGCGAATATTATTTTTATTTTAAGGAGATTACGGTTGCCAATTTTCTTAAGAGTTGAGAAATTTAATAACTAAAACCCGTCTAATTTCCTGTTTATCTCGAATACTAATAACAACGTATTGTGGTAATCAGTTAATGTGCTATTTACAGTGATTGCTAACTGCTGACCATATCAGCAAGGGGGTCTATGATTAAGAGAAGCCACGTAGACGCAGCTCCCCAATTAAGAGTTTCAGGATAATTGATGGCATACCGTAGATAATGATTCGTAATCCATTAGGTTGGTTTTATAAGTTCTGTATTGGAGGGCTGACTTGACAGTATAACTAAATGTGAAAGAACAATGTTTCATTAATGAATTTAAGTTAAATTTTAACAGACTTTAGGCTGTTTGGCTTCTGAGGTCGTCAGATTAACTCTCAAAAACGACTGATTCAACATATTTGTCTATTGAAGCCATTCGCTTCTTTATCTGAGTATCTAAAAACTCGATATCGAACTAATAATACTATAGAATAGATAAAGTCAGATTAAAATACCCTGGGCAAAGGATCATTTACTGCAAGAAACTTACAACAAAACGACAACTTTAACACCTTTATATATACTTATAAGTTTATTTATCGTGATTAATATTTTTAGACATATTCGAAGACTTTGTGTCGCCCGTCACAGCTGCGCAAACGCTCCTAGTGTCTTGTAGCAAAAAGCGCAAGGACATGTTAGGACGCACCATGCACTTGTGCATGCAAGTGCTGACGAGCCAGAACGGCGAATATGGACCGAGGCAACGCGACGGTGCCCTGCACATGGTTGGCACGCTCAACGATATTCTAATCAAGAAGAAGTTCTACAAAGAAGAGATCGACTCTCTCCTCAGCCAATACGTATTCCCTGAGTTCCAAAGTCCCTTCGGGTACATGCGCGCCAGGGCTTGCTGGGTACTCCACTGTTTTGCCAGTGTTCGTTTTAAGAACGAACAGCTTCTTCTGGAAGCCGTCCGCCTGACCGTTACGGCGCTCCTCAGCGACACTGAGTTACCTGTCAAAGTTGAAGCAGCCATAGCCATTCAAATGCTATTGTCCTCACAAGAAAAAGTACACAAATATTTGGAGCCACAGGTGAAGGCCGTCACGACTGAACTGCTGAAAGTGATTCGCGAGACTGAGAATGATAACATAGCGAACGTGCTCCAGAAGATTGTACCTTTGTACACTGAGCAACTGATGCATATGGCGTTTGAGATCACCGATCATCTCGCGACCACTTTCAGTAAAGTCATTGAGACAGATTCTGGGACTGATGAGAAGGCAATCACAGCAATGGGTCTACTGAACACAATGGAAACAGTTCTGAATGTGATGGAGGATAACCCGGAGATTATGGCTCAACTAGAGAAGACAGTGCTACGCGTCGTCGGGCACATTCTGCATCACAACATCATTGGTAAGGGTTTTTATTCAATTGACTGCAGTATCAATTTATCAATGCAACCGTTGGCGCCAAGTGATCAATTGCTTCCGAGGTTGCTAGATTGAACACTGATTTAAACGTCATGATTTATCTCCATCAGTGAATTGTTGCGCGGAAATAATTCGCTGTCTAAGTTTATGCAGAGGTTACAGTTTACTTACGCAAGTATATCTTTGACTAAAGAATGCATAATTGGACGGAATTCATAAATTATGTATGTATTTCTAAATCTTCTGCGCAATAACATCATATTCGAAATCTATATACCTACACATAGAATAAAGATTTACTAAAAAAAAAAAACAACTAGTAGAAGTAAAGTTATATAAATTTCGTAAAAGCAGGATACGTCGTAATTGAGATTAAACTCAGACATGTACTTTGCTTATGACTACGCAACATTGTATGAACTTATTTCATAAGTCATTATGATTAATTAATTGACATGTCTGGGAACAGTATTTTCTCGCAATGATTAATTGACATGTGTTCCGATCTGATCTTTAGACCCCTCTTCAATAAGTAAACAACAGTTACTTAACATTGATTCCCTAACATTTTTTGTGTTGCGGATATTTTTTGCTGGACCCAGGCTATTTTACATGTATGGTAATCAAAAGCGTATCATCGTAACACAAATATGTTTTATATTGCACAACTGTTTGAAATTTGTTTTCAATCAATACACCAGTTAAATGGCACTTATAATATTCCACAGAATACTACGAAGAAGCTATGACACTGTTGTGCAACCTGACCGCTAAAACCATATCTGAGGATATGTGGAAGGTTCTAGAGATGCTGTACCAAGTGTTCGAGAAGGAAGGCTTCGATTACTTCACGGACATGATGCCTGTCCTGCACAACTACATCACGGTGGACACCAACGCGTTCCTGTCCAATGAGAATCATATCCTTGCAATGTTCAACATGGCTAAAGGTGTAAGTACATGTATTATTTTTAATATATTTTTGGTGTTATTAACAACAATTCGTCGCGTATTTCTAGTAGTCACTTCTCCGGAATAAGGATGTTTTTACTATGCCCTATAGTAAAAACATCCTTATTCCGGAGAAGGATTTGTCCGCATAAATGACATATTTTTACCCAGAATATAGTACAGAATACAAGATTAGAATCTATTTAGACGGAGGACGTGGCTAATTAATCCGCCTACGTGATGTAATCCTCATGACAGTAAATAAAAACACCCTAAATAGAATTTTTTTCTGAATAAAACCTAACTATTCGACTTACCAACTTTGTTAAGAGCACAAAGTGTAAGTCTTGCGATTTTTCCATAACTCGTGTGCACCTAGCTGATAGCAGAAGCGATTACGATTTTTTATTACTTGTATACACGTATGATAACATTTGATCTGCCTATAATGTTGTGTAACACTTTCATATAGTAAGTAGTACCAATATCATAAATATCTTCACACATAATAAAAGGTACTAGGCTTCCCCTGAATTTCCACACTTTATAGTGTAAATAACTCGATACAAGAATAATACTGTGCTCACAATAGCACTTATCTCCTTTCTTTTCAAAGTATGAGTAAAACTTTCGTTTCACAAAGGAACATTGTACTTTTTAAGTGGTGACTCTTCACCATTTTAGCGTTTTCCGCGCATTTCTGTAACTATAAGACGTCGTGAAATGCACGTGTTGTTGAAATGTCACACATTTGCGAAGCGCGAATGTTTTGTGTTAATGAACTCGGTGTCTAATTTTATTGGAACGCGGCCAAGCCGAGCGTTAACGTTAGTACTGGGATGTATGCTTTCCGGTATTATCAATAAAGTGCATAATTAGTTGCACAAGTATCTGAAGTCTGCCCGATTCAGATAGTGCAAATCATACTCTACTTACTTCAGTTAAAGTGCAAATTGCTTGATAGTTTGGTTAGATGTAAGAGGAACAGACCCGCATTTCTTAGTGCTGTTTTATTACGAGTTAAATATGATCTCAATAGACGGCGGTTAAACGCTACAGAAGCGGTTTTCTCTAAACTGGAAATAAGTACGATTTAATTCGTCACAGTCTTATTCAAATAATAGTATTTTAGCTTTATGTCCCATGTGTTTACACGCTTTATATTAGCTTCACTTGTATGTTTATTTGTAACCGACTCCTTATGGCGCGATTTTGACCCACTTTAAACGACCTGATTTCATTTAAACTCTGTAGACTTATCGAGGACCGATGACAATACTATAATTTCATAAATTTGTGCCATTATCCTTGCCAGGGTTACCAGGACAGCAAAAAAACTGTCTTCCAAAACTACGCTGACATACGTCACAAACTACGCTGACATACGTCTCAAAATTCGAATTTTTTCTTTGATTAAAGTAAACCCGAGAAACTGGCCGAAAATAACTGAAAATATGCATTTATAGTTCAGTACAAACGTGCAGTATAGGCGTTAGAATGATACATTAGGTGCAAGCATAGTAAATATTGAACGGTGTCGATCGTGTTTGTGTTAGGACCCCTCAGCCTTGACCTTTGTAACATGACTGGTGTGTAACGATACCGTTTATGTACGGGAAAAGACGTGACACGCTAGTCTTAGAATACATTATGAAACATAGTAAAACTGTCTACTTTTCTCATGTTAACAGACAAGTAGACAGTTAAAACTACGTTCCACGTAGTTTGAACTTATCACAACCAGCATGCGTAGCATGACCACCGTAGAAAGGGGTTTTGTCGACGGAAGAATAGACAAAATTACAGATTGTAGAAACATTGGTACCGTTTTATGCTGGCGTAGCATGACAGTTTTATCTCTATTCTACCATGAATAGACAAAGTTCTTTCTATGGTGGTCATGCTACGCGTGCAGTAACAATAAATATATGGTCCCATTATTGATCCTCTCAACTTTCATTGACCTTAATAAATCTTTATTGACATTCTTTGAAGACAGAACAGGAGGTCAGGCTTTCAATGTTAATGCATTCAAGTAATCCCTATACATAAATATGTTTGTATTCTCCTTTGAAATTATGGTCTTTTTCGAGGTTTTATCATGAACTAACAATGTGATTTCATCGATTAGGACTGTATTTATTGAGCTATGCGCATAACCATGAAATTTAATGACACAAAACTCTCCAAAGAGTAGGCTTCTGTTTTTCTGTTTCTATGGAAATTAGAGTTTCAGTTATGGATTTTTACCACGACTTCACTACATGAAAAGATGTTAAATATTTTAGTATGAACACTGGGGTTGAGAGGACTGTGGGCGATGCTTTGGTGCCATAGCACGTTTGGTACCGCTGAGGAAATAAGCGTGATCAAACGCAGTTAGAGACGCTGACTAATTAAAGAAACATTAGCCTAATGATAAGGCCATGAATGCTTAATGCGAACTGAACTTGAAATAAACTTTGTGCTAAACGTTAGCTGGGTACATTTTATGACCCAACTGCTTTCCAAATTGAACTATTTTTTCACAATCTGCACACACTTAGTGAAAAAATAGTGAGTAGTTACGGCCCAGGGGTAACGACCCGACTTACGAGTTGGTCGTGGGTTCGAACTCAAGAAGGCACGTTACTTTGTGTAAACTATTCCATCACCACTGCTCTCAAAACGGTGAAGAATAACATCGTGAGGGATCCGAAACGTCCTAGAACCAAAAATTCGAAGAGACAACTAGGCTATGTAATATCGGTGGGTTTTCATTATCGGATTTTAAATCTGATATTGGGACCTAATCCCAATATCAGATTTCGGATATTGATATTGAAATTAGGGATTTCAATAAAACATTGAATTTCAGAGAAAGCAGGCATTTAAAATCAAATCTTTAATTGCTTTTAAAAATGTACAGTACAAATTACAGTTTGCTAGTTTCATAAATCTATCACTTCTTAAAAGTCCTTCGATATAAATTAAAACTATAAAAGAAATTGACAAACACACCCAATGTTAACCGTTACAGTTTGCTTGCTGAACTACAAAAAATGTAAAATTACAGAAATACAGTCTGATTTTAAAATCTTCTGACATCTGAAATTAAATACTTGTAACATTGAAGCGATTGACGAATAAAAGCAACAACTCGTTAGTCTATACACACATAGTAACAATTTCACATCAATTACGAACATATAACTAGTTACAACAGTTTAAGAATGTCTTTGTTAATGTACTGCAAAGTTTCTTAATCAGTCAGTTTTTTTCCAATCACAGACTTGTTTTGCAGTTAGCAATGAATCAGTAGACCAACTTGAGTGAAATATGAGATCGAGTAAAATCAAGAGTAACAAGGGAATACGATTTAAACATCAACGTCTTAGCTAGAGAGCGCTTCCCTTGGTAATGAGTGCGTAAAATGACACCACTATTTTTGTCTGAAAGAGCCTAACAATTTTATAAGACAAGTAATCTTCTGGCGAAATTATGAGCTCACCTTCAACGCTATTTGGTTAAATTAACACGATGATTTAATTTTCTAATTCCGTTATTAGACTATTTAATATCAGAATTGAAATAATGGAAATATATACCTAAGATTCTGATAGGCATGCATATCAGAATCTTAGGTTAGGTTACATGTGACATCCGCTAATTCATACTGGGGTCAAGTGGTGGATTTTAGCCCACTTTCTCTCAGTAGGAACAATATAGGCTGATTATGCCAAGCTGTGCCCGAAAGGATTTCCAATCGATAATTTCTGAGACGCTTTAGGTATGATTTTCTGTTAAGCAAAGATACCACTAACTTTTAGTTCTAAACAAAAGTCTATAATTGTAACTAACAACTTCCACGTCCCTAACTTCGAAAATGATAAAATTCCATACAAACTTTAATCTACTGAACCTCTTTAGGGAATGACTTCCAAAAAAATCCTTCGTTAATGCTCACTTGCGTGATTTCTTGAACTCTTGTACTAAATTTCATACTTCCTATGAATGAATGGATTTAAGATTTTTATCATGAAGAAGATTAAATTAATCTATTCGTACTTGGACGAGTGGGACGGAGTTAAAGAAGGGGACTGTCCCAAAGGTTGCAACATACCTTTCGTTAACTGACAGATGCGAACAAAAACAGATGCAACTAATATTAGCTTAGATACTGTACCAAAAAACAAAAGTACGAATTAACACCTCTTTTGAAATAACATTGAAATTCTAAGTAACTCAATAAATTACTGTGAAGAGACAATGAATATCTTAAATTTAATGAAAATTTCTAAAGCTTTTTGTGTTTGTACATACAACAAATACCATGTTTGGCTACAGGTACTAAACTCCGACGCTGAGGACGAATCGGAGATCTATGCAGCGAAACTTCTCGAAGTTATGGTCCTGCAGTGTTCGGGCAAGATCGACAACTGTCTGCCTTCCTTCGTAGAATTGGTGCTGAATAGGCTTACGAGGAAGGTCAAGACTTCTGAGCTTAGAACTATGTTATTGCAGGTGAGAATGACGATCAACACTTACTATAATCAACACTTTCCGAGCACAGAAACTTGTTGTTCAATATTGTTAACCTGCAGTAAGGAGTTTGACGGTTATATCCACTGGCGCTGCAAAATTATGCATATCAATTTTTTTAGTAATTTACATAACAACTTCATAACCTACTATAGAAGTACACGTGTTGGAATCTAGTTACTTCATTGCATCTGTTAATAAGTGTGTATTTTATTCTGTAGGTTCTAATAGCAATCCTGTATTGCAATCCACACCTGCTGTTCTCGATCCTGAACAAGCTCCAAGCGTCCGTGCCCAACGCATCCATCACACAGCACTTCATCAAACAGTGGATACACGACACCGACTGTTTTATGGGGTAAGATATGATTCCGATCAGCAGTAAGCTTCCTTTGAAATTGTATAGAAAATTGTCAAGTTTCATAATTTTTAAGTTAACCGTCATCAAGATGGTCATCAAATGTGATACTTTATTTAGCAAAAATTAATAATAATAATTAATTATTATGATGGGTCAGCACTGACGAAGCGGGACGATTCAATCTTATTTCTACTTTGTACGAGAATATGCTTTTGCCGTCCACTTGACATCATGTTAATCACAGAACAAAGAATACAGAGAAGTGCCCCTACACTGGCTAAGCACGGGAACCAGTGTCGCCAAACTCATACATTTGCATATCAAATTGTCCATTACACACATAAAAAACAGTGATATGATAGGCTACAAATTACACACGCAACTATTACAAATCATCTTCGTATTGCTTTCAAAAATTAAGTCGTATTACAACGCATGAAAGTTGTTATTATTTGACATGACACACACAATAAAGACGTTTTTCGTTTAAAAACTTTAGATAGACAAATTTACAACGAGTTCAGCAACTCAATGCTAGATGGCGCTGTAATCAATTCATTCGATTCAGAACGCTAGCTCCTTTGAAATAGATGTCATATTCACATGCACTTGTAATCGCTTTTAGTAAGTACCCAAAAAATTATTTAGAGATGTAGACATATATCGATATTTTAATATTGACGTTACGTAATTTATTCGGGTGAGCAATGTAATAATTTGTTAACATCATACAAATGCTTAATAACGGAAAAGGTTGATTATCGTTAAAATATCAATGTTAAAGAGGTATTTGTATGTTTGTATGTAGGGGGTAATGTTATTTTCATAAAATCAGGTACGCGGGCGAAACCGCTGACAGAAGCTAACGATAAATGAAACGATAACAGATAGTACTAAAAATATTTACTGACCTTGAAATAACACATATTTATTTAATTACCGTTTTGATAATTTTATGTTTAATTTTAATAGGTGATGAAATCGTATATTAATATATTTTGCCGTGATAGCTTTCATTAAGTCAGTAATATGATTAGACGTAAGAAATTCCCTTAATTGATGATGGCTTATGTTTTGGAATATCGATGACCCAATAAACTGGCGCATTATTTTGCCATGATATAATCTTTATTAAATATGTGACCGTCTTTTAAAAATATTTCGGACATCTGACATATCTTAATCACAGATTCTGATGGGTATAATAATCCCCCTCTATCCTTAGCTATAATAAATCTATGTAATGATTGTTTTTTTTTCTGTTACTAAAGCACTAACGCAAATATCACATTTTTTTTTAAATCAACTGTCTTATTATATAACCAGCTATGTGAGCTATTGATTCCTTACTAAAATCAAACACAATTATCGATACCGACCTACTTTACGGCTGTGTCCCATCCCTAATCGAGTAGCGTCGAAGTTACTAGAATTTTGGTTATGATTTCCCAGATGACGACTACGTGCATTAAGACTTTGTGTCAACGAATATAAGGTTGTTTATAGTTTGCATTGAAGTCATAACATGTGGTATTGCAATTAAAATCAATTATATTAAAAATTAACAAAGTTTAGTACTTACTGATGATAGGATACACATCCACAAGATACATTTTTTTTTCTGCTTTCGTTTTTGCAGGTCAAAACCGCACAACAAGGCATAATTTGTAATATTTCGCGTATTTCTGCGACAACCAATCGCGACAAGTATCTGACGGCGAATAAGCTAAATGCTGCGCATCTGCGCTAAATGTTGACACGCGCGCGATATCTAAGGGGCACTTCCTCTAGTTTTCTTTATTCCGTGATGTTAATATTATTTCAGACAATAGTCAAACTATATTATTTCAATAAATTCACATGTGATATTTATCCCTTTCAGACTCCACGATAGAAAATTATGCGTTCTCGGTATTTGCACGCTATTAGAGATGGGACCGCAAAGGCCCAACCTCGAAGAGATCGTGCCAAAGATGTTACCATCCTGCCTCGTGCTATTCGACGGGCTGAAGCGAGCCTACGAGGCCAGAGCCGAGGCTGATGAAGAGACTTCTTCCGAAGAAGACGATGACGAAGAAGACGAAGGTAAAGTTTTTGTTTTTATTATTCGCAAACGCTAGTGGAATTATTGGTGGTAAAGCCGTCATCAAAGTAAGCCTGACTTAATGTGCCATTGTCGCAATTCTATTGCCATTTTTACTTATAATTTTTTATTTTTTACCACCATATAACATTCCAGAAGTTCTATCAAGCGATGAAGATGATTTAGAAGAAATGAATACAGAATACCTCGAAAATTTAGCGCGGATGGCTGTCAAGAATAGCTCAACACAAGGCGTCAATCTCACAGCCAAAATCGAGGACTATGAAGAAAGTGACGAAGTGAGTCCACTCGTTAGTATCAGTTTGCTTTTTAGCTCATTATGTGTGTTTATAAGTTCTTGGCGTTGGAGAAGTCAGGCGATGAAAAAACGCTGGTATGCGGGAAGCAGCATTTAACTGTAAGTAATACTTTTTGTCATAAGGCAACAACGTGCTGCTGGGGAGATGTCGTTAAACAAAAGTGGTTTACTGGTGATTGATAACCAAGGATCGTTATGTGAGTACCGTGTGTTTCAGTACTTATTAATCACTAATACAAAATGGTTTATAATTGAATTAGTGCAAGTTAAGTTTCTGAGACAAATTCATAGAAAAGGTCCAGTTCTCGGCTACAACCCCTTGTTTTGGTTGATTTTATGTTATATTTTGTTATAATTTTAATATATGTTGGAATAACGTTGTGACCTTATTAAAATGACGCTGTGGTCCGTGTATAGGTTTTCCCTAATTGGAAGATGCGCTGAAGAGTCCTGATTTTCAAAATATTAGCTTGGTATCAACAGCTACCATGTCAATGTGTATGCATCTCAAATATTTTGATGTGTTGTCCGTAACTTGCAATAATGAAATTATGAATGTTTCTAACATGCTTAACGCAAAATAACACAGTTATTAACGTTATACTAACTTTGGGTGATGGGGTTATGGACATTAAATTAAAAAATTTATAGTCATATTTATACCATTACATATGGGCATCATCTGAAAGTTAAATGTTGGGTTTTGGAAAATAATTCGATATCAGCCGAGCCGCGAATGAATAGGAACTAATAATAACGTTGAATCAATCGCCATTGACTTGGTCGGAAGCATTAATTGAGTGTCTCGTAACAGAAAAACCCAAAATCCTCCAAATTGGCTGCGTCCAGGCAGAACCTACCATGGGAGAGTTTTGTAAGAGTTATATTACTAAAACACTCGTCTGCATTTAGACAAAGTAATGTAATCGTTCTCTCATGTATTTAGTCTTCATACCATATAATTATATCATATGCCTGTTATCCCGTTAGAAGTGAGGCAGTACTATGATTTAAACGTAGATACGCCGAGGTATTAGTCCCATTAAATTGCAACATACCATTAATCAAATATTTGTAGCATTAAAACAAATTTTGGTGAATTCTTGGTGCATAGGTTTTTAGCATCTTTAGTTCAAAGTTTAAATCAAAGCCAAAACGTTGATTCCTATAATCATGTAGCGTAGACATAGGTTAACGACAGAAGTGATACGTTCTGTTGGCAGGATGACGACGACTACGACGGAGAAGACACAGCGATTGAATGCTACACCACTCCTCTCGATGAGAAAGATTGCATGGTTGACGAGTACATCAAGTTCAAGAGCACACTGCATGGTATGTATCCATTGAATTTACTTTTTCTTAAGCCTTGGGTTCATTGCCTTGATAAAAGAACTAAAATTAAACTGTTGCTTGATCATTATACAGTCAGCGTCAATTATTTGTTCTGTGTCTGGGTGTAATTTATCTTTAATATGTATGAATTTCAAAAATATATAAGTATATTTATCAGCTGTTTGGTTATCGTAGTAAAGGCTCTGCCTAGTTTGGGATCAGATAACCGTGTGTTGGTTGTCCAAGAAATATTATATTATATATTAATATCGGGACGAACAGACTGTTCAAAATGATGTAAACTACTATGAAATTTAAATATAAACTCAATGACAAGGAAAGTTTCAGAATGAAGACAAATACACGATAGCTGACGTTGTGAAGAGAACTTTACCTAATACAGATAAAGTTTATTTTTCTTAATTGTTGTCAGCGTCAAAAATATCGGGATGAACCGTCCCGATATGTTTGACTCTGACTGTATCACTTTCCTTTATAACGTACATGTTTGATAAGCGTTAAATTCGTACCAAACGAATGTTGTTTGATAGGAACTGCTATACGACTAATAAAATGTAACTCAAAGTATTTTTAATCACTAGTAATGATTGGTTTATTGATCAATTTGTAATGTACCGATAACTATACACAGCAAAATTTCATTTGGTTTAAATAGGTTATTTTATCTGGTTTATGAAATACTATCATTAATGTTGATTATTTTATGCTTTGTGAATGTGAGAACATTGCAGGCCTTGTAGACTAGGCAATTTTCCATTTTTTTAAAGTACTGTCCTGCACTGTTCGCTCGTACCTATTAATACTGTAATTTATAACCATTGTAAAAGCCAATTATTTTTAATAGAGTAACCATGGAGTTTCTATCCGGCTCTTCTCCATAGGAATCAACAATTTGGAACCATGCACCTAGTTTCTGACGTTTCATAGGTGCTCATGTAGGTTTAAGTGAAATAAAAAATATTTTGATTTGATTTGAACAGCTCTGGCGACGAGTGAGCCGGCTCTGTACCACGCCTTGACTAGCGTGCTGAACGAGGCGCAGCAGAAACAGTTGAACACTGTTTTCGTGCTGGCCGACCAACGCAAGGCCCAGCAAGACAGCAAGCGTATCGAGCAGAGCGGAGGTATGTAGCACTCATCAAATAAATCATCAACAGTCTATAATGTTCCCACTCCTGGGACACAGGCCTCCTCTCGGTGAGAGGGAGTGGGCCATAATCCACCACGCGGGCCCAGTGCGGGTTGTTAGATATCATGTCTTCGAAAGTTATAATAAGAGCCGGAAAATACACAAAATAAAGCACCTGCTTGGGTTTGAACTCACGACCTGCTACTCGTAAGTCACAGCCGTTACCACTGGGCTACCACTGCTCCGCATCAAGTCAATGCTTGCTTGTAATAGGCTAGTTGACAGTAAGAAATATCTTGGAGATTTTTGTATTGTAGATTAATTGTGAGCCAAACATCAACTTAATTTTATAAATGATTTTAAATTATCCCGTTATTCCCCCGTTTAACCCACTTACAATTAACGATACGCCGCTACAGCTAAAAACTTGCGAAAAATATCTCGGTCTTAGAATAGATGGTTCCCTTTCCTGGAATGCTCACATCGAATACATAAAGAACAAGCTCTCGACATTAGTCGGAGCTCTGCACAACATAGTTGGATTTTTTCCACGTGGGTTGCGATACACCATCTATAATTCCCTAGTGAAGCCACATTTACTGTACTTGGTCGAAATATGGGGTAGTGCCGCAAAAACAAAACTAGCACAACTACAAATTTCCCAGAATAAACTGATAAAAATGCTCTTCAACTATCCATACTTAACATCAACGACAAAAATATACAGAGACACAAAAATAATGAACATAAAGCAACTTTACATTTATAACACATGTATCTTTATCAGAAAAGTTCTTAACAAAACCATCCACACGAATATCACACTTACGCAACATAGACAATTTAGCCAACTAAGCACACGACGAGCGAGTCTATTAGTGCTACCAAAAACCAGGACCAACTATGGCAAAAAAATGCTTATATTTGAAGGAGCACAGCTATACAATAAGTTACCCTCATGCATAAGAAACCTACACTCATTCCATGCATTCAAAACTTAGCTTAGCCAATATTTAATCGCAAACCAGACATTACTTGAAAAATGAATGGGTTGGTTGGGTCGAGTTTCGTGTAGTTTTTAATTCGTTTGTGACGGATGTAGTCGAACCTAATATTAGTATTAATTTAAGTAATAGTTATTGTTCTCAAGTAAGCGACATGTTATGTTTTTATTGAGAATAAAGTTTCTTTAAACCTAATATTTTTGAGTTGTATCGGCCAGACAGGCTACTTTGTGTATTTAATTTCATCACAACTGCTCTGTAAACGGTGAAGGAAAATATCTTGAGGCAACATTCGAAGACATGTGACGTCCAGCAACTTGCATTGCCCGCTTGGTGGATTACAGTCCACTCTCTCTTACAAACAAGACGTTTGTATCCCAGCTGTGGGGACAGCTACCGAAAACAGTCAACTAGCCTACTGAAGCGAAAATATTCAACTAAGTTGTACTTAATGCTCTTTTAAGTCATGAAACAATACCCTACTAGAGGCCGTTTGCTACGTAAGCCCAATGGTTATCAAGATTTTTTTTTGTCATATCCTTTTCTTATTAACACTCACCGTTTATACGACACTAGCTTCTGCTCGCGGCTTCGCCCGCATGGATGTTGAAAAATTAACCATTTCAATCCTCCATTTCAGCCTCTTAGGAATGGAATTTCACAAAACCCTTAGTGGATACTTACTCCTCACAAAGAACATACCCTCCAAATTTCATGTCTCTAGGACCAGCGGTTTAGGCTGTGCGTTGATATATCAGTCAGTCAGTCAGTCACTCAGGACTTTGAATTTTATATATATAGATTGGTCGAGTTGTATATAACATCACGCTTTATTTCCCCATAGGATTAGCCAAAGGTGTCCCTATAGTGCAACCACATTTCACCATTTACGAATCTTACTTTCTTTTTTCCAGGATACATGTTCACCGTACCAGCACAAGTGCCAACCACATTCAAATTCGGATCGTAATTCTAATGTTTTACAATTCTCGTTAACATAACATATATCACACTTGTCGAATATATCCTCCGATTTGACCCTTAGTTACGATAAATTCAAATCAAACATGTCGGCTCTAAATTGTTCGTTATACGTTTTAGCATAGCAATTAAGCATTACAAAGCAGCTTGCCACTGAATAACGGGCGAAGGCGGCTAGCCGTGGCTTTATATTCCCAGTGAGGCTTTAGGCTAATGTAAAAAGGCTCCTACGCCTCTGTGGTTTCTAGCCGACGACTGGATCAAAAGGAGCATATATATTACAAGTGTGGCTGTCCCTGTCTTTCAATGCACATATACTAAATGTGACAGGTTCTAGCAAATGTTTTGAATAGTTACAGAGTGATTACTAAGCGACATAGGACTGCAGTCAATTTTGGAGGCCTGATAGTAAACTAGATTATCACAATGTAAATATTCAATATATTTGAATACTGATATTGTACTTCATACGTTAATTGTTGCAATTTATATTTAGTTCATTATTTTTTCTTATTAATTATAGCAGATGTTTTGTGTATGGATGGTTTTCAGTTGTTTCCGCTTCACGACTCGTTACTGTTTCCGCATTTTAGTACATTAAATGGCAATTATTGCAGGTTTGATTAAGTAAATAATATATTATGACTGATACTGAACTTATATGAAAACTATTAACAAGTCGAGGTTAAAAAGTAGAAATGACAGTTGTATGTGGGTAAAGGCTTATTATTTGAGTTCCATTCACTAACTATTTTTGAAAGACCTTAAAGAACCTCAGAACCTAATAATAACGAATATAACAATGGTTTAAAATGTACGTATTTATTATTATTGCCTACGTTGGTGTTAATGTTGAAAATCACAATTTTATAATTGTCATTTTATTTACTACAATGTTGAGAAACATACAAAGGGCGATAGCGCGAAATGAAATGGAATGATGAAGTAACAATATCAGTGTTTTCGTGTGGTGGAAGGATCAATCTGAAATGTAGGCGTCTCAGTACACGATCCACGCAGAGTAGTTTATTTACACTGCAGTTATTAATATTATGATGAGATCGGGAATTGGATATATCCCTGAGTTATGTTACATTTGATCACAAATCTTTTTGTAGTTAACTGGGTTCCGGATTTTAATGCTCGTTAATTTCATGTCAGCGTCATGTTAATTTAGCAAAATATCCATAAATGTAGTTGTATGTGTATCATATTGTATACGTACTTCAAAATATTATAGACGTTGTTTTTTTCCTACAAGAATTGTTATTGACAGACTTTAAGTAAATTGTGTTCATAATCATTACAACTTGCTTGCTTGTGCATTACGACAAACACTTACCTCATGAAAGCCTTTAGAATGTTTAGCTAGAATTTACGGAACCCTCACAGGTTGCACTAGCATTTATCTGAAACATTTTTACTATATAAACATAATTATACAGCATAATACAAATGTTTACAATACATAGCCTATCCAAAGTTAATATTGGTCCGTGATTAAGTGAATTAATTACGATATGAGCCTTAAATAGATGTTAATTTGTATGTTATTTATTGAGAACAAACAATAGTGACCGGTAATTTGGGGTGATTAACAACATTGTTACGATGGTTATATTCATTCTGTAGCACTTAAAAGGTGTCTAAAATGCGTAATTCCTCGATTACGTCTTTGTTTTAAACCTCAGAACGAGACGAGACAAATTCTATGCTAACACGTGTATTCAGAAAACTTACAGCTGATAGGTACTGCACTACTAAGCGCTCAATAACAGTGAATTCTGTGGCATGTTTGTGGTGCCTAATAGAATTATTGTACAGAAAAAAGCGTTATAGTTGGCCTCGTTTTTTTCCTAAACAGCTGTTGCAGCCCGGGTGAATACTAATAAGTCTTTATAAAATCTTAGATTAACGCTGTGGGCCTTATGTGACAATTTATAATGCAGTTCTGTGCTACTTGGGTGGTGACTTGTTTATCCGCTAAAAATGTTGTTATTCACCCCAGCGGTCCCAATTTATCACATATTACGGTGCTTGTAGTACAATTTTACTAATGATTGTTTTAATCATGATAATATAAACTAAAGCGTCTGACATTCTAAAAGGCACTGGTTTTGGAGCATAAATTATGTACTACTCCACCCCCAGACAAAATAAAACAATGTACGTTATTAATTAAAAAACTTGACTGGTAAGGGAATGTTGCAATAATTTCCATGTTATATGAAAAATTAATGCCACCAAGGAGAGACACAACACTCATTCATGGAACACAATCATTTCAATGTTTTCTTACCGGCGCCATTATTAATTGTTTTTTTTTGCACTTAGGATAAAATACAGATTATTATAATGTTTTATGCATATAGAATATGCATTAACTGAAATGGCAGTCATCGTTCAATCGTAATTGTATTAAGTTTTAAAAATTTATTGTGTAGTTGACAAAACTTTGTTATTTCTGTTTGCAATTAGCTGCAAAGATAAACGATATGTTGCGTTTTAGGTAAAATAATGACGACGTCATAGAATAATTTCCTTCAAAAAAGAACGCCGTGATCGTAAGAAGCGCGCGGCATCCACACGGCTTATAGTAATCTTATTCGGAACGGGTTATTGCTTTCGTCAAGATTTAAAAAAAACCGACCAAGTGCGAGTCGGACTCGCGCACCGAGGGTTCCGTACAAACCTGCAGGTATTCACGGTTTATGCATAAGGTTTATGTTTAAGAAATTAAAAGTTTTTTTTTAAATTTTTATATTTGAATTGACTGAATGAAAGGTAAATTGTAGTTTACGATTTATGACGTATTAAAAAAAAACTACTTACTAGATTTCGTTCAAACCAATTTTCGGTGGAAGTTTACATGGTAATGTACATCATATATTTTTTTTAGTTTTATCATTCCCTTATTTTAGAAGTTACGGGGTCACACATTTTACTACTTTGGAAGTGTCTCTCGCGCAAACTATTTAGTTAAGAAAAAAATGATATTAGAAACCTCAATATCATTTTTGAAGCCCTATCCATAGATACCCTACACGTATGGGTTTGATGTTTTTTTTTTTGAGTTTCAGTTCTATGTATGGGGAACCCCAAATATTATTGTTTTGTTTTTCTATTTTTGTGTGAAAATCTTAATGCGGTCCACAGAATTCATCTACATACCAAGTTTCAACAGCATAGCTCTTATAGTTTCGGAAAAAAGTGGCTATGACATACACGGCCAGACAGACAGACAGACATGACGAATCTATAAGGGTTCCGTTTTTTGCCATTTGGCAACGGAACCTTATTACGGAACGTTATTGTGAAAGTTATAATTTAAATAATATGGCGTCCTCAAGCCATGACGCGGATAAAGAAAATATGTATAGAACTAGAATACCGATACCGAAGGCTCCTTTACCACCCTTGCCGAAACATTTGCTAGTGAACACCATAATGGTTCGTAAGCAAGAAGTTCCAAAGCGACGTCCTTTGAAGACTATCAACGCAGAAAGCACGATTATGCCGAAGCCTGGTCCAAGTAAAGTAGTTCCACAAAAACCCGAACATCCAATGAACATCGACACGAAACATCTCACCACGAGACAGGTAAGTGAAGACTTAGACCTAGACAAACGTGCTAAAGATAAAAACACGATTATACCTAAGCCTGGTCCTAGTAAAGTAGTTCCACATAAACCTAAACATGTAATGAACATCGACACGGAACATGTCGCCACGACACAGGGAAGTGAAGACTTAGACCTAGACAAACGTGCTAAAGATAAAAATGCCAGCGTTATATCTATAAGTGATGATGATTTGGAAGATGAAGGTAGTCAACGCCATTTTGTAGATAATGAAAAGGAAAAAGGCGCAGTGTTGAGCGCTGTCACGCCGAATCTGAAGGTTAATTTAGAGCCGAATCGCGTGATGAAAAAGCATCATAGTCGAGAGCTGCAGGGTCTGTCTCCTATTGTAGCCAGACAAGAGACGCCTGATGATAAAGTAAAGCATCGTGTTAGGTTCAATGAGAATACACAAGACAGGTCAACAACACCTGATTTCTGTAAGTACCTACATAGATAGTATGTTTTTGAAAAAATCAGCTGTTTCATAGAAAAATGCAATACCTACTGGGATGGCGCGGGCTTGTACCCTCATAAAGTTCAGAATAAGCGATATCAAACTTTATGAGGGTAATTTAAGTGCTTGTCATTATTAAAATATGAAAATTTTCACTCTCACACTAACGGTCATGCTGGTAGTGATCGAATGTATTTAAAAGTTTCAATTATTGTGAAAGTTATAATTTAAATAATATGGGGTCCTCAAGCCATGACGCGGATAAAGAAAATGTGTATAGAACTGGAATACCGATACCGAAGGCTCCTTTACCACCCGCCGAAACATTTGCTAGTGAACACCATATTGGTTCGTAAGCAAGAAGTTCCAAAGCGACGTCCTTTGAAGACTATCAACGCAGAAAGCACGATTATGCCGAAGCCTGGTCCAAGTAAAGTAGTTACACATAAACCTAAACATGTAATGAACATCGACACGAAACATGTCACCACGACACAGGGAAGTGAAGGCTTAGACCAAGACAAACGTGCTAAAGATAAAAGCACGAGTATACCGAAGCCTGGTCCAAGTAGTTCCACATAAACCCAAACATCTAATGACCATCGACACGAAACATGTCACCACGACACAGGGAAGTGAAGACTTAGACCTAGACAAACGTGCTAAAGATAAAAATGCCAGCGTTATATCTATAAGTGATGATGATTTGGAAGATGAAGGTAGTCAACGCCATTTTGTAGATAATGAAAAGGAAAAAGGCGCAGTGTTGAGCGCTGTCACGCCGAATCTGAAGGTTAATTTAGAGCCGAATCGCGTGATGAAAAAGCATCATAGTCGAGAGCTGCAGGGTCTGTCTCCTATTGTAGCCAGACAAGAGACGCCTGATGATATAGTAAAGCATCGTGTTAGGTTCAATGAGAATACACAAGACAGGTCAACAACACCTGATTTCTGTTAGTACCTACATAGATAGTGTGTTTTTGAAAAAATCAGCTGTTTCATAGAAAAATGCAATACCTACTGGGATGGCGCGGGCTTGTACCCTCATAAAGTTCAGAATAAGCGATATCAAACTTTATGAGGGTAATTTAAGTGCTTGTCATTATTAAAATATGAAAATTTTCACTCTCACACTAACGGTCATGCTGGTAGTAATCGAATGTATTTAAAAGTTTCAATTATTGTGAAAGTTATAATTTAAATAATATGGGGTCCTCAAGCCATGACGCGGATAAAGAAAATGTGTTTAGAACTGGAATACCGATACCGAAGGCTCCTTTACCACCCGCCGAAACATTTGCTAGTGAACACCATAATGGTTCGTAAGCAAGAAGTTCCAAAGCGACGTCCTTTGAAGACTATCAACGCAGAAAGCACGATTATGCCGAAGCCTGGTCCAAGTAAAGTAGTTACACATAAACCTAAACATGTAATGAACATCGACACGAAACATGTCACCACGACACAGGGAAGTGAAGGCTTAGACCAAGACAAACGTGAAAGATAAAAGCACGAGTATACCGAAGCCTGGTCCAAGTAGTTCCACATAACCCTAAACATGTACTGAACATCGACACGAAACATGTCACCACGACACAGGGAAGTGAAGACTTAGACCTAGACAAACGTGCTAAAGATAAAAGCACGAGTATACCGAAGCCTGGTCCAAGTATAGTAGTTCCACATAAACCGAAACATCGAATGACCATCGACACGAAACATGTCACCACGAGACAGGGAAGTGAAGACTTAGACCTAGACAAACGTGCTAAAGATAAAAATGCCAGCGTTATATCTATAAGTGATGATGATTTGGAAGATGAAGGTAGTCAACGCCATTTTGTAGATAATGAAAAGGAAAAAGGCGCAGTGTTGAGCGCTGTCACGCCGAATCTGAAGGTTAATTTAGAGCCGAATCGCGTGATGAAAAAGCATCATAGTCGAGAGCTGCAGGGTCTGTCTCCTATTGTAGTCAGACAAGAGACGCCTGATGATAAAGTAAAGCATCGTGTTAGGTTCAATGAGAATACACAAGACAGGTCAACAACACCTGATTTCTGTTAGTACCTACATAAATAGTGTGTTTTTGAAAAAATCAGCTGTTTCATAGAAAAATGCAATACCTACTGGGATGGCGCGGGCTTGTACCCTCATAAAGTTCAGAATAAGCGATATCAAACTTTATGAGGGTAATTTAAGTGCTTGTCATTATTAAAACTTGAAATTTTCACTCTCACACTAACGGTCATGCTGGTAGTGATCGAATGTATTTAAAAGTTTCAATTATTGTGAAAGTTATAATTTAAATAATATGGCGTCCTCAAGCCATGACGCGGATAAAGAAAATGTGTATAGAACTGGAATACCGATACCGAAGGCTCCTTTACCACCGTTGCCGAAACATTTGCTAGTGAACACCATAATGGTTCGTAAGCAAGAAGTTCCAAAGCGACATCCTTTGAAGACTATCAACGCAAAAAGCACGATTATGCCGAAGCCTGGTCCAAGTAAAGTAGTTCCACATAAACCTACACATGTAATGAACATCGACACGAAACATCTCACCACGACACAGGGAAGTGAAGACTTAGACCTAGACAAACGTGCTAAAGATAAAAATGCCAGCGTTATATCTATAAGTGATGATGATTTGGAAGATGAAGGTAGTCAACGCCATTTTGTAGATAATGAAAAGGAAAAAGGCGCAGTGTTGAGCGCTGTCACGCCGAATCTGAAGGTTAATTTAGAGCCGAATCGCGTGATGAAAAAGCATCATAGTTGAGAGCTGCAGGGTCTGTCTCCTATTGTAGCCAGACAAGAGACGCCTGATGATAAAGTGAAGCATCGTGTTAGGTTCAATGAGAATACACAGGACAGGTCAACAACACCTGATTTCTGTAAGTACCTACATAGATAATATATTTTTGAAAAAATCAGCTGTTTCATAGAAAAATGCAATACCTACTGGGATGACGCGGGCTTGTACCCTCATAAAGTTCAGAATAAGCGATATCAAACTTTATGAGGGTAATTTAAGTGCTTGTCATTATTAAAACTTGAAATTTTCACTCTTACACTAACGGTCATGCTGGTAGTGATCGAATGTATTTAAAAGTTTCAATTATTGTGAAAGTTATAATTTAAATAATATGGCGTCCTCAAGCCATGACGCGGATAAAGAAAATGTGTTTAGAACTAGAATACCGATACCGAAGGCTCCTTTACCACCCTTGCCGAAACATTTGCTAGTGAACACCATAATGGTTCGTAAGCAAGAAGTTCTAAACCGACGTCCTTTGAAGACTATCAACGTAGAAAGCACGATTATGCCGAAGCCTGGTCCAAGTAAAGTAGTTCCACATAACCCTAAACATGTACTGAACATCGACACGAAACATGTCACCACGACACAGGGAAGTGAAGACTTAGACCTAGACAAACGTGCTAAAGATAAAAGCACGAGTATACCGAAGCCTGGTCCAAGTATAGTAGTTCCACATAAACCGAAACATCGAATGACCATCGACACGAAACATGTCACCACGAGACAGGGAAGTGAAGACTTAGACCTAGACAAACGTGCTAAAGATAAAAATGCCAGCGTTATATCTATAAGTGATGATGATTTGGAAGATGAAGGTAGTCAACGCCATTTTGTAGATAATGAAAAGGAAAAAGGCGCAGTGTTGAGCGCTGTCACGCCGAATCTGAAGGTTAATTTAGAGCCGAATCGCGTGATGAAAAAGCATCATAGTCGAGAGCTGCAGGGTCTGTCTCCTATTGTAGCCAGACAAGAGACGCCTGATGATAAAGTGAAGCATCGTGTTAGGTTCAATGAGAATACACAAGACAGGTCAACAACACCTGATTTCTGTAAGTATCGAATATAATGATGATATAACGTAGGTGCTTAAAACAACACATACAGGATAAGTTTTTATCCAGTGCGCAAATTGTAATCATGAATTCAGCATATCATTCTAGACCCCCCAGTGTAGAAAATTTTCGTCAGATATTTAAAAAAAAATCAACTGTTCCATACATTTTGACCCATTTTGAAAAATCAGCTGTTTCATAGAAAAGTGCAATACCTACTGGTATTGCATTTTTCTATGAAACGCTAATATTTTTTTTTGTAAAATCGACGAAAAATTTCTGCGGGTTAGAATGATATGCTGAATTCATGGTTACAGTTTGCGCAATGGATAAAAACTTATCCTGTATAACATAGGAATATACAGTGAATGATGACAGGTTTTGCTTGTTATTTCACTATGGAGTTCTATTTATTTGACGTAAATGAATGAAACATCTTGCCCTTTTTAGGGTTCCATAGCCAAATGGCAAAAAACGGAACCCTTATGGATTCCTCATGTCTGTCTGTCTATCTGTCCGTCCGTTTGTCACAGCCACTTTTTTCCAAAACTATAAGAACTATGCTGTTGAAACTTGATAAGTAGATGTATTCTGTGAACAGCATTAAGATTTTAACACAAAAATAGAAAAAAAATATATATATTTGGGGTTCCCCATACATAGAACTGAAACTCAAAAATAAATATTTTCATCAAGCCCATGCGTGTCGGCTGTCTATGGATAGGTCTTCAAAAATGATACTGAGGGAGGTTTCTAATAACATCTTTTTCTTAACTGAATAGTTTGCGCGAGAGACACTTCCAAAGTGGAAAAATGTGTGTCCCCTTGTAACTTCTAAAATAAGAGAATGATAAAACTAAAAAAAAAATTTGATATACATTACCATGTAAACTTCCACCGAAAATTGGTTTGAACGAGATCTAGTAAGTTGTTTTTTTTTTAATACATCATAAATCGTAAACCGCAATTTACCTTTCATTCAATCAACTGAAATATAAAAATAAAAAAAAAATTACATTTAATTTTATAAACTTAAACCTTATGCAACGTGAATACCAACAGGTTTGTACGGAACCCTCGGTGCACGAGTCCGACTCGCACTTGGCCGGTATTTTTTACTAAATGTTTTTATCTATTGGTACTGCATGCCGATATATTCAAGATTTGTTCTATCTACGATGCGATGTTATTGTGTCAAATGTTGTGTTTTCATTTTGAACATTCCACCCTCTTAAAAATCTGAATGACAATAAATTCTTGTTCGGAATGAATTTAAGGTTATAATGATTTTATATCAGTTAGTAGCTTATAAGTCGAATGCATGATTCAATTCGCCCAAATCGGGCGAATCATCACTTTTAATTGTTTTTTTATTAGGCAACTCGTTTAAAGCTATTCGTGGGTGACTCGACAATTCCCGAAATATGTATAAAAATGTCAACTCACACTTTGAATTTTTAACCCCTTGACTCAAAAATTTGTATGGCTAATCATGTTGGGATAATACCATGAATTTGGTTTACTTCGATCTTTGTAGGTTAAACAGTGTTATAGCAACATTTTACATTCTTGACGCTAATTGTACTCAGAAATTTTGTTGCGTTTAATTGTCAACAAATGTTGATAAAATTATGATACCAATTGATAAAGTTATAAATGCAGTTTTAAATTTCAATGATGAATACTTTTATAGATATTGATATCACAAACATTTAACTCCGACGTTACGGGTAGTCGGAAGCCCGACACTACCAATTTTAGCAAGGGGTATCGTTTTACCCATGTCATAGCTTTTGATTTGTATTAAAGCATATTTAAGGTAAATATAAATATTTCATCTCCACAGTTGGAGTATTGGTATACAATGTACACAATTTTTTTTGTTACCTTTTGAATTTGTTATTTATTTGGAAATGCTATCATTTCACGTTGATTTAATGAGGCATAAAGATGAGTAAGTACTAGTAAACGAGATGAGAAGTTTTTCACTTTTTGTTCTTCTGGGTAGAGGTGCGATAAGACTGTTTCAGCGATACTTGTGATTTACGTAGCTCATTAAACATGGCAGAAGTGAGATCAGTGACTGATTACCGCGCGGAACACCTAGGCGACCTCACCTTCGTCTGTATCAGGCCTCGAAGTCGTCTAAAATAGTGGTGTGGTCTAATAATGTGATTGGTTAGAGATTAGAATGTAAGGCACTGGAAGACTACAGATGTGGGCCAAGCTCATATATTTTTTATGAATTAGCCTTAACTTTGAGTCGAAATTGGTAAAGCCTGCAGCCTGCAGATCTAACACAATTTAATTTCTTCTGTTTTGTTTCTTCTAAAATGTTCGATCTCATAAGCAACATAATTATACTCATACCTTTTCCCAAGTAATCAAGTTAAAATATAGGAAAAAATATGAGCTAAATGTTCGGAAATTGGTCTACTCCTCCCCTAGACATTAGTAGATACATTATTAGCAAGATCTTTTTGAGCTAAATATTTGGTAGGTAATTACCTTGTGTCAACAATTGTTGGTATTTTCGGAGTTTCACGTTTAAAATGAAAAGTCGCTTGTTGCCAATGGTGTGTCACTTATTGCTAGAGAAGGGGCCTCTGGATAGGAATCCACACACTGAACACGACGAGCTGCAAGTAGAAGTTGTTTTTAATGAAATGTCTATTGTATGTGTGATAATGTAACGTACCTAATGAAGAAAATAGATCTATTATGTTGTTATAAATATAGATGCACACACTTCACGATTGTAACTTTTTTTTAACGGTCGGTTAGTTCACCAATCGGCGAAACATTACGTGTATATTATTTAAGCGTTACCTTGCATGCAAACTGTATGATGTTTAATAAACTTATGGTTAATTTAATTAATAACTGTCATCACTGAATTGTCTGTGTGATTTGTATTACTATTATTCTATATCGCAGCTTAGATGTATACACGATTATAAATAATCTGTATTTTCTATAAATTGTCTTTTATTTCCTATCCCCGTAACAGTACCCCTACTTCCTATACCCGTTTAACGGTCTTTTTGACTGGCTTGTTAGTCTAGTGGTTAGTAACCCTGACTGCTAAGATGGAGGTCGTGGGTTCGATTCCCACCCTGGACAAATCTATGTGATGAGCGCAAGTATTTGTTCTGTGCCTGGGTGTAAATGATCTATAACTAGCTTTTGCCAGCGGCTTCGCCCGCGTATTATACGTATAAACCTTTCTCTTGAATCACTTTCTATTAAAAAAAAAAAACAACAAAATCCGTTGCGTAGTTGATCTAAGCATACATAGGAACACAGAGGGAAGCGACTTGGTTTGTAACCGTCAGGATGGCTGGACCAAACGAGATGTGTAAATGAGACCATGTACACTATTTAGTACCTATTTGCTACCTATAATGAAATATTTGCGAATATTCCCAGTCGCCCCCGCGGGGATTGCCACCGGAGGCAAATGGGAATAAAAATTCCCAGTCGCCACCGGCGGTGACTGGGATATCATTGCCCCCACTTCAGTTTCGCTATACATTGCTTTGTTTCTAAGAAGAAGAACATATTATGGAAAGAAGAATAAAATAATAAGGCATTTTATTCCAAACCTGCATCTATCTAATTGATGATAGATAACATTGAAATAAAGTTTCCAACAAAGACTTTGTTATTTTACCTTTTAAATCATGCGTAACATTTAGAATGATAAACGAAAATATAAAAATAATGTATATATTATGAATAAACTCATTTTTATTAAAATATATAACTAGAGTGTGTGTTTAGAATAATTTATTAAGAAAACTAATTAAAAATATTAAACCAAAACACCGTTAAATCACAGATATATTATGACTTTTATTTAGTTACGTTACTCATATTATGTAGTAGGTAGTCATCAATCATATTTTGTAGTATTCTGTCTCAGTTATCCTTTTGTCCTCGATGATTTGTTGCCTTGTTCTGACATGGTTTAAGATAACACTAATGCAAATACGACTTATTTTGCTTTTGAAACACAAAGCAACAAGTGTCAAATAAAATTACACCATACAAGCTAAATTACACAGGTGAATATCCATTGTTTTTCTTATCGCTGAACCCGTTTTATGTAACATCATGTATGCTGATTTAGACTTTATGTCGTTTCCATTACAGTCCCTATTTATTTTTTAACTCGGTAAAGTATCTCAAGGACAAAAGGATAACTGAGAGAATACTACATAATATGATTGCTGACTATTACAATAATATGAGTAACATAACTAAATAAAAGTCGTAATATTAGGTTGGGGAAAAAGTCTTTTCGCTTTATAGTATGTATGAACTTGTAATAAAATCTCTTTGGCTATACTTGTATCTGGCTGGTTTTGGTATCATTGAAAGTTTAAATTTTAAAGAACATAATTCCAAATTCAAATTAAGAAAATGTGATTTTCATTTGTTTTTCGTACCGTCAAGATGAGTGAATCTAATGAAGAAATTCGATACATTTTAAAATTTTACTACAAAAAAGGTAAAAAAGCAACGCAAGCCGCGAAAAAAATTTGCGATGTTTATGGACCTAGTGTAGTGTCTGTGACTTGTGAGAGTAGCACAAATTTGGTTTAAGCGTTTTCAATCCGGAAATTTTGATGTCAAAGATGCACGTCGCTCTGGTCGCCCTATTACGGATAAAATGGATGCCATTTTTGAAAACGTGGAGCAAGATCGGCATACCAGTAGTTACGACGTAGCTGAAGAACTGGAAATAGACCACAAAACAGTTTTGGCGCATTTGAAAAAAACTGGGTACACAAAAAAGCTCGACATTTGGGTACCTCACGAGCTCACTGAAAGAAACCTAATGAACCGTGTACTCATTTGTGATTCTTTATTACAACGTAATGAAACCGAACCATTTTTGAAGAAGCTGATAACTGGTGATGAAAAGTGGATCACGTATGACAAGAACGTGCGAAAAAGGTCGTGGTCAAAGGCCGGTCAGGCTTCACAGACTGTGGCGAAACTCGGGTTAACTCGCAACAAGGTGATGCTGTGTGTGTGGTGGGATTGGAAGGGCATTATTCATTATGAGCTGTTACCACCAGGCAGGACCATCGATTCTGAACTCTACTGCGAACAACTGATGAGATTAAAGCAAGAAGTTGAGAGAAAGCGGCCGGAATTAATCAACAGAAGGGGTGTGGTTTTTCATCATGATAACGCTAGACCTCACACATCTTTAGCCACCCAACAAAAATTAAGAGAGTTTGGCTGGGAGGTGTTAATGCATCCGCCGTATAGTCCTGACCTTGCACCTTCAGATTTCCACCTATTTCGGTGTCTTCAGAATTCTTTAGGCAGTGTCAGGTTAACATCACGAGAGGACTGCCAAAACCACTTGTCGCGGTATTTTGACCAGAAGTCCCAAAATTTCTATAGCAATGGGATCATGTCCCTACCTACAAGATGGCAAAAAGTTATCGAACAAAATGGTACCTACATACTTTAGTTAAATGTAAATAAACTTTATTAAAAAATGTTTTGAATTATCTTAAAAAATGCGAAGGAACTTTTTCCCCAACCTATTATATCTGTGATTTAACGGTGTTTTGTTAAATTCGTCGCTCCGTTTTGCCGTGAAAGACGGTGTGCGTCATAATGGCTGGTTGCCTGTGGCTTTGGTCTATGAGAGTTGATTAGAAAATTGCTACATAATTGCTTATATTTGCTACATTTAATAAATAATTGCTACATACTATATATATTTAGAAATAACATATTTTTTTTGTACAGCCATCCTGACGTTTGGTTGGCTGGTCGCCTCCTAGTTTACAGCCAAGCATGCAGAGTTTCCCGAAATGTATTGCGTCAATAATTGCTACATATTTGCTTCATTTATCTAATTTAGTTGTATCTTCAAACATATGTTAAATAAAGGATGTAGCAATTATTTTAATTATCCCAAGGAAAAGTGCCTGATAAAACAATAAAGGCAAATAGTTGCAGTGTGTCTTCAGTCAACGGTATTGCTACTTTAGGAGGCTATTATTGCTACTTTATGTTATGAGTAGGTAAGTGGAAGTGGTGGCAAGTGGAAGCACATTAAAAGGATATCGTAAATAAAAACGTCGGGTCGTTCATAAGATTCATTTTAATAATATTACATACATACATACAATCACGCCTTTTTCCCATGGGGGTAGGCAGAAACCACGGAACGCCACCTGCTACGATCTCTACACACTCCTTTTGCCTCGTTTAGGTTCATACAATTGGTCATACACACACGCCGGTTGCGAGTACTACGCACCTGACCTTTCTGAAGAACATCACCAATAAGGTCACTATATGTCCTCCTAGGGCGTCCCCTCCCGGTGTTTCCACTCACATCTGCCTTGTAAATACCTTTTGTGAGCCGTCCTTCATTCATCCTCTCAACATGACCAAACCATCTAAGCATACATTTTTCAATTTTTGTCACTACATCTTCTTTTAAACCACACCGTTCTCTTATCACATCATTCCTCAGCCTATCATTCATAGTCACACCACACATGCTTCGCAAGGAACGCATTTCCACAGCATTTATTCTACTTTCATGCTTCTTTTACCACACCCAACATTCACTTCCATACATAAGCGTAGGCACCAGTACACCATAATATTACAATTTACTTAAAAAATATTCAACTATTAATTTACTTAATTTCCATAGTATTTTTTCGCATATATTATACAATGTGGTATTAGCTTCTTTTTACTCTTCGTAACTTTTTTCGATTGGTCATCGTAACATTTCCATTCTGAATTTCGTCTGCAATGAGCTTTGTAGTGACCAATTAGTGTTTCACATACTGGGGGCTCGAATTCTATTATAGACAGTAAATCAAACTCTGATCCTCTCCGAGAGATCTGATCGCATTACTTACGCTGTTGCCAGAGCCTAAACGATTAAACCGATTCAACATAACTAAGTATTTGCCTTTATTGTTTTATCAGGCACTTTTCCTTGGGATAATTAAAATAATTGCTACATCCTTTATTTAACATATGTTTGAAGATACAACTAAATTAGATAAATGACGCAAATATGTAGCAATTATTGACGCAATACATTTCGGGAAACTCTGCATGCTTGGCTTTAAACTAGGAGGCGACCAACCAACCAAACGTCAGGATGGCTGTACAAAAAAAATATGTTATTTCTAAATATACAGGGTGTCCAAGAACCTGGCGTCCAACTGGATTCCCACGATGCCCCAAGTTCTAACAGTACTCAGAAAAATATTTTAAAAAATCCACCCCATGTACTTACAGAATTATACTGATTTCAAAAAAAAAGGGGAAATGAGCACCCTGTGACATACTTTTGAATGCTGTGACTGCTAATGCTGATAATTTCGATATTTCTTGGAGGTTTTGTAATCTAGGGTATTGCTGTGTCTAAATAGAATGTAAAAATAAAGTACTTATTGTACCATTTTAAAATAAAATATTATTTTAACTAAAGGTGATATGGAAAACTATTGAATTTCGCAACTTTTACCGACTGTAGTGTAAAAAAAATGTACCAAAATAGTATGGCAAGTGACGTCAAATTTTGACGCGTTTATTCCTCTTTTTAAAAAGGTATAATACTTACACATTAATTTGAAAAAAAAAATTTTTGATAATATTTTTACTCAACAACCCAATTTTTACGATGTCTTACAGAATTCTTAGAAAGAAAAATTTACGACGAATTGAATCTAACCTCTAAAGAATTACTATTGTATGCTCATAAAAATAACAACAGGCCTCTCAAAAAACAGGTTAGACCGTAAGGGACGGTATGTGCATGCATCTCACCATAGTGATTCGTTATTACAACAGGAGGGAGCAAGACAGAAACTATCTTTGCGATTTGCTGGTTCTTCTTTATGGTACCCCATTATTCAGGTAAGAGTGAGGGAGAAAAAGGTTAGAGGTGCGAGTGAGATAGATAGTGACGCTATCTGGGATCGTGCTATTTAGGATAACAGTACGGTCAGTACGCGTCACTGCCTCCTGCCGTTACTACGCACCTCTCTCTTATTGTTACCATTGATCACGTACTACGATTTAAAGCTTTGTTTATTGGACTCGATTACTCTTTGTGCTCTGGACTTTGAAACGAACTCTTTACGACGACCTTTGCCTGTGTTTGGACAGTTTGTGTTTTGTGTGTGCTACCATGGCGACCTACACTCCGCAAGAATACGCAAATATGCACTACATTTATGGAGAATGTAGAGGTAATGGACGAGCTGCAGCGAGACTTTACAGAGAAAGGTATCCGAGGGCTACGCGATATCCCGACCATCGAGTTTTCATTAATGTGCACAGATCACTATGTGACGGGCGGTTCCCCAATCAAGTAGCTGGTGAAGGACGACCCGTAAATGACTTCATACGCGATGAAGTTTTAGAGGCGGTGTCGGCAAATCCAAGCATCTCTGTGCGAGGAATAGAAGCTGATACGGGGATACCGAAGAGCACAGCACACAGTATTCTCCAAAAAGAAGAATATCATCCGTACCACGTACAGCGAGTGCAAAGTCTTTTACCTCGAGACTATCCGAGCCGAGTCGCGTTTTGTGAAACAATCCTGCAAAAACATCGAGAAGACGAAAACTTTGTCGACAAAATTTTGTGGTCAGATGAATCAACATTTAAGAAGGATGGCTACATGAACCTACACAACTTGCACGAGTGGCATGTGGAAAATCCGCACTTGATGCGAGAAGATAGATCCCAGTACCGGTTCAAAGTGAACATGTGGACCGGTATTCTCTGTGGGAATATTATTGGTCCATTTGAGATGCCCGAGAATTTGACTAGCGAATCATATTTAAATTTTCTTCAAAATGATTTGCCAAACTTACTAGAAGAGACCCCACCAGATATGTGGTTCCAACACGACGGCTGTCCAGCACATTTTCGCGTATCCGTTAGAGAGTTTTTGGACGAGCAATACCCGAACAGGTGGATTGGGCGATCAGGAACAATCCCGTGGCCAGCCTGCTCACCTGACTTAAATCCGCTGGATTTTTTTTTCTGGGGAACTATGAAGGAGCTCGTTTATGCGAAGCCCATTAATGACATCGCTGACCTTCGTGAGAAGATAACACAAGCAGTGCAGGTGATACGTCAAAAAAGTTACTCGCGAAACATAAAGCGGTCCTTTTTAAGGAGAGTGAGAGCTTGTATTGCCGCGGGTGGTCAACATTTTGAACATTTATTGTAATAAAATATCTTTAAACTAACATTCTTTGCTTTTATTCTACTGGGAACCCATCTACCTGTGTGTATTTCCTTCTTGCTCACTCTTGGAACCGAAGTAAATAATAGTAGTAACATAACAGTTTCTAAGATAAGAAAGGGTCCGACAGTTACCGTTAGTAGGTAGGCACTTCGTAAAAATTGGGTTGTTGAGTAAAAATATTATCAAAATTTTTTTTTTCAAATTAATGTGTAAGTATTATACCTTTTTAAAAAGAGGAATAAACGCGTCAAAATTTGACGTCACTTGCCATACTATTTTGGTACATTTTTTTTACACTACAGTCGGTCAAAGTTGCGAAATTCAATAGTTTTCCATATCACCTTTAGTTAAAATAATATTTTATTTTAAAATGGTACAATAAGTACATTATTTTTACATTCTATTTAGACACAGCAATACCCTAGATTACAAAACCTCCAAGAAATATCGAAATTATCAGCATTAGCAGTCACAGCATTCAAAAGTATGTCACAGGGTGCTCATTTCCCCTTTTTTTTTGAAATCAGTATAATTCTGTAAGTACATGGGGTGGATTTTTTAAAATATTTTTCTGAGTTCTGTTAGAACTTGGGGCATCGTGGGAATCCAGTTGGACGCCAGGTTCTTGGACACCCTGTATTAGTATGTAGCAATTATTTATTACATGTAGCAAATATAAGCAATTATGTAGCAATTTTCTAATCAACTCTCATAGACCAAAGCCACAGGCAACCAGCCATTCTGACGCACACGAAAGACGGACAAACAGACACACACTTTCCCATTTATAATATTAAGTATGGATTACTTATTAAATAAATTTAAAAAAAACCGGCCAAGTGCGAGTCGGACTCGCGCACCGAGGGTTCCGTATAAACCTGCAGGTATTCACGGTTTATGCATAAGGTTTATGAATGTTTTTTTTTTTTAAATGAGTTGATTGAATGAAAGGTAAATTGTGGTTTACGATTTATGACGATTTAAAAAAATAAATTGTAGTTAAAAAAAACTAAAAAAACACGCTTCCATTGAAAACCAAACTAAAAAGTACAAAATAATAGAAAAAAAGCGTGGGGTGCTTTTAAAGGTATTTTTTTATTAATATCAGGCACCCCACGCTTTTTTTCTATTATTTTATACTTTTTAGTTTGGTTTTCAATGAAAGCGTGTTTTTTAGTTTTTACTATAATTTATTTTCTATTTTTAGGGTGTTTCGAATTTTAAGACGTATGTCAGCGTAGTTTGTGACAGTTTTTTTGCTGTCCTGGTAACCCTGGCAAGGATAATGGCGCAAATTTATGAAATTATTGCATTGTCTATTGTATATATGATTTAAGGTTTTTGAATGCACACGAAACAACGAAAAACTAACGCGACGTCCTGCGTGAGCGAACTAGACGCGAATGCGAAGCGGCGCGGCGCGACGCGAAAACAACAAACAGTCGAAACCTATTGAAGTGTCCTACGTGACCAAACGCACATGCGTGCGGTGCGGAGCGGCGCGAAACGAAGCGAACGCGATCAGTTGGCTTGATATTTTCGCGCGAACTGGATGCGGTGCCGTCTTATTTTTTTTTGGTTATAATTTCGGATTTATACAAATTTTAATTAATGCTATCCAAGAACGTCATATATTGTATTATAGGATAAAAAGAAATAAAAAATATCACAACCGGTTATTATCATACCGCGAATGGGAGGAATGGGCCAAATTAACTGGGACCTAAGTATACAATATTAGTCCCACTTCTTCGCCGTTAATACTTCTTGAGTATTTGATATTTAAGATATGAATTTTCCAATAATTTTTGTTTCCATCCGTCCATGACAAATCCACAGTGCCCACTGAACGGCGGCGTCAGTGGCGGCTGTGCGAGACGATTCGCGTGCACGTAGGACATAGCCGCCGCGTCGCACCGCATCGCGTTGAATTCGCGTGTCACCGCTTCATAATCGCGTTCGCTTTGATCCGCCTACGTAGGACATAGCGTAAGAAATGGTGACCAGAGCCCCCGCACGTAATGCACGCCTACCACCACCGGACTCGTCGCTCAGCTCCATCTTGCGGCCGCCAGTACCCACGTCCCACAGCGCCCGCAGTGGGGCTGGGTACCGGCGACGGCGGTGGCAGTACAAATTTCAGAAACTCAGTAGTTAGCAGACCCGCATGAGGACGCGTCTTATGATACCTCGCCCGTGTGCCTAGCGAAAAGAAAATCTACAATTTTTGATGTGAAACATCTGTAGGCGATGGTAAACCTATATTTTGGCGTGACGAGCGTGGCGACACATCGCCACGCTATATGATGTTATGTAGAATTGCGCCATCTATGATTCTGCGAGGTTTTAGACGTTTCACGTCAGTTAGTATCAATATTCATAGATGTCGCTAGTGACCATTTAGTTTTTGTTTTGATGATTCTTTTTGTTATTTCAAAGCTGGTGCTTCAGACTAACCATACAAACTTTCACCCCATATTCCACCCCTTTACGGCGAGAGTTTCCTAAAATCCTTTCTTAGCTGACGTCTCCTACTCAAACAAAACTTTTTTTTTGGGGTGGTAAATCATCAAATGACGTCCTCCCGCTCTGGGTGGACCGGAAGGGCGTGTCAGACTTTCATTGACTAAAACCCACCCGTGTTCCCTCAGTTGACTATCCCAGGGCCGCTCTTGAAAACTCTTTCGAAAAAATCCGAGATTTTGGCAGAACTCATAAGTACTTTTGTGCCAAATATCATCAAAAAGCTATGAAAATAAGTTGAATGCAACAGAAAATATAACAGATATGAATTCTAGGGTCTAGTGCACAGTGCTTCAAAAATGTATTATATATCATCATCATCATTTCAACCGAAAGACGTCAACTGCTGGACATAGGTCTACCCCAAGGTCCACCATTTCAACCAGTTTTGTGCTTCCTGCATCCAGCAGCCTTCACAAGGTCATCGGTCCACCTTGTGGGAGGCCTTCCGACTCTACGTCTGCCACTACGCGGTCGCCACTCCAAAATCTTTCGGCCCCATGGGCCATCTGTTCTGCGAGCAATGTGCTCAAATGATTAATGTGTGTTTCAATTCAGAAGGTTAATAAAACTCCATATTTAATTGACATTTTTAATAAAAATTGACTGTTTAAAGTTATGATTACAATTAATTATAACTTAATATAAAGGAAGTGTTTTAAAATTATTTTCCTATAGAATTAGTTGAGGTCATTTTTTAGAAAATGTAATTATGTATAGTTGTGTAAAAAAGTAATAATTACTTTATTACTATTATTATAGGTAAGTAATTTTGAGGAACCATATAAGTAGTATATATGGACGGATAAAAAACAATTATAGGCGAAAAAATAATGGGTGACAACACTTGTCAATAACAACAGTAAATAAAGGAAATCATGGTATACAGAGTGATTTTAATAACAAGGATCTTTTAAGCAGCCTAATAAAATTAGTGATTATGTAAGACCACCTGACTACCAGTTTCTCTATCTATTTAACTGCTAACACCATATTTCGGTTCTTGTAATAATATAATAATAATAATAGGGAAGATGCAAATATAATATTTATGAAAATTTTATGATTTAAATGTTAAAAAAGTATAAAAGAAGGGCCACTGCAATGTTTTTATTTTAGATAATGTTGATTTTTAACAATTATTACGTATTAAAATTACTTGAAACGAAACGTATTTCAAAACACCAATCAGCGTTTAGTGACGTCACTCCCGTTACGACGACTTGTTGAGGTTATGGTTGTAAAAGTGAATATTATTTTATGGGAATATTAATTGCGTTTTTTTAAATAAAAATGATAGTTGGGATTATCAAAGCAGACTCCAGGAATTTATTTACCAAGAGTTAGTGTTGACATGAGATCTTTTTTCAGAAAAAGGTTTCCTCTAGACATTTTAAACTTTTACCAATTATCGACGTCGATCTGAAACTGTAAAATTAAAAATCTACTATAGACAAGTTTTGTATGTATTAGGTAGGTAACTAACGTGTTTTTACGTACAAGCAGATTAACTAAGCATACTCGTATAACAAGTATATTCGCCTTATGACGTATAACACACACGACATATAACAAGTATATTCGCCTTATGACTTACGTGTTCTTCACAGCATCGAATAGTGGTCTTTGGAGAATAATTGTCATTTCTTTTTGCACCTTGATATCACTGTTTTCTCAATTTTGGGTCAGAACGTCTAGTCAAAAACAATTTATTTCGAAACTTTGTTGAAGTAGATAGGGACACATTGGCACAAAAGATGAGTCAACACGGCTTTTTCCGGAATATTAGTGGTTATGATATGATCACCTGATGTTGATGGATAGTCCATTTTAATTTTTTACAAAAAATATTTCGAAAGTCGAAAAAATATGCAAAAGTATGAAAGCCAGCGACGAACAAGTACGACCAGTGACAGGAATGACGTCATCGGAACTATAGGCCCGTTTTCGCGCGAAAATTTAAACTGTCAATTTAAAACCGAATTTTTACCGATAAATTGCAATGTTTTAATTTTTTAATACATTTGTGGTCTATTCTACATGGAATTCTTTAAAGTGAAAACAAAAATAAAAATATTGCATGTTCCCTATTGTTACTAACACTTATATGGATTCTGTCCGAAATAAATGAATAATGGCCTGTTGGTCTAGTGGTTAGTGGCCCTGACTGCTATGCCGGAGGTCGTGGGTTCGATTCCCACACAGGACAAATGTTTGTGTGATGAGCACGATCATTTGTTCTGTGTCTGGGTGTAATTTATCTATAATATCAGGGGCGTAGCTACCGCCATATATGCCGTATCAATTATACGGGGCCCCCGGGCCACGGGGGCCCCCAACGTGCGTAAGCAAAAATTAGTGAAAACTTCCCAATTTTTTTTTTTTAATTCAGATATGACAAAAAACTCAAAAAGCAATTTCTTTTTTCCCGCGTAAAGTGTGCGTTCCAAAGTTGGCAACACCCTATATCGGTTATCGCGGGCTACGGGATTTCCCCGTTTATAGTATTTTTCACATAGGATGGGTACAGTGACACTTAGTCATGTGACTTAAATAGTGAAATCTCTTTGCGTAATGAATTCGATTATTAGCAAAAATCGAGAAGTTTAGCAATTCAGCATTAATCGATTTTTTTTTAAATAGATGTGGTTAATAATTAATCATTTCTAATAAAGATTATGGATGTAAAAAGAAAAAGTGAGCCGTCGTGGGACGCCCGGCAGATGTAAAACATCGAAATTATTTTGTAAAGATAATATTTATAAAGCATAAGTTAGGAAAGGAAATAAATATGGTATAATCAAAATTCGGACTACTCTGTGCCACCCTAGTCTGAAGCACCAGCTTTCAAATAAAAAAGGATCATCAAAATCGGTTCACCTGGTTGAAAGTTCTGAGGTAACAAACATAACATAATATAGCGTGGCGATGCATCGCCACGGCCATTCTCGCCACGCCAAAATTTAGGTTTACCCTCGCCTATAGATGTTTCACATCAAAAATCACCCATCTAAAGGCTGACCTTGAGAAGTGTAGCTTAACTTGAAGAACCTGCGACACAAGGCAAAACAAATTTCAGCTATAAATTATTTAATAAATCAGTTTGCCGAAAAAAAGGCAAGGAGAGTTATTTAATTTGAATTGCTTGCCTAAAATTTTGGAAAAAGTGACAGATAGATAATATGATAGATGAATATAATAGATATGATGAATAAATATTTCTTTTAATTTTATGCAAACATTTTTTTTTTCTTTTGTGATAAATTGTTACCCTTCATAAGGGCCCCCAAACAAATTTGTATACGGGGCCCCGCCAAGGCACGCTACGCCACTGTATAATATGTATGTATTTAGAAATATATAAGTATGTTTATCAGTTATCTAGTACCCATAACACAAGCTCTGCTTAGCTTGGGACTAGATGGCGTTGTGTGATAGTTGTGGAATATTATTATTATTATTTTGAGAGTGTTCTTTTTCTCAGCTCTCAGGCTGGTTTCTGCTGCATTTACGGGCCAAAGCCAAGTAAAAGCAGCGTGTGGTGTGTAATTTTGATGACGGTGTGTTTTCTTCCTCTAATTGCATGAACTTCCTTACTATTCTGCAGATGTTTAAGATAGCAGCTTTTTGAAGATTAATATAAACAGATTCTTCTAAATCTAATAATTTTAGGCTACGGAGAAGATGGTTGGGGATAACGCCTGTAGTGGAAAGAACTATAGGGATAACGTATACTTTGTCTTGTCTCCAGATTCTTTTGACTTTTTCTTTAAGGTCAGCATATTTACTTATTTTTTCAGATATGGTTTTTTGTAGGTTATGAGTGTTGGGAACTGCAATGTCTATGAGGTAAGTGGTTTTACTTATTTTGTCCTGTAGGGTTATATCTGGTCTGTTGTAGTGAATAGTCTTATCTGTAAGTATGGCGCGGTCGTAATACATTTTGTGTGTATCATTTTCTAGGATGGTTTGTGGCGCGTACTTATAGTAGGGAGTGTTAGTTTTTTGTATGAGACTATGTTTGAGTGCTAGTTTTTGATGGATGATGTTTGCAACCTGGTTGTGTCTGTGAGTGTAGTCTGTCTGTGTGAGAGTTATGCATGCTCCTGTAATGTGTTGTATGGTTTCTGATTGTATGTGGCATCTGCGGCATTTGTCATTTGTGATGGTGGGGTCTTTAATGATAAATTTTCTATAGTTTTTGGTGTTAATGACTTGATATTGAATAAAATAACAAAGACATGTCGGTATATAAATGATAATCTAATATCTGACATCTAAGGACATTTTTGTAAGGCCTTACCTAAAAATAGTAGGTTAATTACTCTCTTATCGTTTTAAGACGAGCATGGGTTGCTGCGCGTTGCCACTCGGATTGATGCTACTGCAGATGTCGCCTTGGAGGTAAAGGGGTCCGTAATACTCCTTAGCCACTCTGTGGCTCGACTGATTATTCGGCACTACCACGTGAAAGCGGCGCAAGGAAATTAGGAAACAGTAGTCAACCATTTACATTCCATCCATACCCTTATCAACTAGACCTACCGTGAAAATGATTGTGTCGCAATGTATGCTGTGCCACATCAAGAAGTGCAGGCTGCTAGTTCCTCGCATATGTGACGTCCCTCAGTCTCGTGTGGCACATCATCAGCAACCCTTCATCCACTGTGGGCTAGACTTGTTTGGTCCGATGGAGGTAACAGCCGACAGACGCATAGAAAAAAGGTACAGTGTAGTTTCTTACCTGCTTAACTTTGCGTGCCATTCATGTTGAGATTGTTGCTTCTCTCACGACATAAACGTTGATAATAGCACTGCGTCTGATGGTAACATGGCTTGCCATTTCATTTATATTCCGTCATTGGCACAAATCTAAATGGCGCTGAAAAAAATTTCCAACGGTCTATGCAAGGGGCTGGATTCAGAAGTACTGAAAGATTTAGGTGACAATAATGGGATGGACGGGAATTTCATCCCTTCCGCCAGTCCCTATTAGGGTCGGGCATGGGAGCGACCAATTCGCAGCGTCAACGAACGACCACCACGGGACTAAATGTTGAGCAAACTTCTGACGGAAATAAAAAAATAAAAAATTATGGTCCCTCGGTGCACGTTTTGGTAGACCCAGAGGGCGTGGGATCCTTCACACCCAATCACCCAACCACTTTCTGCTGGGACCTATACTTACCCAGGCATTGGCGTACAAGTCAGCGATTGGACGACATGTTCTGCACAGTGGGTAAAGGAAAATTTACCTGACCTTCTACCAAAGCGAAAGTGGGAAACCGAGCAGCCACCGCTACGAGAAGGTGACCTCGTATTGATTGTGGACCCGAACTTTCCCCGCAATTCGTGGGGAACGTGGAGCCTACATTCACTTCCACGAGTCTGATACGTTAATGGCGCCGCTATGTGGCACGCGTCGCTGCTATCGCTCTGGTTGATGACTACTAGTGCTCTGACAGCATGTTTCTAACATGTTAGCGGCGCGCTCAATAGGTTTAAGTAATTTTAAAATAAGCTTGTTAACCTAAGTTTGGAATAATCTAAGTATGTAGCACCACTAGTTAAGAGGTGGGACACGGTGATATGGTAGTCACACTGTGAACTCCCCATCAGACTGCCACCAAACGCGCCCGTTTTTTCTCATCTTTGCGCACGCGGCCTGCAGCAACACCCCTGACAGTTATTAGTTCAGCTCGCCTTTCCACATGACATGTGTTTTGTGTACATTGATAAACTAATTTTATTTGAATGACACTGTGAACTGGTAACATGGTACTGTGAACAAAGTTAGGATATCCTAACATAACATACGCCTTGTAATATGAATATAGCAAGATGTTTGTCTTGTGCGTAATTGTAGGCGATGGTGGTGATGATGGACGACACACAGCTTATTCTCTGATGTGTGTGTCATTCATTACGTTGTTAGCGGGAATGAATATCTACATGTGTTCTCAAAATGGTTACGCTAAAAGATTGACTGACACACTTGATTACCCATTGTTGGAAACTGTTAAGGACTTCCTGATTCGCAACTATCACAAAATACCTACTTGATAAACTGAATTACAATCATATTTATCATAGTCTTGCCCTTTTCCCAATTCAAGACAGTGGCAGTAGGCACAACATGGGTTTTCCTTCCATACTTCTCTATTAATTATTACCTCGGTAGACAACACCTTTCTAGCGATCACATCATACACATAGTCCATTCATCGTTTCTTTAATATTGTCCTACTCATATAGTTTCCTCATGCCACCGGATCACATGCCTATACCATGATAACCAATGTCCACACAACTTTGCCACATTTTGTTACGTTTTACTTGTCATCTGGCTTCAAGCCAAGCCGTCAAGCCGCTGGCTTTATGAGCTGCGGCAGAATACGGGCAGGTACCTTAACTATTCTATATTATCAGACGCAACGAACTATCTAAATTCTGTTCGTAAACAAGCTATAAAGCGTAAATTCGTTTGAAATTAAAAGATTACATTCGTTTTTGGAATATCAGGCAGTCTTAATAGTACCAACCAATCAATTTTTTTCTTGTTAGCCTATACTGTCCCACTTCTGGGCAAAGGCCTCCCCAAATCCTTCTAAGAAGTCTTTTATCGCGCCACCGCCACCTGTTAGATTCGGTACGGAAGAGTATCGAATGGTTGTGAATTGCTATGCTGTAGTTTTCCAGGCGTTTTCGAATTTCAACGATCTATTTACCTTTTCTTCCTGTATTCGAAAGAAAATAACTGGCCCAAGTAGAAATACTCATCGAAAATCACTTCTGGCCGGCGTCAATGGCAATGGTCTTCCATGAGGCTACCAGTGCCTTAAACATCTTCTCAAGTGTGCTCGTAAATAATTTGAGAGTCCCACTCTCCCAAATTCTCAACTTGTTTAACACTTTTTTGAATTTGGAGTGAAAGTTCAACAGTATTTGAATTAACGTTTGCCAGATGTAATTGTTTATGTATGACTAACTTATGTCAGTGGCTTCACCCGCATATTATACATTGATATGTATCATATGTATCAACCCTCCTCTTGAATCACTCAAAATTTCATTAAAATCCGTTGCGTAGTTTAGAAGATCTAAGCGTACAAATGCGAAATGTCACTTTGTTTTAATACTATAATATCACGTCTAGATTCTAGAACACAGCCCGGGTAGAGGTGATTTTTGTACACCAACATTTTTCGCCAGTTATGTTGAAGTCGCACGTAAAAAGGAATGAGCCTATTGTCATCAACCGGCCACAAATCCAGACTTCGAGCTGCCACGCATAAATTCTAGATAGAAATACCCAATAACACGTTGCCTGATCTGGGAATCGAACCCAGGACTTTATGCTCAGCCGTAGCGCTTGCGACCATTAGGGTCGGAGATTGCGGCCCTGGTTTATTTAATTCTGTGTATTTACTAGGGCCTGGTTTAGTGTTTGAAGGTGATCTCAGTGAGTTGTTAAAAAGCAGCCATGTTTAGGCAAAATTAAAAAAAAAATCTGTAAAGTGCGTGTCGGACTTCTCACAGTGAAGGGTTCCGTAGTTGGGACGAATTTATCCCAAAAACAAACATCCTATGCATAATACATAATATTGTCCCATGCATCAATATTATGTAGAACGTCACAATCCATTCTTTAACTGCATATATTATGTAAGTTTGTTATCGCAGAAAATTATTTTTGTCCGTAATAAAACTACAAATTAACGATTTTCGGACATTTTTCTTTCATTGTGTTGTGCTGAAAGACCTTGCTTCTTGCAAAATTCCATAATTTTAGGTCAACGGGAAGTGTCGAAGTGTGAATTGTAGGTTTTGATTTATTAGTGAGTGTAAAAATATGTCGTAGACACTGCCGTATTTGTATTGTGATGACTTTGTAGCTTGATTTGTTTAGAGTGCCAAAGGACCGCAGACTTAGACGTATTTGATATCCATTGCAAGTTTATATCTCCAGGGTTCTTGAAAAAATAGGACAGGTGAATGGACGGATGATGAACAAATGATGCTATAGTGGTTCCGTGTTTTCCTTTTAAGGTATGGAACCCTAAAAATTAAGAAAAGAAATAGGCATATGAAGAATGTCAAAGAGAAGATAAACTCAGCCAATCGCACTCCAATGCTGGTCATAGGCCTCTCCCAAGCTGCGTCACAACACTCTGTCCTCTGCCTTCCGCAGCCAGTCTGTTCCAGCCATCTTTTTAGGGTCGTCGGTCCGTCAAGCTAGAGGGTTGGAGAGATAAAGTGTGTAATTGTGTGGGTTTTTACATACGTTTACTCATTTACACGCTTGGTTAAAGGGGCCGCAGAAAATCAGAAAAAAAAGTTTCAGCTCCCGCTCCTCAGTGCCTGTCCCTCTCATCGGACACGACGAAAACAAAACACAAGCCCATCTCGTCGGCTTAAGTAGTACCTAGTAAGAATACTTACGCAAAATAATCTGATGATACGGCTCTAATCAATATCAATCAACTCAGCCTATCGCAGTCCACTGCTGGACATAGGCCTCTCCCATGATGCGCCACGACACCCTGTCTGCGGCCTTCCGCATCCAGTCTGTCGCAGCCACCATTTTGAGGTCGTCGGTCCTTCTAGCTGGGGGGCGTCCCAAACTACGCACACCAATCAATGTATGATAGCTATATGTACAGGTAGGTATATTCATCATTTCAGCCGTAAGACGTCCACTGCTGGACTTAGGCCTCCCCCAATTTGGGGGGCTTTGCCATAATCGCCACGCTTGGCAGGCGGGTTGGCGATCGCAGTATGGTGGTAAAATGTATAAAGAACGCTGCTGCCCATTCTCTAGTAAGTCCCTTAGTCGCCTTTTACGACACCCACGGGAAGAAATGGGGTGGTGTTATTCTTTACGTCCGGCACCACACGGTACACGGTACGGTATAACGGTAGGTATATTATTCAATACTATCCCCAGAATCGGTTACCGATGCAGGTGGGCTATTGGGGTATTGTTTTAAACGTTTTGATTTACCTGAACCTAATTATAATTTTATATCAAAATGTTTATTTGTCAGTTACAGACATTAATTTGTAAAACCGCGTCAGTGCGACCAGAATTCGAGCCCAGAGGTTCTATCTCAACGTTGTGGCCGCGGCTTCAGTCAAGTGATACAGCCTATGAATTTAGAAGTTAGTTTATTTGCGTGATTGTCTTGCACCATTAGGTTGATGTCAAGTCCTGTCAGGGTGCGGAGGCTCAATTCTCTAGAGGAGCTCTATAAATATACTGAAAAATCCATGAAAACATCATGATCGTAAGGAAATGTTTAAATATATTTAGTAAAACAGTTGACAGACACAATATTAAAAGAATAGAAACAGACCAATTAAGTAGTTCAACCAGGTTGCAGACTGGCTTACATAGACTGGATATCATCTTTGGGGTATAATGATATTTAAAATGTTAATAAAAAATATATCCTCCCCACATACTTCAAATGAACGAAACTGACACATGCCATGGTCAGGGGTGTCGTCGGATACGGCTCTCAAGAATACTACTACTGTGACAACCAGTTTTCGATTAAGAGATCCGTTTATGAAATATTAAGCTGTGCGCTTTTTCTAGAATCAGCAGGATTAATTGAGTAACACAAGATTAATCAGAATCTGTCAATTCTTTCATATGATCGAAAAAATTGTTTGCTTAGCAATGTAAACAACGCCATTAATGTTCTAAAACAAAAATTGTTTTCAGTTTTTTATTTTTTTATTGAAGCAGAGTTTGCTTCAATTAAAGTGTGTTTAGTTAGATAAACTTGATTCCACATAATAGTAAGTAGGTAGGCAAAGTAATTAAGATTAAGAGACACAGAACATTAAATTATTGACCATATGTCAGCTAGCCCTGACAATACACCAACAAATAAAATAAAAACTTTACTCGTGCATAACAAAAAAATAACATAGCACAATACCAAAATAAAAGCCTCCTAGCATAAAGGGCGTGACAGTTTCCATATGCAAAGCTGAATTATGTTCACATATCTGTTACGACCCAAGCCACAAATGATAAACTGGTCTTAGTTTATCATTTGTGGCCTAGAGTTGTAATTCGGGTCGTAACAACTCGACGTAAAAACAAATAAAAAGGTAGGTAATTATTACATTAAGCTAGCGTTGGAAGGGTTAAAATAACAACATCATGGCCAGCAAGTTGATCACTCACCACAAGCAGCACCCGCTCCAGAGCATAATGCAAAGATCAGCCATAACCCTCCATTTGTGGGAAAGAGTTAACTCGACCCTGACGCTACCTTAAGTAGTGACAGATTGTGTCATCAAGCTGTCAAATGATGAAAAGACGTGGCACCGTCTTTTTTTCGAAATGGAAATCATCAAACGACTTCTCCCACTCTGGGTGGAGCGGAACGGCGTGTCAGACTTTTACTGATTAAAACCCATCCGTGTTCCTTCAGTTGCCCATATGCAAGGGCCACGGTACCTGCCAGGGCCACGGTACCACGTGGCATCGTCTCACACAACAATACTCTTTAACCGACTTCAAAAAGGAGGAGGTACTCATTTTGTCCGTATGTTTTTAGTTACAAAACGGGACCGTTACAGAAGCACTCGTGTGTGTCTGTCGGTAACTCGATATGTTTGTTTGCGTGTCCTTCTGTCGCCGACAGTTAAATATAAATCTACGGGACTTAATAAGTTGAAATTAGTACCTACACATATAATATAACTTAACTTTCTGTGACCCAAACACGGACGTGTAACGTAAATAAATGAATACGACGGTCACTTTTGAAGAAACTAGAAAAATAAAAAAACTTTTTTACAAAAAAAAAAACAACCGACTTCCTTAAAAACACTACAAAGTGAAAAATAACTTTAATTTCGGAAGTCGGTGTCTTAGGATCTGTATTTATGGTTTTTTTTGCCACCGACTTCCGAAATTAAAGTTATTTTTCACTTTGTAGTGTTTTTAAGGAAGTCGGTTGTTTTTTTTTTTTGGAAAAAAGTTTTTATTTTTAAATTTTTAGTTGTGGTATTCACCCTGCACTAATTCCAAACAAACAATGCATATTTATGCGATAGCAGAAATCGCGGTTGATTTGCTGTCATTTTTTAAATAGTTCCGGTGTCTGTCTCCCGAACTCATCATCAGATCTATATGAAAATTAATGGGACCATTTCGGAATAAACCTCTTTCGACTAAAAAAAGAATTTTGCAAATCCGTCAATATATGACGGAGTTATGGCCGAAAATACATTTAAAAAAAAAACATATAAACATCCGAATTGAGAACCTCCTCCTTTTTGAAGTCGGTTAAAAACAAAGGTTTAACAAACTTTACCGTGACGTATGAAATGATTTTCCCGTTCTACTCTTTAGGTCACCTTTAAGAGTTTGTAGCCCGGTTTCTTTCAACTCCTCATATGATTTTTCGCCTTCTTTTATCACGAAGAACATGACATTTCTTTGACTTATGTGTTCTTGTTCCGTGTGGTGCCGGACGTCAAGAATATCACCACCCCATTTCTTCCCGCAAATGTCGTAAGAGGCAACTAAGGGACGTACTTGAGAATGAGCAGCAGCGTTCTCGCCAAGCCGCCTGCCAAGCGTGGCGATTATGGCAACCCCAAATTGGAGGAGGCCTATGTCCAGCAGTGGACTTCAACCGGCTGAGATGATGATGATGTTGATGTGTTTTTCAATGGCGCTAATTCATTGATCAAGTTTGGAGTTAGTTTCCTTAATTTATTCGAGTTCTCCATGTAATAAGTTAAAATTTTGGTGTATTTTATCATTTATTTTGTCGTTATACTTGACTCAAAATCCTGCAGTGATTTTTCGGTGTCTAGTTAGATAATAATCTTAATTCTTTAAAAAGTTTTTCTATTTCCGACAAGGTGTCGCCCTCTGTTAGCTTAATGCTGTACTGTATACCACAGCTCTGTGATGCCCGATGTGAGTAAGGTACTATACCTGCTCTAAGCCGTGGTAGAACTCTGTGTAAGTGTGATTTGGAAGTAATTCCCATAATCGGAGACAGGTGTCGCTATAATTTTTTAAGTTTTGTTTGCAATTATTGAATTATATCAGTGTAATTTTAAACGAAAAGTCTATTTCTTGGTTTGTTATACAGTTAAAATAGTCGACACGTGTCTCGCTTGAACCTGCACAGCTTTACATGTTTCCCATAATGAAGCTTGTTTCTAATTTATCCTCATTCGTCGTTGCTACTCCATCACCAGACCTTGATCACCATTTATCTATAACCTATTCATTGAGACCTTTCTAAAGAGCCCAAACACGATATCTCTGCTGTTTGTTGGTGAGGGAGTTGTGTATCCTGGAAATTTCAGGTAATGCTGCAGCGTGCCTCAAAGAGATTTCAGCAGTACTGAAGGGGTCTGCTAAGACCGATGCCTGCCAGGGTTGCGAGATTTGTTCGAAAGAGATACCGTGGCCCTGGCACATGGGCAACTGAAAGAACACGGGTGGATTTTAGTCAGTAAAAGTCTGACATGCCCTCCCGCTCCACCCAAGAGCAGGAGACGTCATTTGATGATTTCCCACCCACAACAAAAAAATGCTGCAGCGTCAGCTCCAGGTTACTTTGCTCTTCTAATAGCATTGAAGTAACAGAATACTAAAAGATGTCATAGTTCTGTTTAGTGACGATTTCCGGCAAACACTATCTGTGGTGACGCGAAGAACTAGGACTAATGAGATGAGTTACGCTGAAAGGTTGAATCCATGGTCACAACTGTAAAGACTACATTCGACGATCAACATGGGGCTTCGGCTTGGCGGGAATTCACGTGCTTAAGAATTCTCCGATGTTCTTCTAGAAGTTGGTAAAGGAACAAGTCTACCAGAGAAGAGCGGCCAGGTGAACCTACTAGAGGCTCTTGGTAGAGTAGTTCCCAGTTTAGTAGATCTGATTCGTCTGGAGAACGCGGATATCAGTTTAATATCGTACCAAGAGAATTCTTGGGTGTGTGAGCGGGACATTTTTGCCCAAAAATAGTCAAGCTACAGTAATCATCTATAGTATTCTCTTGCAAATTGAAAGGCCAATAGCCAAAAGACCATTGGTCGACCTCAATACAAGCTGCTTCTGTAACAAAAACTGGACTGTAACAAAAATTAAAACCGAAGCACACAGGAAAGTTTAAAAAATTGTGGGGTCGTACTACTTACACGCGAACGAAGTCGCGGGCAGAAGCTAGTAGAATACTAAATTCGATTAGATCAGAGGGGTAATTGCGGAACTTTTTATCGATAAGAATTGATTTAAAATTCATAGTTAAACAACATTCATTGTGTTGTTTACGTTGCTGAGCCGACAATTTATTCGAACAAATGACGCAATGGTTTAGAAATAATCTTCAATCCCGTGCATTCTGATAAATTGTGCGTTTCGCAATTAGATTACAGACCCGTAGAAGATGCTCAAATCGTCTCATCAATCAGAAAGGGGCTAATAATCTTCAAACGGCTGAACCGATTTTATTGAATCACCACTAAAAACACTCTTTATTATGTCACCTTTCAGACAAAACAAATAAAAATAGGTACGAAATCTGTTCAGCCTTTTGGTAGCTACGATGTCATATACAAACACACATAGTGGTCTTTATAACACACCTCTTTTTGCGTCGGGGTTTAAAATGTATGACGGATTTTTTTTCAATACTGTTGACTGCTGGATATCCTGGCTGCAGCATAAGGTCATCGTGTTTCCACAAATACATTTTATGTAAAATCAAATACTGATAAAACGTTCAATTATTTTTTCAAGAGTGTGCTGGAAATCCTGGCTGCAGCATGAGACTAAGAATTCCTTAATCTGCCAAAGTTATTTAGCATACATGTGTGTTTCAAATTTTAAGTCATACCTATGTATCCAATAATATATAATACAATAATACACTTCATGCGCCTAAGAACCCAATCGCAGCTAACAAATACGCTGACGACCTTGAAACAGCTGAACCGATTTGATAAAACTTGTTTAAGAACCACCGCTTGAAAACCTACTCTAAAATAAATAAAACTGCACCCAAATCGGATCACCCCTTTCAAGAGCTATGGTGCCACAGACAGACACACATAGCGGCCAAAGTTATAACACCCCTCTTTTTACGTCGGAGGTTAATACAACATTGTATTCAAAGTAATACATCTTGCTTTAAGATTATGTAGCTTATACTTATTCAGAAGATCGCTATAAGACACATATGTTTCTGTCGGAAGCCCTTACTACGGTAAATCCTAAGATTTTCCAGTAGAACCTAAGATTTACCAGTCCGAATCGTTCTATGATCATCGTTTATTTTGATCTTTTACCAGCATTCCCTTAGTAAATCTTAGGATTTGCCTCAGAGACACAATATATGTTGAAATAAACAAGTCAGAACGTGTCCGGCGTATGGTCGCGTACTCGTGGCAGTTTGCAGCCCCTCGCCACTCCTTCTGTCGCCCTCGACCGATTCTACTTACTTTTTTGAACTATTATTTTAAAACCATTTTAAAATACTTCTGGAATAGTAAAAAACAACACAAATAAAATTAATAAATAAAAATACCAAAAACAAAATAGGTAATGATCTGACTGATTATAATATAAAAGATTAATAATTACTCTTATAATCACTTCAGCCAAAAGACGTCCACTGCTGGACATAGTCTTCCCCAAGCTCCGCCACTTTGACCGGTTTTGTGCTTCCCGCATCCTGCGGATTCCTGCGGGCTTCACAAGGTCATCGATCCACTTTGTCTTGGCCTTCCAACTCTACGTCTTTCGGTACGTCGTTGTCACTCCAGAACCTTTCGGCTGGCACACTGCCACTTCAGTTTAGCTATTAGCTAAATTCTTTAGGCTATGTCAGTTACCTTGGTTCTTCTACGGATCTCGTCATTTCTGATTCGATCGCTATGGGAAACTGCAAGCATAACCTCTCCATCGCCCTTTGGGTGACTTTCAGCCTTCTAACTACTCTTATATGATAAATAAAAATATGTAAGATTTTAAATGATACTTGAAATAAATGATTAAGAAGTACTCATTGTTTTATTCCCAAAACTCAACATTTACCAACCATCACTGGTAAATTGTAATGGTAAAAGCCCGATAAATCGTTTGTTTTTATATATTGTTACATTTACCGACTCGTGACGGTAATTCCCAAGATTTATTGATAAAACTCAAGATTAACCAATATTCGGGCTTTTACAGTAACACATATAAACAGAAATGCATGGCTTTTAAAAACTTACCTTGAACTATTTCTATAGCGTCTGAGTACCTATTTACTATAGAAATATACTTTTATCCCCTTTAGAATTATTTTAGAGATAATAAGGTAGGTTTTGACGGCCTCGTTCGTCTAGTGGTAGCAAACGCTATTACTGACCAGGAAATCGTGGGTTCGATCCCCAGGAAAAACGGGTAAAATGTTATTAGGTTTTAAATCTGAAATTCCCAGTAGCAGTCCAGAGTATGGTTTCGTACCCGGTTGATAACAATAGGCTCAGGGGGCCCTATTATATGAGCCTTAAACATAACTGGCGAAATGTTGGTGTACACCTCAGCCCAACCTTTTGAGGAAATAAGGCGTGATGTTATGTTTATTTTATGTAAAAACTGGTTTTGTATAAAGCCTTTTTTCCCAAATTAGTTGACAATCCCGTAAAAAGGTTACTGACAAAAGTTCCTTTTGAATTTATATTATTAGTGTGGTTTATTTGCTACAGTCAGGAAAATTAATTGTTTATCAAAATGACGAATCTAAATTGTCCGCTAATTCGAATATTTTTTTTGAATTAGCGGACAATAAATTTAGGTGTTATTGTATGAAATTAGTATTACATGACATATTGACATCGTGTGTCTGTTGAGACAAACACTTAATTTCTCAAACCGTACTATACTACGACTACTACGAGTAAGTAGTGAGATCAGTGGTGGCTTAGCGGTAACAGCCGCGACTTACCAGTTGTAAGCAGCGTTGCAGTTTGTAAGTCGTGGGTTCGAACCCAAGCAGGCACTTTATTTTGTATAAATTATTTCATCACCGCTGCTCCCAAAACGGTGAAGGAAAAGCATTGTGCGGAAATCGGTATGTCTTAGAACCAAAAACCAAATACATGTGACATCTACCAAACCGTACTGGGCCCACGTCGTGGATCATGGCCCACTCCCACTCACCAAGAGGAGGCCTGAGTCCCAGCAGTGGGAATATTATAGGCTGCTGATGACTTTATTACGTTTTTTTATCAGTTATTCTGTAAGACACTAGTCTTTATACTTTGAGCAAGCGTACGAATGATTGGTCTGTACACTTGTGCTGATGGGAACACGGGGTTGAAGAATTAAACCACCCGTGTTTAGTGTGGTAATCAGCACCCTAGAATGTTCCCACTGTTGGGACACAGGCCTCCTCTCGCTGAGAGGGAGCGGGCCATAATCCACCACGCGGGAATAGTAGTTATGTCATAGTCAAATTCTTTGTCTGTCAGTTTTCCCACAGATTACTAAAGCTGGCGGTGGCGCCTGCGTCAGATTGCAGTCGGGACTGAATGTTGCCACTTTTCTTTTTTTTTTCTTTTGTTAAATATAATTATTTCATCTAAGGATTATTTATGTTTTAGTATTTATTTAGTGATTGTTGCTGCACCGGTCGACGTCATCACGTCAGCGCCGGCTGTCACTGAAAACCAGCGCTGGGATTCTGTCTCGCATAGGGTCACAGCATTATGCTGAGTGATGGCTGTTTTGCGTGGATGTGACGCATGTATTCCCACACCTTATTTTTTCTCTGGTCTTTCTTTTCTCGTCATGTTTGCCGCAAATAAACGTATTTTCTTACTTTCTAGTGTGGTAATATCACTGATTTATTTCACTTAGCCAGTTCGATAAAGTGATCGCGCGTATGCAAACGCTGATGAAGCTACTTAATGTTACGAAATATGCGGTTTCACCGAACATATTCATAATTAGCTTCTGCCCGCGACTTCGTATGCGTTAAATTTTGTGTTCCCCCGACCCTTCCCGTCGCGTCGAATCGCCTACCCGTGCTATTTTCCCCGTTTTTGCAACATTTTTCATTACCGCTCCGCTCCTCTTGGTTGTAGCGTGATGTTATATAGCCTATGTTACTTGCAGATAATGTAGCTTTCTAATGGCGAAAGAGTGTTTAAAATCGGTCCAGAAGTTTTTGAGTTTATCCATTACAAACAAACAAACAAAAATACAAATTTTTCCTCTTTATAATATGTGTGTAGACAAGCTTTGGCATTATAATCTCAGCTGTCTCGACTTTGTATTTGGATATGTTTTGATTCAATTCATAATTCATATTACTTCGAGTTACTCGTAATTGATGTACACGCGCATACATATCAAGCCATACATTTCTAGTTTTAGCTGAGCTTGCATCGTATAAATTTTTCATACAATGGGAAGCCAGCTTAACCTGGAAATTGTATAGCTTGATTTGCTGTCGTACGTACTCAAAATAAACCTATTAGTATTCGAAGAAAGAAGCCCGGGAATTATAGATTGAAAACTTCTTGATTTTTCTTAAGGCTCCTATTCTACCTATAAATATTCAAATCAATAATTTACCAAATTGGACAGATTTGTATGAAACTTACTTATGCCTGCGGCTTCGCCCGTGTATATGTCGGAAATTATTGCACGGGAAACGAATGTGGAGCTGAAAATATAATATGTGTTAATCCAGCGCCCTAATTGCGTAACACTATTAATATGAATCTGAACAATTTTGAAAGTTATTTCTTATTTATTCTTTCAAATGTTAGAAAAAATTATCTGCTTAGCAACGTAAACAACGCCAGGAATATTGCGGAACAGACAAAAAGAAAGCGATTCCTACTGATAGTGTATTACGCAATTACCCCTCAGGTTATACAGGATCAGTTTAAATCCAGTGCGCAAACTGTAACCATGAATTCAGCATATCATTCTAGACCCCCAGTGTAGAAAATTTTCGTCGGTTATACAATGACGAATCTAAATTGTCCGCTAATTCCGCATTTCCACGTTGAAAGGCAATGCTAAATCCTTGGCCAAGAACGACATAACCCTCTGGTCACGTGACCACTACATGTTCAACCAGTCGGTTAGGCCGTCAATTTTGAAGCTACGTTCTTCAAATTTTGTGTTTCGGCTGACGATTAAAAATTAATTAGTACGTACATATTTCAGCGTTCTTGATCATTCTTCTTCGATGAGCTGAAAAAGGGGATGAAGTTGTGTGTGGAAAGTCCTGAATTTTCAAAGTAAACATGATTCAATTTATTATTTAGGCATATGGCTGGGAACTAATGCAATAAATTTCGACCCTTTCATTCTGGGAGGTGTTCCCTTCAGCCCCGGATCTTCAAATTTTTCGAGGCGGGACAAAAAATGCCGCCCCGGCCCGTCTATATTTTCACCTTTATCATCATCATTCTTTCAGCCATCACACGCCTAATGATGGATTTAGGTGGATAGATCGCGCTATTTATTTACACCGCCCGCCGCGCCGCGCCGCGTATGCATGCGTTGCCGCGGTTTGCGATTCCTGCGTGCGGGGTGAGCGCGGCTGACGCGGTTGATAACCTATGTCTACGCGACTCGCGAAAAATATCATAATTTATGTGCTCAATGGTCAAAGATACAATATTGATGAGTTCTACTCATCATTAACGCAACTTTGACCATACGTCTGCCGAGCTTGAATTTGCCGCCCCCTGAATTTGCCGCCCGGGGCATGGGCCCTGGCTATAGACCCGGGGCTGGTTTTCTTTGGATAATTATCAACGTTAACAACGACGGAGCCACGGGCATAAGCTTAGTTGTAGTTTTCTAGTACTAAGAGCATCTGAGCTAAGCTGCTGACAGACCGACGGAAGGTCTTGGCAAAACTAGAAGGGTTCCTTTTTGACTGCGGTATTCTAAAAACAAAGCATTAATACAAATAGCATTCAAAATCGCTAAAACGGAGTCAAATCTTCTACTGTAGATAGGTAGAGGAACATGTTCCTCTGTGTCACATATCTCGATCAATTGTAGGACTTTTATAGAAATCTCTCTTCAAATCACCATCGACTGTCTTCCTCCTCCACTTTCTTCCTCCTCCTTAACTTGCGTCATGGCTACGGGATCCTCTCGGCGTGCAGGGGCCGTCTCCGCCCACTAGGGGATCATCTAGCGACGGTAATCACATTAGCTGATCACCGTTAATCTAATACATAGTTAACTCGTTAATTACTAATCCATTACTCAAAAAGTTTACTTCGTTACATTTAACAAAATTTAACGGAAGTTATCGATCGAACCCACTGGGCTACCACTGTTCTTGAAACAGTAGTGACACAGTGGATTCGGTCCCGACTTACGAGTGTAGGTCGTAGGTTCGAACCAGGCGCTGTACTTTGTGTAAATTATGTCATTACCACTGCTCTCAAAACGGTGAAGGAAAACATCGTGAGGAAATCGGCATGTCTTAGAACAAAAAAAATTAAGACATGTGACATCTACCAATCCGCATGGAGCCCGCGTCGTAGGTTATGCCCCGGTCCCTCTCACAGAGCGGAGGCCTGTGTCTGACTGCTGGAAAGCAACGTTAACGTGTTGTGCCCATATGAATGGAGGAACCATGTCTCATATTTAAACGCGGGTACTACACATAAGTTCTAAAGCTTACTAATATGATTATTGTGATACCCAAATTGGGATTGGAAGCTGTCTCTCATAAATACAGATTACTCAGTGATCTAGCTAGGAGAGTAGAGATTTACCCAAGAATTCGTTGTACCATATACCTTACTAACAATGCTTACTTTCTCAGTCCCTTATGTACTACAAAACCTTTATGTACCTAAATAAAGATTATTTATAAATATTTAGTACTAAATTAGCAGATTTTGTAGTCGCGATCCTGGAATTTGTAGTGAACTTCATAAAAAGTTACGGGACGTTTTAGGTGGCTGGATCCTGACGGTAAGTACTCGTAGTATGATCTATTACCAAAATATAACTATAGTTATGTTCAGTTTCAGTTGTCCTATACACGAAATTCTAAGGAATGTTATAATGATTTGTCTTTCGAAATACTGAATATGTAGGATGTTGGATTACGTCAATATTTAGTAGAAATTTCTACATAAATTGCAGAAATTTCTACTAAATATTGCTATCAATACCCGATTTTATCAACTACTTTTGTAGCTACATATTTGTTTAAAAAAAACCGCCAGGATTGAGGAGCCACGTAAAATGTGTTGTATTACCGTAAATATATCGCTTTAGCATTTTATTTTATACTACAAATTAAAACATACTACTAAATGATACTAAAAATCTGTTTTAATTGGTTCATAAGTTTCCGAGAAACAGCGATGATATCTAAAGTATGTTTAAAAGTCTTTGGAACTTTCTATGTCTGTTTAAATCTAAAAACAATTGGTCCGGTTAGGTTAGGTTACCTACCTGCCCACCTTTTTTTGTGGGTGGGAAATCACAAAGTTACGTCTCCCGCTCTTGGGTGGAGCGGAAAGGCGTGTGAGACTTTTACTGACTAAACCCCACCCGTGTTCCTTCAGTTGCCCAAGTGCCAACAAATCTTGCGATCCTGGCAGTGCCTACCTTAAGTTTAGGTTAATATTGTAGAAATATTTAATGAGGTATTTGGCTATGAAAGAAAGGAACGACATTACCTTAGTATTTATTACTTTAACTTAGGACTTATGTCCTGATCCTGTTATTACTTGATCGGTGATAGAATAAAACAAATATTAAAAGGGGGCTCCCAAACAACAAACGTGTTTTTTTTTTTGCCGATAATGGTACGGAACCCTTCATGCGCGACTCCGATTCGCACTTGGCTGGTTTTTTGTACAGATTACGACATACGACGACTAATTCCTACCAAATTTTCAGAAATATCTATCGGCTAGTTTTCGAGTTCGAACGTCCTGTAACTTTTTATGAGTTTTACTACAAATTCCAGGATCTGGCCTAGAAATTTGTTTATTATTTTGGTAATTATTAACTGTAGTACCCACGTTGAAATATGAGACATGGCTTCTCACTCCATACGGACACTGATAAGATTTCAAAGCAAACTTTTCCGTGGGCATGAGAAGACACGGATTCCAGTAAAAGATCCGCAAAGTGTCGTGCTGATGTTATGAGGCAAGTAAATGTTTAATTATGTGATTTAGGATTATATATGTCAGCACCTATAGTTTTCATTTTCATGGATCTTTGGCAATCGTTATGAGTCGTCAGTAGCCTGAAAGTCTGACAACCAGCCTACCAAGTTATCTGATTTGGTGAGGTCAGATAGGCAGTCGCTAAATGTAAAATACTGGTATTCAACTGCATTCGGTTAGATGGGAAGCCTACTCCAATGTATATAGTCAGAAAAGGCTATTATATTAGCTAAGCACTTTCAATTCTTATCAATAAAGATCAGCTGTTGTTAAAACTTTGAAATAGCAATAATAAAAAATAAAATTATTTTAATTCATCTCAATTATTGCATTTATAAGTTTAGGCAGCCGCAGTAAGCTTCGGGAGGAGGCACGGCTCCCTGTCATTTCGGGCGACGCAGGTGCTCTCGGGGCATGGTTGCTTCGGGAAGTACCTGTGTCGCATAAACAGGGAGCCGGACGCCCGGTGTCACTACTGCGTCGACTGCCGGGAGGACACGGCGTGGCAAACGCTGGCAGAGTGTGCCGCTTAGGAGGAGCCGCGCCGTGCCCTCATCTCAGGAGTAGCTAGTGACCTGTCGCTGCCGGCCGTGGTCGAGTCGATGGTCGGCAGCGAGGAGTCCTGGGACGCGGTGGTATCCTTCTGCGAATCAGTCATGTCGCAGAAGGAGGCTGCGGAAAGGGAGCGGGAAATAACTTCCGCTCACCCAGCCCGCAGCAGGTGCAGTCCCTCTAAATGAGTCCAGGGGCGACGGATCTGGGGACATCCGTCGCCCCCTATTCCTTAGGACCCGAGATGGTGGCGTGTAGTGTTCCACGCGCGCCTCTCTGTGATGTACGGGGGGAGTTTAACACCTCACTCCCCTCTAACGTACAGGCCCGCAGAGGCAGACCAGCACCAGTCGAGGATCGCGGAAGACGCAATGGTTCCCGTGGTCCCCGACGTAGGTGTGGGATGGAACACCGGGGTGGTTTTAGTCAGTAAGAGTCTGACAGACCCCTTCGCCCACCCAAGGGCGGCGGACATCCATGACGATTTGAGCCTCAAGATAAAAAAAAGCCCCAGTAAGTTACCGAAGTACCACAAGTACTTCGGTAACTTACTGGGGCTTGGGGCTGTCTCGCTACTTCCAGTACACATTTAATAAAACAATCGCTGAAATATAAACGTTTATTGTTGTTGTTGTTGAGTAGATATACGTAACATTATAAAAGTAAGTCGCATCGCAAAAAAGACGTGTCGTGTGGCAGCATCGCACGTTTGATCCTCGCAAACTGTTATTGTTTTTGTAGTTTTGTACGATTGCACGTTGTATAAAAGTATTCTACCGGTGAAATTACACATGTTTGATGCAGCTACAAAATTATTAAATGATCCACTTTATTCATAGAAAACTGTAAATTTCTAGCAATAACTCAAGCTTGTTTTTATAAAAAAATTGGAGTGGAGTTTCTTGCCGCTGATTCTTTGAAACTAGGAACAAGTAGGGGACCTGGACCTAACTTCTCATGCTTGACGTGTTGCCAAAAATAATAAGACGAATGTAGGTTTGGCAATACTGACATACGTAGGTAACGTTATATTGCGAAACTGCAACATATTAAACTGAAGAGTTTTCTAGGAAACTACCTATCTATATGGATTTGAGGAATTAATTTGCCAGTTAGCCTGTATCCAAGTTGAGAATATCCTAAGTAAGTAACTGTGTCTATGCCCCCCCTGCACTTGCGCAGTAGCCCACGGGAAACGATCAATAAACTCTTCGAAGCGGCTCCGGCTGGTCTAGTCCTCGTCTCCGCATTTATCGGCATCATTCCGGTTTTATCGAAGTTCCTGAAGGAAGAAGGTCAGTGAGCGACATAACTCGTTGTTACAGATAGAATGCAGGTTCCAGTATTAGCGGAACAAGTTTCTTTCCGTCTTTTTCGCGTAACCACTTAGTGAGCGCTCCCCTAGTTGGGTGGTGAATTCAGTCTCGAGTGCATTTCGTGAATAAGTGGGTGACTGGAGCATCTATTCCTCACGTACATGACCCCAGTGGTCGTCGCGCCGTAATAAATAGTGTGGGGCGGCGAAGCTTGCATTTCATTAACGGCCGAATACTTTTTGGGTTAATCTCAGGCCAATAGAATCTGCGTGACCGTGTTAATTATATTTAAATAGGTACCTACTTAAATCTCTGGTTGTAATTTTTCAGTGTGAAGACACGTGTTTAATTGAAATACCTGGATAGCTGAAATTTCTTTGTTTCATGGCGGCCATTACAGCCCTGTAATGGCTGCCTTAAAACAAAGAAATCAAATATATTAAATGAAAGCTCACCAACTTTCATTTGATTGTTATTTATTTTTAATATTGTTAGCTGTTAAGAGGGTCTTTGATAAAATGAAAATAAATTTGTCCAGTGTCTTCAATTTATGACTGTCAAATTAGAAATTGAATAAGACACTTCACAGAATGGACAGTTAATTTGTCAATGTTTATTATCGTATTATAATTATGTGACTCATCATGACACCACTGCCCATACCCCACAATAAGTGGTTGGTTCCATTGTAATTTTACATAAGATCTACTCAGGCCTTTGTCCCATAGGGGTAGGCAGAAACGAAGGAATATCACCTGTTACGATCCTTCCATGTTTCTACTCAATAGTTTTTTCTGCAATACACAATATGTACTTAAGTGGTAACTTAAAATTATATGTAGTCAATGTGGTTGTCGGGTACAGCATAACAGTAGAATAGAGTAAGCGTTGAAACCTTCTCAGTATTCTCAACTAACGCTAATATTATTTTACTAGGGCCTTTGTTCCTTTTTTATATTTCTATAGTTCGCTGAATATACAAAGAAATCATGTCCAATATAGAGAATTTTCTATTATTTTAAGATAAATCAAATTGACTGAATTAACAAACCCTTTTCACATTCTCCCAGTAGCACATGAAAACTCAAGTCTCATCGAACCTATGTGTATTTCGTTAACATGAGCACCTATATTAATTTGGATTTTAAATAACCAAGCCTTACCATATTATATTATTTGGTAGTTAGGTACATATTCGCGCAGAGTGTCTTTTCAGTAATAGACAGGAGGTCGAAATCAAACTCACCTAGATTTTAATTAATTAAAGGGTTTGAATAAATATTCTTGTACAATAACACATTTCACTATATTTTAAATTGCAAGTATTAATAGCTACGCAAATACATTTAAAAATATGAACTTGAAAGAGTGAACAATTATTATCTATACATACAATTGCTGATAATGACTTCTTCGAGCTTCAATTTGCACAACAACAAAAAGCGTAAACAGAACAAAATCTACAATAAGTCTACTCTACAAAGAATTACTGTAACGAGGACTGGACAAGGCTAATTAAAAGCTGATGGTTTGAATTTTTTGTGTAAATGTATAATGTTTCAATTTAAATCTTTCAAGACTTGAATTTTCATATCATGTCATTTGTTTAGGTACCAGTGATATTTTACATTAAATATCGCTTGGCTTTGTACGGTAACCAGACTCTCTCTCGGTCAGTCTTTGTTGTAGGTAGACATCTGCTGACCCCCTAACCCGTCACTATCTCTCCCACAGCATCGTCGATGACGTTCCCCTTTCCAATGAGGTTTCGCACACATTCATTATTAATGCATACATGATACTTCTTTATGGAATGTTTTTAAACCAATGTGGGGTTGGGCAGGGTTAGTGTAGGTACGATACGAATCGTCTTCAGTCAGAAAGATTACATGCTTTCTGTCTGAAGACAATTTTTGTTGTAATTAGATATATAAATAATAATTTGACCATATTAGTGAACTTTGAAAATTCTGTGACAATTTACTCATATGCTCCGTTTATAGTTCCAGAAATGAGTGGCCCAGGGCAGCAAGTTCCCAAGTGCCCGGTGAACGAGTATGGGGTCCCAGTCCCTGGCTATCAGAGCAACAAAGCAAAAAAGGAGTCCCAAGCTAACTACCTTAGCAGGATGGTAGCCATGCTTCTGGCCAAATCTCGTCGGGAAGCCGACGGTACAGACGACATCACGGCGGCCACCGCCAAATGTCATATCACCAATCAACGGGCAGAACCTGCTAACCACAAGAACCCATTCCGGTCCTAAATGTCACAATGTTCTTATCGTACCAGTGTTGTGTCCCGTGACCCAATCTTTGATTTAATCTGTCATGTAACCTTGTCCCTTAGTTCTAATCGTTACAGTTTTATGTCGCGTGACCCCAATCTTTGATTTAATCTGTCATGTAACTTTGTCTCTTAGTTCTAATCATGTCAGTGTTGTGTCTCGTGATCCGTTTTTTACTATAATCTGTCATGTTACCTTGTCCCTTCGTTCTAATCGTATCAGTTTTATGTCCCGTGATCCAATCTTTGATTTAATCTGTCATGTAAGTTTGTCTCTTTGTTCTAATCGTGTCAGTGTTGTGTCCCGTGATCCCATTCTTTGTTGTAATCTGTCATGTAATTATGTCCTTTAGTTTTAATCGTATCAGTTTTATGTCCCGCAACCCCAATCTTTGATTTAATCTGTCTTGTAACCTTGTCCCTTAGTTCTAATCGTATCAGTGTTGTGTCCCGTGACCCAATCTTTGATTTAATCTGTCTTGTAACCTTGTCCCTTAGTTCTAATTGTGTCAGTGTTGTGTCCCGTGATCCCATTCTTTACTGTAATCTGTCATGTTACCTTGTCTCTTTGTTCTAATCGTGTCAGTGTTGTGTCCCGTGATCCCATTCTTTGTTGTAATCTGTCATGTAATTTTGTCCTTTGGTTCTAATCGTATCAATTTTATGTCCCGTTATCCCATTCTTTACTGTAATCTGTCATGTATCCTTGTCTCTTAGTTCTAATCGTGTCAGTGTTGTGTCTCGTGACCCAATCTTTGATTTAATCTGTCATGTAACTTGGTCCCTTAGTTCTAATCGTGTCAGTGTTGTGTCCTGTGATCCCATTCTTTACTGTAATCTGTCATGTTACCTTGTCCATTAGTTCTAATCGTGTCAGTGTTGTGTCCCGTGATCCCATCCCATTCTTTGCTGTAATCTGTCGTGTAACTATATCTCTTCACTGCCAGATAATTATTATTGGTTAATAACCTTTGTTTACTTTTCGAACTGAATTAAAAACCGAATCATTTAATAAATTATATTTTGGAGTTATTTTAAGTCTCATATCATTGTATCTTAAGGATTGCTTTTAATAGCAATTTGGCAGGATGTTACTATCTGGTGGTTATTGTGATGAAGGTTAAAAACAGTTGCGTCTCATATAGGGAGAAAAATGTATAGTGTGAAGCCAAATATGTAATTTAGATAAGTATTTACCTATTATTATAAAAATAACTGATTTTGGATACTATTTTGATATACCTTTGGAAATATAAAATGTTTTGGTTTTGTAATAAATCTGGATAGTTAATGGTGGTGATTATCTTTGTGAGTGTACCCCATGATGTTTTCATGATGTCCCGTTCTCTGTGTGTTGTGAAATAAATGCAATGGAAAATGTAATGTGTAGTTTTCTTATTTAAATCCCCATTGACTTACATGAACACAACGCAACAGTGGTTTTTCAATAAAGCCAGTACCGATTGTGTTCACCTCCTATAAGGTGAACACAATCACACACAGATACAAACAGATAGTTAGCTTTTAGAAAATATAACAAAAGTAGCATAAACTTTGACAGTTTACTTACTTTCAAAATGTTTTAAAAGTAAGTAAACTGGTCATAAAAGCTACGTATTTATTTTTTGTGGTGTCGTTGCCACTCCTGACACAGTGCTAGCCGATCAATACTCGTTAAAAAATTACGTAGTTCTGAACAGATTGTTTTGATTGGAGTATCCCGCGTCGTGATGCAACACGGCACAGTAATACACCAATCGGTCTAGAAATCTGTATTGGGCTGGGTCATCACCATCCAATGAGAGCGAAACTAACTGACGTTACAAAATGCTCTGATTGGAGGAAACTAGTACCAACTAAACGAAAACTACGACTTCCTTCCTCGAAGGATGTACTAAAAAATCTAATAATACTTAGCCCTTTAACTATAAAACACAAAGTTTGTGTTTTCTTTACAAAATGATTATATTTTAATCCATCATAAACTAACCAAATAAATATAAAAGTAAGTAAAACAGGCGCAATTTTAATAGAAAATTTTGGTAGGTAACACGACATTTCATATTTTTGTTAATTTTGTGATATGTAATGCATAGCGACTATTCGGTATTGTTCTCGACGATAATATTCAACACGGCTTGGGGCAAGCCTCGGACCTAATGGTCTGAGATTACGAACGTGAGGTTCTTTTCTTTTGTGGGTGGGAAATCATCGAATGACGTCTCCCGCTCTTGGGTGGAGCGGAAGGACGTGTCAGACTTTATTGACTATAACCCACCCGTGTTCTTTCAGTTGCCCATGTGCCAGGACTACGGTATCTCTTTAGAACAAATCTCGCGACCCTGGCAGGTATCGGTCCTAGCAGAGCCCTTCAGTACTGCTGACATCTCTTTGAGGCGCGCGTGGAACACCACGCGCCGTCGACACGGGCCTGGTCCTTACCCGGCGGCGAGCTACCTATTGCTCGCCGCTCGCAAGCCCGCGCCTATGGCGGCCTGGAGTCCGCTATCAACTCCCGACGCCCGGGCGTCTCCTCCTGCAGCGACTAGGGACGTGAGGGCGCAGAGACTGCCACTCCCTCACGCGCCCCGCCTCCTCCTTTGCGAGCATTACTGCTTCGCAGAAGGAGGTGACGGCTACCCATGCCCTTTCGCTCCGTACCATGGCTCGCACCAGGACCGGACGCGAGAGGTCGCCACCGATGGTCGAACCTAACGTTGATTTTCGTTGAATTAATTATTTACCTCGCAATGCTACGAGCAATAGCTGATCTTTAAGATCATTTTGTCTTATGATGTGTAACTGCCAGGCATTTCCAATAGCCATAATGTCTCGTACATCACAGTCCATTGCCGGACCTTTGAGAAGATTTACCACACACAATCCGTCTATTTCGGCCACCTGTGTAAGTATTAATCTGTCATCATGGAGATGGATGCCACGCTAGCTTACTGATTTGTGGTTTTGAGACCAAAAACTCGTCTGCTCCAACAGCCATTAGTCCTAGCCGTGACCATATTAATCAATTAATAACACCAAGCTGCACTATACTGTTGACAAACTCACTTTGAAGGTAATGGTCCATCATCACAATATCACTGTCAGTACTTTATAAGGGCAACCAGTTCCGCCAAATCTTGGTAGCGGTGACAACTGTCAAAATTATGAAAACTTATCGTAGCAACCGCCAGAAGATAGTGGACAACATGAATTCGGTCATTGTATTTTGTGTTTATTTCTATCTGAATTACTGTTTAAGTAATGATTATAAAGCATTATATAGGGACATTTTACAAGAATACTCACGAAAAAAGGGAATAGTTTAGTTTAAAAAAAGCGAAAAGCTACCAACTAGCTTTGTTAGAGCTAAGTCAGAATGCTCTAAGTGCCATTAATTTTGAAATTCACTCATTTAATTATTCCTGTTTTGATATACTACTATATCCCTGTTATCGACTGGCCTGTTAGTCTAGTGGTTAGTGACCCTGACTGCTAAGACTGAGGTCGTGGGTTCGATTCCCACCCAGGACAAATCTTTCTGTGATGAGCACAATCATTTGTTCTGTGTCTGGGTGTAATTTATCTATAATATGTATGTATTTAGAAATATATAAGTCTATTTATCATTTGTCTGGTTACCATAGCACAGGCTCTGCAGGGGCGTAGCTACCGCCATATATGCCGTATCAATTATACGGGGCCCCCGGGCCACGGGGGCCCCCAACGTGCGTAAGCAAAAATTAGTGAAAACTTCCCAATTTTTATTTTTTAATTCAGATATGACAAAAAACTCAAAAAGCAATTTCTTTTTTCCCGCGTAAAGTGTGCGTTCCAAAGTTGGCAACACCCTATATCAGTTATCGCGGGCTACGGGATTTCCCCGTTTATAGTATTTTTCACATAGGATGGGTACAGTGACACTTAGTCATGTGACTTAAATAGTGAAATCTCTTTGCGTAATGAATTCGATTATTAGCAAAAATCGAGAAGTTTAGCAATTCAGCATTAATCGATTTTTTTTTAAATAGATGTGGTTAATAATTAATAATTTCTAATAAAGATTATGGATGTAAAAAGAAAAAGTGAGCCGTCGTGGGACGCCCGGCAGATGTAAAACATCGAAATTATTTTGTAAAGATAATATTTATAAAGCATAAGTTAGGAAAGGAAATAAATATGGTATAATCAAAATTCGGACTACTCTGTGCCACCCTAGTCTGAAGCACCAGCTTTCAAATAAAAAAGGATCATCAAAATCGGTTCACCTGGTTGAAAGTTCTGAGGTAACAAACATAACATAATATAGCGTGGCGATGCATCGCCACGGCCATTCTCGCCACGCCAAAATTTAGGTTTACCCTCGCCTATAGATGTTTCACATCAAAAATCACCCATCTAAAGGCTGACCTTGAGAAGTGTAGCTTAACTTGAAGAACCTGCGACACAAGGCAAAACAAATTTCAGCTATAAATTATTTAATAAATCAGTTTGCCGAAAAAAAGGCAAGGAGAGTTATTTAATTTGAATTGCTTGCCTAAAATTTTGGAAAAAGTGACAGATAGATAATATGATAGATGAATATAATAGATATGATGAATAAATATTTCTTTTAATTTTATGCAAACATTTTTTTTTCTTTTGTGATAAATTGTTACCCTTCATAAGGGCCCCCAAACAAATTTGTATACGGGGCCCCGCCAAGGCACGCTACGCCACTGAGGCTCTGCCTAGTTTGGGATCAGATAAAGGTGTGTGGGTTGTCCTAAGATATTTATTTATTTATTATAAAAGGAAATTAAAAATGATAGCTTTTAAAACTTACTGGTACAGTCTGTATTGCTGCTGCCACCGTGTTCCGATGAGTACGGCGGCAGCAGTCCAGTACCAGATGTAATCATTTGTCATTAAGTGCACACTTATGTCGTAGCAGTAGGGGTGGGTTTTCGTTATATAAATTACAAGAGGTTACAAAATCAAGTTTGCGTTTTAATACCTTACTTTCATACCGGTTAAACTGAAAAGTAGGAAATACTACAATATTGTAAGAGTTTGCAAAGCTTTATTTGAGAACAGGCATATACTTACAAAAGAAAACTCCAGAATTCTGGCTGCAAAATAACGAGTTCTCAAAATAATCTGTACGAAAATGGAAGGAAAAAGATAAAAATACAAGTATATGTTCCACTCTACGTAATCAGCCGAGTTGTACATACATTCGCAACTACAATAAAAAATATGTGATTTTCAATCTTCTGACTTCTTAATTAATATTTGCACACCATTAAAATATGGTAAACATGTTGCACAAATTTATGTACCTACGTATAACTCCATGCATGCATTTTGTTTTAGTAAGTAATTGTATGTAATCACGTGATTGAGCAAAAAAAGTTATCTGAATCTGACAGTCAAATAAGAGATAAAATTTGAAATGCACCAAACTTCTGAATCTGTTATGAATATAGTACATTTTCTAATTTCCCGAAGGTATGTCGCGGGCACTTATATTCTATGTTATCGCATGTCATTCATAATGTACAATCGTCATGTCATAATGTACAAACGCGGAAATGCGTGTTGTAAATGTTTATGCTTAACCAACGTAATTTTAACCTCCTTATATTAAAGTTACGTGCCACACCTTTTACACAACCAGCCTGTGAGCCACCTTCACGTGGAAAATAATGAAAGCCCTGAGGGTCCAATATAATAACAGCTTCAGAATGGTTTTGGGGTTGCCGCGTTTTTGTAGTGCCTCTGGCATGTTCGTTCAGGCGCGCGTTCATGATTTCCACGCTAAGGTAAGAAAAAAATCGGTGTAGCTTTTAGAGGGAACGCGGCCAAACCCTTATATTATGGCATTTTGAAGATGCTAGTGGACACATTTAATTCGCCGATGATGAATTACTTCATGCAAGTGTTGGCGAGGCAGAAGTGTTTCATTACATCTAAGTATACGTTCGTAAATATTGAATGTTTGTAAGCTAAAATAACAAACTAACATAACTTTTAAGTTTTATTTTGTATGTAAGTAATTTACATAAAATGGATCACTGTTGTCTAAGGAAATAAATATTTTAATTTAATTTTAATAGCGCTGGATCACGTTTCACCCTTATGTCTCAAGCAATAAGCTTGGAAGTCAAGAGTATCTGCGACAGTACCTACAACAAAATATTAATACATTACCAACTGTACACACGGCTACATATCAAGATATACAAAACCAGTTTTAGCAGATCTCGCTTTGTACACGATTTTCGTCCGATGAGAAGTCAGCTTATACTGGAATGTATAGCTTAATTTGTCGCCGTGCGTACAACTACACTACACATGCAAAAATGAGTTTTACAAACAATTGGACAAAAATAACAAGATACTGACAATATTTTATAACATAAACATACATATTTATATTTTCAGTAGAGAAATTCGCAAACGCAAGAGAGAGAGCAGTGGTGCCACACAGTGGGTCCGACTTACGAGTCATAGTATATAGTCGTAGGTTCGGAGACACGCGCTATTACTTTGTGAAATTTATTTCATCATCACTAATTTATATTACGATAGGTATTTTAGTTCGTTGAGAGCAGTGGTGGCCAGGTGGCCCAGACTTACGAGAGTTCGAACCCAGACTAGCACTTTATTTTGTGTATTTAATTTTATCATTACTGCTTTTAAAAGAACCATGATGGAAAACATTGCGAGCCAAACGGCATGTCCTTGAACTAAAAGTTCGAAGACATGTCATTATATTGTTACAGTCCATTCCCTCTCAAAGAGAGTAGACTTGTGTGTCCCAGCAGTGGGAACATAATAAGATGATTATGTATTTATTTAGACTGTTCCAAAAGTGCCGTAACACGATATGAGTAGGAATCGGTATCATTGTGACAGTTCAACAACATTATTGCGTTATTTACGTTGCTGAGCAGACAAACTTTCAATAATATGTTTCCGATTAATAATATGTTACACAATTCGGGTGCAAAGGGGTAATTGCGTAACTTACTATTAGTAGGAATCGCTTTCATATTGACAGTTCAACAACATCCATTGCGCTATTACGTTGTTGAACAGGCTATTTTTTTGAGCATAAGACTATTTTTTATTTAGAAGATTATTTCTAATCCGCAATGGATTAGAAATAAATGTATATTCTAAATCAGGGCTGTCCAAACTACATACCTTCGCGGGCTAATTAAATTTACTACAAAAGCCGGAGAGCCGCAGAAACAAATATTTTCAGTTTTCAAGTAAAAAAAATACAACCATTTCTTTATACGATTATTGGTTCTTCGTTAATTTATCTTTGACAATCATATCGATATCAACGTCAACATTTGTTGTTACCAGACGCATTGCATGAAGAAGTGACTTATCTCAACAATGAAGATCTATACTTAGATTTTATAAAGTTCATTGTTGAATACGTACTTTCACATAAATAACTGATACTAGACTATAACTGAAGAAGTAAAACTATTTCCTGATTAATTTACACTTTTAAAACATCCGTTGTCTGGACAGCCCTGTTCTAAATAATTCAGATTCTGATTAATAGTGCGTTACGTAATTAGGGTGTAGGTTAAATTCTTACGCAAGGAAATTAGTAACGCAGTGATCCATATTTAGAAGATTTTATTGTAATATGTCCACTCCTTTTCCTAACAATAAAAGATTGAATAAAAACCGGCCAAGTGCGAGTCGGACTCGCGCACCGAGGGTTCCGTACAAACCTGTAGGTAAATTTGTAAATTTTTAGTTACATGATGTAACTAAAAATTTACAGTTTTCGCAATTTTTCCTTTATCTGTGCTATAAGACGTTGCTTCGTACCAAATTTCAAAATTCTAGATCGACTGGAAGTACCCTATAGGTTTTGATTCCCTTGCGAGTTTCGAAAATTTGCTGAAATTTGCGGCATAAACGGCTATATCTTTTGATTGCGTTAGCTTAGAGGTTTGATTTTTTCACAGCTCTAAGGGACAGCAGACTTGAGTATTTGATATAAATTTCAGCTTGATACCTCCACGCGTTCCTGAGAAAAAGGGTCTTGACAGACGGACGGACGGACGGACGGACGGACGGACAACAAAGTGATCCTATAAGGGTTCCGCTTTTTCCTTTTGAGGTGCGGAACCCTAAAAAATAAAAAAAGTATAAATCGTTTATTTTTCAACATTAAAATTACATTTTTGAGGTAGCGTTGATCCCAAACTAGGCAAAGCCTGTGTCTTGGGCACCGTTATACATAAAAACATTTGGTTAATTTGAAACAATCTGTTGAAATTTGCGACAAATAAAAGTAGTGGTTAGAAGTAATTAGCCTCTTCGAGACTACAAAAACTAAAATTACAAAAATAACAAAAAAAAAAAAAAAAAGTATTTAAAGCATCAATGACGAAAATTAAAGTTATAAAATTAAGCGAAATTTTCCAATCGAAAAAATCTTTAAGATGATTTCAATACAATTTGAAATCACCTTTAGTGTAAATAAATGGTACCACAAATTGATATTCACTGTACGTTTTTGTATTCATTTGTTAGCATTTTCAACAAAACAGTTTAAAGCTTTAAATAAGACAAACAGATATTCCTTTAACGAATAGGGTCAATCATTTTGAAGCAATATAAATAGTTAGCAGTATGCGGGCGGTCGGAACATGTAGTTAATGAAAACCGACACGACTGAGGGAAAGTTCCAGGAAAGTTCTGGTTGTTAGGGGTGGTAGTAAATACGTTTTTAGGGATGGGTCTGCTAGGACCGATGCCTTCCAGGGTCGCGAGATTTTTTTGAAAGAGACACCGTGGCCCTGGCACATAGGCAACTGAAGGAACACGGGTGGGTTTTAGTCAGTAAAAGTCTGACACGCCGTCCAGCTCCGCCCAAGAGCGGGAAACGTCATATTATGATTTCCCGCCCACAAAAAAAGGGGTGGGTATTGTTTGTTTTTTTGGGATTTGCAGCTAATCTGTACCTTACATCCTATTGATAAAAGTTGAATGTAAAAGTTGACGATAGTAAAAAGATCTAAAACTTTGCTATGGACAATATGTTTAAATCAAGCCATTTTTTTTTTCAAGTTAATTCACAATAAAAAATAAGAAGGGAGAATATAAGGATCGTATCAGGTGGCGTTCTATACATTTTACCTCCTTCCAAGGGAAAAAGGTGTGAGTTTATGTATATGAATGTAAAATAAGAAAATTCTGATTGCCATCGATTTATTTTCCAAATGTAGTTTTTCGCTTTTTGAACTATATGTTTCTACGTAAACAATATCTATACTAATATTATAAAGAGGTCACATTTGTTTGTAAGTTTGTATGTAGGGGGTAATCTCCGAAATTACTGGTCCGAATTGAAAAAATCTTTTTGTGTTGGGTAGCCTATTTATCGAGGAAGGCTATAGACTATATAACATCACGCTAAAACCAAGAAGGGGACGCGCGACGACGTCGCGGGCAGAAGCTAGTTATATTATAAAACTCTGTTAAAGTTTGAGCTAGAAAATGAGCACTACCGAAGTTCAAAACTCGAAAGTTTACTAACCATTTTTTCGATTGAAAATTGGGTCTTTCTTTCATTTTTCTTCGTAAAACATCATCACCTGCCTAGCCTTTTCCCAACTATGTTGTAGTCGGCTTAACACTTATTCTTTTTAACCGACTTCAAAAAGGAGGAGGTTCTCAATTTGGATGTTTATATATATATTTTTTTTTAATGTATGTTCGGCCATAACTCCGTCATATATAGACGGATTAGCAAAAATATTTTTTTGTTCGAAAGGGGATAATTTCGAAATGGTCCCATATAAATTTCATATAGATCTGATGATGAGTTCCAGAGACAGACACCGGAACTCTTTAAAAACTGACAGCAAATCAACCGCGATTTCTGCTATCGCTTAAATATGCATTGTTTGTTTGGAATTAGTGCGGGGTGGATACCATAACTAAAATTTTAAAAATAAAAACTTTTTTACAAAAAAGTTTTTTTAAAAACATAATAGAGCATTTAAAACGTTGTAAACTCTCTTGCACTGTGGAAAACCAACTCCAAACCGGTCAAAATTATATTGTTACTTACTTAAAATATTTTTTATCATTATTAAGGTAGACATGCTATTGAGGAAGGACACGGCCAAATAATAAATAAATAAAAAATTACCCTGGCTACTGACATTTGCCCTTGAAAGCGGAACAGCGAAGGGCCGAGCGGCAATTCATTATTATTCACCTGGCCCATCATTACATCGTCATTTAGGGGTTGTTGAATAATACAGTGACGGTGCCCGACAGGAAAGTACAGTACGCATTTAATAGCAGTACAAAGTAGCTCACAAAAAAGAACAAACGTAACAAGTCCCTTTGTATCTTATTTATCTAGTTTCGGCCCGGGACTTAGTCCACGTAAATGTTTGATTAAGCGATTTAGAGAGGAAGAAGTAGGAGAGGTTTAGTCATGCAAGCGTAACTGACAGACAGAGTTACTTTCGCATTTATAATATTGGTATTGATAGTTTACTAGTATCGATTATGAAAACAGTTGTCGCAACTAAGTAAGTACAAAATAGAAAATAATCTTTCTATATAATATAATAATATAATATAATATTCCACAACTATCACACAACGCCATCTAGTCCCAAGCTAAGCAGAGCTTGTGTTATGGGTACTAGACCACTGATAAACATACTTATATATTTCTAAATTCATACATATTATAGATAAATTACACCCAGACACAGAACAAATGATCGTGCTCATCACACAAACATTTGTCCTGGGTGGGAATCGAACCCACGACCTCCGCATAGCAGTCAGGGTCACTAACCACTAGACCAACAGGCCTGTCCAAACGAGATATGGAAAGAATGTTAAAATCATAGAGATTGGTGTGACTTGATTTTACTTGTTTTTGTTCTGTTATATTGATTAAATCAAAACATAAATGCTTAGCATTTAATCACGATCGTGTAGCATTTGGCCAGTTTTACATCTTTACGTTGAAATGCCGTGTGGTGCCGGACGTAAAGAATAGTATCACCCCATTTCTTCCCGTGGGTGTCGTAAAAGGCGACTAAGGGACCACTAGAGAATAGGCAGCAGCGTTTTCTATGCATTTTACCACTACACTGCGATCGCCAACCCGCCTCCCACAAACCCCCCCAAAATTGGGGGAGGCCTATGTCCAGTAGTTGACGTCAAACGGCTGAAATGGTGATGACGTTGAAATGTTAATGTTATTATATACTCTCGGTGTCCTAGCTTGAGTCACCATGCAGACTAACTCGTAGGGTAGTGCTCTCCTCTGCCGGGGTCGCGTGATTGTTCGAAAGAGTTACCGTGGCCATGGCACTGGCAACTGAAGGAACACGGGTCGGTTTTTAGTCAGTAAAAGTCTGATACGCCGTCCCGCTCCACCCAGAGCGGGAGACGCCATTTGATGAATTCCCACCCAAAAAAAAGATAGTAGCGCAGGTATAGAGGCCTAAAAACATGCATGAGTTAAAAAGTTTTAATGTAGTTTCGAAGCCGACATACTGGCCATCATTTTAGTTTCACTGTAGTTCCTGAATACATTTCTTCTCTACGAAGACCTAGTTTTGGAACCTTTCTCATTAACGTTATCTAAAACTGACCAGACTAATTGAAATAAACGTCTAATCTTGCCTCTCTGTGCTTCTCTTCATAAGTTCACTCCACACACCATATTCACCGGTACTTTCAGGCACATTAAAAAAGCAGTAGCCATACTGCACTAAAAGCCTGCTAATAAAGTGGACATCACTACCTACAGATATAATTTTCATCCAATTTATAATACGTGAATGACAATTTGTTAGCAAATGTTTGTGTTTTTTCTCATTCCAGACCCATAAAACACAAAAACTTGTAAAAAGTTCTAGATATGTCTACAAACAAAAAAAAAAAAAAAAACGCTAGTGGTCCGATTCGGGTGTTCCAACGTGTATTTTTTTTTTGGACAGGCGCGTTGTGCAATTTTTGGTAGGGGAAAATCTTAAAGGGTTCGCGTCACCGACATGCTGGAACAGTAGTACATCTGTAGCTCTATGAGTGGCGTGCCGTCCATCATTAGTGCTGTTTATAATTAAGTTCATTGGCTACGTGGACTGTGTGTACTGTGCATTGTTTCAATTGTGTTTTAGTTGTAACCCTTCATTTGTTATGACGAACAAATAAACCAGATGAAAATAAATACACGGTGGGTGGACTGCGATGAATGTGAAAACTAGACTAATCATTTTACATTATGCAATTTAAATTTATTGTAGATACTACAAAACATTTTAAACTCAATAAGCAACACTATAAAGTGAAAAATAACTTTAATTTTGGTTCTGTATTTTCGTTATTTACTCCATTTTCCGAAACTTATGTACCGTTTTAGAGGACTCTCTTTTGTAATTATGAGGATCGAAAAGAATGGATTCTCAGCCTTAATTAAAGATACTTTTGATTTGAATTTGCACGTGATCTGACACGCAGTTAGTACTAAATACACCAAAAATATAACTAGCAAATTGTGGATGTTCTGTATACATCTGCGCACCCTTTCAATGCATACCGGCGTGATGAGAACAATACGTAGACACGTGATTGTAGAAATTGCAGAAGATTTGTTGTCGTTTACATTAGATCCTCATCAAAAAAAAAAAAAAATCTTGAAAATAATCATTCAAACAAACAAAAATAACCTACATCCATTATAAAATGCCTAAGATATCACTGGTTAACATATAAAAAAAATTGTTGAACTGATAATCTGGTTTCTTAAGTTGGTTTAAAACAAAACAATGTTACGTTAAGTTTTCATTTCAATCGATCGTACCCATGACTGCCTATATTTTTGTTTTAGATTGAACTCTACGATAACATTATGGGTAAGAAAAAATATGGAAAAACAAAAAATATCGGGCTCAAGAAAGTTGAAAGAAAGTTAGCCATCAAAAAATCTTAACACATCTCAATCCTTAAGAACGATATCTTCAAGCTAAAGCCGAACACGAATCTACACATCTCCATATGCACTTTACATCAGTAACAGAAATTAATGAACAACATCGAAGTTTCGATACATTCAATACATCCGTAAAAATGTTGGAAATACAAAAACTGCTGAACATATGTGATGGTAAGCATACTTTTGACTTAAGTTTCTACAACAAGTAAGAGCCAGCTACAACTAAACAAAACTTTTTGAACATTATGAACCTCGTGTGAACCCGTCATTGGACGAACGATCAGTTGTTGCCCTTGTTTTATGGGGAAGAGAAACAACAACATATAATTCGTGTAGGTCTCAACTAGCGAGCTAACTGCACTTGCGCAGTTCAGTTCTTTGCAAATCAATAAATAACTTTAGGTCTCCGCAGGGATACTCTGTCGGTAACCACTAACGAACGCTCCTAGGAGGTCCTGTTACAGAAGTTTTTATCGTCACGCAAGTTTACCTGTTGAATTAGCGTACTAACCAATAATAACTAGCAGTAAGTTTAAGTGTGGGTTAAGACCCAAATCATAGTGACCGGTTAAATGTGTGACAGTAATGTATCTAATCGGTGGAACAAAGACCTTGAGTAAAGTTATCTGTGACGCCATTTTATATTGGCGTAATTGTGAATCTCTTTATTAATATTTAAGTCGTGTGTTCACAGAAAATGAACACCGACGACGTGAACGACAGGAAGCGGAAGCTGAGCAATATTATCCAGAAGATCACCGAGACTCAGCTTTTGAAGATAAGGGAGGCGGACAGCAGCGCCTGCAGCCGCCAGGACTGCAAGTTCCCCGTGAACCCTCAGGAGAGAAACAATGGTCGGTATTGTTTGGCCCGGGAAAAGGATACATGGAGGGATTTGGGCGAGCCTTTTGCTCAGCAGTGGGACAGTGTAGGCTAATAAAAAAAATGTAACATAACCTAACACCGAGCCTGTTTTCCCAGAAAGTTCGGCAGAGGTTTACCTAGAGTACCTACATGGTTTAATTTCTGAGTTTATGAGAAAATTCTCACATCGATGTAGGAAAAACATCGTGAGGAAACCTGAGCCTTTACGTAAATAATATATGTGTAAACCACCAGTCCGAATTGGACCAGCGTAGTGATAAATCCCTTGTTTGCCATGCCTTCTTTGTAGAGCAACCTAATTTCATGACACGCTATCAATCACAATCTTCAAATAATCTTATTAATCCCTTGCTTCAAATATAGAGCTAGTTATTCAATAAGCATTAATAAGCAAGTTTTTCTTCATACATTTTTGATTAACATTTTTGAAACATAGACTTGTCGCAAACCGAATCAGATCCAAACTAACTAACCACTAGTCGAATCTAAACGCAACATTTACCTATCAGTGGCTACGAAAGCTACGAGGCTACGCCGTAGCACCGAATACCTTTCATCCACAATTGAAAGCATTTTATTTCTTTCCTTATTGTGTAAATAATTTCATGTGTCAAAACGGTTAAATGTAAACATCGTGAGGGAACCGGCATGTCTTAGAACCAAAAGTTAAAAGATATGTGACATCTAGGTCAACCCATACTAGGCCCGCGTGGTAGTTCTAGGCCACTCCCTCACATAACAAGAAATAATTAGGAACAAAAAAGTTTTCATTCATAAATGGTACTATAGTTTAGTAATGTTAATAGGCACATCATCATGAGCCATAAAATGCATTTTTTTCTTTTTTAAACAAAAGAAACCGGTATGTAGTGGGCGAACAAAGGTGAACTTTTTAAAATTTTGTTTTGTACAGGCTCATAAAATACTGCCTACTTATACCGTCCCATTTTTCCATTTTTTTGTATGTAAGTAATCGACATAATCCTTTTTCTATATAAGTTAATTTATTTTGATACTTAGTATTATTTTATAAAAATTAACCAAAACCTACCCAAAACAAAAACTGCATAATACTAACATTTAAATGAAACTGCTTTCAGAGATGAACAAGGCGATGTCTATCAAGCTGCTAAATGAAAAGGAGCTGAGCCACTTCGGAGCCCCGGGTGGGGGCTACACCCCTGCGGCGGCAGGCCCCAGTGACGAGCTGCCCGCCAATCTGCCGGAGCCGGTGGGCCCCGGTGTCACTATGTAGCTCTCACAGTTGCTGGAGCTTTTCGTACGTTTTGGCCGCTCCAGCTCCACTGGATCAGTGGTAGCCGTTCGTAAGTAAGTATCAGCGGTGATGTCATCATCGTCATTTTAGCCGTAAGACGTCCACTGCTGGACAAGGACATCCCCCAATATGGGGGGCTTTGCCATAATCGCCACGCTTGGCAGGTGGGTTGGCGATCGCAGTATGGTGGTAAAATGCATAGAGAACGCTGCTGCCCATACTTTAGTAAGTCCCTTAGTCTTCTCTTACGACACCCACGGAAAGAAATGTTTACAGTAAACTGTTGGTATGACACTGCATACAGAACGTAACGGAACTTACATTTCTTGGTAAGATTTAGACACCACGAACTCTAAAATCTCTTTTGTAAACATGTGATAATTAATGATCATTTGTTGGTCTATCCATATTAAAAATGAAAGAATGTCAGTAAAATAGTGCTCTTGTTGTAGTTTGTTGTTCATTTGGCCTAAGCCGACCAATGAACAGGATTCCTTTATATCTGTATTTACGGTTTTATTGTCATGTGATACCAATTTACAAAAATAATATCGCACCGAACCTACGTGAACGTAGCTTAATTGATATATCTTCTATATAAACTGTTTCTATTCTTAACTACTCTTCTCTATTCTAAACTAAACACATAAAAGGAAACCATGACTGACTGATATCTCAAAACACAACACAAACCATTGAACGGCTAAAATGGAAATAGGCTGCAATTTGGTACACATTACACAAATTCTGTCCACAGATAGTTGTTATGACGTAGACAGCCGCGAAGAAGAAGAAGAAATAATGTTTTTGAAAATTTTACCTTTAAGCGGATGAAACGGGGTTTTGTTTGTATGAAAAATCTTATTCTTAGAGTGGATAAAGTTGGCACATGGCACGAATTCATATTTGAGTAAACTTATCGTCGCCCATAATTCATTTAAATTATACGTAACAATAGTAAAAAATAATTAGCTCTCTGCACTCTTTATACATAATAAATTTTAACTATGCCAAATTTTATACTCCTCCTTCAGCGTTATTATTGTAAAAAGGAGAACAAAGTTTTCCCTTCACGAAAAAAGGAGCTTATTACAAAGAGAGAGAGATTAGCAGATTATAAAGATTTTCTTTTTTAATAACTACCTTCTAAAAGGGGCTTGGGGAGGGGTGGTCTCAAAGCTTGGCACTTATACTAAAGATAAAAATAATGAATAACGTGGAATAAAATGTTTCGAAAAAAAAACCCTCTTCAAAAAACATCGTTCCTGTAAGAGCAATGGGGTTATTATTTTTAAGAAGGGGATTTTGCTGCGTGGCTTGATTAACTCATACTCGGTACAAAGAATCTCTGGTTCAACTTATGGAAACATCCTAAAAGGTTTTTCATAATTCCATCCCCGAGGGAAGAAGATACGGGATACAGATTAAATGAAACATCTTATTCCTTTGGTAAATATTTCAAAATTTGACAATATTTTCTTCAGTACCTAAATATTAGAGATTAGCACTTTTATTTTAGCAACTCATACACAATGGATTTAGCGTCGATATATATGTACTACGCACGGGTTTAGAGAGTGTCAAAGTCAGTTAAAGAATTGTCGGATCAAATCGAAACTCGGTACTAATATTTAAAACAAAAAATATAAAAGTACGCACTTCAGGTTATTTAAAGTTAAATTAAAGTTTGAATTTTACTGTCTGCTTCAGTAAACTTGAAAATAGTTATAAACAATGTGAAAGTGTATATTTATATTTGAGTAATAATAATTGAGTAGTAATATATTTAATATTTTTATTGTATAATAATGGAAACGTATCAAACGCTTTCCTTAAACAAGCCATGTCGTGATGAAAACGAAGGACACTGTTTATTTGAAAAATATTATACCACTGATCTATTAAAATTGTCTAGAATCTTTATCAAAATCTTATAATCTACTAATTTAATAAAACGAAATAGTTTGTTTTTTAGTTAAAAAAAATTAACACACTAAGCTCTGAAACCACCAGTTGTATTTCAAAAATTCTTATTGCATTCGAAAGACCCTTATGAGTCGAGCAAAGACGAAATGTTATAAAGAACGGTAAGTGAAAGCGAAGTAATAGTGCTTCGGAGGAACAAGAACTTTCACGCGGGCAAGGTCACGGGCTGAAGCTCTTATATGAATCTTCCTCTTTGACCTTGTCTTATGTTACTGGGAGTCACATTATCATTCACTCCTTTTTCATCTGTCACACGATAAATCCATTTGGCTGAGGTCACCCTCTTCCTGTTTTTATATCTTCTCCTTTATTCATATGTAGTTTATTATATATAAGAATAATCATTTCTTTGCTCAGAATGTAGGTATTTACAAAATATGTATTGAATAATCTTTGTACATTTTATCTCTGAATCGATTTTTTTTTGGATGGGAAATCATCAAATGACTTCTCCCGCTCTGGGCGGAGCGGGAGGGCGTGTCAGACTTTTACTAACTAACGCGCCGTCGACCCGAGCCTGGTCCTTACCGGGCGGCGAGCTACCCATTGCTCGTCACCCAAAAGCAAGCTCGCGCCTACGGTGGCAGGGAGTCCGCTATTGACTCCTGAATCGATTAAAGTTAAGTTCTAAGTAAGTTAAGTTATATCTATTAAGCTACGATTGCCGTTCCATGGGTGGGTCACCATTTTTAAATACCGAAACCCCTCCCTGACTAGGAAAGTGCTTTTTTGAATCTTGGCAGTCGTTAAGACTCGTCCGAAGCCCGAAACACTGACCAGTCTTACTAAGGGGTATCTTATTACCCAGTAACTGGATTGTAGTGGTCATTTAGGCAGTCGCTCTATGTAAAATATTAATATGCAGCTGCGTTCAGTTAGACTGACAGTCAACGCCAACGTAGATGGTAAAAGGCTAAGCTGACAAGGGGCCATCCATAAATTACGTCACACAAATTTCATGATTTTTTGGTCACATTTGTGAGACCTCCCCCCCCCCCCCCCCTCCCTAGTGCGACGTCACATATTTTGCAATTTTACATCTAGACATTGAATATTTTTTTATATTTTTCTCATAGTTCATGTTTCGAGTTTTAATAGTACTTTAAATATATATATTCAATTTTAAAATGTGACGTCACAAAATTAAGGGCCCCTCTCACCCCCTTGTCACACTATGTCACAATTCGTCGACCCCCTCCACCCCTTAACGTGTGACGTAATTTATGGATGGCCCCCAATAAGTTGATTAAATATGTATGCTGCATATTGCTGCATAATAATTAAGTAATAAGTATAATTTCTTTTAAATTTTCAGGCCTGAATAAAATGCTTCGGATTCAAGGGAAGAAACGCAAGCACGCAAGATTCACGATATTATTTCATTTCTAATAATGTCAATGCTTATGTATCATACTTAGCTAATTTCTAAATGTTTCTTGTTGACTGTCAAAGTATATGAACTGCAGCTAAAAAGGGGAAGTATAACTCAGTTTCACATTTGGAGCACAAGTATTGTCTTAATAGGTTTTTATGCGATTCTCGATTAATGAGAAATAACTTAAAGTGGAAGAATACCTATCTACTGATTTCGAATTACTGATGTTTGTGAAAACTTCAATACCGCACGTTCATTTTTGTAGTAACTGTTATATTATAGATGTATATCAGATAGAGCTTCAGTACTAATAATTGTATTTGTTTGTTGAGTCATTATTTTATAGACAGTTATATCTTTCGCGCGCTACAGATCTAACTTGTGATTTTTTGAATTTGTTAGGTTAAAAACTGCATATTAACGATAAAATTCGTGGATAAGTGTTAATTGTGACATTCTGTGAATGTCTTATCGTTACTTAGTATGATGACACGCATTTGGTGTCCTTTGAGGTTCTTGGTACTAATTTTTAATATAAATAAGTTGAGAAATACTTGTCAGTAACCTAAAAGGTAAAAGAATTTTCAGTAGTTGTCACGTTGTTATTAATACATTGGCATCAAATTGATCTTAGACGTATTTTTATTGTCAAAAAAGATTATACTACAACATTTAACCATTAAAATAACGAATATTTGGGTCGTGAAACATTCTTTACAGATAGACAGAAATTTTGGAAAAATTTAAAGTTTAAATCGAAACGACTTTGATCACGTCCCGTGAGATTCGAGTAACGCGGGGCTTAAAGCTTAAATTACAGAGTGCAAGAGAGCTTTTGTTACAAAAAAGATCGAATAAACTTTTAAAATTATATTTAAATAAATAAAAAATATATCGTGGCCTGTAGATAGATCCTTTTACAAAAAAATGTAGTGATTTTTTTAATGAAACTGCATCAATAATTCACACATAATAATATAATATATTTAAATGTTCACTTTTTACATAAAATCTTAGATAAATGTTTATTGAAATATTTAAGGAGTAGATGCGTAAAATATAATTTGTGCTGTAACGACTATTGAAAACAATGATTCTAAATATTCTGACATTCCGACTGCCATATGTGATCAATCAATTAATTCAAAAACGAACGTAAACTTATCAGCGTAAATATTCTAAATGTAGTACAAGATGAGGTGAGATGACTCAATTGTAAATTATAATACTTACATACATTCAGATTATCTTTATGAATAACACTAATAAAAAACAAGTTTACTTGTAATTCTTCTTTTTCGTATTGTCCTTGTACCATTTTAACGGAGTCGGCACAAAGAAAATAACACAGACACTAATGATTATGTTACTTATAATATTGATCACAGAAATACTTTGTTCATATTTAAACAACAACAGTTTTTTTTTTTTTTTTTACATTCACGAAATAAGATGTACTTAGCAATTTTAAATTCGTCGAAACACAATATAATCTCATTATTCATGTATCGGCACTATTGTGTACTAAGTCCCTAATGTTTGTAAATTTAAGAATTTTAGGGCCTGTTGCACGGTTTCCGAATACAGGCTTAATACTGACAACAAGCAGCAGAATTTTTATGAAATTCCATATCTGCCACATAAGGTAACCGTAAGTCAGACGGAGATTGTGTAATAGGTCGCATGAATACACAACATGATACTGCAAATAGAATTATAAGACTGTAATATGCACTACTATTTTTGTATACCAGAAAATAATTCTCTGTTATTATTGTTAAACTATCAAACTGGTAAAAGTGTTAGAAATCTTTCTATGATTACATCAATGATATTTGTAAGGGCATTTTCCTTTGTTCAAAACAACTATAAGGTGTAATACAATACTATGAGTAAATTTGGATGCATATTGAACGAATTTCACAAAATCATGTTATTCTTCTTATAACCATTTTGTTGGCATTTCTATGTTTCTTATTTTCTGGTTATAAAAATATTATTGTATCTGGTAGGAATAAGAACTATTATGAAAAAGAAACCTTTTGAAGGAAGCTTGCAATTATAATTTGCTCACCTACATTTTAGATAAATGTTATCTAGCCTAAGTAGTATTCTTGTGCTAAATGAGTTTGTAAATGTCGTGTGTATTTTATTAAATCATATTTTATTTAAATGTCCAGCGTCCTCAGTATTAATGTTTGTTTTCTTAAAGATCCAAGAATTTCAATTTTTTGTTAAGATATTCTTGTACCTGTCCATTTACTATTTGTATAAGGTTGTCTATGTATTTATTGTATACACAAAACAATGAAATATTTTCTGTCGTAAGTTTTGTTTTACGTTCTGTCTTTCATTTAATTTTAGGCCCTTTTCAGTCTGTATTGTACGCGAATGTACAATTATCTCCTAAGCCCCCCATACTCATGTTAGAAATGGGAACCGTGGGGTTTTAGTCGGTAAGACGCCGACATTGCCCTCTTTTAACCTCATTCCCAGACCTAAGGTATATCCATGAGGATTTTACTACAGAAACAGCCTAAATACCCTAGTAGCAAACTTACTGTTTGACTAATCAATAAACACGGCAAGAGCTTTTCTCATAAAGTTTGTACCGACACAATGGAAGAGAAACATTATGGAATCTTATTCTTTTAGAGTTGAGGAGAATTGGTTAGGTTCTTGTATCATCATGAGTCTCTTGGCACGAAAAGAAGTACATTATGAGCAACAACAAATGTGATCGCCGTGACGTGCACAGCATCAGTGGAATTATAGACTTTTAAAAGTAAGTATTTAGAGTTCTACCATGTTTATCATTGTCTTGCTAAAATAGAGAGAAAACTGTCTGGTTGAGCCTATCGTTGCAAATGAATAGCAATATCAAGTTGTTTAAATTCTTAGCTAAATCTCTACTGTCGATTTGAGTCCCTCACACCAAGATGAGCCTGTATTCCAGCTGTGGGGCAATATAGCCTGATAATGATGATGATGAAATAGGCATTAACTGTAATAATCTAATTATTTCGAGATAATGAATTCAAATTCGTACGAACTTCTGGTTTTTAAATCTTTAAATCGTGAAGTACCTCACAGGTCACGTTCAATAATGTAAGACAAACTACTGGTGTACCGAAAGCCTTACATTACAACTACTTTTAAACTGCTAACTTACAATAAACTTTTAACAATGTTGTAAGTGTACTGAGAAATAATTAAATTATTTTATATTACTCAAGTAAATATACAATAAGCTCAAAAGTAATTGCGCATAAAATAAAAATGAATATTGACAGTGCGGTACAAAATGTTCTCGCCTATTGGGTACCAACTTAATGTTCGATAGTACCTACTCGAGTAAAAAGTATGGAAAATGATTTTCTTAGAAAGACTCTTTGGCAACCGTCATCTGCGGGATTAATCATGATGATTTAATTTACGTATATCGGTACGGAATTTATAAACATAACTCAGAAGAACAAAAAGATGAAGTCATTTGACTTAAAACGAGACGTATCTCAGTGTGTTGACCCCATAATTGGGATAGCGGAAGCCGCTTATCCCCGGGCGCTATCGAGGTCACAAGGTAAAATAGGACATAAAAAATGTGCACTGCGCAGCAATGACTAGTAACAACCATAAATCAATACATTGAATTCGTGAGCTACCCCTTTGCCGCAGTCTCCCAGAGAAGCTTGTCCGGAGAGGCGGAAGTCAGTCGATCGCTCCCAGATCTTCTCGTGACTTGTACAGACCTAAAAGGATCTGAACCAGGAAGTAAGTACTAGTTTAGTGACCATTCTTACCAGACGTTATATTTTTAATCTATTAATTAGAGTTTGGGGACTAACGTAACTTAATTCTTAGCTGGATGCTGCGAGTCATCTCTCAGACTTATGTAACCTTTTTGAGATCGTAATGGAAGTGAAAAGTGTTAATGACTGTGATCGATAGCAGTGTAATATAATCGATAATAATTTGAAAATATTTTTTCTCTCGCATCCTTTGTCTTGGGTATTATTCCAACCCAAGACAAAGGACGAGAGCAACGGAGGGAGGGTGGGGTTAGTTTCGCTAGATCAAGAATAGATTTTTCAGAGATAGTATTTTATCAGCTCGATGGATTAGAATAAAGTTAGTCACAGAGGCGGTACCAAGTCGAACGGCCCAATCAGGTATCATCACCAGTGGATGCTGGTAGGAGTTCCCTATAATATATTTGTTATACCTTTTGCCTTCTTGTTTCAGTCATGATGGACGACAGCAATGACGTGCCGCTAGTGGGGCGGCCTGTCGTGTTCCCAGGGTCCGCTATTACGGATGGGGCGTTGTTCACGCCCCCACACACCCATAACCATGAACCTGGCGAGTACTGCATCTTCTGCCCGTGCAACAGATGCGGCAAGTTCTTCGGAAGGCTTGGAGGTGGCAGGATCGTCATAGATGTGGAGCCCGATCGCCCCAAGTACGCGGACGAGGCCTTCGTGCAATCCAGGCGCAACGCTGCTGCTAAACGTGAACAAGATCGTCACGCTCGTCAGAAGGCTCAGGGGGACAAGGCTGCCAAAGACCAGCCTAAAGAGAAAGATTTATATCAATCCATGAAGCGCCGTCGTCATTAATTTATTCGACGGAAGCTGAAAATGTGACATATCCCTTATAATCATTATGTTTTCAATTAGGATGTTTGATTCCTTACTACGGGCGCTGTCCAAATTTGATTTTCGCTTGTTAGATATGTCACATAAATACAGTAAATGTAGAAGCCATACTATGAACGTAGAAAGAAGCTTACATTTCAACTTAGTCAATTGATGTAGTAGACGTGAACCCTGTGAATTATTTCTACTTACTCTTCTTATTCATTTTGGTATAAAGAGAGAGACGGTGGTGTGACTGACTATGTACAAACAATTGCTCAGTTGTGTTCTTACTTGCCGTCAAACGGTTAGTCTATAGTTAGTTTCGATAAGAAACTTTAATAAAACCCTTTTGGTCCAAATTTAGGAATTTTTTTTTAGTTTTAAAGTCTAGCTGGAGTGCGAAGCTAGAATTAAACTGTAAGAAAATAATTTCAGTCCCCATGACGTGCTAGCTACGCTCTTCGGTTAGTGTCAGAGCTTATTTTAAGTAATAAAAATAATTAATAAGTTAGTTAGAATCAACGAAATCAACTTATGGCGCCAAATTTTTCTGCAGTCAATAAATGGAAAGAAGTGTGTTGGTAAAGATCGGAACGGATTATTTTGAATCTACTGTGTTTTTCATTTAACTTCTTCCCTATTCATGTTTTGACTTTTAAACCATCCTGATACTCGGTGTTGTGCGTAATAAAATTTCTTGAAAAATAAAATGTGTTGGCTTATTTAAACATCCCATTTCTATGAGTTTGTGGCAATCTGTAGCCGGGCTGATTTTAAATAGGTAAGCGAGGCTTCTGCTCTTGTAGATCTCCTTGGGCTTTGGTAGTCACCAAAAGCCCAAGAACATCCACAAGAGCATAACCGTTGCAGTGCGTTGTCATCCTAGAAACAGAGTGGTAATGTCTCAAGTATTGGTACAGTAAATTGACATCTGAAGTAGGTATGGTAATCGTTCTTCAGCTCTTTCAAAAAGACCCTTAAACTAGGTAAAGGTAAAATTTAATTTCTGTATACATAGTAAATATGTAGTACATTTCACTATTAGTATCTGTTGAAATTGTTAACAAGTAGGAGATTATAATAACTTTGCTGTGTTAGCAACTTTATTAACACTTTCACAGCCGATCACGTGCTGAGTACGTCCCAGGTTGATTGTACTGTGACGCTGATCACGTTCTCAGTACGTGACTGACTTTCTTAGTGTTTGTTTTAAAACGACGTGCGTAGTCCGTGTTTGGCGTGCATTGATAAAAAAGAGAAGGTGGCAAGAGTCTGTAAAGTTTGTGCAGACATTTCTAAGAAAAACACTGGCAAACGAGGACGCAAAGAAACCATATTTTACTGCCCAGACTGCAACGTGCCTTTATGCCATCCTTGCTTCAAAATGTTTCATACACGCAAAAATTACACGACTTGAACACGTAAAAGTCCATGTTCGACTTTTTTTTTTTTCCATAAAACCTCTTTTTTATTCTACATTTTTAAATAAAAAAAACTAATTTACGTCTGTTTTTTATTTTTATCCTAGAAATAAACAAGTCAATAGTATAAATAAAAAAATAATTATAGATTTATCATTGATAGTTCTCATTTTATAAATGTTGCAATATCGGCGAAAATCGCCGGCGAACCATGGAATCCGCGTTTTAAAATCTTCGGCTGTCAAAGTGTTAAGTATATTCTGCAACTAATTAACAAAAGAAGATACTTATTGACATCCGAGCATTCAGTTGGTTAGAAGCAACCGTCAAAAAATGTCCGCTAATCGCTAGCTATTTATAATATAATTCCTGCCTGAGGTGAACACCAAACGACCCTTCGTATTTACGGAGGTTGTCTTAGAACGTACTTAGTTCCCTAGTAATAAGGAACGAACATAAATGGCTTCATGCTGAAAAGCATTCAAATGTCAAGCATCAACATGGCTCCCTAACCCTTCCTTAATTTCAAAACGTCACAACATTTCCAGAACAAATTATGTCGTCCTGCAATAGTGGCGCCATCCTGACTGAACAGCGGGCACTAAAGTCCTACCAATTTTATTTATCTCTCATTTTGCATAATACTGATCGTTATTGGCCTAGCAATAAGGTTGCTGTCTACGGCTATGCAAATGAACGGTCGGTAAAGAAGGGGTGTAAACGTTCTGCCCTAGATTAAAAAATATTTGAAGACGGTCACATGCTTTGAAAGTCGTAAGGTCAATGAGTACTTAAAACTTTGAGAAATAATGATTCATAATTATCTGTGTATTCTGAAGCAAACTTATTCTGCAAATGTAGTATCTAGTTGCAAAATAACAGCTTCGAGAAAACGCGTTTAACTCTTTTACAAGGGAATAGTGACTATTCATGGGTCGGTAGATGTTATCTCGAAATTTGAATTTGTATGTTATGTCTACAGGATAGTTCAGTGAGATTGACCAGAATAGAACCATCTGAATCTAAATAAAAGGTTTAGGGTTAAGAAAACGGAACTAAAATACTTAAAAACAATTTATAGAACAATAATCAAGTTGATGTGCTAGTGCTTTTGCGGTTACTCTTTGTATAATTGGACAAACAAGTCACTGACTACTACAATGTAGTAAAATACCAGATTGGTGAATGTTTCTTTGTCCTCAACACTTTGCAAATTACGGTAATTGCTTCGTCCTACAGGTATCATTTGGCGAATTACGATGCAGCCAGATGTGAGATTGTGCCATTCGTAACAAAAGCGAGCTAAACCGCATTAAATTTATTTTTAAATTTATTGCGGCATGTTCTTTGGTCATCCATAGAACATGCCGCAATAAATGTAAGACACTAAGACTAAAAAACTGGTTATGAGAGGATACATCTCAAGCGCATGCGATGCTTACATGTGTATATACTAGCGTTGTCCCGCAGTCAAGGGCGGGCGTTTTGGGGACCTGTCTTATGTAACTTTGACGTTCAAAAAGTGCTGACTCTCAGGCTAGTTTAAATAAATGACTTTTGATTTAGATTTTATGCCACAAACAAGTATCATGGTCTACCCATAATCCATTTTTTTTTGTGTTCTTTCCGTCCAGCCATAACTGATTTACAAAGATCCAAAATCACAGATTTTTACATTTATAACATAGTAGAAGATTATTTAAAAGTGAGAAAATTTTGGAAAAGACCAAAGACATCTTAATCTACAAGCAACCCCAGTGAAATGAACATGCATGGATTGTCTTTACAATTCATACATATTCGTTTCCGTGAAAGAGAAGAAAAAGCGAACGAGAATACTCAAGTATCAGTTGATACAAGAAGACATGTTGCATTGACCCTAAACCAGGGGAAACAAGGGCAGCAGCAGAGTTAAACCTTCGACTGCTTAAGATTGTAAGATTTTGCATGACAAATGACTTAAGATATTTTCACTGGCTATCTTGAGTTTAAGCACTTAGATATAACCAGGCTGATTGGTCCATGAACTGACCAATTATTTGAGGAGATTGGGTGGGTCATGTGCTATCTTACACCCCTAGACCCCATGTACTAAGTGTCACTGTAAATGAGATAGGTTTTTTAACCGACTTCAAAAAAAGGAGGAGGTTTCTCAATTCGACCGTATATTTATACATATATTATTTAATGTGTGTTCGCGGATAACTTCGTCGTTTATGAACCGATTTTGATGATTCTATTTTTGTTGGAAAGGAGATATTCCGAGGGTGGTACCATGATAAGGAAACCACGATCTGATGATGGCATCTTAGAGAAGTCGATGGGAACCTTCGGAAATCGTAGTGGCGACTAGTGCGTTTTTTATTTTTTTCATTAATAATCTTAAAGCACTACTATTTAATGAAGGTCTAAAGTTGCTCTGATGATGAAGCCAAAAGACAGTCGAGGGAACTCCTAAACGAATTACAGCAATTACCAGGTGTTTGGACTTAATTCATTTCTATTGATGAGAACTTTGTACCCAAATGTGTAAGTGCCATTACAGGTCTGATGATGGAGACCATTGACAGTTGAAGTAATTCCTCAACGATTTACAGCAGTTCCTTATTGTCACTTTGAACCGTATAAAGTAAGCCCAACGGCTTACTTTATACGGTTCAAAGTGCCAATTTTATCAGTACTATTTAATGAAGGTCCGGAGTTGATCTGATGATGGAGCCGAAAGACAGTCAAGGGTACTCCTCAACGATTTACAGCAATTACCTGGTGTTTGAACTTAATTCATTTCTATTGATGAGAAAGCCCCCATAAAGCTTATAAGTACCATTACAGGTCTGATGATGGAGACCATAGACAGACAGTCGAGGGAATTCCCCAACGATTTACAGCAGTAGTAAAGTATTAAATTTCACCTGGCGAGTAGTGGTATAGGAATTAGTGCTGAGTAGATACCATTACTAAAAAGTTAAAAATAAAAAGTTTTTACAAAAAAAAACCGACTTCCTCAAAAACACTAGAAAGTGAAAAATAACTTTAATTTCGGAAGTCGGTGGCAAAAAATTCAAATACAGATCTTAAAACACCGACTTCCGAAATAAAAGTTATTTTTCACTTTCTAGTGTTTTTGAGGAAGTCGGTTTTTTTTTTGTTTGTTTTTGAAAATTACCTGAATCATCGTCTTTAAAACGACATATTTTTTTTAGATTGTTGTCGTATTTGCCCTAAATAACTTTATTTGATTATTCGAAATAAAACATACATTCTTAGCAAAAAAATACTTGACGAACTTTCAAAGTCTTAAAGACAATTAATCTTAGGGGTCTGACCTGATTTATGAGTGACATTTAGGACATGGGGCTATGGGTGAAAGATCGCACATGACCCACCCAGCCCTCAAAAGTTTTTGTTGGTCCACGTGCAAACACCTTATATAGTAACTAGACAGAAACTTATTCACTTGATGGCTAGGTACCTGATGGTCCGACCATTAGTGGTCGCCACCTCCTATGGATATGTGATTTCTTGCATCGCTCTTGTGTAACCTTCTGTATGACAAAGGTCCATTTCATGTGCTTATAATTATATCAACATTCATACCTCAAAACTGAACACAGCATTGCTCTTTGTTGGATTGTTTGTTTGTGAGATTGTTTCTTTTGTCAGACTTCATAGCGGCGGTTCAGGGTGTCCTTCTGTCGAAAATAAGCCATCGTCTGCAAAAAAAAATAGAGTGTAAAGCAAGCTTCATTTTTCATACTTTAAACTTCAACTGGACCAGTTCGTGCAAATTACCGAAACAGTAGAACGTATTTCGTAATAATTTTAACACTCCATTTAGATTCATAGCTGAATTGTGAATCGCTCAATCTTAGGCCTTAAAATGTACAAGAAGCAGAAGTTAGCATAAAAGCTGTGGCCACGATTTTTAAAATATACATAAATATTTTCCTGAAGATCAAAGTGTGTTGGCAGATCTGTTCCTGTAACCAAATCAAAACCAGGACCATACCATAATCAAAGCAAGGCTGGTGCGGCAGTAATAGGTGGCATGTATCAGTAAGTGTACACATAGAACAGGCGTAATGAACTCTTCACATCATTACCAGCATACACTTGAATTCCCAGTTTGTATCACAATTACACCAGTAATCGTTTTTTGTACCCACAAGACTTATAAAACAATGCCCTTTTATTCTGTAAAGAATGGCACTAAAAAGTGTAGGTAGAAAACCATCGGCCTGGGCCTATCCGCGCTCTGTATCTGTTATATTTTAGTTTATGGCATTCCGATGTCTACCAATGATGAACTAGATGTCGCGGTCGTCGAAAATATACTCTTATGTAACGAAACATTTACACCACATAATTATTTTGTATCTACGTTTGTCGTAATACTTACATTAATAAAAGGTATTTTAATTGACCAAAAGTAAAATCTTTTCAGAGCATTAATGTTTTAAACACAGGCAACTTGACTTCTACGTAATTTTGGCAATTATAAGTTTTATTGAAATAGAAATATGGTATATTTTGAATCGCCCTTAACGAGAATTTGGCCCATTTAAGTTATTGCCAGCGTAAAATGGAGTGGTTCTACGTCGTGAAATAAATCAATACGCTAATACGAGCGCGTCGCTACTGTGACGGGAGCGTCTACATTGCTGCTGCTGATTGCTGAAATTTTGAAGGAAATTACAAGTAAAATGTCGCAAAAATGCGATAAATCGCCAGAGGATGCCAAAGGAATAAGTAGTGAGTAGAAATTTCTCTCGAATGTTTATTAACATGACCAGTCCGACGCATGTCGTCACTTGGCAGGGCGATTATTCTTTTTTTGTTATATATTATTTTATTAGTACATAATTCACTCTTCGATATTTTATTACATTATTTCTTGGGAAACGCTGCTCGCGTCTTTAGCCATGTTTTGTTACCCTCGATTACGATTTCTTTGTCCTAAATACAACGCAAACAAGACAAAGATGCCACGTGCTTGATCGAGTCCAGGAAGGGGTGGAGCATTTTTTTTTTGCTATTTTTAAATTTCATTTTCATGAAACCGCATGGCCATAATATTCACTTATTAAAAAGTGAAAAGTTATTATGTATTTTTTTCTCTGTATTTTATATGGAATCGTGATGCCGTTAGTACTAAAACAAAATGGCGCCCAGTCACGCACTCACCCCTGAGAACAAAACTGAGTCAAACACGAGATAGATAATTTGATAGGTCAATAGAATGTTCGCGAGATCAAATGAAATTTAATCTCCCGTTATTCCACACACTTATGTATGTACATATATTATACATATTGTATTTCGAAAAGTTTAATATTTCTGTTAACAGTACTCATATTAAAAAAGACTATTAAACTGAAAAATACATTTGACTTGCAGCTTAATTAATTTTTCAGTAAGTTGAATTTATTGGTTCAAACAATGAGTAGGTATTAAAAAATCTTCTCACTTCAATTTAGATTTCCTTTTTAATAACGGAAACATAAAATAAATCAATCCTTTTCATAAAATTGTTATAACTTTAAATTCAAAGAGTTAGCATGATTTCTTATTTATATTTATTTATTTAACCATTTATATACACACATATATAAACAGACAAGAAGAAAAGAACAGAAAAATTTGTACAGTGGTGATGCTTATTTCTAAAGAAATCACTCTCTTCTTATGTCCAAGGTTAGATAAATTCAGTAAATAGTTTTTGTTGATGTCGCGCGTCGCCCTTTGTTCTTATAGGTAACATTCTTGATATCCCAAGGTTCTATGAAAATGTACGTTATTATAGTGTTTGTTACTAACATCAATTATTGTCACTTTCCAGCGGAATTGGAGGTGCTTGAGATGCTGTTGGAGCAGTATACGAGTGATAAACCAGATAGCGGCAAGATAACTGTTGCCGTGGTCTCCGGCACTTATGACCCCGACACAAAATCTATTGTTCTGGCTGCGGTATGTAAGGAGTGTGACAAACCAACTGAATCTAAAACAGTAAAGCCATCGGAAAAAGGAATGACACCAAAATATCGTAAGAAGCATAGGGAGCCTACGGATTCCAACGATCCTCAAGATCCCGACAATTCTCAGGAACCTCAGGAATCCGGAGATTCTAAAGAACCCAAGGATTCTTGTGATGATAAGGACCCCCAGGATCCCCAGGATCCTAAAGACCCCCAGGATCCCCAAGATCCTAAGGACCCCCAGAATCCCCAAGATCCTAAGGATCCCAAAGACCCTCAGGATCCTAAGAACCCCAAGGACGGCAAGGACTCCAAGGATAAAAAGAAGAAGAAGGAGAGAAAAGAAAATGAAGAACAACGAAAGGAAGGGAAAGAAAAAAATACTTGCAAACGGCAAGGGGTCGAAAACCCAACGAAAGTAGAAGAAGCTCAACAGCATGAGCAAGAAGTGCAGCGCGAAGAACCCATGGATTACGAAACGCGTCATGAATATAAGAAAAATAAAAAACAAGAAAGAAGGGATGCTACAGAATGTATGGAACTGGAGAGGAAAGTAACGAGACAGTATGCTAGAAAACAGAGTAAGCATTCCCATGATCTTAAGATAACAGAAGAAGAAAAGAAACTAGACGAAAAAATGAAAGCAAAAGTATCCTCTGCGGAGCGTAAGCAAAAAAAGAAAGGGAAGAAGGATGCGAAAGAGGAGATAAAGGAGCCAGAAGAAAAGAAAATTAAGTCATAAATGTTATGCGTAAATATCGTCTGTGCGGTTAGTGATATAAGCGCTGTGTGGTATTTTAATATGTGTATTTGCTCCTTTTGAAATATTGGTAAAACTGGTGAAATAACCTTTCATAAATTTATTAATTTGTTCACTGTCCAGCTCAATGCTGACTTTCCAGCAACCTGAGCGCGTGAAAAGAAGCTCTTAATGTCGTCATGTATTTTATCTGGATGTTGTGCGTTTTCATGTATTTTGTCTGGGTGTTGTGTGTGTATCGTCATGTTTTCGGCAAGGTTACCGACATTTTTATTACAAGACAACATTTAAATTTTGTGCATGACCACAGTACACCCGGTAACTTAACTGCTTACTTAAAGATTTTTGATATTACTGATTTTTTAACATAAGTCTGTCTAATCAACACTTTAATTAATTATAATTTGCATATGATGTTTATGGTGCCCAAAAACAAATACGACTAATTTGTTTTTGGCTTTGAATGAACGAGGTTCATGAACCACAGAACACTCGGGGACTTAACAGATACCTACATATTTACTTGAATTTTGTTTGATATTACTGATTGTTTTTTTACATAAAAGTCTATCAAATTTTTTATCAATTGTTTGCATATCAAATCATGGTGTTCAAAAAAAATATTGTCTTAACCTTTTTTTACATCAATGTGTTTGTTATTTTAGGTTTAGCATTAAATGAACAGGGTGAAATAAAAAATGTAATTTTAATTTTAGATAACTTTTTTTATTTTTAAACAAAAATGTTTTTAGTTTCTTTCAAGTATTGTCTGATAAGTACCAACTAGTTCTTTTCTATCGTAATCTTAAACTTTATACTTGTATAATCCTATTATTATAATAAATAAATGTGGCAAAAATGGGTTTTATTCAAAGTTCTTATCTATCAGTTATGAAGAAAAGAACGATACCCTAATAATTCCACTCTGATCCAATAATCTGGAAAGCACAAATGTTTTATCTGAGTGATGTATCAAGATCAGGTATTATTGGTAAATATTGTTATTGATCTGAGATATAGTATAGTAATAATGTATAGGCAACAATGTATTTCGGTATTCAATTCTAAATACAGGTATCTTTATGATTAGCTTGGTAGGTTAAATCTTTTCTCTATTTAAGGTAAAATTGTAACATTTTGAGGCCACATAAAGATGCTGGTTTGTGGAGGGTTTTTACTGATTTCTAAAGTAATGTGCTAGTTAGAAACGTAATTTTATTTTCCCTGTAGTAAGTACAAAAATTGTGGATTGTTAATTTGTAGTTCTTTGACAGTTGCTATGGGTCGTCAGAAGCCCGAAAGTCTGACAACCAGTTTCACCAAGGAGTAACTGGGTTGCGGAGGTCAAATAGGCAGTTGCTCTATGTAAAATATTGATATTCAGCTGCAACCGGTTAGACTGGAAGGTGACCCCAACATAATTGGGAAAAGGGTAGCTTGATGATGATGTACACAAATCTCCATTCACTAGATTTATTTCAAATGTTCGCTTTGCATACTTCCGTTGCGGGGAGTTGTATTTCTGAGAATATACACCATGACATTTTAGTCGCCTTGTAAAGATTGTCCACTCAATGTTTCCGACATAATATAGGTACCTCTAGGCGTGATTAAAAATTGTTACCATTAATTAAGATAATAGGTATTAAGAAAAATAAATAATGGATTAGAATTATGAAACATCCTGTTAATACTGTTTACGTAGTAACAGGAACCACTAATCTCAGGAACTACTAGTCCGAATTGGAAAAATCTTTTTTTGTTGGGTAGCTTATTTATCGAGGAAGGCTATAGGTACTATAAAATTACGCTACAACCAATAGGAGCGAAGCAGTAATGAAAAATGTTGCAAAGACGGGAAAAATCGCACAGGTAGGCGATTCGACGCGGCGGGAAGGGCCCGGAACAAAAAATTAAAAATATAACACGCAAATAGATAAATAAAACAACCCCCATTTCGGCTCCAGTTAAAATTAAACTAACAATATTTTTTAGATGATTCTTTGAATGAATGTAAAGTATGTTTTCTTGTATGTAGAGGGAAATTTGAAATCGGTAGCATTAGCAGTTTCTGAATTAATCAGCTGTGATAGACAGACAAGCAGTCGCACTATAAGGGTTCCTTTTTAGGGTTCCGTTGCCAAATGGCAAAAAACGGAACCCTTATAGATTCGTCATGTCTGTCTCTCTGTCTGTCTGTCTGTCCGAGTATGTCACAGCTACTTTTCTCCGAAACTATAAGAGCTATGCTATTGAAGCTTGGTAACTAGATGTATTCTGTGAACCGCATTACGAGAGACACGTCCAAAGTGGTAAAACGTGTGTGTGTCCCCCCCCCGTAACTTCTAAAATAAGGGAATGATAAAACTAAAAAAAATATATGATGTAGATTACCATGTAAACTTCCACCGAAAATTGGTTTGAACGAGATCTAGTCAGTAGTTTTTTTTTAATACGTCATAAATCGTAAACCACAATTTACCTTTCATTCAGTCAACTCAAATTTAAAAATTAAAAAAAAAAACATTTAATTTCATAAACATAAACCTTATGCATAAACCGTGAATACCTGAAGGTTTGCACGGAACCCTCGGTGCGCGAGTCCGACTCACACTTGGCCGGTTTTTCATTTTGGTACCGTGACTTAAAAAGGGGCAATAGCCAGATTTGGCTCGCAGCTGTTATTAGTAGACAAAATATATTTTCACTATTGTTAGGTCAATCAACTAAGCATCAGGAAAAAGATAATCGGCAGTTAGCAGGTTTACGGTGACTTAGAGACATTTGATACCTAGTAAAGTATGATCAGAAAAATGGTCATGAAATGTATTTGCTCCGCGATGAAAACTAACTGTAACCAAAAAATCGGACATTAATTTCCCCAGACCTTTAGAGGATATTTTCTTCTCACTATCCCAGCAGTATTTTTGTCAGCTTTACAAGACACGGCTACACAAGCTACGCATTTCCAGTTTAAGCTGAACTCTCAATATATGGAAATCCGAAAAAATGCGAGATCAGTGTATACTGGAAATGCATAGCTTGGTGTGTAGCCTTGCGTACACTACATACGATTGTGGCCAACCAATTGATAAGCGAATAGGCTCGACTGGCTTTTCATAATGGTGAGCTGGTTGGTCCCTACGCTTATGTATGTAGAAGTGAATGTTGAGTGCGGCAAAAGAAGCATGAAAGCGGAATTAATGCTGGGGAAATGCGTTCTTTACGAAGTATATGTGGTGTGACTATGAATAATAGGCGGAGGAATGATTTCATAAGACAACAGTGTGAATTAAAGCAGATGCAGTGAGAAAAATGGATGGTTCGATCATGTTGAGAAGATGAATAAAGGACGGCTTACAAAAGGTAGGTATCTACAAGGAAGATGTGTGTGGAAACGCCTGGAGGGGACGCCCCATGAGGACATATAGTGACTTTATTGGTGATGTTCTTCAGAAAGGTCAGGTGTGTAGTACTGGTATAGAGCGTGCGTGTATGAACAGTTGTATGAACTTAAACGAGGCAAAAGGAGTAGTTTCTGCCTAGCACTATGGGAAAAAGGTGTGAGTTTATGTTTATGTTTAGCGCGGCTGAGATCATTAATGAAATAAATGTTTAGGTTTTTAAACGAGCTTAGATTATAATGAAAAACAAATGACAACTTTGGGCTGTGGATTGTCTGTTGTTTCTAGCTGCAGGTAAGTGTTGTTTAAGCTATAGACGCTGTAGTATCGTAATAAAGTTGAAAGGAATTTTTAATTTGATCCTGCATTCAGACATGGACCTAATATTTCTAGTTTCAAGGTATATATTTATCTAGGAGGTAGGCAGTACTTGTAGGTGGGTGTGTCTGGTCCAGATAAACAAAGAGCTGAAATGCACTTGCGCACAAACTACTTGCACGAATCGATTACAAATTTCGGACCGTGGTTCCGGTGTTGTAGCGGCCTGCTCGCTAAGCTAGTGTCTAGGAAACAACCTAGCTTCTGAGAAGTGATTTGTTTTAATAGCCTACCTGTCGAATCCACGTTACAGTCATCGCATATAAGTAAGTAAAGACGTTTTTCATTTATTGATATGATATGCCGTGTTTGACTGCTATTATTTTATCAGTGTTCCGAATGATCCATCATTTTTTATAACCATACTAAGTATGATGGCGGCAGCATGGTGGTGGTACGCTGATTCTTTCGTAGTTGAGAAATGATTTCATAAAGACTCCTGCAAACAGGCGTGACGCGACAACGCGACGTGACACTTGTAGAATTATTTTTTCATAAAGTTTGCAGAGTAATTGTTCTTTCTACGAAGGTCGCGTCGCGTCGCGCCTGTTTTCAGGAGCCTTAATTATGTATAAATTATAATATTAAAACATAATTCATAGCTAATTACTATTTAACTATCGTTACTATGTTTTCATAATGATTCTTGTGTAACCTGTCTATCTATCGTATTTTGATTTCTGCGAGTCTTTTTGAAAATATTTTTCGGCGTATTGTTTCGTCAGTTTACTTTCGTTTTAACTTATTGATTAAAGTTTGATCTCATGATGACTTATTGCTAGATAGGATATTAGGTCAACCATTTTAATGATTATATACTTAACTGTTATAAACAACTGCAACAACAACTTAATTAAACTTTATAACGTCACTTTTATTAATTGATTAAATTTCAGTGGACTCAGTTACATGTTGTTATAAAAATAAAACTTAATATTATAAAACTGTAATTTATAATTAATTATAATCACATATTAATAATTAAATAATCTGTCTAATAGAATGGACAATCGTAAATAGAGAAAGGTGTCTGGGATAGGAGGAATCTGAGTTATAAATCAGCCGGGTATCTTAGTTAAACCATTTAATAGTTTTTGATACTCATAAATCTGGGGGAAATGGTAAATTATATATTGACTGATATCTAATTTAATAAATATGATTTGGATTTCAGAAATGTCTGCCGAAGAGCTTCAACATCAGGTCAATGTCACCAGAAGGATTCGCACCGAAGAGTACGCTATGATGGATTACAAAGATGCTATCGAGGACCCTGGTTTCAGCTTCCGCAGTGAAGTCATCACTGCCTGGATGCACTGTTGCTGTGACGACTGTCTCGAGTACTTCGGTTACGGGGACCCTATCCAATGTATAGACCCATATCTAATGGATATCAGATTCTCTAACTGGAGCCAAAGTCATGTGGCTGCTAGCGAGACGGCTGCTGTGCGTATGATCGTGGAGTCTACTCCCTCAACGGGTGCTGATACAAATAATGACGAGCTAAGTGATGACGAGCAAAGTGATGATGAGCCGGAGCCAAAGCGACGTAAGCACTAAGCATACGTTCTATCTAGAACCGTACCTATTGCGTGTATTGTTTCTGTGGTTCTGTTATACGCTACGATTTCCGAGTTTTATTTACACAAAATCAAAATGTTAAGTTTGATTGAATTGTGTTGTTTTATTTTTAAGGTATCTTAGTAATTAATTTTAATTTGTAACAATAAAAGGCCTAGGAATGTTGGTAATTTTCTAGTACGACTGAGAAAGTAAGTTATTTTGAAGAAAAATTGAAAGTAACATGGATGCGTCTTATTATCTTTCCATATTACTCACACATTACTGTCTCATGAACTGCTGACTACTAAGATATTAAAGTGTGTGATGATAGTAAGTAACGATGACGATAATGATAATCCTTATGGTATTATAAGATGTTATTATTCTGTGAATTACTTTTTAAATGACACTGATTAAAGTCTAAACTTATAATATTGTGGAGAGAAAACATAGCATTCTTTCTATGTTTGTTTCTTACGCTTTCACGCGAAACCGGCTGAACGGATTTCGATGAATTTTGGTATACGGGTAGGCCATGACGTGTAATGCATAACTTTTTACAGCACATAAGATTCTTTTTATCCCAATATGCCTACAAGATTGAGACTTATACGGGTGAAACCAGTGGGTGGGCTAGTACTGAATAATTGAATGTAATTTAACGTATCACATTTTATTATGTATATCTTAAACAATTTTTATATTATAAATATACCATGCCGACTATTGTTCAGCTGTTATATTTAACTGTTATGTGTCATAAGTAACTTAATTTTGTAATAATTATCTAGTCATTTCATATTAAGACATTCATTCAATAATAGTGTTTGCCTGCCATTATATAAGGTACATTGTACAACATTTTACTATTCTGTACATCTTAGTATATGTACCTAAAATAAATAATAAATAAAATAAAATGTTTTTATTGCATCTACAAACATTGCATTTATAACATGAATTGAGGCAGCCCCAGTAAGTTACCGAAGTACTTGTGTTGGGGCTGTCTCGCTACTTCCCTTACAAATCTAACACAACAATGTTGAGACCACATACAGTGCAAAATCTCAAAATTAAAATAAAAGAAACTAAAGTAATATAAAATTTAAGAAAATAAAAATAAAAATGATAAAGGTGCATGCATATGGGTGCGTAGGTGTGGGAGTGAGTGTGTGAGGTGGTGTGTGGGTGTAATTGTGTATGTGTGGGTGTGGGAGTATGTGGGGGTGCGTGTATGTCTGGGGTGCATGTGTGCTTGCGTGTAGTGTTTGTGTATGTTTAGCCAGATCTGACAAGAATTTCCTCCGTTTCGTCATAAGTTAAGGTGTGAAGCCATTTAGTTATAGCTTGCTTGCAATCGTACAACGGTAGGGGGTATATGCGTAATTTTAGGTTAATTTTATTGTATATGTAGGCCGACTGTGTTACATATTGATGTCTGGCAAAAACTGTTCGGATTCCTGGGGAGTGAGCTACAATGTCTTTACGTCTTCTGTTTTGAGTAGTTGGGTCAAAAGGGATGGCCTTATGTAAAGTCAAGGTCACATTTAGAATGTATAATTTTCTGACTGATAGTAGGCTACTTTCGCTATAGAGAGTGGTTGTGGGAAACCTAAAAGGTTTAAAATACATAACCTTAATGACCGCTCGCTGAGCTCTTTCAAGATCGAGGAATTTCATTTTTGAAGTTCCACCCCATACCGCAATGCAATACGTTAGTACTGATTGTGTCAGGGCAATGTAGATCTTATTTAGAAGCTTCGCAGACATCAGGTGACGTAAGGTTTTGAAAATCCAGATAAACTTCCTAACTCTTGCCATAAGTATCTCAAATATAATTTTGTAATAATTATCTAGTCATTTCATATTAAGACATTCATTCAATAATAGTGTTTGCCTGCCATTATATAAGGTACATTGTACAACATTTTACTATTCTGTACATCTTAGTATATGTACCTAAAATCTATGTTAATAAATATTTCTTAGGTGAAGTGTAATGGTTACTATTTATGGGCTTAATCCGTGATGGATAGAACTGAAAGCCAGAACGAGCGGAGGCCTTTTGTCTTTTGTACTTATTTTTAAAACTCGAACATGTTTATTTTGTGAAGAGTTACCGAGGCAACTTGAGGGTGATTTTAATCCGGTTATTATTCAGTAATTTTGTATGCTAACAATATGGGTAACAGGAAAAATATAATTTATCAATAATGTAGAAGGTACCTAATCTTTGTGGATGTTTAGTCCCTTTTATACTATTAGGATTTTATAAACACTTTCTAGTCTTTTTATCTCGATGTATGTAAACCATTATATGACTTTTGTAGGTTTGATATTTTGTGACAACATTTAATATGTCATTCTTCCAATACGGTAATAAACGTTTTTCTATTAATATTTTCTTGTTTCTTAATTTTGTTAACTATGGATATATGCTGTTTATATTAGATTTACCATACCACTGCTAGACAAAATCCTATCCCCATGACTTCAAGTACTAATTTAGACCACTGAAGTTGAAGTTATAATAAACGACCAGGGTGTGATCATTTGTTTTGACTTCCACTTCAACTTTGTGGCCTTAAGAGCATTATCAGTAATCTGTGTTTTGGAACCCAGTGTGGTGTAGATACTATGGATCATCATAATCATCATCAATACAACCGAAAGACGTCCACTGCTGGACATAGGCCTACCCCAATTTGGGGGGTTTACGATAATCGCCACGCTCACAGGCGGGTTGGCGATCGACGTATGGTGGTAAAATACATAGAGAACGCTGCTGTCTATTTACTATGGATATAATAAGGAAAATAACTGTGTGTCTTGTTTCAAACTAATTACTTTTAAGGAATTAGTTAGTTGATTCTTCTTCTTCCCAGCGAAAGCACTAGGAAGTGGTGAAGGGTGGGCGTTTGTGGTGAAGGGCGGGCGTTTTGGGGGACTGTCTTATGTAACTTTGACGTTCTTAACCTGCTGAATCTCAGCCTAGTTTGAATAAATGACTTTTGATTTGATTTTGATTTTAACAGTGACAAATGTAATAAATGAAGTGATTGTACTATAGAAAAATAATCATGAAATATCACTGTTGATCCTTTACTAATTCTGAGATTATTATGCACTGCTTGATACTGATTTTTCTATTTCATTTAGGTACCTTATTCCCTTAACAACTGATTAAGGGTTGATTTTACCAAAAACACCTATCTTCTTCCCGGAGTAAAATTGTCAGTTCATGAAGATAAGGGAAAACTATAAAACATTCTACTACTTAAGATGCAATAAGAACAATTTGGTCCATTACGCCGTTAGCCAAAATTATCTCATGTACACATGATCAGGTCTAATAAAGATATATTTCTTAGGTAACGATGACCTAATTTTGCAGTCAGGACCGTTTCCAGATGGGTAAACTCATTGAAGATTGTCTATTGATATCATAATGATATTTATTTTATAGGTAATGTAGATACATGTCAGATTGTATAATGACCCTTACCAGGTTTTCTAATTAAATAAGTAATTAAAAATAATGTTGTAAAGCAAGCTTAATAAAGGCACACTATTCTACTAATGTAGAATGTTAAATTTAATTAATGGTTTACTAATCTTGGTGACTTTTATGTGTGAGTTATTTTGTTATGAACAGGTATAAAGTTGGAAGAAAGCGATAAGGTCGCCCATTGTATGTTTTTAGTGTTAAATGTTTTTGTTGTTGTTATAGTATTTTGCGGTGTACAATAAAACGTATAAATAACGGTCATGTCATTCAAGATTAATTTATGAGCAATAAATAGAACAATATATTTGTAAGCAAAACCACTGAAAGGTTGGTCTAGATCATCACATCAAGGAGAGTAGTACAGTTAGTTTAGACAATTAATATTTTCATTGAAGCTTGTTTCATAATCACCATCAATTTAAAATACCTATCTTAATATATATAAATTTCGCGTCACGTTGTTTGTCCGGGAGGGACTCCTAAACTTCTTAACCGATTTTAATAAAATTTGCACACCGTGTGCGGTTTGATCCAACTTAAAAGATAGGATAGCTTACATCTCAATTTATAGTCGCAATATAATTTTATTGCAAATTATTTTTTTATTATTTGACAGTCACAATTATCTGTTAGCCACAAACGATTTAAGCAAAAATTTTGACGCGGACGATGTCGCAGACAGAAGTTAGTTATTTATATGCCTGAAATGTGCCAGATTGATGGCGATAGGCTCACCCCCTATTACATGGGAATTAAACATAACTGAAGAAATGTGGGTATAGTATTAATACACCTCTGCCCAACACTTAGGAAAAGCAACGCGTTATGTTATTTTTAATATATAATCAAGTATGGGAAAGTCTAGGAGAACATCTGTGGTAGTGTAAGATTCAGCTTTGGATAGAGTGGAGTGTAGGTATCGTAATACCCAGTAACTAGGGTTTTACAGGTCAGACAGAACACTCCATATAACATACTGGTTATCAGCTCTGATTGGCCTAGGAGCTGGCTCCAACATAGTTGGGAAAAGGCTAGGCAGATGATAATATGGGTCGATTGTAGAATGCTACCTTCATAATAGTATAGAATTGAAGGATAGAAATAATTCCTAATTCAATGTCTGCAAGTATACATAACATAGTATACACTACTATTATTACCTTTCCTTTCTCTTTGCTTTTTGCAGAGACAGGTACAAGGGTAAGCTTTCTGTGCGTGTGTATGTGTAAGTACCAGGCCACTCAGAAAGTACTGCGAAAAAAGTTTTTTTGTATGAGAGATAGTTTATAACTGGCCAAGTTATAAACTATTATAAAAATAATGATTATTTATAAGTAAAAATAGGTACGATCCAAATTCAAAATTTCCCTCCACATTTTTTGCGAGCTAATTAAATTATCGTGTCTTATTGGAAAATGGATTTGCGCCGGGAACATTTTCGCTATGATTTTTTACGATTTCAAGTGTCGTCTGAAACCGGACGAATCATACGATAGACTTCAAATTGCATTCATGGATGAAGGCCCTTCCAAGGCAACTGTGTATCGTTTGTATAACGAATTCAAACGTGGTCGACGAACTTTGGGGGATGAAGAAAGAAGTGGTCGCCCTTTGACGGCTGTTACGGAGGAAAACGTGCTAGCAGTGAAAAATTTAATCCAAGACAATAGGTGAATTACGTATCAGGATATTCCACACATACTGCCGATTGGATCGGGAAGCCTTTACGAGATTCTACACGTGCATCTTCGCGTGAGGAGGATAGTTTCACGCTGGGTGCCGCACAACCTCACCGACGCACTATGGGCCAGAACCGTGCGTACCGTCTCAAAAATAGGTTTTCATAATGTTTGATATTGAATATTTCGTTAATGCGCACGTCTAACTAAATGTCCAATGCATATTATGTAGAAGTTTAAATCCATTATTTCTAATGTTTTACTATTAGACTAAGGCTTGCAAGTTGACGGTTAAAATTATGAGAATTATGTAAAACACAATTCCTCCAGTTCGCATGGTCATATTTTCATTAATTTCACAGAAATGTGTAAATGTGATATATGGTTAGAATCGTTAGGAAGTACTCTAATTAAAAATAATTTAAGTAAAGCTTTTTGTGAAAACTGGAAAGGTATAGAATTTTTATTTCGGGGCCTAATATTTTAACTTTATTAGAAACTTCAAATAGACTTTTGACAGTTAGCCGTGTCTACCCATGACGTAATTTTGGTAGTGTTACGTAGAGAAACTTATACAGAAGTCAGGGCAAAAAAAAAAATCTGCCCGAATCTGCCCCCCTTGAAATGAATCGAAAAATCCCAGATGGGGGAAAATACAAAATATTTCAAAAAATATTTCAAATCTTAATACATGGGGAAAGTATAATTAGATACTTTGCTGTTCTGCCTATTGGTAATTTATCTGAAGATGCCCAAGAATCTCGAAACAAAGATTACAAAAAATTCAGATTGTATCACGCAAGAAAATGCTCTAGATCAGTAACGAATCAAGACGTATTTCATAGTCTCCTATTTAGGTACATCAGATCCTTATCTATCAAGTATTAGAAAACCATCAGTGACTATTTCCAAGAAATTGTTCGACGAAGCCAAGAACCTCTTAGATATTTAAGTAGAAGTAGGTATTACATTAATAAAAAAATATATTTTTGGAATTAATTATAATATTATATTATTGTTATTTAATTGAATTTTAGATTTATATATAATAAAAAAATATATTAAACAGTAGTAATATGATAAAACTGTAAAATTGTAATTGAATAAGCTAAACAAACTATTGTTTAATATTAAAAAAATACATTTCTATTTTTGTTTTATTTTTTAAATATTTTAAATTCAACATTTGACAAAACATGTTTCATAATTGGATTGTATATACATTCGAGATACTATGTGCCAAATTTGAGCTATTTATTTCAATGAACATAAAAGTTACAGATTTTTGAGACGGTACGCACGGATCTGGCCCATAGTGCGACGCTCAGAAGCAGGCCCGCGTAGAATGGTGCCGTGATATGATAAACAAATTTGAAGCAGGCTCGTCTCGGCGTGTTTACGACATTATTACAGGTGATGAGTCCTGGATTCGCTTCGTTTCTGGATCGTATTGATAAATACGATCCAGAAACGAAGCGCCCCGTCGACGGTTTGGGTGTTTGAAAACGAATCAACGCCTACCAAAGTGAAGCGATCTAGAAGCGGGGGGAAGATTTTATTCGCGAGTTTTTTTAATTTGATTGGCTACTTGGTGTCCATCCCTTTACGGAAACAAAAAAAAAGAAGCATCAACGCTGAATGGTGTACTACCAAAAGCTTGGCAGAAATTTTCTCTGTTGTGAGCAAAAAGCGACCAAACAGGGCTCCACGGGCTACTGCTCCACCACGACAACGCACCCACGCACACCCCGCTCAAAACGAGGGATTTCTTGGACAGCACGCCGGTAAAACTTTTGGATCACCCTCCTTACAGTCCTGATCTAGCACCGTGTGACTTCTTTTTATTCCCACAAATAATAAATCTGCTCAAAGGGATACAATTTTCGTCGCCGGAAGATGGGCTGTCAGCGTTCGAGCAGGCTGTAAACGATGTGACTGCGGCGGACTGGAAAAAGTGTTTCGAAAACTGGTTCAGACGCATGAAACTTTGCATAGGGGCTAGTGGAGAGTATTTTGAAAAGATTTAATAAAAAAATATTTACCTATAGAACACTTCTTTTTATTTTCGCAAAACTTTCTGAGTGACCCATGTATTATAAAATACAATGACGGTTTTCAGTTAGTACTTATGGTGTAGCCTTATTACTAGGCGCTAAAGTTTTGATAACCAAGACTTGATGTCTGTGTGCTGGTGTGGGTGATTAAGGTCAAAATGTATGGTCGAACAAAATTAAACAACTGATTTTGTTTAACTATTATTAAAATTTATTTAATCACAAAACTGGGACTATTATAATTGGATCGAAAACAATTTACTAATATTAAATAAAAAGTGAATAGAAATATTCATTTTCTCTTCTTTTTGCCCATATTTAAAATGTGTAAATTATTCTTTTAATAATATCTAGGATTTTATAAAATACCTGGGGTAGTAATGGACGATACATTTTTTTAAACAATACATCGAATGCATAGTTAAAAGAGTAGTACACATATGTACCTACGTTTAAAAACAATTCGAACATTAGTAGATTTAAAATTAATTATACAATTTTTTATGGCCCTGTGTCGATCCAAAATTTTTTATAAACTTATTCAGATACTTTGATACAAATATGTAGATACGGATATGTAAATAACGATTGGTCGGTACAAATACCTCAACTGGCAACTATCTACGGTAAAAAACGTATAATAATAAAAGTTCAGTTATTAAAAACGAGAGAGGTATTATAAAACAGTAGTAAAAGAGAATAATCCACAGTAAACTCTCCGATATATGATAAAGAACCATAAATAAAATGAGCACGGGAACACTTATTCGAACCGTTGTGGCGAACTAACAAAACTGGTGGAGGAGATCAGTCTCTCCTCTGCCTTGCAGAAGAGGATCCTGGACTGGAAACTGGTTGCTGCCTCGTCAGCCTCGACCTCGGTTGTAGCCAATTTCAGCCACAGGAAGCGACGGGAAGATTTATATTCTAGCAGCCAAATTAAAAAGATGAACTGTAGAACTGATCGAAGGTCTTGTCAAAAAGGTAAGTATTTGCTGTGATTACTAGCACTGGCCTCCAAACTGGACGAGCTACGGCTGGGCGGTTACAAGTGATTAATATATCAAGAAAGTAATGATTTTGTCTCGTTACTTTCTATAAAACGACAAATGACGCTTGTCCACATCAACAGTGCGTCACGGGATTCTACTCTGTGATTGGTGTACCCGAATACTGTGAATGATTAAATAGAACATACTGAAAGCATAATCCAGAAGAGAGAGAGAAACAATAATTTTTCTGCGAGAGTAGAGCCTGGAACACGGAAGGATGGCTGAACGCCTCTATGGTTAGCTTTCGAAATATCATCTCACATTAGATTAGTTACTAAATATAAAACGAAAAACCGTCATTTGTTTATCGTAATAATCTAAGTAAATAAATTCCTTGAAATGAAAACTGAAAATTAAATACTAAATTTTTCGTGTCGGTCAATAAGGGTTGACCGGTGTTTGCAGCTCAAAGCGGCGCCCCGAACAAAGACGAGTACGGGATGAGGGTCTAAATTCAGTACTTTAAACGTAGTTCTCTATTTCGCCGCCTCCCGAGATAAATTGGCACAAATAGAGCAGTCCCAATATCGCACGCGGAGAAGTTACGATTCGACTCGGCGGTAATTAATTCGCCTCTCGGTAAGTGAGAAATGAAAATCCTACACCATTTTTGTTGAAAAATATCCGTTTCTTTATTTAAAACCTCCTAATAAAATAAAATGATGATTTAAAACATTAAATATTATCTAAAAAAATCTAGGTACTATGAAATGAAATATTTAGAAATTTATTAAAAATATGATAATAACGCTCATGGTTAATTGCGTTATAAATATAATACAAAACTTGTGTTAAAACTTATCTCTCTTCTATTTTAAATAAGACTTTAATCAAGTTTCAGTACGATTACCACACCTCACTTCCCATTTCTACCATTTGATTGCAGGGTGAGTAATGAAAAGACCCTAACTTTCAACTTGAAATGGACAGAATATAAGTGGACACACGAAACTTTGGTTTATTGGTTATTTCAAAGTAATTTACACAGCGCGGCAGCGTGGGGATTCGATATTCAGTTTACTTAGGTTTTCGTTTAGTTACTGCTGTTTCAGAGTTTATTTTTCGCATTTCAGCATTAGGTAGGTATGGTATTTGAGCTACGAATGCATGATTTCGACTTTCTAAGTCCAATTTCTTAGACTGAATTGCATTTCAACATACTTTTACACAAAAAAAATAAGGAATTATAAGGTAGTAAATACAAATTGAAGAACTAGTAAGTCTTCGGGTATCTCACCGTTTTTCATTTTATTTCAATGAAAATTCGCATCTCACAAAATTTTCTCTTGTCTGGATTTTTTTATAAGATATCTAGGAACACAAATGCTTAAAAACATTGATCAGATATGCGAATAATTTAACTTTAGCGTATCTCAAACTGTGTCTATGATACTAAACGCGAAGAAATAATATTCTTAAAACATTCACCTTTTCACAAAGGTTCATGGAGATTTCAATTTATGGAAGAAGGTGACGTGACGTGCCGACCCCAAATGTAAATGGCACAAGAACCTGACCTTGTGCTCGTGACGCGCTCCAGCTGAGGAGAATGACACAAACCTTGAATATTTAAATATTACTCAGACAAACTTGTTACATATTTCATATTATTGACAAAGGTAGATAGACCGAGAGCCACTGAAATCTAATTAGTAGTGCCTTTTCGCCTGATGCGCATACTGGCGATTTTTACCAAAACCAGTTGTTATGTTTTATATACTTGTACATATTTTTCGTTTTTATATACTTGTACATATGTTAATTTTCTGTCTGGGTCCTGTCCGAGTCTTGGCTCCTGCAGATTCACTAGATACGGACGTTTAAAGTGACTCCGATATCATATCACGTCTGTTCCGAGGATGATTTCAGCACTCATATTGAATATAAGATCACTTAATGTCATTGCTTCAGCCATCGATATTCTTTGTAAAATTATTGGTATAGAAAAATCACCACGCAGTCCATGTCTATCGGACGCGTCACCCGCTTTCAAATATCTAGCATCAATCTTCAGTTACACGGTGCCGTTCAATAAATAGGTACCATAATTATGTTGAAGCCACAATAAAAGGTGGATCGTAATTTGTTACTTACTTGCATGTAAATGGCATTAGTGCTTACTAGTAAGTAATTGTAAAAGCAAAATAACAAATATCAGAAGTTTCTTTAAATAGCGACACTTGTTATGTTCAAACAGTTGTTAATACTACTTAGTTACAATATTTATTACGTATTTAAGGATATGTTAAAACTTTGGAAGATTCATTTTTATTACGATTTTGGCAGATTTTTTAATGAGTTCGCCACACTGAAGGACCTCTCCCACTGTGGATCGATACATAGTGTCTGGTTCTTTCCGGATGCGGAGCGCCCCTCGTTAACAGCGTGTTGTGTCGTGAGCCAACATTTTCATCTTTCTGGATTAAATAATCACGTGTACGGGTCACGAGACTATTCTGAGGTAGGTGACATTAAAATTCTTAATCAGAAACGTAGGAAGATTGGGTGTTGCACGTAATCTATAAGATCGTAATGAGGTCCTGTGTGGATCATACAGTCTCCATATTGTAAGCTCATAAAAGCATCATTTTATTATTTCTTACACAATAAATATTTATGACCATAAATTTATTTCGTTGGATATTTGATTATGATCCTTACACAAAATTAAGACCGTTAAATGTGTGAAATGAATATGTAAAAACTATTTTTTTTTTATGGCCAACTTGTATATGAACAAAAAACGAGTTATACCAAATGTATCCATGAAAAAGAGCTTTTCCAAGACAGATTTCCTGTATTCCGTAAGGATACGAGGCCAATTAAAAAAAAAGATGGCCTGCGTTGTCGACTGCGTACTACGCAGTCACAGTATTGATTTTACTGAACTCAAAATTAAGTTTGTATTTCACAATGTATCTGAAAAGGACTATTTAAAACTAAATAATTCCTGCGTGGGTTATTGAAAAACGATTGGTTGAGTAGGTATGGCGATTTGCCGACGCCCTTAACGCATGGACGCCATTGTTGAACGGATATTGTGTACCGTTTACACCACACCATTACAATTTTCTTCGATATAGTGATAATAGTTTCACTTCTAGACATACGGACACATCACAGACGGCCATGACAAGATAAAAATGTGATCTGATTTGCCATTAGGCTACAAATCTCTAAAATAAACTCAATTTTCTGGAACAAAGATGAACGTAGCACTTGATCCAATTTATCTATATATATAAATTAATCCCTATTTCCCTTGGGTACGCCATCACGCGTGAACGGCTGGACCGTTTTCACTTTTTTTTTTGTTGTTGTTGTGGTTGTAATTGTCAGGAGAAGGTTCTTATGAAAGAAAAAAATTAAAAAATTGCGCGGTAAATTAGAAAATTTAAGAACACTTATTTAAGAATACTTAACAACCATATAATAGGACAATGTAAAATTTTTTAATGTAACATTATGACATTTGACATAGAATTGACAGAATGCGTGCTCAAGTATCATCAAAGAGACAGGACAATGTCTGTCGGGTCAGCTTGTCATTAATAAAAATAGACATAGAAGAATAGTTGTCAAGTATTACTCTCATTTGAGAACGCTATTGTTCTATATACTTAGTTCTTACAACTTTTTATTAATACACTAACTTGTTTATCTAACCTATTTAAAAATCACTCTTTCTTTTTTTGTATTTTAATTGCTGCCATACCGTTAATTCGGGTGCATCAAAAATTTGGCAACTTATCACTAGCATTTAAGCATAGGCGTAATATACAAAAAAAATCTAAATATAATATACGGAATGGAGTCGCAGACAAAAGCTAGAGCATAAATAAAAAAAAAATAACAGTATATGAAACGCAAGGCTTGATTAGATTGTCCTTATTTGTCCCGCACGCGTAGCATGACCACCACAGGAATTGACAAACAATAGACAAACAGAAGGCCAATTCTAATCATTAAAAACGTTCAAAATTTAGTTGAGCAATGTCAAAAATGGGTATAAGTTCCTTGGTCCAAAATGAAGAAAAGAAATGTCATCTTATTTAGAACTAGCTTTTTGCCAGCGGCTTCGCCCGCGTGGAGGTCGGAAATTATCCCGCAGGAACATAGTACCGGGATAAAAAGTACTCTATGTGTTATTCCAGGTTATAAACTATCTGTGTGCCAAATTTCATCTAAATCGGTTCAGTAGTTTTTGCGTGAAAGAGGAACAAACATCCATACATCTATACATCCATACATACAAACTTTCGCGTTTATAATATTAGTAGGATATACAATTTGATCATAGTTTATTGTTTGTAGAGGTGGAAGTGCTCATGTTGCGCGTGTTGAGCACACTTTTTGGAACAAATTGTCATTTGATATAATTTTAACAATGAATTTGTATCTTATTCCAGGACGAGGTCGGTGTGAGGCAGCTGGAAGCAGTTGGTCGGCAGATGTCAGGTGATAATTTTGAATCGTTGAAAGAACTAACGGAAGTCATGAATAAGCACAACGAGGTTGTTAAAATGAAGATTGTGGGGATGACGGCATGCGGTGACGAGCACGACCCCATGTTTATCGTATCCGTTACCAAGAAAGATCCAGAGACGGCTGATGGGTCCCAGGAGCCGGGACAGGATCAGGAGATGGCACCAACTCAGGACAATGGACAGGTTCAAAAGATGGCTACAACCCCGGACCACGAACAGGTTCAGGGGATGGCTACAACCCCGGAGCACGAACAGGTTCAGGGGATGGCGATAACCCCGGAGCACGGACCCGTTCAGGGGATGGCTCCAACCCCGGAGCATGTTCAGGTTCAGGGGATGGCTACGAACCCAGAGCACGGAGAGGTCCAGGAGATTGCTACAACGCAGGACAATGGACAGGATCATAAGACCGCTGAGGCCCAAGGCAATGGGCAGGATCTGCAAACTACTGAAGTCCAGGACATGGGACAGGATCTGGAAACGGCTCAAGCTCCCGACGAGGACCAGGAGTCAGCCAAATACCAAGACATGGGGCAGGATCAGGAGATACCGAAGGCCCTGGTCAAGGAGCAGAAGCCGGTAGAAATCCAGGACAAGGGGCAGGAGCAGGACGCCGATAATGCCGAGAACAAGGGCCAAGCTCAAGACACACCTAAAGCCCAAGACCATGGAAGGGACCAGGAGAATAATAAACCCAAGGGGAAGGGAAAGGCCCAGGAGCCGGGTAGAGCTCAGGCCAAGGTAAAGAACACAGAGAAGGGGAAATCCCAGAACAAGGAAAAGGACCAGGAGACCGCTATAGCCACGGACAAGAAAAAGGTTAAAACTGAGAACAAAGGAAAGGATCAGAAAAAGGTTAAGAACGTAGACAAGGGCAAGGGTCCAGGCAAGGGTAAAGGCCAAGGTAAGGGCGGTAATGTCCAGCAGCCCAAACCCTAAAATAACTAAGCTTAGTTGTTGCGTTACAACATCGTTCATTGGTTCATTTATTTGCGGAATTCTATCTTTGTATCCTTATCGTGTGTCTCTTTCTTAAGTTGTGTCATGATAAATGGACAACAATGACAACAGAATGGAAATCATATCACTGTCAGCCATTCGTGTCACATTACTGTCACACCTGAACATTTCTAGTTGCAATCAAATCAAGGTCTTTCCAAGTAAGTAATGCCACTAAATTGAATTGAATTAATTTAATGTACATATGTTATTTTTATATTAGTTTTCGGTAATATAATATTTTACCAAAAAGTTATGTAAATGCAATCAAATCAAGTTATTTCTAAGTAATGCCACTAAATTGAATTGAATTAATTGAATGTACATATGTTATTTTCACATTAGTGTTTCGGTTATATAATATTTTAACAAAAAAACATGTAAATATCAGTAAACAAATTGTGTTTAAGAAGTATAACTTTTTTGTATTTGGTAGCTTTTGAATTTTATAAGGATTAATTTTAATTACAAGGATGTCCTTTGATATGACTGTGTACACTCCTTTTACTTAAATGTGCTTTATGTGTGGTAGATGAATTAGTAAATAAAAAATACAAAAAGCAAGTCTTATTTTAATTCACCTGCTTCGTTAATAAATGTCCTCAAAGTTTGTCAACATACATGCACGTGTGACTGGTCTGTTGGAATACATCTTGACTATGGGCCTAACTAGTACATACGGCTACACATCAACCTATACATTTCCAGTTTTAGCTGAGCTCGCATTGTTTACATATGCCGTACAATGAGAAGTCAGCTTATAGTGGAAGTGTATACCTTAATGTGTAGAAGCGTGTACCCGCTAACATTACACTAATTGCATTTCAGAATTATAGACAGCCTATGCTGGATGCCTACAATTTTGAAACACATATAGAAGAAAGATACATAGAGAAGTTAATGGCAGCATTCAATTCTGAGTCCATAATTGCGTAAAAATAATGTTGTACGCCTCAAAAAACCTTTGAAAGCACATAATTATTCAAAACTACACGTATAAGGCTTACTTAGTAAGCAGTAACTTACTTACTGAAGGTTCTACATAATGATATATTATCATAAAATAAAGATGCGTGGTAGCTCAGAACTATATTCAAAGTGAAAATCTCCTGGCATTCAATTATGTAGGTTGATCTATAGAGCGATGAAACATCGTCGTAACGTTTTAATATAACTATGAGGTACATTGAATTAGGGATCATTCAACAATTACGTGATCACCGAAGGGGGGGGGGGGTCGGGTGCTTGTATATACATCTGGATTATTTGGGGGGGGGGGGGGAGAGAATCCATGATTACGTCATCATTTATATAACTAAATATTTAAATAGAGAGAGAGAGTTGATTTCATTTCGTCGTTTCAATGAAGACTAATGAAACTATCTATTTTATTGATTTTACTTTATAGTTCTTACCTTTTGCATTTTGACAAATGACACACCCTCTTCCCAAATTTAGGTCATTTAAGACCCAGAAAAACAACTACTTATTTTTCTTATGTTTAAGCTAATAAATAGTTTTCTTATGTTGCCCGTATCAAAGCCTGACTAACATGACATGCTCGCAATAGTCATTTTATCCTTTTTTTTTAATTTAAGAACTTCTACGATCGGCGAGAAGGTTATTTGTTTTACCTAAAAATATGTAGAAAATATATCGAGTATTTTTTTTAAATCGACCACTTTATACTTGCAGCTGAAGGCGGCGTCGCAAACAAAGACAAATACAGAATCAGTGTCAAAATTCAGTACATTAGTTAGTTCCTTATCTCGTCACCTGAATAGATAATTTGGCATCCATAAACCATTTGTTATGATCAACACTTAGTCTTTTGAACCCGCATCGAAACCAAGTGGTTTCGATTCGGGTTTGACTCAATGTTAATTTTAATAGAAGGATTAAAACTGCTCGTTTCTTTGATATTTATCTTTGTTTAAACTGTACTGTGATTTTAAACTGTTTATAATGACATATTAACACCAAAAGACATTAAAAAAAATACAATAAGTATACTCGACTTGAGATATTTCGATAACATCAGGTTCACACTTTTCGATGTTAGTTGATCATCTGCAAAATCAAAAGCTATTTGAACCTTGTGAAACGACTTCCAATCAAATAAAATTTTAAATCCATTGTATTTTTGACGAACAACAAAAACTGTTGCACTGACATCGAACCATGTGAACCCGGTATAACAATTTTTTTTAAAGCCATTACACTTTTTGTGTTGTTTTCAAAATCCACAATATACCCATTTATTTTAATAAGGTTTTCAATAATTTACTTAAACAAATATTATAGTTAAAAGATGAGGTGGTTGTAATATTATGTTTTAGTAAGACTTCCACACTCATTCCAATTTCTATCAGTCTGGCCTGTTAGTCTAGTGGTTAGTGTCCCTGACTGCTAAGACTGAGGTCGTGGGTTCGATTCCCACCCAGGACAAATCTTTATGTGATGAGCACAATCATTTGTTCTGTGTCTGGGTGTAATTTATCTATAATATGTATGTATTTAGAAATATATAAGTATATTTATCAGTTGCCTAGTTGCCATTGTACAGGCTCTGCCTAGTTTGGGATCAGTTAATGGTGTGTTGGTTGTCCTAAGATATTTATTTAATTATTTACCAGTTGCTGGCAGGGTATGACAGCTAAAATCGACTCCGATTTTTATTTCAAGATGATATTTAAAGCGGCCTAAATATTTTAAATAAACCCAACAGTTATTTATCTATAGGTATAATATTATCAGCCTATATTGGTCCTACTACAAGGACACAGGCCGTTTCTCGGAGCAAAGGAGTGGGCCATAAACCTTCACGTGTGCCCGGTCGCGGGCTATTATCTAAATAGCAAGGACAAATAATATTCTATTATATTCTATCTTTTTAGGATTTCTTACGTATTTGTACATTTCGAAATCATGTTCTAGACTCAGCTTCTAGACTAGATTATAATAAGTTTAATTACGATATTATTAGGGAAGTTCATTAGGGTAAACAGACTTAGCACTTATGTTGATATTTCAATCAACTCAGCCTATCGCAGTCCACTGCTGGACATAAGCCTCTCCCATGCTGCGCCACAACACCCTGTCTTCCGCATCCAGTCTGTTCCAGCCACCTTTTTGAGGTCGTCGGTCCATCTAGCTGGGGGGCGTCCCACACTACGCTTGCCAATACGCGGTCTCCTCTCCAGGACTGACTCCAGTTGATATTTAGCTTACAAATAAAAATAAAAAAACGATTTTCGACTGAGCAAATCGTTATAAACGTAAATTCTGTCTTACCAAGGGGTATCGTATTCCAAGTACTTGGGTTGTGGAGGTTAGATAGGCAGTCGCTCCATATAAAATAGTGGTACTCGGCTGCATTCGGTTAGACTGGAAGCCGACCCCAAAAATAGTTATGTAATATGTTAGAACAACCAACACACCGTTATCTGATCCCAAACTAGGCAAAGCCTAGTTGGGATCAGATAACGGTGTGTTAATAAATACCTGTTAGTCTAGTGGTTAGTGACCCTGACTGCTAAGACAGGTCGTGGGTTCGATTCCCAACCAGGACGAATCTTTGTGTGATGAGCACACTCATTTGTTCTGTGTCTGGGTGTAATTTATCCATAATATGTATGTATTTAAAATTATATAAGTATATTTATCAGTTGTCTGGTTACCATAGTACAGGCACTGCCTAGTTTGGGATCAGATAGCGGTGTGTTGGTTGTCCTAAGATATTATTAGATATTATTATTAGATTATCTAGTGCCGTTTTAACCGACTTAAAAAAGAGGAGTTTCTATGTTTCGACCGTACATTTTTAAATCTATTTTCACCGTTTACTCGGCCAACTGTAGACCGAATTCAAAAAATATTTTTAATAGACAGGGCTATATCCCATATAAATTTTAATTACTTTGCTTTGGTAGTTTTTCCGTTAACTTCTATAATGCTGATTTAATCCACTGTGTTTAGTGTGATGATATTCTAATACTGCTTTGACTGCTATTGACTTGGCCAGTAGTGGTATTCGAATTAGTGCGAGGTAGATACCATAACTAAAAAAGGAAATTAAAAAGCTAATAAACACGTTTCCTGAGAAAACCAAACTAAAAAGTAGAAAATAATGGAAAAAAAAGTGTGGGGTGCTTTTTAAGTTATTTTTTATTGATATCAGGCACCCCACGCATTTTTCCATTATTTTCTACTTTTTAGTTTGGTTTTCTATGGAAGCGTTTTTTTTAGTTTTTTTAAACTATTATTTATTTTCTATTTTTAGGGTGTTTCGAATTTTGAGACGTATATCAGCGTAGTTTGTGACGTATGTCAGCGTAGTTTTCGAAGACAGTTTTTTTGCTGTCCTGGTAACCCTGGCAAGGATAATGGCACAAATTTATGAAATTATAGTATTGTTATCGGTTTTTGACAGGTGTGCAAAGTTTGAATGAAATCTGGTCATTTAAAGTGGGTCAAAATCGCGCAATAAGGAGTTGGTTACAAAGAAACATACAAACATACTAACATACAAACATACAAGTGAAGCTAATATAAAGCGTGGAAAAATAAAAACATTTAGCAAAAGATAAAACAACCGATTTCCACTTCCAAAAAAACACTACAAAGTGAAAAATAACTTTAATCTCGGAAGTCTTTGAATTTGTATTTTAGTTTTTTTTTGCCACTGACTACCGAAACTAAAGTAATGAAAAAAAGAAAGAAAACTAGCTAGTGTTTTTGGAAGTCGGCTGTTTTTTGTTTTTGCTACTAGTTTTACTGTAATCGATTCTTGTCATAAAAAAACCCCTGGAACTATGTAGGTGCATAGTAACTATCAGCGTTTTGTTTAATTGTGTAGGAGGTGTACCTACATAATTAAACAAAACGCTGATGCACAATGGCACCTCATATGCCATCGATGCGAATGATTGCCGGGTAATTGTATGCTTACTGTGTTATTTTTTATTTCCTTTTGTTATTTTGATTTTGTTAGTCCTTTTATGTGTCGAAATTCGCAAAGAGAAAGCTATGCAATTTAGTTTACCAAGTAAAAATAAATTTGCAAAAAAAGTCATGTCATCTGCCGAGCATTAAAATCAACCATATTAAAAAATCTTGGCTATTTTCAAACTGGATGGTGTTTACTGCATGAAATCTAACACACATTCATCTCAGGTCCGGTGTAGCTTCTATAGGAATTGAGCAATTGTTCTTTGATTTTATGGCCACTCTTTTTGACCTTGATATTGATGAAAGTTGTTACGGAATTGGCGGAAAAATTACTTAATCATTATTGCCAATTCCGTGATAACTTTCCTGTTTTATAGGCAAAATGTCTGTGTGGTGCCGGACGTAAAGAACAGCATCACCCCATCTCTTCCCGTGGGTGTCATTAAAGGCGACAAGGGACATAGTAGAGAATGGGCAACAGCGTTCTCTATTCATTTTACCAGCATACTGCGATCGTCAACCCGCCTGCCAAGGGTGGTGATTTTGGCAAAGCCCCCTAAAATGGGGGAGGCCTATGTCCAGCAGTGGACGTCTTGCTATTGATGATGATGAGGCAAAATGTTGTAAAATGGAATAAGTGTAAGCGTTTCGAGGCGAGTGCAAGGGTTCGGAAAAAGTACTTGATCCTTTATCGATTCGAATAACAGACATATTTAAGATTAACGTCTTGGTCAGTTAGGGGCTTATTATGATCTGCTAGTGCTCCATGATGATTATTGTTGCGATTCTTCGAAATTTTACACGGCTCGTATAATGCCGATAAAGTTTCGCTGAATTTATGTCACAGTAAAGTCGCGAGAGACAAAGCTGTCTTCATTTTCTTTAAATGTACCTCCTGATTTAAATGACTAGTTGGTTTTACTAATAAGCCAGCTTTTTTTAAATCTGACCGCGTTTAAAAATGGTGGGTAAGTAAGTCACACTATTTGATGCAGAAATATTGAAACCATAGTAACAAAATGTTCTCAAAGGCTTTGTTTTTTATTTTTATTTTGGTAGATTATGATTCGAGTTGGTACCCAGCACAAACCAGTGTGGCCACTGCCTACATATTTCGTTGGTAACACAGACTAAAGCTGCTGTAGACGTGTGACGCGTCGCCATTGGATCAATATCTATGGAGACATGTAGCTTCTCGAGCCGGGCGAAGACGCCCGGTAAATAATTTTTGACGGCGGCTACGTCAACCGGCCCGTGCTCCTGCGGTTGTGGTGAGGTCAGTATAATCTAGTCTGGATCAAAAACATAGAAAATAATCTTGTCTTTGGACATCTTAGTCTGGATTCCTAATGCCATACCTACAAAGTTCAAAGTTAGGTAACCTAGTCAGATGTGATTAGGAGAGTTAAGTGTCCTCATGTATACCTGTAACTTTGTCGTTAAATTGTCCAGGTAGATAGTTATGTAAGGAACCCCTTGACTTGTCCGATATGGCGTCAGCTGGTCTATCAAATATACCGCTCGGGGCGTGTGATGAAAATAAATTACCTCGAGAAAATATTCTTTTGTCGTTAAAATTTATGGCTTTGATTCATAAAGAACGTGTTCTTCTTGGTATAATTTGGTTGCAATGTGTTTTAAAATTACTTTCCTCATTTTTTATGGATAGCGAAACAGTGGCTTGATTCTTTAATAAAAAATAACTGATAGTGTCATGCCTTTTTTATCTGAAACTTAAGACAGTCATGTTGATAGGATATTCTCATCTATTCCTGAGAAACTTAAAAATAAAATTTAATTTAATTTTAAATTTACTATTCTAATTTCTGTTATTTTAACAGTGGGTTTGTATCTAATTCCAGGAGGAATACTGCTCGAATGATTATGAAGAGGATGGATTGCGAGGCTGGGAGAAAAATGCAAATTGATAAAACAAAAGAATTGACGGATGAGAAGAGACGGCGATCACCGGGCATGCTATGCGCGGTGATCGCCGGGTAGTTCTCGGGTGTAGACAACGACGACCCCATGTACATCGCGACGGCAACTTGCCAGGACGTTGACAAGTCCGACGATGACCAGTGGGCTAAAATCGACGAGGACTAAGCTTCGTTGGTGCCCTTCGACACCATTCCTTGTTCATTTATTTGCCTTTGTATTCCGTCCTTCTATCTTTATCGTCTGTACCTTCTCTTCAAATTGTGTCATGAACAACGGACAGCAATAACAACAGAATGGAAACTATATCAGTGTCGGCCATTCGTTCATTTTAATGTCACACATATCGTGTTGCAAATCAAAGTCTTTCCAAGTTAATGTTCAAAATAAGTGTAATTGAAATTTTGCTGTTTTAAGTATTGTTGAAAAAATTTCAAATAAGACAGATGTATTGACCAAAAAGATGAGAAACTTAATTGAGACCGCATTTTTAACATTTCATTAACTTTTGGATTGTTTTAAGATTTATTTTACGGGGATTTTTTTTATTTTTTTATTCTTTATTTATTTAGGGACATTTATATAAAATGATTGTACACACTCTTTTGCATTGTAGATGTAGTATGGGATTAAATGACAAAAAATCAGACGTGTGTTTCCATTTACCTTATACGCTGTTTTATTTTGGTACCTACTTATAGTGCGCCAACAGTGGTCTGTTGGCACTCTTTGAGTAGGTAGGTACCTAAACTCAAAATGAGCCAACCGTAGATGTACCCCTCAGGATACGGTTGGCTCATTTTGAGTGTAGGTCGTCTACATTCTACTACTTTAATTTGAACGTTGGAAGCAATCTACGTTACATTCAATGTTTAAAAACAACTAAGTAGAATGGAGTTAAGGACAGGAGGTTATCAGTTGTCGAGATAACTAAATTAATCCTGTAAACTTCGTAGGTACTAGCAAAACTTATTGAGCCTCAGTCTACAGTCTTAAAACAAAGTACATGCTACGTTAATATATAAATACTGCTCCACAGTTCATTAGGGCGGTAGAGCGTCAAAGCTTAGAACTTTCTACGTAGTCCTAACCTAGTCTGTGGGACCAGGAAATAATTTGCACTTGCGCACAAATACTTAGTACGCTACCATCAATCAATACATTATTTTCAGACGATTTTATCCGGCCGGAGCTGTGCTTAGGTTAGGAGGAAAAAATTGTGACATTTCGAGAAGAAGTTTCTCAAGACGCAACCTGTTGAACGTGAATGAAGATTAAGCCGCCGCCGCTACTAAGTAAGTAATGTCACAGCTTTATACTGTCAATTATTTTACCTATGACATCCATGAATAGATTTGTATCATTGTTTCACAATACTGTTCTCACTACTGTTCTCTTATTCACTCGGAATTAAAGTCTCAAATACTTTAGCTTATGGATGAATGATCTGTGGTTTAGTTGACGTTTCACCCAAACAGTATTGTATGGCTTCTTTTCATCTGTCAATGTATGCACAACGCTGTGACGGCTTTGCCTGCGTGTTTACATAACAAGATTTAGTTTCCTGTATTGTACAGGGCAGGCTGACCTAATTTATAAGATTTCTGAATCATTGGTGGAATAGGTTTTAATTAGGTATCAAAGTACACGTAATTGTAGTTTATTAAATGCCCTTCTAGAATGTATCTGTTAACATCATCCGCCCAGCTGTTTCCCAACTATGTTGCGGTTAGTTTCTAGTATAACCAGTTGCAATATTTTATATGGAGTTACTGCTAGTAGATCTCAACAACTGGGTATATCTTGTTATCTGAAATACAACGTCAAAGATCTAAGTATGAAAGCCAAACAGCCAGACCAGACCAATGGGTTATTATGTTTTCCGAGGCACGGAGCATCTTGGTATGTCAAGATCGTGTCACCCATCCACGGGCTAATCCAACCTGAATGAATCGACCCGTGCGGCTGTTATTACTTAGCCACAACCCTCTCATATCATTAATATTAACACTTATTTACTTAACTATGTGAACATAATGTTTAGAATATGTGTTTAAGTAAATTACAAAACATTTGTATATTGTTTGTATTTGCTTGATTCAAGCCAATTCAAGTTTTAATTTCTTATTCCTCTGAAGATTCTTTGAAGACTATATGTTGGCTTTGATGTGTTATGCAAAATCAAAAACATTGTTCTGGGGAAACAAGAAAATGAAACAAGTGTTGTTTTGATCCAACCGGTTCCTAATTACCAATTACCTGAACGAAAAGAAGGTATATTCAAAATAGCTATAAGAACTTGGAACAATAGAAATTAATAGTCTCACATTGATCATTATGTTTATTGTTTGGAGTACTTTCAAAATCAAATTAAACCTACACGGGCACTTATGTAACGTCAGAAGTTAGGTGTACACTTCCAATTTGTTGATTCCTATGGAGAAGAGCCGAAGGAAGCTCCATGGTTACTCTTTCAAAATAATTGGCTTTTACAATGGTTTCAAATTACAGTGTCAATAGGTATGAGAGGACAGAGTAGGCCTGTCAACAAGTGCCACGTACTTAATAAAATAGAAAATTGTTTACAAGGCCTACAGCGTTCTTACATTTCATGCAGAGATAGTACTTAGATGTTATTTGTTTTTAATCTGTATATATAAAATTCAAAGTCCTGAGTGACTGACTGATATATCGACGCACAGCCTAAACCGCTGGTCGTGGAGACGTGAAATTTGGAGGGTGTGTTCTTTGTGAGGAGTAAGTATCCACTAAGAAAGGGTTTTTAGAAATTCCATTCTTAAGAGGGTGAAATGGAGGATTGAAATGGTGAATTTTTCGACATCCACGCGGGCGAAGCCGTGGGCAGAAGCTAGTATTTTTATAAACAAGTGGGAAGAAAAGTTTCTTAAATACTTTGTGACAAATACAACTTTAAATAAATAATGTGATTGGTACAGTATGGCTCGTTTATTTGAAAAAATGTTATTTGGATTCGATTTCTTATAGACCTCCTTTTTAATCATTCATACATTGTCATTCAATGGTTAGTATATATAAAAATCAGCATAGGTGCATAGTAAAATGTTCATTCATAAATCAAAATGTTAGTAATTAAGTAAAAAATTGATTTACATAAAACATGATGTACAATAGTATTAATATAATTATAATAGTACAAATATGTTGAGCTAGGATAAAACATAGCATGTAAACATTATAGTTTAGGAAAATGATTTAAGCCATTAACATTTTCATCACACACATAAATAGGACCTGTGTAATACCTGTGTGCCATGTTGTTTAGATTCTCGGGAGTTTAGTTTTATAATATACATTCAGCCTCTCAGAACATATTTACAAGATTAGCAAAATATATATAAGACCTTTGAAACATAAAAACCACTCCAATAATAATTGTAAGTAAAGGTTTGTGTTGATGCTTGTTTCTCAATTTTTTTTTATAAAATGGTGTTCGGATTATGACGAAAACTAGCACAAACATAGAGCATGGACATGTCTATGACCTACACATATGGAGTACTTCTATCTTGATTATTGAAGGAGTTCTTTTATCCGGTTAGACTGGAAGCCCAGCAGCTAGGTAGATGATGATGATTGAAGGAGTTGTTTTAAGCCTGTTTGAGAAGCCGGAATACATTGGATGCGAGAAGCACAGAACAGGTCGAAGTGGCAGTGCTTGGGGGAGGCCTATGTCCAACAGTGGACGTCTTTCGGCTGAAATGATGATGATGATGAATGATGAGAAGCCGGAAGCAAATTATTCGTACGAAGGAATGATTTATAATTTGGTTAATAAAAAAAACTAACTTACATTTTTTGTAGTTAACAAACTATAACAAGATTACTGTATTTATTCATTACAAAGAAATAAAGAGAGTTTTCTTTATTACTAAAATACTTGAACGCCATGACGGACACCATGTGTCCGACAGTATACTATCCCCTGGGGCCACACCGATAAATCGAGAATCGTTCAAAAACCGTCGCCGTGTTTTTTAGGGTTCCGTTGCCAAATGGCAAAAAACGGAACCCTTATAGATTCGTCATGTCTGTCTGTCTGTCTGTCCGAGTATGTCACAGCCACTTTATTCCGAAACTATAAGAGCTATGCTGTTGAAACTTGGTAATTACATGTATTCTGTGAACCGCATTAAGATTTTCACACAAAAATAGAAAAAAAAACAGTAATATTTGGGGTTCCCCATACATAGAATTGAAACTCAAAAAAAATTTTTTCATCAAACCCATAGGTACATGTGTTATCTATGGATAGCACATGTATCTATGGATAGGTCTTCAAAAATGATATTGAGGTTTATAATATCATTTTTTTCTAAACCGAATAGTTTGCGCGAGAGACACTTCCAAAGTGATAAACCCCCCCCCCCCCGTAACTTCTAAAATAATGGAATGATAAAACTAAAAAAAATATATGATGTACATTACCATGTAAACTTCCACCGAAAATTGGTTTGAACGAGATCTAGTAAGTAGTTTTTTTTTAATCCACACTAATATTATAAATGCAAAAGTAACTCTGTCTATCTGTCTGTCTGTCTGTCTGTCTCACTTTCCTGCTAAAACTACTGAACCGATTTAAATAAAATTTGGTGCACAGATAGTTTAGAGCCTGAGAAAGGACATAGGCTACTTTTTATCCCGGTAGTACGTTCCCGCGGGATATTTTTTCGACCTCCACGCGGGCGAAGCCGCTGGCAAAAGCTAGTACGTCATAAATCGTAAACCACAATTTACCTTTCATTCAGTCAACTCAATACTTTCCGAGACATTGCCAAGCGGCTAGTCGACTCTTCACGTGACCAGAGGGCTGGCCTATTTTTTGGTCAAAGAATCAGCATTGCCATACAACGTGGCAATGCTGCCAGCCTTTTGGACACGTTTCCTGTTGACAACGATGCAGACGAATATTTTGATGCTTTATGATTATTTATTTTTGTATTGTACCTAAATACATGTAAATATTTTTTACTTAGATTTTAAATTATGTATATATTGTAAGATATTATAGTCAATGTCAAAGTGTATATTCCCAATAAAACGTATAGGTCAACTCAAATATAAAAATAAAAATAATAATTTCATAAACATAAACCTTATGCATAAACCGTGAATACCTGCAGGTTTGTACGGAACCCTCGGTGCGCGAGTCCGACTCGCACTTGGCCGGTTTTTTTATTTTTTGCAAATATTGTCAGGAATTAACTCAAAAAAAATGGGCGACTTACGGAAACAGCGATTTGTTCATTATTTTTCGAGATGCCAAATGGCAGACACCAGTGTCCGTCGCGGCCTACGAGAACGTCAAACCGTGTTTCCTTGCGCGGGAGCCACGCGGGTCACGCTGTCGACTCTCCCCGAGCTGCGCCGCCCGCACCCGTGAGTTCCAGCAAGACGCTTCACTCGTTCATTTGCCGTTGCTCTCGTGTGTTTTATAAAGATTAGGGTTCCATTGAGTAATAATAGTAGCGCTTAGCGCACCATAAAAGAGAAAAATTTTGAAGTGACCCAAGAATATTTAGAAAAAATCGAGAACATTGAAATAAACTTGTTGAATTTAAATTTTAACGTAAAATCCATGCTTAGCCCAGTGGGCCCACTAGTCTGGCGTTCGAAATGTTAAATATCATTATTGTTTTTTATTTTTATTTACCTCTCACAACTATCTTTACAGATCTTAAACCTAATTCGATAGAGTGGCCATCAACTATTATAACCTTCCTAATATTATTTATAATAGATACCTACTGATATTATTGACTATATAAGCTTACCTATGTTACTTGTTGTTACCAGCTTTATCCCAAAGCATTTAAAAACATTTTCTTCACACTTAGCATACTAGTAGTAGAAGGTGGGTAGGCCTCTGGTGTGGGACGTAACCTGTGTCGACACCCTTGCGCCATCTCATGTTCTTAGCACGGCGGACTGTGCTGGCGCCGCTGCTGTGGCTGCCGAGACCCTCAAGCGGCGCAAATACTGTAACCTTATAGGTAACTACAGTTTTGAGCCGTTTGGGGTTGAAACGCTCGGGCCATGGGGCTCGAGTGCGCGTCTCCTTTTTAAGGAAATCTCTCATCGACTAATCGACACTTCACGTGACCAGAAGGCTGGCTCATTCTTTGGCCAAAGAATTAGCATTGCCATTTAACGTGGTAATGCTGCCAGTCTTCTGGGCACGTTTCCAGATGACAGTAATGGGGACGAGTACTTCGACCCCTAAGTGTCTTTTGTTTTTTTTATTCGTTTGTATAGATAGTTATTTATTTTATTTTTAAACTTAGCATACTTATAAAAATATATTAAAATGTCATTAGATGATATTCTAAACACTTTCTCTGCGTGAAAGGACTACAGACAATTGACATGGTGGTCTAAGTGAGTATATTAATTTACTCGTATATTATTCCAAGTTATTACAGCTATTTTAAATATACCTTACTGTTTCGATCAGGTAATAGGTAATTGAGAACCCGTTCGAGAAATTTCACATGTGCTATTTCTTGTTTCGACAGAACAATGTTTCTGATTTTAGATAACACATCAAACAAACATACATATAAAATAATCTAGGAGGACACCTCAGAAACTAGGACTCTGCAGAGGAGCCAATTAAAGTTTTAATTTCGTAAATGAAAACTTCAATAGGTTTGATTAAAAAAAAATACAAATTCCTTGTATCTAATTTAAAAAATGTCAAATGTTGTCTATAAATAAGTGTTGCTGCTTGTGGCTAAGTAATAACAGCCGCACGGGTCGATTCAATCATGATAAGGTATACTTACCACGGTTGGCGTGTCGATGGGTGACCATGACCATTAGACAAAGACGCTCCATGCCTCGGAATGCGTGATAAACCGATGATGTGGTCTGATAACCGGTTGACTTTCATTCGTGAATCTTTGACAGTTGTTACGGAGAATCCCGAGAACCTAACAACCAGTGTTAACAAGGTGTATCGTATTACCCAGTAACTGGGATATGGAAGTCTGCTAGCAGTCGTCCCATTTAAAATACTGCATCTGGTTAGACTGGAAGGCAACCCCAAAATAACTGGGAACCGGCTAGGCGGATGATGTTAACAGTTAGGTATATTCTAGAAAGATATTTGTAAATGTTTGTGTAGTAGAAAAATCGTTAGTTAATTTAGTTTTTTTTTTTAACTATCCTCATTATAAATCATTCTAATGTACGAATTATTTTTAATTTGGATAATATAACAAAAACTAACTTTTACTACTCATGAAAAATTTGTTGTTATGTTTTAGTGTAATCTATAGTTATTTATATCATCTTGTCATCGTTTCAGCCGTAAGACGTCCACTGCTGGACTTAGGCCTCTCCCAATTTGGGGGGCTATATCATCTATATATATACGATACAATACAATATAAATTTATTTCTCTCTCTACAAAGGTTGGCTTAGAATAAACATCTTAGGACTAGTCATAATCAGTAAATGTGAACAAAAGCTCCTTTGTGAGAGACTGGAGTCCGTACTAGGGAAACCCTGTGTTACGGATCTCCAGGCTCCCTGTAGGTAATCTTATGGTACATTGCAGAAGTTTAAAGTACAAGCATTTTGTAATTTACATCCTAAGAAAGAGAAGAAAAGGAATTCATATATGTATAATAAAAATAACATGTAGTAAAATAAATATTAAAACAAATAAAAAGAGAAAAACAATAATTGAAACAAAAAAAAAAAAAAACAATACAAAAGTGTTATGGTCTGGTTTCTGTGTGATGAGGTGCATGTTAGTGTGTGGAGTGTAGTGTTGTGTGAGTGTGGTGCGAGATGGATGAGTGTAAACATTTTGTACGGAATCTTATCGTCATACTGCGTGTTTACGTCGTCTATGTTCAATAGCCGAGAGATTCTAATGAAGCTGGAAATGCTTACGGAGGGTTGCATTTAGTATGAATAATTGTCGTACCATTTTTTTTTTTTTTTGGTTGGGAATTCATCAAATGACTTCTCCCGCTCTGGGCGGAGCGGGAGGGCGTGTCAGACTTTTACTGACTAAAACCCACCCGTGTTCTTTCAGTTGCCCATGTGCCAGGGTCACGGTATCTCTTTCGAACAATCTCGCGACCCTGGCAGGATTGTCGTCCCATTAGGACACCAGTAATTTCATACAAGTGTTTCGTTGGATGTAAGTATGGCAAGAAGTGACCCACTTTCAAAATTGCCCTCTCTCTCCAACTTCAGCATTGATGTTTTATTAGCTTCACCCCATACGGTAATGCAATAGGTAATTACGGATTGACATAGTGCGAGATATACCATTTTTATAATGTTTGGATTGGCGTCATGGCGAAGGTTTTTAAATATGAAAATTAATTTACGTATTCTTGAGACGATGAGATTGATGTGTGGATGGAAGGTAAGCGCGTTACCAATTATAACTCCCAAGTACCTAATTGTATGCGCCTTATGCAAGGTGGGACATGAGCAATTAGCAGAATGTGTGGAGAGACAGTTTGATGTGTGAGCCGTAATATCATGAGAGGGAAGGGTAGATAAGGTTTTTATAGAAAAAGAGATGAGTTTAGTTTTATCCACATTGATTGTTAATTTATTGTAGTAGGGTCATCAGGATCGGAGAGTGCGTGCCGCGGACGGTGGACTTTACTAATGTGGGAGGGGATGTAACTAGCTGCCGCGACAACCAGAGGGTTGCGGTGGGTTGCAGCTTCATCGAAGAAACGCTTCGAACTGCGTTTCATGAACTGGTGGATAGTCAGGATCTTGAGATCTAAATGGTGATTAATATTCAGAACGTAACAAGGCGAACCTGTGGCTTGACGGAGAAATCGGTTTTGGAAAGTCAATAATGTATTATGTTATAATGTTATTTAAAGGGGAATGCCAAGGCTTCCTACAAGACTCGGCCAGAACCCACAAAGATGATCAATATTTCATAAAAGGAAAATTATTATAGAATTTGATTGTAAGTATAATTAGTTTTCTATTAGAAATACATCATCAAAAGTTATAGTTCTTTAAAGTTGACCACTTAATTAATACTTCTGATTTTAACAATACCATGAAATAAACAAATAATTAATTCAATTAGTGACTTTAGCACATTATCCTTGCATCATATTTATAGTAAGAATATACATATATAACTTAACTACATGATTTTAGAATACTTAGGCATGAGGAAAACTACCACATGTATACTTTTTACAAATGACACGCGGGAGAAGTGAGAAGTCAAACTTTTTGACAATGACAAAAAGATGTTTTACGTCAAGTGTTGCCAGCACTATCATAGCATTATTAGGAATAAACTATTCTAAACCGTATCGATAATCGAATTAAATTATTTTTAATTATTATATATCTTTATAATGTATAGTAAATAATATTAATAAACGCTATTTATTATTATAAGAATTACGAGGTAGGACGTAAGTACTTAAATAGGTACTTACTTACGTAGCTTCATATTGATATTATTGTAATCGGTCTGCAAGTGTAATTCCATATCGATATTATTTTATTTGGGTATTGGCAACATTTCTAAATGAAGTTGTAGCCATGAAATGTGTTGAAATTGAATAACTATTTAAAAATTACTTTTCAACGGTGTGCTTCTACAGATTTTATTTTTATTGTTCTTACTATTTTATAGTACCTATGAATTATCATTATTATAGAAAGTCTGTCGGACGCTACATGATTCGAGCCGATATTTGGCATTGTCTTTTAATTACACATATAAGTTACCCCTAATGAATGAGAAACTACATTTTATTTTTAAAACACAGCAATAATACATTTTGTTTGTTCATTATACCTTTATTAGTTACATGAGTGTTTAATATTTCACTATCTTTCAAAATTTATAATTTTATCTAATCTCGAAGGACGAAGCAACGCAGTATAATTGGAGATTAAACGAACTTACCTGAAGTGAAGTTCTATCGAAATAATACGAGTTGCTTCGTCCGAAGAGATTAGTTCCCTCCCAACCCTATTACTCCCAATATCTCAAGTGAAATATTAAAAGATTCCAGGTTTTCAACTAAATGAATGACACTACAGGCATAACCAATAGGAAGGGAAAGTACCCACATAAAAAAAAAACTCAAACTTAGTGGGTGAAAGGCGATATCTTAGACGTATTACTACAATGTTATTTAATCTCTTCGGACGAAGCAATTCGTATAATTTGGATTGAACTTCACTTCAGGTAAGTTCGTTTAATCTCCAATAATTTTTGCAAAATTCGATAAAGATTGCATGTAGGTATAGATCAAATGATAGGATAAAATTATAAATGTTTTGTAGCCACAGCGCAGTTTTAGCGGCTTACCGTCTGTAAGTCGCTAAAATCGCAATGTTTTTGATTGATTTTGATGGTTAAACAATAACAGTCTGTTATAGAAGGCTCATCTATAGAAACATTTAGATTTTCTTGGAATAAACCACAACACCTTCATTTTGGGTTAAGTTATTCTTAGTTTGATAACAGTTATAACCATCAATCACTGGGATATACAATAACAGAATGTTAGAACTATAATGTCCCCATCGATTTGGGATCTTGTTAACAAAGTCAATAAACCGGGGGTATTACGGGTTATGCTTCTAATATTCCGGTGGAGTATTTTAAGACAACGATTAGGATTCGTAACAATATTGCTGCAGTTGTCAATATCAACGGTCGACGATTTAGCTATAGTAAGGTTGTCAATGTCAGATACAATATCTATTGTGCTATTGAATTTTATGGTTAGTATATCTAGTGGTGTATTTTAGTAGGGATAGCGCAATTAAATATAAAAAATATAAATCGTAACTGTTATCAAATACAAAATAATAGTGTCCAGAAAAGTAAATAAGGTGTGCTGGGAAGCCGTTTAATTGAATAAAATGGGGTACGTCGAATAAAATATTCATGAAATGTGGGTAATTCAAACTATCGGATTGTGTCGTAAAAATTATTGCTGTTATTATGCTGCGTTCACGAGCATTTTTAGTTAAATAATCGGTATCTGTTAATCTAAATATTATACTTATAATGATTACATGTAGGTTACCGTCCGGGGTTTTTTTTTTTTTTTTGTTTGATAATGAAAGAAGTAGGTAGTGGCCAAAATCTGTTTTCTGCGTGATACGTTGATAGTGACATTTGTAGTGGCAAGAACGAAAAATTTTGACTTTATTAGATGGAGCCCGAATTAGAGTGCAATTCACATGCTTTGGGTTGTTTGTTGATTTATGTAGGTATGTAACGGTATGCTTACCGATGTGTTTAAGGTGTAGACATGATAGTAAAGTGGTGTTTGAGTTGAGGTAATGGGACATGTAAGCAGATGTAATATGTAAGTATATGAAAGTAAATTAGTCTACTTTATTGTGTAAATTTAGGACAGTAGTGTTTGTATTTAAGTTGTGTGTATTGTGTAAGTAAACCAAGAAACTAAAATGCAGTTTATAAAATAGGAACTAATCAAATCTAAATATTATAAAACTGAAGAGTTTGTTTGATTGAACGTACTTATCTCAGGAACTACGTTTAGTGTTGGATAGCCCATTTATCGAGGAAGGCTATAAACTACATATATGACATCACGCTAGGCCTCTTCGGAGCCACCGTTACGAAGACCTCACACTGGCAGGCGATACAATGCGACGGGATAGGCCCGGGGAGCAAGAAAATTGGACGTCGACGAAGTCGCGGCCAGAAGCTAGTCTGCTAATAAAATCAGTTAGATATTACATCTAATAATCACTTGATATCTAGGTATTTACAATAGACGAGTATTTATCATTTTTAAACCTCATAAGTAAATGCTAGCGGGCCGCGTCAAAAACCTTATTTACATAATTAAAAAACCGGCCAAGTGCGAGTCGGACTCGCGCACCGAGGGTTCCGTACAAACCTGTAGGTATATAAGTAAAAGTTCACCCATCACAACAATCGAGCCGTAGTTCTGTTCTGTTTCTTGGCTTGGTTTTATTTCTGTCTGTGTTTTGTTCTGTTTATTACATGATGTGCCTAAAAATTTACGGTTTTCGCAATTTTTCCTTTATCTGTGCTATAAGACGGTGCTTCGTACCAAATTTCAAAATTCTACATCGACTGGAAGTACCCTTTAGGTTTTGATTCCCTTGCGAGTTTCGAAAATATAAGGAAATTTGCGGTATATCTTTTGATTGCGTTAGCTTAGAAGTTTGATTTTTTCACAGCTCCAAGAGACAGTAGATTTGAGTATTTTTTATAAATTTCAGCTTGATACCTCCACGCGTTCCTGAGAAAAAGGGTCTTGACAGACGGACGGACGGACGGACGGACGGACGGACGGACGGACAACAAAGTGATCCCATAAGGGTTCCGCTTTTTCCTTTTGAGGTGCGGAACCCTAAAAACTACGAGACTGCACACTTAATTACTCCACTAGAATTCACTGAAGAATGTACCTACCTATATAACTAATTAGTACATCTGTATGTCAAAAAGGCCTCTAGTTTCCTGACCTGTTCCCGACAGATATTCTGCTATACAATAAATTTCCGGTTCTCTGAGTTCGTCAACCGTCTATACTTAGTGTCGCTTTACATGCACACAAATGTATTTAAAACCGAACTGCCTTCCAAAGGCATGCTCCCAAAGTGTATCTTACATGACCCTCTTTGTAATGCAAATATCAACATTTTCTGGCCAGACAGTGCTCTAACTCACACACCCATCACACAATCCTACTACTTTTTTGATGTTTGACTGTTTGTTACTGTGATTTGGATGCATTTGGCACATGGATAGTATATTACCCGGATTAACACATAGGATACTTTTTATCTCATTAGAACATTCGCGACCATCGACCATCACGCGGGTGAAACTACTGGCAAAAGCTATCGTTTACAATAAAATAAACAAACGCTGTGGTATTAAAAGGTCTTATCACCCACTTATTTAAAAGAATGACAAATAGTTAACTTCTCTCCTTGTCATAGCACGTCAGTGAGGAAATGGTGAGCCAACACCAAAATTTAGAAGAAAAAATTTCACACAGTTATTAAGTGTGGGTTACACCTACAACTCACCACACACACACACACACACACACACACGCGCACGCACACACGCACGCACGCACGCACGCACTCACACACGCACTATAACATTATTTAACATAATAACATAACACCACCACCTTGTTTCTCTGAAGCTTTAAGCAGAGGTGTACCTTTATTTAGTACACCCACATTTTGCCAGTTATATTTAAGTTCCATGTAATAGGGGGCTAGCCATCAACAAATGACTTCGGGCTCCTACTGAAAAACTCCAGATGGAAAACCCAATAACACTGCCCAATCATATTATTTATAACAAGCTTTTAACCGCGTCCGTCGTCTTCGTCCGCGTAAATATTGTTTATCGCAGACGGAGAAGCAGTCGCGGAATAAAAATAGGCCTATGTCTTTCCTTGGGGTTCAAACTCACCCTATAACAAATTTCAAAATCATTTCAGTGGTTTAGTCGTGAGAGCGTAACAGACAGACAGAGTTACTTTCGCATTTATAATATTAATTAAATAAGTATAGATTATTTAATTTTGCTATAGTTTATTTCTAATTTATCTTGATAGTTCAACTTAATTGAATTAAGTATTCTGTCCATATTCAACCATTCTGAAATTATATTTCAGTTAGCGCAAACATTTCTTTAATTTATAATTTAACTAGTATTTGCCAGCGGCTTCACCTGCGTATTATACGTATAAACCTTTCTCCTGAATCACTCTATCTATTAAAAAAAACCCGCATCAAAATCGGTTGCGTAGTTTTAAAGATCTAAGCATACATAGGGACAGACAGAGGGAAGCGACTTTGTTTTATACTATGTAGTGATATAACGCCAGTCAAGCCCCAAGATACAGTCGCTGCCTAGTTTAGGGACCAAATTATATGTCAAATATTCTAGTTACAGTAAGCAAACAATATTATTACTTTTAATCTTATTTCGTAACAATGGATTAATAAATTATTCTAATTTATATCAAATCAGCATAAGTACGAACACCAAAATAGATAAGTCAGTCAGTCGTAATCCAGGGTTGGTGGATATCTGCCAGGGTCGCGAGATTTGTTTGAGGGAGTTACCGTGGCCCTGGCATGTAGGCAACTGAAGAAACACGGGTTGGTTTTGGTCAGTAAAAGTGTGACACGCCCTCCGGCTCCACCCAGAGCGGGAGAAAAAAAAAAGGTTTATCGAATATAGCTGAAGTTTGGTAAGAAATTGATGGCTGTTTTCCGATATTTTTTTATGTAATGAATAGAAAACAAACAGGTAATGGAGAGCAGTGTGGCCCAGTGGTAACGGCCGCGACTTACGAGTTTTAGGTCGTGGGTTCGAACCCGCGCAGGCACTTTACTTTTTGTAAATTATTTCATCACCACTGCTCTTAAAACGGTGAAGGAAAAAATCGTTGGGAAACGGACATGTCTTAGAACCAAAAATTTCGAAGACATGTGACATTTACCATCCCGCACTGTGCCCACGTGTTAGATTGTAGCCCACTCCCTCTCTAGGACAGGAGGCGTGTCCTAGAGAGGTAGTGTAGTGTAGTGTAGTGTAGTGTAGTGTAGTGAGTGTAGGTAGTGTGTGTGTGTGGGGTAGTGTAGTTTGGGATCAGATAACGGTGTGTTGGTTGTCCTAAGATATTTATTTATATACATACAAACCTATGAAACATTTAAACCAATACCAAAATTGTGAGTAAAGGTAACCAGGACTCTGGCCTGAACGCATAGACTACTTTTATCTGCATTCTTGAAGAAGTTCTGTTAGGCAGTTATAAAAACCGCAAAAAAAAACAACTAGCAATTAAATAGTTTCACATAGCTGCGCTTATCTTCCTAACATTATTTTTGTTTCTAATTCCAGAGATGAGCAAGCGTGAAGAAGCTGCTGGGATAATGCGGACCAAGGAATGTGGCACAGAGCACATGGAACTTGAGGACAAGCTGAAGGAAATGGAGTTCGATTACCGCCAATACATCGTCACCACCACATTTTACTGCACGTGTCACGACTGCATCAAATACTGCAACTACAGGGAACCGGTCCAATGCATAGACCCATACCTGATGGATATGAGGTATACCGACTGGATCTACCACGGCCTGGTGTCGGCTAGCAAGACTGAGCGAGCTATAGTAATACCTGATAACAACTAAGACAAGTCACAGTAAAACAAAGAAAAGGCGACGAGATACTCGTTTATTTATATGTTTATAAATGTTAGCTAAGCACGTGCCAAAGACATAATCCTTAGGATTTTGCACTTAGAAGCCTCCGGGCATTACTCTACACATCACGTCGTATTATACCTCATTAATCATTGGCTATTTACTAAGACTGAAAAGTCGATTTTTTACCAAGGAGGAATTTTCCCCGGGCTTATTTTAATGTATTGTCTAACTAACGTACCACTTATCTCCGCCTAAATAGATTTACAAGTTTATCTACAAGCGTAAAGCGAAATCTACAAGTTTATCTCTAGAATGGCCGTCTTTTTGGTCCCACTATTATATCTTGTGATATTCATAGAGACTGGCACTCCTCAATGATAAAATGTATTGCTTAGGCCACTAAGTAAATTTTAAGTACACTGATAACTGTTTCCTAGTAGAATTACATATTTTGAAGCAATGTTCACAGCTTGAAAATGATGCCCAGACGTAATGCCCTTGATTTCCCGAAATATCTGTCTATACACAATGCTTAATTGTGTTTGGGATTATAACACACATGCTTATACACGCAACGTTATTAAAATAATGGGTGAGTCTATGCAGATTTTCAAGAAAAATTTAAAAAAATATTTAGGCCTAATAATACAGAGAAGCATATTAAACGATAGGTCAGTTTTGCCGCAATCGCTGTCATTATCATTGACGAACACCCTTATCATGGATGTTTGTGAACCTGAGTGACCACCATAATACTGTCACGCCAGCTATTATAAAACGCACATTTAACTGGGAAAGAGTCTAGTCATAACAAACATGTTTGTTCCAACTTTAAACTAAGAGATAGGTGTAGTTTTAAGTAAGCAAAACGTTATGTTAAATGTTGAAACGTTAAGATTTTCAAAATAACCATCCAATAGTAGCACACTGATAACTACGCTGTTGTTAATTTTCTGAAAGAGATCTGTTCCTAAAATGTCTAATCACTATTTACTTATTTTTTTTATATTTTTAAAACTTTTCTGTACCTTTTGAATGTTAATAGATATAAGTCAGTTTTGTCTTGATACAACGATTGTTGTACTGGTTTTATAAAAAAGTATGTTACAATTTTAAAATAATATGAAGGTGTTATTTTAAGTAAGCAAAACGGTATGGCAACGAAGAAACTTTTACATGTCCAAAGTAATCACCCGATATCTGTACATTGTCACCTACGCTGATATTAATTTTGTGAAAGATTTCTTATCCTAAAATGTCGAGTCACTATTTAAACACTTTTGTGTTTATTAGAACCTTTTGGAACGATAATGGATGTAAGTTATTTTTGCCACGATCCAATGAATGTTGTACTATTTTTACAAAAATGTACGTTCTATCTTTTAAATAATACCTAGGTGTAATATTAACTAACCAAAACGATATGTTAACGAAGAAACGTTAAGATTTCCAAAAGAACCACAAAATAGTTTCACATTGTCAAGTACACTGATGTTAATTTTCTCAAAGAGATCTTTTCCTATAATGTCTAGTCACTATTTGAATATTTTTGTGTATTTTAGAAACGTTACTGTACCTTTTTAATCGTTGATGTTTGTATATTTATAGGGTAGGTCGTATATTAACTTAACACTGGTATTTAATGTCTTTTGATGTGTTGATAAATGTTAAGTGATCTATTCGTTTTTGATTTCGCCTCTATCTTTAGCCGAATAGTGCTTTGTAGAATAAATAATAATACCATCATTCCACTGTCCCACTGCTGGTATATAATCACGATATTACCCTACGCCAATAAACTCGAAATATACAAACATTTTTAATGAATTTACAACGTGTTCCTTTCGATATCCCATAACTTCAGAGTAGTTATTAAGTAGACCATGTTAAAGAATCAACCGGCATATGTTTTTTTCTGCTTTAATTTTTCATACAAGTTAATTTATATAAACACTCTTACGTGCAATATGATAACGTCTCATTTTCTTAGCTTTAACAGTATTACTGGTTTGAATAAAAATGATTGACTCGTAATTATCATCGAAACTTACTTAACTGTATTCATAAAAAACCAGTACTTACTGTGTTTAAAAAAATGCCAGTAGATTCTTTGACATGGTCTCATTAATACCCTTGAGTCATGGGATATCAATAGGAACACGTTGTAAATTCAATAAAAAAGTTTCCTTGTTACTTATACTGCTCAGATTTGAAACAATGAAAAGGTTCAAATGCAGATAAAGCTTATTATAAATTAGATACTCAATTAATATGACAATATTGAGAAAAAAGTAAAGTTTGCAACACAATTAAATATTTATTATGACTCTTTTCGGAAAAAAATGCTTTTTTTTTTCAATTTTCTCGAGTAAGCATTTCAGTTGGGATGGAAACTATATATTGAGAATTCACTCATTTAATATTAGAAGTACATGAAAAGTTTGGAAATCTATTACTTTATAAAACATAGGGAACAGTTAACATTTTGGCTTTAGAGAGGATACTTTGCTATTATACATTTCAGTTATTAGGTGGAAAATTCATTCATAACCCATGGGAAAAAAGGTAAGTAAGGAGGTGTATCTGTAAACTCAGAAGAAAATTGGATTAGAAAACTATCTTATAATACAATATACTCAGCGCTTTAATTGAACCTTCTTTAGCTGAATGAAGACAATTGGTTTAAGGAAATTAATCATCTTTTGAAGAAGGGAACTTGGGCATTCAGAGGGATGCAATGTAAAATGGATTCAATAACATTGGCTGATTTACTACTGACTGTCTTTCATCTTTCAAGCCTTAACTACAGAACAGATTGTTATGAAATTTGACGGATAGGTACCCAGTGACCTAGGGAACGATTTGTTATATCGATTTTTGTATTAAAAAATGTTGAAATACTAAAACTTGCAAACGAAGCTACGAGCAACAGCCAGGCATTGTTTTATTCAAATAGATTATACTGCTTGGGTTCTATTTAGTTATGTAAATGATAACAATGTGTAAATTTTACTCAGATAACTTTATGAGTCGTAGCTACAACATCAATAGAATAGCCTACCCCTAATATAAGCTAAAAGAAGAAACATTAGAAAGGAAAACACATGTTCTTTATTACCCCGGAAACAGTATAGGACAGAATTGGACAACATTCCTTGCCTGGTACATGAAAAATAAAGCACCTTAGCTTGGCTAGATTTAAAAGTTTGCCTTTCAAATGCCTCTCTGAAATTAATTTAAATAACATCCGTACGGTTCACGTACAGGCAAATTGCTAACGCCGCGGCCCACGTTTCACTACTTATTTTATTTACTCGAGTAGATTAACTAATAATAACTTCGTGTGACTTAACAATAAACTTGAGATCGTGAAGTCTGTGCTTTTCGACAACTCCCATCCAACAACTTAAGTAACTGGCTACCTCTGAGCCATAAAACATATAAGGTAAATAATTATTATTATCATATTACGGGTACTTTATCTCAGCTTTAAATAATCTTCTTGATAAGGTTTTGCCAGAATAACCCCACAATAAACCTAAACCATTTTGAATAAGACTTCTTTCTTAATTCTGACAATCTGTCTTACTAAGAAGTATCGCAGAACCCAGTTATTGAATTGTGGAAGTCAGTTAGGCAGTCGCTTCATATAATATACTGAGACACCAGCCCCAAATTTGTTGGAAAAAGCTAGACAGACGACGAAAACTTATTTCATAATATTTATTATGATGCCTGTATTGTGTACTCAAATAAACTTGTTGAGCTGGTTTTAATTCATTGTCCACGGAAAATGGGTGGGCTCTAAAAATCCTAAGCGATAACAGTCAGTCATAACGGGAACCCGAAATCATTCAATACTTCGCGGTCTCGCCCTTACTATATGTACGTAGTTATACCTATAAATAAAAATAAGCTGTGTAAAGCCCTATATGTTCGCCAACCGGGGTGTACGCGTATTATAAGGACGAATGTCTGTTGGGTTGCCAGATTTATTAAACAAAACTTTTGTTCTTAAACTTCAGAAAATAAAATAATATTTTCATATAATCTTTAGGGGCAGGTGGGTAGAAAGAAATAAAGTCGTTATTGCAACCATTATAAAAATATGATGTTGTTAACTATTTTTTCGTTTCTTATTGTAGCGATTTAATGGCGATGGGAGACCCATAAGTTGAAATGATAAAAAAAATTGCGAAGTCTAACTTAGGCTACAGCTATTTAAGCTATATGTGTAAGGCAGACGGTAGTCTGTTTGTTACATAAGGCGTTCACAGATACCTGGAACGCTCACATTTTCGGATACGTTGCCAACATGACAGACTAGGCTGCATTGCCCCACTTTCAGCGGAAACCTACGTAACCTTATGCCTTTGATAAAAAATCACACAATGGTGCTTAAAGGTAGGATTAGGTTACGTAGCAGTAAACCAAAAGACTTAGCCTAAGTAATAGACCTAAGTAATAATTTGATAAATAAATACAAATTTTGAGCTGAATCCTATAGGTAAGTTTTTGAACGTTTCTTAATTAAAATACTTTTACGTATTAATTAAAACACTTTTGCGTACGTGGGAACATAAATACTGTTAACAAATACCTAAAACTTCGACCTAATTGGTTTTTGAGTAGTCCAATCTGCTTTGAAGCCCTTTAACTTATTAGAAAGGATTTGAGATTATTGTTCGTAGTATTAACTACAAATGTTGAAAATGATTTTCAAAGTCAGAAATAATCTGCAAAATCATTTATAATGTTAAAAGTGAGTGAAATTTAACGTTTATAGATTATTTTATAACTTTTTGGTTGATTCGTAACATTACCGCCGCATTGCGTTTCCGAGCGAATCATTTATTGCCTATGGCTCTATTAAAAAGTTACGGTAAGGGTGCGTTTAGAAGTTGAACACACATTTATGCGATTATTTTAGTTGAAAGTTTTCGTCAATTTTCGAGGTAGATTAAGACTTAATGACCTTTACATGAAAGTCTATAATATTTAACATTGTTTTTGTTAAAACTCGTGGTCCGAAGTCCTAATCATGAAATGAAATATTTATAAGTAAAAATCAAACTCACATCCATGTTGTGTTTTGGTTAAGTTACGATCGAGTTGTTATCTGTTTACCCACATAATTTCATTTTTTTTTTTGCTATTTTGTTTTGTTATTTTATATTCGTTCATCAGTGCTCTCTAATTTTAATCTTCGTTTTAAATATTGTTTCAAAGTAAGTGAATTTGTACTGTAATTCTTTATAAGAAATAATGTTGTTCTAAACCGAAATACTGAGTTATAACAAGGAATTACCCTGTCAATGTCATACGTATTTGAGTCTTGCCTGATTAATTGTCTGAGAGGAAATCTGCATGGCAACAACCTCTCCACTGTGAACTTGCACTTGCGCAATCGGGCCCTTGCAAGAATCAATAATTTCATTCTATCTGGACGCCGCCGGTACGGTCGGAGTTCGCTCTGTGTCGCGTTATTCATCAGGTCATAAAAGTTTCAGTTAATTGAGATTTATTGCTTGTAAAACAAGTGCGTGGCATCCCAACGAAAGGTAAGTCATAATACATCAGGTATGGGTCACTCCATCCAAACATTCCTTGAACATCGCTAGCAGGATCAGGGCACCCCCTATGGATCGGTTTTCAGTCTGGCAAAAAGTGCTTGTTAATTTCATGATTTACCTTAATTACGTTTCCCAAAATAAAATAAACGAATCTTTCGAAATTTGCATATATTTTTCTACGAAATTTGGATATTTCTCTCTATTAGGGCGGCGCCTTCTGCTATCGATTTTCATTGTTCGGTGTACGAAGATACCATTCAGCTATAAATCCGATAAGAGGTAAGTGCTAAATCGGTGTCGCGGCATGCGATGTTCAACATTATGCTAAAGGGAGCAACGACAATAGCGGCATTCGTGTTCAAAATTAATTTATATTTTATTTATTTAAAAAGTTCATTCCATACTTTGGTCGCTCCGACATATTATATATTTTGAATAGTCTCAATTCACAGTGGTATAAGGTGTTGATAGTCAATCCATCGAGCTGTTAGGTTGTCATCTCTCACTATTTCATAAAAATAGAAACATAAATCTAGGTCAGGAATGTGGTTAACACTTGGCTTGTTTCAATTTCAGAAATGAGTTCTTTCAAAATCTACAAGAATCAGCAGTGGCGCCACGATCTCCTGATGATACCAGCAGATCCGAGTCCAAAAACTATGAGTGAAATTTTCAAGGAACTACCAAAGCAGAAATACCCGGGCAATCATGTGCAGCCCGGCCGCTCGGGCCGTCCAGGCCATCCACTGCAGCCAGGGCAGCTAGGCCAGTCAGGTCGCCACGGAGCTGTGGGTCGTCCACGCCCTGCAGGTCATCCAGGCGCTGCAGGTCATCCAGGCACCGCAGGTCATCGAGGCACTGCATGTCATCCAGGCGCCTCAGGTCATCCAGGCGCTGCAGGTCATCCAGGCGTTGCATGTCATCCACGCTCCGCAGGTCATCCAGGCGCCACAGCGCATCCAGGCGGTGCAGGTCGCCCGGCACATGCGGGGCAAACAGGCCCTGCGGGACAAGTGGGTCGCCCTGTGGGAGTAACGGGACAAGCGGGCTGCCCTGCGGGACAAGCAGCTCCTGCAGGACATGTGGGCCCTGCGGGTCCAGCAGGCAGCCCTACGGGACAAACGGGCCCTGCGGAACAAGTGGGCCCTGCGGGACAAGCGGGCCGCCCTGCGGGACTAGCAGGGCCTGCGGGACAAGTGGGCCGCCCTGCGGGACTAGCAGGGCCTGCGGGACAAGTGGGCCCTGCGGGACAAGCGGGCCACCCTGCGGGACAAGTAGGCCCTGCGGGACAAATGGGCCCTGCGGGAGAAGATGGCCATGCAGGACCAGCGGGCCAGCGACGCCGTCAGATACTGACAAATGCCAGCGTATGCTGTGACCTACCGAATTGCCAACGGGCCAAAATCGAACAAATGCCCCAACATTACTTTCAGGAACAAGGTTATAATGCATTTAAATTTACAGAAAAGCATAAATGTTTATAATTGATCAGTGGATTACACATGTTTGAATAGATTATATATATGTTTCAGCCACACCATTCACACTGGTGAATCCTGCTCAAGGCCATGGCCCGCAGTCGGCGAAGAAAGAGCCTTCTGACCTCAACAACTTGTACTGTGGCTGCGGCAGAGGGGGGCAGTTGGTGACCATCTGCTGCACCGGGCGCAACTGTGACAATTCTACGAAGATTGAGATGGATACCCTCATCCACATGGGCCTCCCAGAGATCCACATGTGTCACCCGGATGGTCACATGTGCCCCCCGGATATGAAAATGAGCTTCACGGATGTGAAAATGAGCTTCCCGGATCCTCCGATGAACAAGGCCCCGGCTGAGAAGCGCGTTAAGTCCTCTTACAACCAATACAAATATTAAATTACTCTCTCGATGTTGTGAACACATGTACGTAAACCCCATCCCCCTTCGACTTAAATTCACAAAAACTAATGTTAATTTTCAAAGTCAAGTCCTTGTTGATAGATAACCAATTTTGCACACTGTTTTTGTACACTTTAAAATTAAAATTGTTACAGTTACTAAGGCCATGTTGGAATTTAGATGAAACCTTTTATTGAGGATTTCACAATCTTTAGAAGTCGGCACATAAATTTTAAGATAAAAATCTATCAAATATTTCAGGGTTCACTTGTTAGAAACAATTGAAAATGCTTTCAAGCAGGTTTTGTTTAAATGTCATACATTCTACATGAGTTCAAAGTGCGTTTGATCATGGCATGAATTCCTTTGCTGTAACTGGATGTTGTATCGTGTTGGTGTTGTCTGACCGTATATTAAGAGTCAGTAGTAGTCAGTAAGATGATTGTATTCATTTGAATGTTGTCTGTAGTGATGAAGTGGCGTATCGTAATAGTATCTTGAGATGAACCATAAATGTCTATGTAACAATGAAAGTAGAAGTCCACCATTAGCAAGCAATGGAGCACAACAATAGCTTTTTATTATTTACATCTTTATCACAATTTACATTGAACCTACGAATCTCTTGTAAGCTATTTTGAATTGTATTTCAAGTGTTTAGTTTAGGTTTGGTTTAATTTATCATATCATTGTTATTAAGTATATTTAATAGAATCAAATTCATTTTTGCTCTTCTATAAATGTATTTTTCTTAGAAATTTTACTCAATGTTGGTATTATTTACTAGTTTAAGCCACAATATCTACATGTATTATTAACGTGTGTGTTTTATGTGGAATAAAAATTAAAAAATCACGTCTTTTTATTAATCACATTATAGTTTAAGCACACTATCAGTGTCTTAGTTCAGTATTCCTCATGGCTAGAGGCTAACAATCTCCAATGAGTCCTATCCCTCACAATTCTGTTATTTTCCCAGCTGTGAGCTTTAGTTCGTCTTTCCATCCTTTGTCTTCCTTTGTTTCTTTTGCCATCACTGTGGTTCTGTCGCAGCCCACTTTTTAGGGTTCCGTTTCCAAATGGCAAAAAACGGAACCCTTATAGATTCGTCATGTCTGTCTGTCTGTCCGTGTATGTCACAACCACTTTTTTCCAAAACTATAAGAGCTTTGCTGTTGAAACTTGGTAAGTAGATGTATTCTGTGAACCGCATTAAGATTTACACACAAAAATAGAAAAAACAAAACAATAAATTTTGCGGTTCCCCATACTTAGAACTGAAACTCAAAAATGTTTTTTTCATCAAACCCATACGTGTGGGGTATCTATGGATAGGTCTTCAAAAATGATATTGAGGTTTGTAATATCATTTTTTTCTAAACTGAATGGTTTGCGCGAGAGACACTTCCTTGATAAGAACATCAATAACTTTTCTATTTTCTCTAATCAGGGGATTTAGTTTTCTGTCTTACTTTTTTAAATACTAGTCATACTCTTTTCTATTGATCTTTGGCAATGCTAGCATATCCCTCATTAGTACTATGTGATTTGGATGAGAAATATGTTTTATAGATATATTAGCAATCGTTGGAACAGAAGTTTAGGTTTGATACCACTGATGTATCTGAAAATGTGTGGTGAAATAATCTATTTTATTTTAAAATTTTCCTAAGACACCATAACTACTGGTTTTTATTTATCTTTAATATGCTATTTGTATGGTAAGATTATGGTTCACTGAGATATCAACAAGCCGTTCATCATTGGCTTCTTTTCCCATAACCATAATGTTTACTAAACCGAAGTAAAGTCTTCAGTTTGTAAAGACCATCGGCCCTGTTGCGAGCCATGGTACGGAGCGAAAGGGCATGGGAAGCCGTCACCTCTTTCTGCAAAGCAGTAATGCTCGCGAAGGAGGAGGCGGCGCGCGTGAGGGAGTGGCAGTCTGCGCCCTCACGTCCCTAGCCGCCGCAGGAGGAGACGCCCCGGGCGTCGGGAGTCGATAGCGGACTCCCGGCCACCGTAGGCGCGAGCTTGCAGGTGGCGAGCAATGGGTAGCTCGCCGCCCGGTAAGGACCAGGCTCGGGTCGACGTCGCGTAGTGTTCCACGCGCGCCTCAAAGAGATGTCAGTAGCACTGAAGGGGTCTGCTAGGACCGATGCCTGCCGGGGTCGCGAGATTGTTCGAAAGAGATACCGTGACCCTAGCACATGGGCAACTGAAGGAACACGGGTGGGTTTTAGTCAGTAAAAGTCTGACATGCCCTCCCGCTCCGCCCAAAGCGGGAGAAGTCATTTGATGATTTCGCAACAAAACAAAAAAAAAAGCATAGCCAAGATAATTAGTGCCAACATTTTCATAGCAAAACAAAGTCAAATCAAACCAAAAAGGTTACACACAATGCTAAAACACCCTTCTCCCTACAGCCAACATGAACTGTAAACAACTTCATCATTCGAAATATTCATAATTAGGTCATGTAAGGAAGGGTGGCCAGTCGATAGAATTCCACCCTCGTGCCAACGAGAGGATGGCTATTGGCTCAAAGACCAAATATTTGTCTAAATGTTCCATCTGCACTAGTTCCAAAACAAGGCATTATAATATACTAGCTTTTGCCAGCGGCTTCGCCCGCGTGGAGGTCGAAAAATATCCCGCGGGAACGTACTACCGGGATAAAAAGTATCAGTATAAAATATATACCCTATATTTTAATCCAGGTTATGAACTATCTGTGTGCCAAATTTCATCCAAATCCGTCCAGTAGTTTTTTCGTTAAAGGGTAACAAACATACACATACACATACATCCATCCTCACAAACTTTCGCATTTATAATATTAGTAGGATTCATTTGCTCTTCGCCCTCAATGAATACTCATGAGGATGAAAGCGAAAGATATCTTTCCTTTTTTTTGTTAGATGATGTACATTGCTCCATCCACATACACATCGTTGATCAAAGTTGATAGCAATCTATCAATGTTTGTTGAACATTTACCAACATTTGATTCAAACGCCCTCACGTTTTGTGCTCAATTTTCTATTATGCCGAACCTGGAACGCGTATTTTCTTTCAAAGTTGCTATTAAAAAAAAAACGTCCGTGTGAAACGATATGAAAAATCAGATAGTGTTAACGTTTTAATTACTTATCAATTCGTTACTCACTCTAAATGTGGTTAAAGAATCTTTATTTACTCAAAAGAAATTTACTCCAAATTTCACTTAATGAGAAATATTTAAAACATATAATAATAATTACATTCGTGAGCAGAGCTATACTCCATTTGTTTAGGTAGTTAACTAAAGGTAAACAATCTTGATATGTCTTTTTATATAAAATAAATCGTATAAAAGACCAAAAAATATTATTTAAATTAAGTTACTTACCTAACATCGGTTTAAGTAAATACCTAATTGTAAATATTTTTAGATTCAATTTTTAGACAGTTTTTTAGATAAAATACATGTTAAGATTGTTTACATTTAGTTAACTACCTAAACAAATGGAGTATAGTATGATATGCACAAATATTAAACGAAGACAGATGTATTTTAACGTACATAACAAGACATTGAAGGTAGCAGTAAAAGATTCATGCGAAGCAAAAATCAAATTTTGTGGGTAAGTTTAAGACATAAACCAGGGCCGGACTTAAATTTTGTCAATTATAAAAGATTTTAGTTTAGTTTTAAATATATGTAAACTTTTACAGGTTTTTATTTCTCGTGGTAGTTTGTTGAACATCTAAGCCCCTTCGTATGTTATATTTTTCTTTCCGTAATTGGTACGTGTTCTCGCCAGACAGATATCATTTGCGCTACGGAAAGGTCTTAATCCTTGTTCGGTGTTAGTTTTAAAAATTAGTTCCGAGTGTAGTTTTTTATCTTTGATTTTTTTATTAAGATGCATATACTATAGTAATAAATTTGCTTTATATTCATTAATTTGGTATCGGAGTAATTTTTTTTGTTGGTGTAAGAAAGTCATAATGAAATATGATTTTGATTAGTTTATTTTGTATTCTTTGGATGCAGTTTAAGTTAGTTTTAGCTGGACTACCCCATATTTCTATAAGATAATCTAGATGTGATTTGACCAGAGAATGATAGATATGATGACTGGCCTGTTAGTTTAGTGGTGAGTGACCCTGACTGCTAAGACTGAGGTCGTGGGTTCGATTCCCACCCAGGACAAATGTTTGTGTGATGAGCTCAATCATTTGTTCTGTGTCTGGGTGTAATTTATCTATAATATGTATGTATTTAGAAATATATAAGTATGTTTATCAGTTGTCTGGTTACCATAGTACAGGCTCTGCCTAGTTTGGGATCAGATAACGTTGTGTTGATTGTCCTAAGATATTTGATATATTATTATATTCAGTCTAACCTCTCGTGGTAAATATCGAACAATACTGTAAAGACGCCCTGATAATGATGATAACGTAGATCTTATTTTATTTATATGCGACTTCCATGTTAATCCACTGTCCAAAATTAGCCCTAAGTATTTCTCTTCGATTGATTCCTTTAGTGGAATGCTATTAATGTATAGCTTGGGATAGTTTTGTAATTTTTTATTTTTTGCCTTGAATATAATATAACTCGTCTTTAAAATATTGATTGTGAGTAAATTATACTGGAACCAATCGTGTAATTTTTCCAAATCCTTCTGTGCTAAGGCCATTATTTCACTTATGGAGGAACCATAATAAAATATAAATGTGTCACCTTCATATATAGGTAGACTGATTTCGTCATTTAAAGACACCTGACATATGTCATTTACGTAGATTAAAAATAGCAGGGGCCTCATAATTGAGCCTTGTAGTATACCGCATGTAATAGGCTGGGCAATACTTTGATATTTACCTATTTTTACGACTTGAAAGCGGTTCGTTAGATATGATTCCAAAATTTTGAGCACATTATCAGTGATTCCAATATGTTTCAACTTCTTTAGAAGGAGGGAAAATATGTATAGGTAACAGTTATTTAACTCAATAGCAAATTAAACTCGTTTTTTACTACAGATGTTTAAACTGTGTTTTCAAATACGTTCTTTTCAAAGGGACAGTCGCGCTTTTTTACACAAAAAATATATCAATTGAATCACATTTCAAGCTAGACAATATCGGATATAATGGGTCATTATAAATATGGACCAGCCAGTTGTACTCGGTAACGGTTATTCAATGTTTCAATACACGTTGAACAAAAAAAAAAAATCGTATTCCTTTATTCTTTTATATTAAAATCACTAGGGTCGAGAGGTCTCTTGTTCGCCAATTTTTGCAATCTGCCTGGGCCAGTTCGGCAGATGCACCAAATGTCTGGCTTTTTACATGAGAATGAAAGGGGTTAACTTATCATTACTTTGCTCAGATAAAGTCCAGTGAAAGTTTCGTTATATTATTAGCATATCAAACGACAACTTTTATTTACGTGCAATGAAAGTAGCCAAAAGAATAGGCCAAGGCCAAAAATAGAAGCAAAGATTCGTCTGACATTTGATGACGTAGTGAAAATGGACTATGAACGAAAGGTTTTAAAGAAACCATAGTTAGAAAGTGGAAAAATCCGCGTTACTTTCCCTTACACAAGGTATGAGACAAGTTGATCAAAAATTTGTCAGACCCAGAAGTTTACGATTGCTTTTTGTTTTATTTAAACTTTAGTCTAACATTTTCAAATGATGTTAGATCTGCTTTTCAAGCAAGCATGTAATTTTATTTTAACAGCAAATATAAAAGAGTCACGATTGGTTTTTAATCTACCTGACCGTCTGGGCTAGTCCTTTTAGTAAATTAGTTATCAATATAAGCTTCTAAGAATGACATCTACGTGAATGGGCTAATAAAAACAAAGAGAAGCATTTGAAAATATTCCATTTTGTATTTGGCGCGTATGCAAAAGGATCGCTAGCCAAGTTAGGTGTAACGGAAATTGAGTACTAAAGTTAACCCACACCATCGCATTCATTTAGTGCACATGTGTGTCGCCTACACACTACAATCCTACGTTAGTAGTATCAATCCCTCATTATTCAGACAACGGACACACAGAAAATGACAGCCAATACGAATCAACTTCCGGTTTCCAGAAAGTTCTCGAAGCTTCCAGAAGCCGGAAGTTGTTCGGATATCGGTCCCACATGTTAGGTCAACGCGTATTACAATAGTTTACTAAATTTTGAAAATTGTTTCCCTGAATATAAATTTAAGGGTACGTTTTTCCACTCAACATACATCTTTTATGAAAATTTAATAAAAACGCGTACATGAATGTAAGCTTTACGTTTAGTCGATTTGGCCACAAAAAATTTTGACATCCATTGCTGCTCAAGTATAAAGCCGACTCGAGAAGAAACAGAAAGAAAAAAATATGATGATTCATTGTTTTTCGAAACCTTCGTCTATTACTTACGCCTACGCTCAGCCTTTAGTAGAAAAAAATAATGTTAACACTAGATTTTATTTTATACGGAAAATAAACTTCCATGAATATGCAAAACGACCGCATATCAAGTCAGTGAAAAAAAAATTGGGCTAACACACCAACGCACACATCCACGGGGTAGTGGTAACAGTGATTATGTCTGTAGTCGAATCAAGTGTCGCAAAAAAAAACCACACACACACACATTCATATCAAGACATGTGATTGGTCGATCAAAATTGTAATAACCAATCACAACAGACAGAAGAAGCTTCTAGAAACCGGATGTTGTTTATACCTTTGATATTTATAGTTTTGATCGGATATCCGCCTATATTTTGGGATACATTGCTGCATATCTTTGAGAGATACAAAAGCTGCTTGCACTTTAAAGCTTCAATGTATTTAGTGCTCCGAGGGCGGGGCTTTAGGGTAGCTAGTGACGTCAATGAAAGCTAAGTGTTAGTGCATTCATAGCCATAAGGCTTATGTGTGAGTATGCAGGGAGCGAGGGGTGCTTTTTGAGTCGATAGCAACCCTCTGCCTTTCCATCCCTAGCAGCGGAGCTGAGCAGACGACTTGGCTACTCGTCTTGGTGGAACAGTATTTTCTTCCAAGTAAGCTCAGTGTTCTGCACCGGCTGGTGCCTGTGCAGAAAGGAAACAGGTAAGGGGGAAAGTAGGGAAAGTAGAAAATTAGGGGTTTTCTAAACGGGAATTTTTAGTTCAGTTCTTAGGCGTGCCCAACATCCCATTTTTATTAGGAGGTACCTAGGCGTGTTTTCCTCTTTGTTAACGAGTGAAGTGTTAGAATGAGTAATCCAGTGTTAAATCTTGAGATAAAACCAGTGTATATTTTTCCAAATTTCCGCGTTTGCCGAACATTTAATGTTTTTCATAGATACATTTATCGGTGTATGTTTGTAAGTTCCTCAAACCTACAAGCTTTGGATGATTCTTGCTAGAACTAGGTTTTCTTCCATGTTAGTGGAAAACTATAATCCTCTGGAAAATGTTGACGATGACGCATACTTGTATCGACGCCATTATGCGTCTTGGCGCATGGCGCAGTGCGATCGATCGCACTGCGCCATGCGGGTAATTTGGTGTTATTCATGGATACATTTATCGGTGTATGTTTGTAAGTTCCTCAAACCTGCAAGCTATGGATGATTCTTGCAAGAACTAGATTTTCATTCATAGTAACTGATTATTGGGGATTCAAGATCACAGGCAGTCAGGCATAAGTAGACCTATGCTGACTCGTAGTTTGGTAGAAGCGAGCGATCATGTTATAGTGTGTGGTGACTTGCTGTGATCTTGAATCCCCAATAATCAGCTACTTAACATGTTAACAGAAAACAGTAAGCCTCTGGGAAATGTTGACGATGACGCATAATGCGCATGACGCGGTCTGCCACTACGAGTTCAACGATTCTTATTGTTGTGTTGTCTCATTCCAGAGATGGAGAAGCCGTCTGAGCCGCCTCACAAGGCCATAACCCACTACTACACCGTTGAGGGCATGCAGAAGTTGGCTGAGGAGATGCTGAACGACCCGGACTTGGGTTGCCGCAGCCGCGTGGTGTCGGCGTTCAGCGGCGACGGAGGCAAGCCGGGCGTCAAGCCGCCGGCTGCCGACGCTTCTGCAGCCGACCAGATGCGCTACGACTTCGGTTACATTATAATGTCTATCTAAATGTAGACATTCATCAGTATCGTTCACTTCATCTTGTACTCTAATAATAATAATGTAGGAATTCGTATGTAAGGGGCCGTTAAAAGCTAGATTAAGGTAATATGTAAGTCATTTAGCATAAGCATTTGGAATAATCTCATTAAATATGTTAGGGTATATTCCTGTTTACTTCTCACTTAGCTTGTCTGTAATAGGTACTTGAAGTTGTACTCTTAAGGAACTTAATTATTAATCTTTTAGATTTAAGGTAGATTGGCTTACCTAGGTACTTGGATGTATTGCAATACTGGCATTGAATTGTGTACTAGAATATTTAAGGTCTTCTAGCTTATATTCCAATTCTCTTGATATTGTGTGTTAGTCTGTAGTTTAGTATTGTAGTTTCCGTATTTCAGCGTTTATTGTTCGGGTCGGTGGCGAATATTGTGTGTGTATTTTTTTTCTTGATGTGTGCTAATAAAATTTGAAAAACCCCAACTTGTTGTTTTAATTGAAAACCCTTTAGTTATTTTTTTACAATCTTGTCCAATTTTTTGTACTTAATGTTGAAGAAATAAATGCAGATCACCATTTATTTCCTCATCATTCCAATAACTTATGGCAATATTGTTAAAGTTTATGTAGTGACATAAACTTTGGGTAGTGACCCAATCCCACAAGTGCGTAGCCCACAAATACATGGAGAGGGCAATAAAGCATCGTACGTATCACGAATAGAAAATTCGAGGTCGAGAACTAGCTTGAACCTAATCAAACCCGTAATTATGGCCTAACAATAAGCCTGCATATTGTTAGCCCATCATTTTGAGTAAACCTGAATACTATTTCACGGTAGACTACTGTATTATTAAATACACCCGTAAGCACAATTATATGGGAAACTTTGGTCCCCGTTATCACCTGCTGCTAGGTAGTGAGTGTTTTCGATGATTTTTTATAGAAATACAAAAGCCAAGGCTTCTGTTGGGAAGCGCCATGCTGCTCGGTAATTCCACTAATTCAAGGAACGAGCTCGTTTTGTACACCCTTGGTTCTTAATTGGACCGTTAATATATTTATTTTATTTATTTATATTCATCCCTCACTTCGTGATTTGAACGGATTTTAATGATCCTTTTATTGTTAGATCGGATATACTTAAACGGTGGTCCCATGTTAGGGAAGTTAGGACTCGATGATGGAATCCTAATAAAATGGAGAAAACCCCTTGAAATTGTGGGCACGAATAGTGTTTCTGTTTACTTTTCATAACATAATCAGGTATTTGCGTTTAGGAATTATCACACCATGAAGCTGACCTGATGACAGAAGTCATACCTTCTAGGTAATTAGAAGTTAGATATAAAAACTATAGTTTTAGTGAGAGAAACCACTTCAGATGCTTTGAAGAAAAGACGTCTTTACAGTATTGAAGGAAACCTCAAAAGATACGGTCAGTGTCCTAGAAACCTCAAGGAGGATGGTTACTTCATCAGCTCAATGGCAAAGGGAATAATGAAGGATTACAAATTAGGGTATAACAATACTGTGATTTAGCGACAAAAACTCGTTACTAGTAGATAGCAGTTGTCAGAATATTAAAAAATGACGCGAGCCACACAAATCAGAATAAAATATAAATTATACAAAATTAAGCTGCCAAAAAGGAACTATGTACTGAGCTTATTTGCATAAATAATACAAATCTATATAAACGAATTTTGAGTCGGCGCCACAATTAAATGATTAAACATCTCAAATACTCAATAACTTAAAAGTTTTTTTTTTTTTGCTTTTTAGTTATTTTTTGAAGTATCGTAATTGGTACCTCCAGATCTCGAATATTAAAAAAAAATAATTATTAAAGTCGCCATGATAAATGCAACATAGATTTTTATTTAAACTTTAATGCCAACCTTAATTGTAGACATTCAACACAAAACAGAAATTACAAAATGCTTTTGCCGAAGAGCCCAATTATATCTTTTTACGCCCCAGATTTTAACGTTTATCCATTACAAATATCTGAACATTCTTATTTTTTTTGTAAGTCAAATCGACTAAAATCGGGATTTGCCCCAAATCAAGCAAAAAATCCCGGGAGCTTTCAGGTGTAAGTTTGTTCTTTAGAGCGCCTTCACACTAGCGTTTGTCCAGCGTAGGCGTTAAATAAACATATGCGCAGCGCAGACGCCGCGACAATGCGGCGCAGGCGTCGCGTTGTTGCGGCGTTTCCTGTGGATTCAATTGAACACTGCGCTAACGCGGCGCAGACGTCACACATTGGCGTTGTCGTTTCGGAACTATCATTAACAAAATGGATTCTGTCGAGGAAAGTCTATTGTTAAATCTGATTAAAAAAAAAAAAAATTGCTTGAAAATAAAAATAAAGGGTATGAAGAGTGATAATGTAAGGATATGTGAGAACCCATTAAGGAGTGCACGGTCAAGTGAAAGTAATTATTTTGTGCTTTATTGTAAACACATAAAAAATTATTCAAAATATTTTTATTGTACATGACTCCGCAGTAACGTATCGCATACGTCGCGCACCTGCGGCGCCAACGCAGCGTTTTACCCTTGCACTGACGCCGCAACAACGCGACGCCTGCGCCGCATAATCGCGGCGTCTGCGCTACGCATACGTTTATCGAACGCCTACGCTGGAAAAACGCTAGTGTGAAGGCGCTCTTACTGTTACACCTGTAATGCTATCTGGGCGGTGTTTTAGTTAGTAATAATACGGCCTCCTCGCTATTAGTAAGAGTATCGAAGTTATCACTGTCGCCTGTGTACACCTGATTTCTTAGTTTCAAAGCATTAAATTTATTAAACGACGTTAATTGAGGAAAATCAAATGGACATTGTTTATTATCAACATCTTCAGTTCATTGTAGTTCAAGAAATATTATTGTGTTTCTAGTAAGTGATTCTTGAAATAAATAAGACATAAATGACTTCTCTTTGACTTTAAAACCGTAAGTAGATAGTACCTTTTTTTTTTTTTTTTTTGGATGGTACACCCCCTTCATAGCCTTGATTATCATCGTTCACAATACGGCTACTGCTCTTGTAGCGTTTAATATTTCAGTATATATGATACTGGTACCGATTCCCTTGTTCACAAACTAAACTAAATTTAAGTTCAGAGCATCTTTTTCTTTGTATTTCATTAAGATGAGGACAAAAGAAAAATTTTAGTTTAGTCCTGTCAAATTAATCAGCGCCTGTCACTACTCCATACAAGTTTAGACGTGATTAAAAACTTGCCTACTAAAATTACGTCAATTTACGTTAAGCGCTGATTAATTTGACAGGACTAAACTAAAATTTATCTTCTGTCCTTTCCTTAATGAAATAGAAAGAAAAAGATGCACTGAACTTAAATTTAGTTTAGTTTGTGACTAAGGGAATCGGCATCAATGACCACTTACTACCTTTTTATATGTTTAAAGTACGTTCAAATCTTTTTCAAAGGTACCTTCTTGAATTACTCAAAAGTTTTTCAAGTGTTATATCTCACTAGCTTCTGCCCGCGACTTCATCAGCTTCAAATTTTTGCTCCCGTGACCCTTCCCGTCGTATCGAATTACCTGCCATATTTCATCTATTTTTCGTTGCTGCTCCGCTCCTATTGATAATAGCATAATGTTATATAACCTATAGCCTCTTTCAATAAATAGGCTACCCAAATTTTCAATTCAGACCAGTAGTTCCTGAGATTAGCGCGTTCACCCAAACAAACAAACATACAAACAAACTCTTCAGCTTTATAATATTAGTATAGATACATATAATTGTACTAAATACCAATAAAAACTCTATTAATTTCTAGCTTACTTATGTCTTCGTTATGTTAGTAACAATGATCTGGGAACTATGTTGGTTACAAATAGCGCAAAAGCATCCATTAAAATGCATAGATATTAAGATGTCTTCGGGTCACCTGTATTCTTATGACTAATGTATTTACTTAGACTTTGGCTATATTGGTGGCAAAGAGATCATTCTTAGAGCAAAGTTCAATATTCTCTTTCCCTTATCAACAAGAGAGAAATACTAAAAACAAGCAAGAAGGACATAATTAAGAATTCTTTTTCACTTGATGTCTTCCACAGTCTTCTTACCTATAATGAGGTTCATCATCCTCATCCGCAGTCCAACTTCTGTAACTGCTCTCTTTTTTTTGTGCCAATAATGATAATGAGGTTAGGATATAAGACATTTTGCGGCCAATTTATTTACCTACTAATTAGAGAGTTTTTAAGATGCCATCACCATATCATATTGCTATCAATTGTTCTCATAATGGTTTTATATAAATTCTTATTCCTTTCTTTCAATTGTGCAATACTCATTTCTATGTTTAGATATTCTATGCACGTTGTGCTCTATTTTATATTATACGATCTATAATTCTTAGAGTAATTTCTTACTCAGGTCATCAGGCTTCTAATAAAAAGTATTTACCTACTGCAGTAGCCAGCTTGTTTCTGCTTAGCAGCAAGCTTGGTCTTTCTCTAAATACAAAGAGCTAGATTCTTCCCAACTCCATTCTGTAGTTCTATTTGAATAGCAAGAAAAATACCAAGGTTTTACAACAAAATAAAAGTTAATTTTCCTATCTAAGATTTAGATTAGCTTGAAGCAGTAAGTGGCAAATTCCATTTATACTAAAATATTACATGCTTAATATTAAAAAGTGTTGAAGAGATGTATGTGGTTGGAAGAAGCAATGCTCACCACAAATATATTGGGACAATTTCTAAGTTATGCAATCAGAATCAATGAACTGAGCTTTACGAAGCTATAATAAAAGAATTTTGTAGTAAGTATTAAGATAAAGTTAATTAATTTGAAGTCCTGCCTATTTTTTTAATAACATCGTAGGTGTAGGTTAGAAAACAAATGTTCAAAGAGACATTCAAATGCAATGTAAAAAATATGTGATATTAACATTATATAAATAATAGAATATTGGTATGATTTCATCGAGTTAAGTTAAGATAGGGATATGATAGTTACTGTATCATTCTATCCTCAAATACGTATCAGCTTTCTTACTTTTGAAAACCAGTAAAAATGTAAGCATGTAAAACTTATCGAGAAAACTCACTTAGTAGGTACCTATGTTATTTATTTTAAATCTCGTATCACAACATCAAATTCAAAGGTATGAAAATGTAAGATTAGGTTGGGTTTAGACAAAAATGCATACGAAAGACTTGTTTTATATAAGTAAATGACTTACATAAAACAAGGCTTTCGTTCATTTTGTTTCAAATTATAACCATTAAACCATCTCAAAAGATTAATAAATTACGAAAATAATGGTAAATGTTTTCATATTCCACCGCTATCTGAGTAGTGGCATCTATTAACCCATAATACAGAGTTTTAGATACGGCGCGGCGGTAACAGAGTTCGACACGAGAGTCTACTCACAAACCGACGTGTTGTGCCTTTGCGTGGGTAGATGGCACCAATGTCTGTTTCAAATCAGCCTCTTAAGAACTTATGCTGCCCAGGGTACCCATCGGTGAAATTCATGTTTCTAGCAACATTGCCATGTTGCTAGAAACATTTCTACGCGGTACAATATGTTGCTAGAAACATTTATACGCGGGACGTTCCATTTTTTCTCATACATTTCAGTTTTGGTAACGGGATAGTAGAATCAGTGTGGAGGTTTATTCACATTGCCTGTTCACATTTCTCTGTGAACAGGCAACAATGTTACGTCACTTCTGTTGCGACATCTAGCTTCGCGTTTTAGAAACTGGTTTACAGACATTTCTGTGATGGTGTATATAGATATTTAAGTGTGTGTGCGGCAAAAACCGGAACTGACGCCGTTGTATAATATTAAGGGTGAGTTCGGCTATTAAGGTCACGCTCGCAATTATAATGAGCCAATGGTGCGTATTATGGTGTTTTACCGCCCAATCAGTAAGCTCCGTTTATCGGCAAGCGTGAAAGAGTTTACAAGCATGATATCTGAACGCCCTAAGATACTTATTTTTCAAATAAATAACTATAGTGTATATTTTGAAAAAGATTTTGGTTTGTTGCTAAATACCTACCTAAATGGTTAAGTTCCACTAACCAGTAAATTAACTTATTGATAGCACTTTTTATTAAGATGAAGCTCCCGGTGAGTCCGCCAAATTCAAATTACCTTTCGTATTTTACTATCGGCAGGTTAGTATCAGCTTATATGTTGATATGATTCACGACCGTAACCTATTTGTATTTACAGAATTATAATCATTAAAATCATCAGTGCCAATTACCATATTAATAAATGATTTTATTTCTGTAAGTAGGTCTGTACAAACATGTATATATTTGTAAACATATATATATTTTTGTAAACTAGATGAGGTCAGCGTTTCCTAACTAACTACTCGTAGAAGTAAGGCCGAAACAAACTCAGAGGTCACAGTCTCTTTTAAAGTCCAGACATAATCTTGGTCTCATCGTATACCATGCAGACTGATTACTGAAATGGTCATTTGAGGAAAGTAGCACACAGATTAAGTGGACCTGACTAGTCAGTGCACGCATTTGTCACTAATGGTGCATAGGTATTAAGTGACTATTTCATGAAATCACGACAGTCAAACTGAGGCCAATTCTAAGTTTGCGGTAGTAAAAACAGTTTTACTATTAAAACCTACTTACGTAAATCTTATAGATTTTAAATTCTAAACTCTCTAATGTGAGAAACTATTATTGGCATTATAGAAAACAGATAATTCTCACAGTGAATGATTTAAATTGCCTAATAAATTCCTTGTTTCGCAAAACTAGCGGCATATTATTAAACGTATAAACCTGTCCGTGGGCGTATTGGTTGATTCGCGCGAATATGCTCGACTATTATTGTTTTCAGAACGCGATTCGTACGAAATTAATTAATTTTTTGGGGAGCTCGATAAATCCAGAACTATGTACGTACTAGGCAATAGGCACCTTTGGAATTTTATGCAATAAAGTACACGTAAGAGATAAGAGTAAAATATTTTGAAACCTATTTAAATTTTATTTATAGGAAAAATTCAGTCGTCTTTTTGTGCATTAAAATTTCGAATACCTAAATCTGAAACACTAGTGGTTAGATTTTCGACCATAATTAATTTAATACTTAATGTATTTCTAATGCATTATACTATTTATTTTATTTTATTTTTTCGAACCTTCATCATCTGCCTAGCCTTCATCATCTTCCCAAGTATGTTGGGGTCGGCTTCCAGTCTAACAAATGATGGACCGATGATGGCACTTCGCCATCTATCTGAAATTATATTTGTCTCCCGACATTTGTATCTTTCTAATACTCAATGCGTCTGGCTTCAACTTATCTTTTGACTCAATGGCTCATCTAAAGCTTTAAAATTTTCAAATTAATTTCAATAAACAGCGAATCATCATTGCTTCTGCCAGGGTCGTAAGATTGTTCAAACGAGATACCGTGGCCCTGGCATATGAGTAACTGAAGGAATACGGTTGGGTTTTAGTCAGTAAAAGTCTGACACGCCCTCCCGCTCCGCCCAGAGCGGGAGAAGTCATTTCATGATTCCCTATCCAAAAAAAATATCATTGCTTTGTTTATCAATAGCGTCAGAAACCTATACAAATTTGAGATCTTTTATAAAAAAGTACGTAAACGATGAAAGGTTTATTAACTTTTAAAAATGAGGAACGAGAGTTCGTCACATGTATACATTTTAGGCAACATTAAAATTTCTACCGTCCTATACTTCATCCCATTTATTTAGCGAAATTCAAATCACACGTAATAATTTAAGCACCTTTTAAACTATTACGTGTGATTTGAATTTCGCTTCAACTAGTCGTCGATATACACAAATGAATACGTACCGAGATGTAATAAGGGGGGTAGGAAACTGCACTTGCGCACAAGGGGCCAGCAAACCGGTCGATGATTGCAAATAACCTCACCGTGTTGGATGGCGGACACCTTCGTCAGGAAACAGTATTTTGACTAATATTGGATCCTTGTGCCAGTTTTAAAATCAGTGGTTGCCTGACTGAGGTGAATGGAATTATGTGTTCATTCTGCAGTCGTTTTATCACCCCAATGCAATTATCTATTGAGGAAAAGTATTAGCAGACGTTAGTGGTGTTTTTCCTTGCTATCAATATTTTTGTGTACGTATTTTCCGAAATATTCGAGCTAGTTTAATTAGTTGTTTATTTTAAACGTGACTCGTAGCCATTTGGAGCCCAAAGTTCCTTTAGAATTTAACGAAGTGAAATGGTGTGTGATTCAAAAATGTAATATGAAAATCAATCCTGTTTAGTCTCATAGAGCCTGTTCTCTTTCAGCATTTTTTAAACGAAGGAAAAAAGCCATGCCTATCTTATTATTAGATTCACAAATTGAAGAAGTGATAAATAAATTCAAGACTACTTTTCCAACCCGTACAGCATGGTGGAATACGGCCATTAAGAAGAGAACAACAGAGTCACAGCAGTGGAAAGGTTATAGTCTGATTATGGTTTAGCTAACCTCTAATTTATCAAATTTCCAGGTGAACGTACCAGTGGAAATGCCAGCGTTTGGTCCACCACAGCATGTACACATAAACTGCACACCGAGGCGGAATCTGATCCCTGTGTGTGAGGGAATAGTACAGCCGGCACGACTACGACTGGCGTTGCCGACCCAGCAGCTGCGAGCCCCCGGTCCGGTGGTCGCGGCCATGCCAGACTACTTGGAGGGCCGCAACGACATGGCCATGCGCTGCGTCCAGGAGAGATTACTCATCGTGGCTACCATCGAGGGTATCAATCATTCACTCTAATTTCTAATGAATACCATTCAAAACTTTGAATGTTATTGTTTTCACCTCTTCATTTAATTAGCTCTCTTAATTAGTACAGTCTGCCTATGTTAAACTTGACTTAGAATCATAATTATAAATCTTTATTAATTTCTAAACCATATACAGGCACTGGTTTATATAATGCACAATCTTAAATAGAAAGAGGTGTCTGAGGTAGGAAGGTGCTGAGTTACGGATCACCCAGCTCTCTTAAGACATTTTGATTTACAAACCGTTGAAGTCAAGGTACATAAAGTAAGTCTACAAATATTATGTAGGTAAGAGCAGTACCTATAAAATTTACAAGGTTTTTGTAAACATTTATTTGTAAATATTGAAGATTATATTGACTGATTCTGTAGGTATTATCTGTTTGGCTAACGCAATACTAACAGATATAGCAGGCACTAATTTACAATACCTGGTCAAGAGAAGAACTAACAAAATCTACATAAACCAACAAAAAAAAGTTTATTGTGACATATAATCAGTTTTCATATGTAGACTGTATTATTTCAAGTATTTATCCTCGATTTTCAAAAAGATGTTTTCCTGTACCGATTATTTCATTTAAAGTAAGTTTTTAATTCACATATTTACTATTTTCATAGAATATTTCTACAAATTTAAACGTAGTATTTATTGAAATCTACGTGTGTTGTGACAAAGTACAAAAGTAATCGGAATTTTCAAAAGCTGACTGTACTATTGTCATATTAAGTCTCGATGTTCATGTTAAGTTTTCCTGTATCGATTATATTATTAAAAGACACAGGTACTACATTTAAAAATAAAATGTACCTTTAATCCTTACTATTTTTCTAAACTAAGTATAGCCCTAAAGATTCGTTAATATGTATTTAACGTTATTTTATTAACATAAATATACTTACTATTTTAATAAAAAATGTACAATGTTATAAAAAAGAAAGAGTAAATTAGGAAGACTGAACAAAAACGAGAATAATAATGAATGTGGGAGTATCTTCCCAGTTAATTGGGTAAAAGATCTATTTTGGTATAAAAATTCGGAGAACCGAGGTCAAGTCAATGGGAGTTTTCGCGTTTATTATAAGAAACAATTAGTATTACTTTTGCTCTTCATTAAGAAGGTTGTCAGTGGATTTGTTCTCAGTTAGCAGTTCCGGGGGTAAAATAAGAGGTACGTCTTCCCGGGTGACGGGCACATAGCAATCATATTAACGCCCTAAGTAATAGGCCTAATCCTTAGAGTTATTGCAATTGCATAGGCATAGGTGTCAGTTAAATATAAAGCAGCTTGAGGCCTATTTCATTTAATAAATTACAATCGCAATCGATTCAAAATTTTGTGAGAATACTATTAAATTACAATATTTATGTACGTTACAAAAAGGAACCTAACCAAATAGCTTATAAAACTGATAACTTACAACAAAATGCAAGAAATACTAAATTCAAAGTTAGTACTTTTTTATTTTATTTATACTTATTTTTATTTTTATAATATTTTTAAATACTCCTAAAATAATCCAGTGTATACCTACATATTATTCTCTTCATAAACGCTTCATATTTAAGTATATTATTTTGAATGTACCTTTTCTAATTTTAATATGCATTAAATTTGAATGGTGTCACAAGGCGTTTCATTGCAACCCCACCACACCGCATCATAACTCTGTGTCCTAGGTGCACCCGAAGTTCTCCAACATTTATATAATAACTAATAAATACCTAAATTAATTAATAAAATATATACGTACACTAATATATATCCAATACTTAATTTTTCTTAACCATAATGCAAACAGTTAATAATATGACACATTTCACTAAATCGATTTGTAGTGTTGGCGAGGCAAATAAGCAAATAAATAAATAATATAGATTACTTACATCATTTCATAACTGGAGATGTAACGCAACTTATACCTATAACAAGATTTTACATAAATATTTTTTGTATGTAACATAATTATTTTTGTTAAAAGACACCAGCACTTTGCCACCACAATTGTGATAATGCACCACCGTGGTCGGAAACCGTTGGGGTGCTTCCGATAACGCAGGTTCAGCACCCCTTGTGCGCAGTCGTGAAAATAAATTTGGGCCATGTATTGATTACTGAGAATGAGCCCTAAGCATGCTTAAAATTCTGCAATTTACTCAGAAATTATTAAAGCTACAAGAATTCTCCTAGGACCTACAGAAAATAGTTTTATTTATTTAATAGACTGCAGCGGCAGGGTAGGCTTGCATACAGCTGAACGCTCAGGTACCCTATAGGTCACCTGGGAGAATAACGGTTGGGAATTAGCTCAGGGTTCTATACGAAGGCCAGTTAAGTATTTCTTCGACGCGATAATAAAGTAAATATATTGTATTAAAATGACAAAAACCTACAAGATGCATGCAAGGAAGGTGGTTACCCTCCCGTGGTATATCACCAGATCCTACAAGAGAGAAAGAGAAAAACAGTCGAGAGAGAGGGAGGGAGAAAGATAATGTATTAGCATGCAGCATAGCGCGAGGGGCCAACATAGTTTTGTATTGATTTACTTGTAGCTTAGCCAACGTTCACTGTTCTTATTCTCTGCAGGCTAACATGTTTGTTAAATTGCGCAGTTTTTCTGTCAGGATTATTTTCGGTATTCGTGCCCTGAATTACAGATATTCACTTGAAATGGTTGAGTCAGCATGCCGCCATTGTGGACATGACTCATGAGGTGTGGTCCAAGTATCAGGCAAAATTACATCATTGTAATATTGACATATACAAAAGTTTGAAGAATTGAAAATTGCTCCTTTAATAGTGTCATTTGTTACCCAAAAAAGCGCTATAGTTGGAGAGACGAACTATACTTTTCAGTATTAACACCTAGATATAACAGTAATTGGAATAGTAAAGTACACAGAACTAACATTTACAGCTTCAGAAAAAGTAGATCTAATCAATGTTGCTTCTGGTGAGTTTTAATGAGCCTCAAATCTGCTATAATAAAGGTAATGTATTCAAATTCAAACGTACATTCAGAACATTTAATTTCACATTAAACTACATGGGCACTCGTGAAACGTCAGAAGTTAGTGCTCGATGTGCCGTTTCCTACGTAGAAGAACAGGCGAGATACTACATATCAACGACATGATCCGACGATTTCTTGTCAGCGTTGGCGTTCGAACCCAATGGTTTGGCACGCGACGAAAAACACCGGATGGCATGTGTTTATTTCCACAGAAGGTGGCTTTTAGTGTGGAACACCGGCGTTTCGATGCTTTTGCGCTATCCCATCTTCCTAGCTCGGCGTGCTGTGGTGGCGCTGCTGCTGCGGCTGAGGAAAACCTTGACCGGTGTCCTTATCGATAAATATATTTTAGACGTATCATTTGCTGGATAAAGTGAAGAAATGAGCGGGAAAATCTAGTTTCATTTCCAGGGTTTCGATGGTTTCAGTAAGCTCTATTTGCCCCGTATTGGTTACTAGCTATCTCCCGCAGATTTTCCCGCAAAGAGGTCGGAACTTATTTCAAGGGAACATACTCCCGGGATAAAAGTCCTATGACTTAATCCAGGCTATAGCCCACCAGTGGCCCGAATTCCATCGAAATTCGTTGAGCTGTTAATGGGACTAAAATATGTTTTTTTTTTTTTTATTTGTGAAAGCATAAAGAACAACTTTCAAAACAAGCTGGAAGATGGAATGCTGCAACATTATACTGTATGTGACACATCGCTATCACTTGTAACAGTGTCAAAAGTACTAATCTTTTTAACTTTTGTCCTCTAAACTTTACGCTTCACCGCGAAAAATAATACCTTTCAGTTCATATTATTCCCGGTTACTGTTTGTTCATTTTGAAAAATTATCTGTGAGAGAAAGCTTTCCGAAAAACAAATTATATGCTGTCCTTTTTAAACCTTAAGACTTTTACGTATATAGAATGCTCTCAAGACAACTAAGTCTGAAATCATTACCTACAGGTACTAGTGGCGTGGTATTATATAAATTATAGCAAAGATGCGATTGAGTTTATCTTATCATATGTAAATGAGTGCTAGAATTACCATCGCTAAAGTTTATTAGTCATAGCGTAGGCGCAGGCTTGCGGGCGGCGAGCAATGGGTAGCTCGCCGCCCGGTATGGATCAGGCCCGTGTCGACGGCGCATAGTGTTCCACGCTTGCCTCATATGATGTCCTTTTTAAACTTTAAGACTTTTTCGTATATAGGATGCTCTCAAGACAAGTAAATCTGAAATAATTACCTACAGGCACTTGTGGTGTTGTATTATATAAATTATAGTAAAGATGCGTGGGAGTTTATCTTATCATATGTAAATCAGTGCTAGAATTAACATCGCTAATCGTTTATTAGTCGTAGCGTAGGCGCGGGATTGCGGGCGGCGAGCAATGGGTAGCTCGCCGCTCGGTAAGGACCACGCCCATGTCGACGGCGCGTAGTGTTCCACGCTTGCCTCAAAGAGATGTCAGCAAAACTGAAGGGGTCCGCTAGGACCGATGCCTGCCAGGGTCGCGAGATTTGTTCGAAAGTGTTACCGTGGCCATATGGGCAACTGAAGGAACACGAGTGGATTTTAGTCAGTAAAAGTCTGACACTCCCTCCCGCTCCGGCAGAGCCGCAGAGCAGGAGACGACATTTGGTTATTTTCCACCCCAAAATAAAAAGAAAGATCACCCTCGAGTTGGTTTGCAACTCTGACTAGGTTGTTCCTGTCATACGCCTCCAGTCTTCAACAAAAAGAACTACCTTGGGTTCAATTACCGGTAGTAGCCCGGACTCTCCACCAACTCACGCATGTTTTCGCCGAATGGTTAGGCCCTTCGGCGAAAACATGTGTAAAGTTATGTTATGTAATGAAACTGGAGCGCATGAAATAGGTATTCTCCGAAACTCCAAAATCGCATTCAGATTTGAATTTAGATTAGAATAGAACTACCTATCAATGATGTTTTTCCTTTATTCAGAATTCGTAGATGAAGAAATAAGCAGTGGGTACTTTTATATTTACACAGCTTACCCTATAATACCTTCCAGGAAAATCATGTGCGGTGTGAATCTCAAGCACTTTCCTGTTGATCCAGATGTGCAGCAGGCGAACCTCAAGTATGGTCAGCCTACCCACCTCAAAGCTTACCTGATCGTGTAATCTGCACCGTGTAACAGACGCGATACGATTCAACATTCTACTGATAAAGGTAAACTTGGTTGGCGTTAATCATCGTCAAAAAGCCATCATGGTCTGGTATTTTAATGAAATAAGCCAATCTATCGATACCGTGGCCTTGGCATATAGGCAACTGAAGGAACACGGGTGGGTTTTAGTCAGTAAAAGTCTGACACGCCCTCCCGCTTCGCCCAGAGCGGGAGACACATTTTATGATTTCCCACCCACAAAAATAAACCAATCTATCGAACCCACAATAGTGTTGTCAGAAGCTAGTATTTGGTTACAGACAACTGGAATTGCTGAATACTGACAAAATCAAGTCCTGTCAATTAGAGATGGTGACACCAAATTCAGTGATATGGAGATACTTATTGAAATTCGTGAACTCAGAATCTAACGATATTTCTGTTCTATCCACTGTCTCAATTAAATTCTTTAGTAAGTTGACGATGGCGATTATACAGTTTTTTTTTGTAAATTGATTCTTCATAAATTGAAACGAAAGTTATAGTTTGAGTAAATAGTTCTGAAACTATTATATTATCTTGTAGGGTCGACGCTCTCGATCGACGGAAGTCAAGCTTGCTTCTGGAACAATTCAAAATAACCAAGAGAAACACCACTCACACTCTGATTAACTGACTTACCACGAAAGCTCAAGAACCATATATATTAAATCTATAGACTTGAAGTTTTCGTGAATAAGTTCTTTACATGGTGTAGGTACCCGCTAAATAAAGAATTTACGGAAATTCCTCTCCTAAAACGGTTAAATAGAGGGTTAATGTTTATATGGAAACCCGTCAACAAAATTAAACTAAATGTTTAATTTTATGTCTCTAACTTTCTGGTCAGAAATAAATATAATATTTCTCGTTTCTACTTTCCGTCTTCGTCCCATTTCTTCCCGTAAGTATTGTAAGAGGCGACTACTAGAGTTAGAAGCGTTATCTATGCATTTTACCACCATACTGTGATCGCCAACCCGCCTGGCAAGCGTGGCAATTATGGCAAACCCCCTCAAATTGGGGGAGGCTAAAATGATGATGATGATGATTCCGTCTTCATACAAGACAGACGAATCTTAGTGTATACAAGTGGGCCAGTGGCAGCCGTTACGGGTCCTCAAAAACCCGAAAGTCTCACAACCAGTCTTACCAAGGCGGAATGTATTACCCAGTTACTGAGTTCTGGAGGTCACATAGGCATCCGGTTAAACTGAAAACCGATCCCAACGATGATGACATTGAGGACTCACCAGCATCCACAACCCGACTTCCCATGCCGCGACAGTCTCCAGTGCGGCTGTTACGCACATTTATTTAAGTCAAGGAACGAAAATATCGCATGTACTGTTTAGGTATATTGTTTGAATTCAACAACATCGAAATTGAAATAACATTGAATGATCAATTCAGTCGGCGAAGAGCTAAAAATAATTTAACACACGACCTTGACGGGCCAAGTCTTAGTTGGTGAGTACTTTTTGTCTTTTCCATGTGATCGGTGCCTGAGTGCAAGAACAAAATATAGGGGCAAATATCCGGAAACCAGGTATGGGGGTAAAATCGGAATAGCATAATTTAGGAGCTATACTGTGCTATCCCGATTTTATTTATTTGTTTGTCAGCTGGCCATCCTGATTAGTTGGTCAACAAACATTCTATAGCGTTCCATGGTCGACGAAAACACATAAGAAAAAAGTTTTTCTATAAATTTATGTTATAGTCTTAAATTTAACAATTCATCTTTCATTATAGTTATTTATCAAATTAAGTGAAAATAGTTTTATCGCTTACCCTATTCTACTGTGCTACGATCAAACGAAATTAATCGTGCAAGCTTCTACTTTAAAAGAAATTAACTCCAGTTAAAGCAATTATTGTAGTTAATATTTTTAACAATATATTTTAATTAAATTTGTATCCTCTTATATTTATAATTGTACATAAGTGATTAAAGATTAAGGGATTAAGCGGTTATATGAAATTACTAAAAGATTAAAAAAAGAACGAAAAAATATTTTGTATTTTAACAATTTTAATTAGTCCTAACCTAAGCCCGTAAAAGTATGAAAGAAAAATGGCACCTTATGAAATACACTTTTTTGTTTTTTATTCGCCTACACTTTCCCACTGCTGAGCAAAGGCCTCCCCTATATCCCTCAGACATGCTTTTCCAGGGCCACCTCGATCCACCCCTTGCAGTACGTGTCTAAGATGCTCGCCACCTCTTCTTGACAAACACTCACATAAGATAATTGCAGGGCTTATCTCACACATTTATGATTCGGATTTTGGGCACTGGGCCATTGACCACTGTACCTACATACCTTTGCGACGCGACGGGCCCGGGCGGTGACATCAAATTTCGCTTTATTAACTCACTTCAAAAAGGAGGAAGATATCAATTCGTCTGTATTCGTTTTGTTTGTATGTGTCTTCCTCGTTATATCCCTCAATTATTAAATCAGTTTCAATCATTATTTTTAATGGAAATGCGTCAACTGTGCTTTGGTAGTTTTTGCGTTAGTTTCGATAGTATATATTTAATCCACGTTGCGTATCGTCATAATTTTCTAATACTTCATGTCACTGTTGTTTACATAGCAAGTAGTGGTATACTAATTGGTGTGCAGTAGGTACCATAATTACGAAACAAAACACAATTAGTCTTATATTTCAGATTTTTGCTTTTTTTTCGAACGATGTCTATTGTTTTTTTTTTTTTCGTAAAACAAATTAGGGATTAGCGAACAGAATATCAACATCATTAGGATCTGCCAACCCGTACTTGGCCGCGTGTCGGATTACGCGTCCCTCCCTCTCACCGAGAGGAAGCCAACACAATATAGGTTGATTATGGAAAAGAAAATGTCAAAAACAAATATTTGTGTTAGAGAAGGGAATCATGGCCATAGTTTACAAATGCTAGCTTAGGTGCGTGATGTCGAAACAACTAACCACTAAGATGCCGACCAAATCCGACGGACTTATACAAGATGTGATAAGCAGAAGGCGTTGAGTGTAATCGCCTTCCTACCAGTAGGCGACAACCCACAGTATAGCTGGCAGAAAATAGCCATATAACTTTGTTTTTGTTTCGTTCAAAAGTTACTTTCTTTTCAACAACCTGTTTTAAGTAGTCGCAGCTCACGTGTTGGTACAACCAATTCAACTATATCTATACCTAAAAATAGGTACCTTTAAATTAGTGACGCACGTAGGTAATATAATCTGTTAGTACAACATTGTTATTTTTATTATTTAGACGCTGAACCCCTCTTTTATATTTGTAAACAAGCAGTCACATTTTCCTCAACAGGGGAAGCCTCGGGGTGGAACAATGTTGGGGAATGAATCGAACGAAAAATTCACCCTCTTTAACACTTACTGACATAGCAACAATTGAAACACGGCTAAACACCACCACGACGCTATGTCTTGAGTGTTGGTTAAATTTCCTACTGACATAGTAACAAATGAAATAGCGACAATTATGCCAATGAAATACGGTAACATATTGTATCGTGAGCGTGACTATTTTGTTATGGCAAAACTTGATACTTCTTTTGTTTGTCGAACCTACTCATTTAGAATATATTGTGTTAAGGTATACCGCGTGGATCTTTCTATGCCCTGCGGGTCCTGTACAATAATGGTTTCTATGATCTATATGTAATAATGGTTGATTACGATTCTCATCTTTTTATATACATATTTGCACACATTATTATTTTATGACTGTTAGTTTATAAATTATGTATTATAAATAGTGCCCTTTAGGGCCTTATCACAATAGCGGTTCACGAGCGTCTTCAAAGCGGATCGAGTGCGCAGCGAATACGTCGCGGACGCGCAACGAGATCGCTGCGGATAGAACCGTTACTGAGTGTATTGTACGTCATAAAATCGCCGCGAACAGGCGTCGAAAACGTTGCGTAATCGCCACGCGCCCGCGGCGTTTTCACTGTGCAGCTGTGACGTGATCGCGACGTATTAGCTGTGCGGTCGCTCCGCTCTGAAGATGCTCGTAAACCGCTAGTGAGATAAGGCCCTTAAATATTATGCTTTAATTAAAAGTATTAAACATATCTTGAAAACCGCTGTTCTTGACCGTGAAAAGCCTATCTCATTTACCTATAAAAATATAGTTTCATTCAGTTTCATGGGGACGAGATTTTAATATCACGCCCTGTATAAATAACACTCACTTACCCACTCAAACTTTCCCTCTAAAAAGACTCCGAAGGTCATAAAAATGTTTGCTTATATACTAAAAAAACGCTTTTAATAATGGTTCTAACATTAGCTGCGTAACACATTATTAATCGGAATCATTTTGAAGATTATTACTAATACACGTACATTACTGCATATGTTCGAAAAATTTGTCTGCTCAGCAACGTAAATAACGAAATAAATATTGTTGGACTGTGAAAATGAAAGCGATTTCTACGAATAGGGTGTTACGCAATTACCCCGTCGTTGGTTTTTCAGGGCTAAAAGAAAACAAAAAAAAAAAAAAACTTATATCAAAGCCACTTTAATTTATGTCTTCGCAACATTTATTATATGGCAAGATTAATTTTATTATACCAAGAGAAGTTTCTTCGTTTTCTTTTCAAGGTGCAGAACTGAAAATAGGCTACGAAAACATTATTATTAAATTGGGATGTTTTCTTCCACCGTGTCAATATTTGATCGTCTACTCCTTTTAAAATTTACGTAAAGATTGTTCCAATTTGTAAAGAGCTATCTTCCATTTATAAATTACTTGTCTATTCTGAGATTTTTAGGGATGTAACTAAATTGATTGACAAATGGGTCACAAAACTTCTCCCGCCATTACAGAAAGGTGCGATGCGACGGTGCGATACAATTTGGAATTGCCCTGCCAGAGTCACAACGCGCCTGTCTGTGGGAGTCTTAAGGACGGGTTCAAGAACTGGTAAGGCTACTGTATCATTATGACAAAATGTGACTTGCTTATCAGAAAAATGAGCTAACTTGGTTTTTTGGTCAACGACCGCTGGTAGTTACTTGAAATTTGAGTTGAGATAATGTGTTTTGTTTTATTATTATGTTTAAACATCAAACCCCAACACGACTGAGAAGTTTATTCAGACAAAAACACAAACATATTCATTAAACTGATAATTCAAGTAACTACAGTCGATGATACCACAAAAAAAAACACTAAATTTATTTATTTTGGTTTCATCATGTAAAGATATTGATACCCATCTTATCTGCGGAGTTTTGCTACCTAACTTAGTTTAACCCTGCATAAAATTTTAAGGAATACAAATGTCGATCGAATTTCTTTTCATTCATTTAATTGGTCATACATGGGTAACGAAACATACTCTTCTGCGTCATATATTCACAAAACTTAAACAACACCCATTTATTAAAGCTCATAAACTTGAGTGTACCGCACGTGAATTGTCATTTCACCGATAATAGCCGTAATTACCGGTGAAATGACAATTCACGTAGATACCCTTATTAATTATCGCCTTAACAAGCTGTCTCACGACCAATCGTTGAATGTGCGCGCAATCGTTAGCGATCCCAAGGAACAAGGCGTAATACGCAATTCGGAAATTTCATTCACAAGCCCGTCTTCTGATAAAGACGGCACGAATTTAGGATGATGGAGCGGTATGAGTGGACCGTATCATATTACTAGAAGTCCTACCAAATGGTTAGGACGAGCTCAATTTGGTGGCAGGTTTAAATGGCAAAACCACAAACATGCTAAAAGAAACCAAGTGTTATATGTATGATATGGTTTCGTTTACTGTGGGAGACTGGTGCCTAAGCTAGGCTGTGTAAGGGCCTGTGTTTCAGGTCACCATATATAAATAAATATCACTGATAACGTTAATTAAGGTAACCAATATCTGTTATAAGTGACTCAGCTTATAGCTTATTGCGACGACGCACAGGCGCGCGACACTTATCGCTACTTGGCAAGCGTATACTGTTAAAATGCATCGAGAATGCTGCTGCCCATTCTCTAATAAGTCCCTTAGACGCCTCATACGCCTCATAAGAAATGGAATGGTGCTATTCTGTACGTCTGACGCCACACGTTCATATTTCACAATTAAATAAACCAACCTTATATGTGTTCAGTTTACCGCAGACAGGCGCGACCCGGCAGCGCAACGTGACTCTAGTAAAATCATTTCTTTCAAAACTGAATGGAAGTTGTTTGACCAAAATAGTGTCATACCGTCGCGTCGTACCTGTCTGCGGAGGCCTTTAAACGTTTGTTAAGCTTATGAACCGAGCTATTCATTTGTTTGTTTAGTATATTAGATCTAAGATTACGTTACTAAGAACTTTGGTTGAATGCTTGATCTTTAGGTTTCTGAGACATGAAAAGCCACCAAAATAATGAGTTTTTACTCTAGCTGTACTTTATCGTTCCACTTGAGTTGAGTTGCTCCTACCAATGGTGAACAGTCGTAATCCAGAAAGTACCCGTGTCCTTATGACATTCGGGGCGTGACTGATAAAGTACTGTGTAAATCCTGAGGACAAGTATATCTTGTAAGCCCGCTTCAGCAGCATAAATGAGCTCATTGATAGCCCGAATGAATTCGTATGACATAAATGTTACATACAGTGAGTCATCATCATCGTTATCATTTAAGCTGAAAGACGTCCACTGCTGGACATAGGCAGATGGGCAGATGGGTTTTGCCGTAATCGCTATGCTTGGAAGGCGGGTTGGCGATCACAGTATGGTGGTACAATGTACAGAGAACGTTGCTGCCCATCCTGTAGTAAGTTCCTTAGTTTTCCTTTATGACTCCCTCGGGAATAAATGTACGATGATTAAGTGGTCGTTATCAGGGTGTAATTTACTTTAACGAGAATTAAGATGCAATACTCGTCGCGAGATTTGTTCGAAAGAGATACCGTGGCCCGGTTGAAATAACTGAAAGAACACGGGTGGGTTTTAGTCAGTAAAAGTCTGACACGCCCTTCCGCTCCACCCAGAGCGGGAGACGTCATTTGATGATTTCACACCCAGAAAAAAAAATGCAATACTCGTCTGATTTTCATTCGTTTGTATGTTTACTCGAAGTAAACAAATCTGTCCGGAAAATAGCTCATGTCCTTATAAAAACATCAGCTAGGTATCTGATATCATATCTAACATTTAGATGCTCACTCTTGTTTTTTAGCGTGCAGGTCTGATGATGAGGAGAATGCAGTGGGTCAGTCGAGCACGCTTGTCGGCAACGCCCAGAAATGACGGGTCGGAGGTAGCTCCCGCTGAACAAGCTCCGGTGGTTGCTGAGGCCTGCGAGGACGCTGGCAAGTCGGGTCGCGCAGTGTGACCACGGACTCATTAAAGCACCCGACGGCGCGCTTTACAAAAATTCCCCATCTTTAATAATATAAAACAATGTAGCTTCCCGCGTCTGAACGCTTAGATCTTTTAAATTACGCAATGAATTCTAATGCGGGCGAAGACGCTGGCAAAAGCTAGTTAATTTAACTAACTAAATAATTTTGTAACTTAATTATTTTGATTAAAAAGACTCCGTGTTAAGCTTTACCTCTTGATTATTATTTCATTAAAGTCGTAAAACTTGAATGTTGTATCAAATCTAACTTTGTTCTGTGAAAAAGATGAAATTAGAATATTTTGTAGATAAGGCACAGTATGGCAATGAAAGGATGATGTTTTTGTACAAATAAGAGTATGAATGCAGTGTGTTGAAATAATGTGCACAACTCTAACTTGACCTCATAAGTTACCAATTATTACTTCATAGAAATATTTCAAATTGAAATATTTTAATTGCAGGCTTACTTTCTTCCCTGACGAATTTTATAATAGGCTTTGTATTTTTGTATAACTTAATAAAGTTATATAATACAATATTTATAAGTGTAATACTCATTTTAGAGGCTGTAACGATAGGTTTGCTCAATTCGTTACAAGCTGAAATAAACCAATAGCTGTGAAACATGTTGTTTTCTTTAAATAAATTGGTACTCTCCTATACATATGATTAGATTATCATTATTATAACTCTGTATTGTCCCACTGTAGGGCAAAAGGGAAAAGGAAAGAGAGCCCCCCTCAGACCTTTCTCTTTTGCGAGTCTACCGTGATTGTGGGTCAATGATTTAAGAAGAAGTCCAGCTCATCTCGCCATCTTTTTCTAGACCTCACCTGCCGCGTAGTCGCTTCTTGAGATTTGGGTTTTACTCAGTGTGGCGTTATTATTGTAACCCATGGCCAACGACTTCACAATGTGTCCAAGGGTCACAGCAAGCTTCTGGATTGTTAAAAGGCTTGGGATGATCACACATTTTGACAGCCCGTCAAAATGTGTGATATTTGATGTAACACACATAAATATGCCATGTCATGGAGGCAGATACTAAGCCGCATCAATGTAAGTATAAACTTACAAATCTGCCTCAGTCTAATATCATAAAGTCATTATGTATTTACGACATTCATCTTTTGTGTTAACAAGAAAAGAATTCGTGATATATTTTTTGTTTAGGTAATTGTACTAATAAGTATCTAAATGATAAACGTATAGGTAACTAAGCACACATCAAAGATAATAATTTCAAGAAGTAATAAAAATATTTCAGATCACGATATGCAAAATATTAGATTCTTTATAAATTTGGATCATGTTACAGAAAATTTTTGTTTAATTATTTTAACAAAAACAACCGACCTCCTCAAAAACACTTGAAAGTCAAAAATAACTTTAATTTCGGAAGTCAGTGTCTTATGATCTGTATTTGAGTTTTTTGCCACCGACTTCCGAAATTAAAGTTATTTTTGACTTTCTAGTGTTTTTGAGGAAGACGGTTTTTTTTTTGTAAAAAAGTTTTTACTTTTTAGTTATGGTATCTACCCCGCACTAATTCCTATACCACTAATCGCCAGGAGAAATTTAATACTTTACTAATGCTGTAAATCGTTGAGGAATTCCCTCGACTGTCTGTCTATGGTCTCCATCATCAGACCTGTAATGGTACTTATAAGCCTTATGGGAGCTTTCTCATCAATAGAAATGAATTAAGTTCAAACACCAGGTAATTGTTGTAAATCGTTGAGGAGTTCCCTCGATTGTCTTTCGGCTCCATCATCAGATCAACTCCGGACCTTAATTAAATAGTACTGATAAAATTGGCACTTTGAACCGTATAAAGTAAGCCCAACAATAGGGAACTGCTGTAAATCGTTGAGGAATTCCCTCAACTGTCTATGGTCTCCATCATCAGACCTGTAATGGCACTTTAGCCCATATGGGTGCAAAGTTCTCATCAATAGAAATGAATTAAGTCCAAACACCGGGTAATTGCTGTAAGTCGTTGAAGAGTTCCCTCGACTGTATTTCGGCTTCATCATCAGAGCAACTTCAGAGCTTCATTAAATAGTAGTGCTTTAAGATAATTAATGAAAGAAATAATAAACGCACTAGTCGTCACTACAATTTTCGAAAGTTCCCTTCGACTTCTCTGGGATGCCTTCATCAGATCCTGGTTTTCTTATCAATGGACCACCTTGGCACATCTCCTATCCAACAAAAAAAGAATCATCAAAATCGGTTCATAAACGAGCAAGTTATCGGTGAACACACATAAAAAAAAAAAATATATATATAAACGGTCGAATTGAGAAACCTCCTCCTATTTAGGGTTCCGTTGCCAAATGGCAAAAAAACGGAACTCTTATAGATTCGTCATGTCTGTCTGTCTCTCTGTCTGTCCGAGTATGTCACAGCCATTTTTTTTCGAAACTATAAGAGATGCTGTTGAAACTTGGTAAGTAGATGTATTCTGTGAACCGCATTAAGATGTTCACACAAAAATAGAAAAAAAACAATAATATTTGGGGTTCCCCATACATAGAACTGAAACTCAAAAAAAAATATTTCATCAAACCCATACGTGTGGGGTATCTATGGATAGGTCTTCAAAAACCATATTGAGGTTTCTAACATCATTTTATTCTAAACTGAATAGTTTGCGCGAGAGACACTTCCAAAGTGGTAAAATGTGTCCCCCCCCCCGTAACTTCTAAAATAAGGGAATGATAAAACTAAAAAAAATATATGATGTACATTACCATGTAAACGTCCACCGAAAATTGGTTTGAACGAGATCTAGTAAGTAGTTTTTTTTTTTTAATACGTCATAAATGGTAAATCACAATTTACCTTTCATTCAGTCAACTCAAATATAAAAATTTAAAAAAAAAAACATTTAATTTCATAAACATAAACCTTATGCATAAACCGTGAATACCTGCAGGTTTGTACGGAACCCTCGGTGCGCGAGTCCGACTCGCACTTGGCCAGTTTTTTTATCGGTTAAAAACAAACTAGCTAACTAACTCATTTGTAATATTACCAAAAAAGATAAGAATAATACCAGAAGATGTAACAAATATCCATTGTATCTTTTATACACACCAATTTACCAAAATACTGGCAAAACAAACAAAACAAATATGCGTCATTTAAGTAATAATAAACTTAAGTACTTTACCGATCAAAAGCTTCAAGGTTATCTTTGACATTGAGGTGTTACGTAAATACACACGATCAAAAGGAAACCCTCTTTTGTAAAGATTTGATGGTGTTTTACGTACTTTGTATATTTTCAGCAAAAGATAACAACAATATAATTATAGTAGTTCGTTTTTTCAAAGTGAAGAAGGCGATTTCTAAAGTTGTCAATCCTACTAATGTGTGAACCCACCTTAATAAATCAACAAAAACAAAATGTGTTACTAGAATAACAGAATAAGATATCACTCATTTATTTAATTAGGTTTATCTACCTCTGCTAAAAATAGACAAAACAGGACTTCGATATATTATATTTGTTATTGTTGTGACAACTTGCACCCTCGCCTTGTATAAGTGATGTATATGTATGAGTGTAAGATTGAAAGGTATACCAGCCACATTAAACATACCTAAATATAGATAAATCCACAAATATGTTTGTAGAACTATGTCTAATCTGGATTTACGGACTGCGAGTTGCTACGCCGCATGCTACGCTAACCGACGGTCTAACCTCAACAAGGTAGGCTTCAGAAACCTCGCAGGTTTAAGTTTTCTAGAGAATGTGAATACGAATATGATGCAGTTACTTATTTTTCCTTTATTTCGACGTATACACTTATTAATTATATTTTTAAACATTAGAAAAAAATAAACATGAAAAAATATAAAAAATAGAAGCCCACCGGTATCGGGAGCAGGGTCCAAGCTTCCGGCGGTCGGAGCTCCAGAGAGAGGAACCTCATTACAATGCGAGCCGTGTCTAGAAGTACCGGTTTCTGAATTAATAACTTCATTATCATTTTAAATAACAATCAAACAAAGATCGCTTCGTCACTTTACTTACGACGTAATACCTGTGACGGCGTAGCGGCTACGCCACTCGAATGTTCAAGAACACAATCTATTCGAATCACAGGATTATACTTTGTTTACATGGATCGATTTGGTTCGATACATTAGCTTGTCAAGTATGTGGACCGAGTCTGTTTAACCTTGTCTTATTTTGTAGACCAGATAGATGTGGCCTTCAGTGTGAGATTGGAGAATACTCTCTGAAATTTATTTCATGAACAAAATTATAAATGGTTGAATAGTTGGTTGTGTGGGTTTTGTTTATATGGTGACTTAAACATAACTGGTGAAATGAAACTCAAGCAATCGCATCTCGGCTAAAATTTATGAATATTAGAAAAATCAAAATAGTATACAGTGAATGTACAGGCATTAATTAAAATATTTTCAACTACTGAAACCATATAAAACACATTTTCCCACAAAGGGTTACACAGAAGTGTTCCTATAGTACATGGGTATGATGATTGTTTGAGTTTATTTTTGTATGTCACTTCCAGTATTCCCCCATAAATTATCCGAACGAACAGTTGCTAGTTCAGAATGGGATTACATTGAATAATGACGAACTGAATTTTATGATTCTAATAATCTACTGAAATGCGATTAAGGATGACATTACATTAAGTATATAGACCTTTTAAAATATTTTTTGAAAACTAATCGATGTACTAACTAGTCATTGCGGCTATAGCAGGTGGAAGCTGTCGCGTGGTGGGCGGTGACAAAGAAGCCACAGGTGTTTTGTGCTTCACTTAAACTGTTGTCATTTATGGTTTACGAAAATGATTTGAGAGTAAAATCTAACATATTTTTTTAAATAAATTAATCGACATTTGGTAATAAATACACAGGTATTTTTAATTTTGTGTATAATTTAACAAATACAAAAATTTAAGTTTAAATTAGTATAAGTAGCCTGGATCTCACAACACAGGGAATCCTAGTGTGAGGTCCAGGAATTCAATCGATTTGAATGTAATACTGCTTAAATAAATTTAATCTTATTCTTAATTTATGAACACATAAAACTTATAATGTGAACATTAATAGTGTAAATTATTTTCCATACGAAACCATAATTGCATTTAAATATTATGGAGAGAATTCATGTGAAGAATCTGAACAAGTATGAGACCACTACAAACATAGCGTCCAACACAAAAACAGTGATAAGCATCATGACGTTAAACACGAACATTCCCTGCGTATTACGTTCCGGCTCTGGCTCGTCCATTTGAGCCAGTAAATGCAGATGATACTCGTGTCGGTCATATATTAATTCTTGCTGTTCCTCGTCACCTTCCTCCTCCTCTTCTTCTACTTCCTCCTCTTCTTCCTCCTCCTCCTCTTCTTCTTCCACCTCCTCTTCTTCTTCCCCCTGACCTCCATCTCCTTCTTCCGCTTCGCTGTCGGTCACTTGGATATAAACCTCTTCAACTGTGTAAATGACTAGTCGACCGCCTTGATCATGGAAGATATGAATTCCCTCCTCCAGTTGTTCCATTTTGAGTGCCTGTAACAGATAACAAGCTAAATGTTAACAAACCATTCACTGGCCCAATCGGCTGGCACGGATCTATGGGTGACGATAAAAATAAGTCACATTCAACAGTTGTTTACATAAAACAACTGTTGAACACGATATTTGTATTTGGAATTTGACGTTACACTGACGTTAGATAAGATTTCAATTTATTTATAAGTTTTGGTGGGTCTCCGAAGAACAGAGAAACTATTACAGGCACATATTTCTAACTTTGCCGTTTATTAACTATTACTTGAACCTTAAAACTCATATATTAATGTCCTTTATAGGTCCAAAAATGAAATAATTCAATTCAAACAACTTACCAATAAATATTAAGAGGTATTTTATTAATAAATCAGCACGGGAGTACGAGAGATGGTGCAAGGATACCCTGGATTTTATCGATCCGTTATCCTTGCTTTGTATTTTTAAGCTGTGTAACACAGATTCAAATTAAACTCGATCAAAGTAAACAAAATGTTCGTAAAATATTTGTTAGTCTAAAACATTCAAATGCATTTAATGCAAATAGCATCTACTCGATATTTCAAGGTTGGTGCAAAATCTAAAAAATCGACTAAAATCATCAAAGTGGTAAAGTGTACTATTTGACCACAAACAGACAGGGATCAAATACCAAAAAATACTTCAATTTGATTAGATTCGATTCAGTCGCATTTATTGAATACCTCTGCCAATATAAGATAGACAACAAAAGCCCAGAATACGCGTGCCTGCAACTTGCATAAATATAAGCAAGTACCATGCCATGTGCCGTAACAACTGATTGATAAACGGGACCAACCAGTTACAGGCACGCGTATTCCGGACTTTACCTAGGCATTCTATAGTGACGACCTGAGAGAAAAATATTAATGCTCATAGCCCATTGATGCAATGCATACAAATAATTTATTTACAGCATTTGCTTCAAAATTTAATATTTGTTAAAGCCATATAAAATTGAAAAACTTCATTAAACAATTGCAGCCTACGACCAGCTACGCCGTAGCATCAGCATTGTCGCAGCTACGCCGTAGCATCAGCGCCGTAGCGGCTACGCCGTAGTGCCTACACCGTGGCAGCTCGTAATAATTGTTCTTCCCACGTACCAATCCTTTTGGATTCAGCGTTCAACTAGCTACGACCATCTTTGACGTAGTAGTTACGCCATATTTCGTTTGGTATTCTCTGTTTGTTTGAGAAACAGTTTATTATATTTATTACCTATATTTGATCGGGTTCTGAAATCATTTTTTCTGAGCGAATAATTTCAACCTTGATTATTATCAAGATTGATTATTATCAAGATAGGTTTTTTATTAATTATTAAAGACTGATTACCATATAACATGAAATGAAACACACATATTCACGACATTTAATGAACTTAACATCACTAGTAACACAATACACGACAATAATAGTATACTCGATGAGCAGCGCATAGCCCTTATACAACGTCCAATTAATTTAACATTACCATCAACAAAACAAACTAATCATCTGGACTTATTGCGTCGCAAAACCAATACACACATTCGAACAGTAGGACATAATCGCTAGACACGCTTTTTAATAATCTGTACAAGTCCACATCAACACGATCACATTCATAGAACGTCATCAGGTTCACTCTCAATTCCGAAATTGTCAACATCCACTGTTCCGAAGCGTTCAAGACGAGATAATGTTTCAGCGTCAATAGTCATCCTGATTGACCTGGAATAAGGAAGAAACTAAATTTTAATGAATGTGTGGAAATTGCTGGACCAATTCGACACTGAAATAATGGATGTTCCGGTCACTACAATAACTGAGACACATGGTCAAAGCATGTCTGATTTCAGTCTTACTTCAAGATCGTCTCCTCTCCATACACAAATATCGTGTTTAACAGTTTGGAAGAAATAACTGGTGAACATTGCCTTGTAGTAACGCACCGGTACAAACCACACCCCACCCCAAACAAAGAAATTTCTGTAATTTTTAAATGAAATCAAATGTTTTAAGATGATTTAGTAAAAGCCTGATTTCATTACGATTACACATAGTGCAATTTACAAAGAAATATTATTCGGTAATCGCAGGACTCTAAATGCTCTCAGTACAAATGTACGATGCTGTTATTTAACTCGGGTGAAGTTAGCTATTGATCGGGGCTGCTGCAGATTTGACGTAAGCGAACACGAACTGGTATTAACTCGATTCAAATTGACAAAGTTGTGATAAAATATTTTTGTTTAAGTATCCTAAACTTTACTCACATTTAAATAGACGTAGATATTTCAAGGTCATTGCAAAAATTAAGAAAGTCCACTTAACCTAATCGCAGTTAGGGTCTTTTGCTTTAATATTTATATTTTTTATGTTTTATGATATCTTTTTATTTCACGAAATATTTAAAAATGCTTTGATAAGGCACGAAATAAATAAACGAGACCATAGTTTATTAATCAATCAGGAGACTGTTTTTATAAGGGGTAAAGCAACATTGACTCGTATTTAATCGTTACGATGTGACAGTTGTAGGAGGCATGAGACCGGCAGAACACCGAAAGACTGAATGATGATAAATAACAGCCATAAGAAAAACCACACTTTCAGTAATCGGGTCAGCGATTGAGTCGGTTTTCAAAAACCAGGGACGGTAACTGAACGCTACACTCCGCACACACGTGCCAATTGCAGCGGGGACAGTGCGGTTTTGGCACCTCATTAAGCCCATGGCTTTGGTAAAGATAGGCAATCTTTATTTACAGCCTCTCCTATCAAACTGAATTATCGTTTACCAAAGTCTAATATAATAACAAACTGGATGCGAAAGGCGGAGGACAGGGTGTTGTGGCGCAATATGGGAGAGGTCTATATCCAGCAGTGGACTGCGATAGGCTGAGTTGATTGATTGAAAGTCTAGTTGATACAAATTACAACACTAACGGCCTACAAGCAACTGCTGTGTAACTACGCATCATCGTCATTCTGCTCCCACCCGAATTTATTCGAGAAGAACATGGGCTTACTTACTATTGGGATCATTGTAACCTCTAATAAAATACATAAATTAGATACAATTAATTTTGTACTGTCTCTGCTCGGTGTAGCAGCTACTTTCATATTCCAATAGTTACTTTTTGGTTCGAGTACAGTAACACTTACTAATTCCATGCAATTTAAAGTTTTTATTGACATACGTCAATACATTAATGACAGGAGCCCTTACCGGTCTCTAACGCTACGTCCTACGTAGGCGGATCAAAGCGAACGCGATTATGAAGCGGTGACACGCGAACTCAACGCGATGCGGTGCGACGCGGCGGCTATGTCCTACGTGCATGCGAATCGTCTCACACAGCCGCCACTGACGCCGCCGTTCAGTGGGCACTGTGGATTTGTCATGGACGGACGGAAACAAATTTATTGGAAAATTCATATCTTAAATATCAAATACTCAAGAAGTATGAACGGCGAAGAAGTGGGACTAATGTTGTATACTTAGAAAGTCCCAGTTAATTTGGCCCAATCCTCCCATTCGCGGTATAATAATAACCGGTTGTGATATTTTATATTCCTTTTATCCTATAATATAGGACGTTCTTGGATAGCATTAATTAAAATTTCTATAAATCCGAAATTATAACCAAAAAAAAAAATACGACGGCACCGCATCCAGTTCGCGCGAAAATATCAAGCCAACTGATCGCGTTCGCTTCGTTTCGCGCCGCTCCGCACCGCACGCATGTGCGTTTGGGCACGTAGGACACTTCAATAGGTTTCGACTGTTTGTTGTTTTCGCGCCGCGCCGCGCCGCTTCGCGTTCGCGTCTAGATCGCTCACGCAGGACGTCGCGTAATTGCATGCCTTTTTTTTGTGGTGGGAACTCTCCAAATGACTTCTCCCGCTCTAGGGTGGAGCGGAAAGGCGAGTCAGACTTTTACTGACTAAAACCCACCCGTGTTCCTTCAGTTGCCCATATGCCAGGGCCACGTTATCTCTTTCGAACAAATCTCGCGACCCTGGCAGGTAATTGGTTGCCTCTAATAAGAACATCGAGTAGCGAAAACTAAAGTCCATTTACAGATATTGCAGCAATCCAAAAGCAACCTTATTGTTCCGAAAACAAGGACCGCTTTCGGAGTTTAGGCGTTAATAAGACCTTAATAAATCAAGATGAAATGGACTTGAGATACTTACGACAATTGTTTTATTTTAATAGCATCAGTATTGTTATATGCTACAAAAGTTAATGTTTTACAACAAGCAGGGTCCTTGGTACTTACGACAAACTCAATCCAATTGTGTTCATAGAATCAGCGATCTTATCAAATCCAAACGATCCCGCGTCTTAAAAGCCTGTCTTGCGGTACTCTGATAGCTATTTATACGGCTCATTAAACATTTTACGTCCTATCTCTCCATATAAACAGTCCGTCAAATGCTTAAAACATGACAGTTAATAACCAACAGAGTTTATTTATAGGTTTCTACAGACAAGCGCGACGTAACAGCGCAACGTGATTCTTGTAGAATAATTTCCATGAAGTTTACATAGAAATTGTTCTACGAGTGTCACGTCACGCTGTCGGCGTCGCGCCTTTTTGTGGGAACCTTCAATAGGAATACGCAAAAAGAAACACATATTCTGTCCCGCGTGTTATTTTATTATTACGAATTTCGTTGTCACAATCCTAAATCTACATCATGTAAAACTTTCTTAATTTTATTCAATCAAATTTAATAACAATGTGAGCTGCGATAGAACCTCCGAATTTGATTAATTGGAACTAGTTTTAAGTGTTGCTTGTATCATTAATGAGGTTCCATCGGTTTAGAATTATACAATTCAACATAGCTTATTTCAAACTGTGAAAATACACATCATTGTTATTATGCAACTTAAATACAATCCCGCGTGTTTGTTATTAAACCATTCTCAATGTCTTAATCCTAAAACTTTAAAACTACGGTAGAACATCGAACCCGCGTGGTAAATGTATAGTCTCAACAAAATACACACACATTTAATTGATACCTTGTTAGTAGCTTGAGGTTAAGTAGGTTGGCTACAATATAATCACATTAGATCGTATTTGATATTCCGTACCGAGGTATTAAAACACTAGGCATTATCATTACCCAAACAGAGCTCTACCGATGACACGACATTCATTATTATATATGTAGATGAAGTACGCCTAGGACGAAGTAACATAAATTTAAGTAGATACTAAAACCCGAAACAGGTGATAAGTACGAATTACAAATTAAAGGCCTAAATATATTATTCAAAAATATGGATTCAAAAAGTGCCTAGTATATAAAAATAAGTTAAGTCTTCTCTGGTGTACATTAAAGAGTAGTATCAAAAAACATAAATTATCAAAATTTTTGTTCGTACTCAAATTAAAATGATACCAAATAACAGTAAGTATGGGATCGAAGATTGCCTTGTACTTTGCCTGTCAGAAGCAATTATCCCTCGTTCAGACAAAATCAAGTCTAAAAAATAATAATTATGACAACGTAATGAAAGAACATTCAAAGATATTACAAAAAAAAATAGAGTAAAGAAAGTGCCTAGTCGATACTTATTGAAAACTAAACTGAATTACTTAAAATGTCATAAAAAGTATTTAATTAACTAATTTTAAATCAACTTAACAAAATAATCAAAACATTACTTACGAATTAAATTTACAAATGAAAATTATTACATACATACACGTGTGACTCACAAATCTACACAGAAACGACAGCAGAAAAAGCAATTAAAAAAATAAATAAAAATGAGTAAATATTACTCATTCTTAGTGTCAAATCGTATGGTATTTCAGAAAGTCCGTTTGTCGAATGTGGGAATCGTAGGGAAAGCAGTATCGGAGGGTCTGAGGGGAAAAAAAGGGTAAAAAAAGAGTTTCAGTAGAGGCCCATCCCTGTGGTGACGACGTGACGAGGGTAGCACAAGCACGACCAGGGATCCATCAGTAGCATCCCCGTCTGAGTGTTGATGTTCAGCACTGCGCCTTCAGGAGGCCAATAGCGAGCCATCACCATCTTCACTTTCTTTCCTGTAATTTAACAAAAGTAGTCTTAAAATCACATTGTCTCAAATTGTACTACCGTACATGGATGGACCTCTTCATAATAATCCAAAAAATCTGTAAAGAGAGGATGTTATTATCCATTATTCACAGACCTCTTAGTAGTGTCATCTAAAGGAATAAATCATAAGTAAGGCGAAGGACGACCTCAACAGTTATCTATTTAGCATCCTTAGTACAAGTATTTTATAAAATTTTCAATTACATAAGTACTTCAAACAGCTAAGAAATCGACTGCCAGCCAACGCAGCTCGCATCGCTGATTAGCAGCACAGTTTGTAATATTGAATATTTCCCTAAAAGGACTAAACACGTACGAACCTACGAACAAAGGATTTCTTTAAATAACCTCCTTTTGCCTACAAGTAGCGTCGGCCCGGCGGCGCGGCGTTGCAAAGTATACGCGACTGAATGTGCTACCTTACCAAACCAATAAAACAATAGCGCACTGAATAAAACTTCGGTTAAATACGTCACAAATCAGGAACTCAGTGGCTCCAAAAACATGGCGGCTGCAAGGACCCCCTCCCACCTCCACTCCGCTCCCGCTTCTCCTGCCGCACCCTCGAAATATTGCATAATTTCTGGAAAATGAGACCCACAGCGAAAACTCTCCCTAGACGATGTTAAAATAATTATTGGCCCCGAACAACCGGGAAAAATAACCCTCTCGACTAATTAGCTTCTAGTTAGAGACAATGAACGTAACCTTACGGAACGTGCCCACGAGACATTTAATGCGAACCTTACTAGAGGAACGATTAAATCACCAATTTTTCACATGACGTCATTGGTATCACATCCTCCCGACAAATTACAGACAATGAGCTTGACCTTAACGTAACATACATTACACTTGACTCGAAACTTGCATGAAAAACGATGTAACACACACAATTCTACTTACCTCCAAACATCATTTGCTCTGACACCATTTTCTCCTCTCTCGGAACTGTTCAAATGGTACTCGGCAGCAAGGGGGAGCACGTGGCTGCAATAGCACCGGACGCGTCCGATCGCCGCTGGAGCCGCCGGAGAAAGGGGCCCCTCGATAGCTGCACGTCGCTCTTCTGCGCAAGTGCAGTAAAAAAAAGTTATCTATGTGTGCTTGTAGCAACGGGTGCTTTAAGCACACATAGAAAACCTTTTATGGCCCTTTCAGACTCTAGTGAATGCCTAGGAAAATAAAACAAACCTGCAAAAAAATTCGTCGTAAAGATTTTTCACCGGTATTATCGTTTTTAATTAAAGCATATTCGAAATGTCGATTACGAAATCGTGCGCGAAAAAGTTATTAATCATCAGAAAAACCTGTTTTCGCTCGTATTTTGTACAGTTTAGGTTTTACGTTAACTCACCTAATTTTGCACGAATAGAGTCTTTACAATATCTGTGCAATATCAATAGTTCTCGAGATAAATGTTTATGAAAAAATTAAGAAGACGAAAAATAAAATGGTTAAGGCACACAATTTAAAAAAACCTATTGTGTAGTACATTGGAGTAAAGCGTAAGCATAGTAATGTACTGAATGTTTAGTTAATGAATTGATGTTTTTAACCGACTTCAAAAAGGAGGAGGTTCTCAATTCGGATGTTTATATATATTTTTTTATGTATGTTCGGCCATAACTCCGTCATTACACGGCATAGAAGGTGGTGGCACAGAGCGTACACAAGGTGAGGATGGGTACATCTACATGACGGTGGTGTTGTCGCGCGCGGGCGGCGCTGGGCTCGGCTTCAGCATCGCCGGAGGCTCCGACAACCCTCACGTGGCCGATGACCCACACATCTACGTCACTAAACTCATTCCTGGAGGAGCGGCGGCGGCCAGTCAGCTGCTGATCAATGACGCGATATTACAGGTAAGATTTTAACCCAGTAATTAAAACCATATCTTGTTATATTACAAAATATATCTTGTAAAGTACTTAAAGGCCATGACTGGCCTTGATGTTATCAATAAATTACAACACATAGCGATTGACAGAACTTATTATCGCCTCCAATAAAACGTGCGCGCCGCGGAGGTCAAAATCCACCTGCCGATGACCCAAGGATCGCATCGTATGACAGACTTTCGAATTTTCCGATCTGTGACTTTGAAAAAATTATTGACTTTATATTACCACTCCATTTACTACTACCACTCCGCGTAAATGCCACTCGATTACACGTACTAGTAGAACCTACTACTACCTTGTACACTATTTTGTTTACTTTTTAACTTGTTTAATTTGTCCCACAGGTGAATGATACGAATGTTGACAGTGTTACGCACGCTGAAGCAGTCGATGCATTAAAAAAGGCTGGCAATACTGTGAGACTGGTGAGTTTGTTTATTTACTTTATTACATCTCAAACAACAGCTGTTACGAGATTAAGCAAATATATTCCCATGCCCTCTCGCTCCGTACCATGGCTCGCACCAGGGCCGGACGCGAGAGGTCGCCGCCGTCGATCGCCTTCACGAGGACACGGCGGTGCTCCGCCCAGGCAGGGCACACCTCCACCGTATGCTCCACCGTGTCCTCCACTCAATGGGGTTTAGGTCGGGGCTCCGCGCTGGCCAATCTAAACGACGAATACCGACCTCTTGCATATAAGCATCTAGGTCGCCAGAACGATGGGCCCGAGCATTATCGTCCATGTAAATGGCATCTTCACCAATTACAGTCAGTGCGGGTTGTGTATGTTGACAAAGAATTTCTGTTATGTACCTTTGCGCCTTTAGAGGGCCATTTTCAATGAATACTATCTCGGTACGATAGCTGGAAGTTACGCCCGCCCAAAACATAACGAACCCTCCACCATAAGGGGTGATTTCTCCAAAACACACGTCGGCATAGCGTTCCCCTGGTCTTCATAACACTCGCCGATTCGGTCCTGGCCATTCAGACAAATTCGAGCCTCATCGGAGAAGAGTACGCTACTCCAGTTACCTACTGTCCAAGATAGGCAATTTCTAGCAAACCTCAATCGAGCAATCTGGTGCTCGCGGAGTAACTTGGGGGTCCGCGCTGGTCGTCGACTGCGTATATTAGCCGCTAAAAGCCTCTTCCCCACCATCCATAGGCTAACTTGTGCTCCTCGTACCTCTTCAAGGATTATTTTGAGGTCAATGTAACTGCATTTGCGGTTCCTTAGCGACTGAGTCACTAAAAAGCGGTCGTCTCTTGGTTGTGTGCAACGTTTTCTTCCAGATCCTTGCCTTCTCTAAATGGAACCTGTCTCTTGGTATCGAGTCTAGGTTCTTTGGACGGTTGAACGACTCACGTTTAACCGCTGTGAGACGTAACTTTGGCTACACCCCTCTACCAGCAGCGCTATAATTTTACTAGCTGTTATTGCTTTTTCTGCCATTACAATCGATACAAAGGTATTTGTTTTAAGTCACAATAAGGCAGGATTATGCGACAAACATAAATAATTATTCTACTAAAAATAACGAGAACTTATTTTTAATTGCCTAATAACCTTTTAACCGCAAACCCGCGAAAAGTAAGTAAAAAGTCACAAACTTAAATCAAAATCAAAAGTCATTTATTCAAACTAGGCTGAGAGTCAGCACAGAGACTTCCTAGTGCTTTGGCTGGGAAGAAGAAGTGGCGGAACAAGCTCCCCAGCAGCACTGCTGTCTGTTAAGTTAGAAGAACTTGATTCTATACAATATTGTATAAGTTATTAATATAATAAAACAAAACATACATTATTCGCCATATGTCAGCTAGCACACGCCATTATACCAAAAAAACATTGAAAACTAAACTCAAGCTGAAATGAATAATGAAACAAAATCGTAAACAGAACTTAAAACCTTACTAAAGCCTCCAGGCATAAAGGGCGTGCCCGCTTACATATACAACGATGCAAATGATACATATACACAACAAATGAAATTAAAAGAAAATAAAAATAAATTAACAAAAGCAGTTAAATAAAAAAAATTAAATAAAAATATTATTTTTAAATCAAAAGTTTTTAATTTGGAATGAACTTTTTTAATACATACACTTTATTAAGTGCCAGTAACATAGTTTGGCTATTAAAACCTCTTTAGAACTAAATGATTACCAATAATGTAGAAAAATCAAAACCACCCGTTTTTTTTCCAAAGGAGTGTAATTAGACATGTCAGGCATTTTAAAATAAGTACTACTACATATTACCGTTTTCAAAGGTGTAAGTGTTCATTGGTTTACTCTTTTAACACACAGGAACTGATCGAAGTAATTTTTGGCACAGGGATAGTTAATTACTTGTACCGTTAAACAACTTCTAAAGGAGTGTAGTGAGGCGTTGATTTTTGTATGGGAAAATCGTAAATGAATGGGACGAAGTCGCGAGCAAAAGCAATTGCTGTCACTCATTAAATCATTACTTACAGATGGGGCCTGCTATACATTGTGAAGAAGAATGCGCCCTAGACGTGCGGAAAAGAAATGTATTGTTACTCTTTACTTCCCGCAGGAGAAGACGCCCCGGGAGCTGGGAGTCCACAGCGGACTCCCGGCCACTGTAAGCGCCGGCTTGCGGGCGGCGAGCAATGAGTAGCTCGCTGCCCGATATAAAGACGGCGCGTTGTGTTCCACGCACGCCTCAGCGAGATGTCAGTATAAATTGAAAGGGTCCACTAGGACCAATGCCTGCCAAGGTCGCGAGATTTGTTCGAAATGGTTACGGTGGCCCTGGCATAGGCAACTGAAGGAACACGGGTGGGTTTTAGTCAATAAAAGTCTAACACGTCCTTTCGTTCCAGACAGAGCATGGGACGTCATTTGATGATTTCCCACTCACAAAAAAACCCCTTACTTTGGGAACGCACTATTGCGGCGGTAAATCCTATCCGGTAATAAATTGAGGAGTGGCTAGAGAGGCGCCACAGCATCCTCACCTTACGCCTTACGCTAGGTCATCACTGGGCATGGCAGTTACGGGAGGTTCAGGATAAGGCGGGAGGAAACGTCCGGGTGTTTTCATTGCATGGACCGTCTGGAAGACACGGTGAAGTATACGGTCGAGGTGTGCCTTGCCTGGGTAGAGCACCACCGTGTCCTCATGGAGGTGATCGGTAGCGGTCATCTCTCGTGTCCGGCCCTGGTCCACACCACGGTACAGAGACAGAGGACATGGGAAGCCGTCACCTCCTGCTGCGAAGCAATAATACTCGCGAAGGAGGAGGCGGAGCGCGTGAGGGAGAGGCAATCTATGCGCCCTCACGCCCCTAGCCGCCGCGGGAGAAGACGCTTCGAACGTCGGTAGTCCATTGCAGACTTCCGCCCACCATAGGCGCGGGCTTGCGGACGGCGTGCAATGGGTAGCTCGCTACCTGGTAAGGACCAGGCCCCGATCGACGGCGCTTTGTGTTCCACGCGCGCCTCAAATACATGTCAGCATAATTGAAGGGGTCCGCTAGGAGCGATGCCTGCCAGGGTCGCGGATATGTTTCGTCATGCTCCCTTAGATGTTTCTGCTTGCGGTAGCATCGGGGGTCGGGCTACCACCTTCCCTCATATACGGCGAGGGGGGTAATGGCTGACCTTTGCGTTATGCTCGTGAACGAGTGCTGCTTGTGGTGGCTGGTCGTCTTGCTGACCATGGTTTTTGTTATTGTTATTTGTATTAACTGTTATTCTATTTTACTCCGGAGGTCGTAGTTTAACAATTGTTACTTCAACTTAGATATATGCATCATTGTATATATGTATATGTAACATTTTACATCGTTGTGTATGTAAGCGGGCACGCCTTTTATGCCTGGAGGCTCTTATTTAGGTTTTAAGTTCTATTTACGATTTTATTATTTCAGCTTGAGTTTAGTTTTCAATGTTTTGTTGGTATATTGGCGTGTGCTAGCTGACATATGACGAATAATTTGATGTATGTTTTGTTTTATAATATTAATTACTTACATAATATTGTATAGAATCAAGTTCTTCTAACTTAACAGACAGCTGTGCTGCTGGGGAGTTTGTTCCGCCACTTCTTCTTCCCAGCTAAAGCACTAGGAAGTGTCGAAGGGTGGGCGTTTTGGAGGGACTGTCTTATGTAACTTTGACGTTCAAAAAGTGCTGACTCTCAGCCTAGTTTGAATAAATGACTTTTGATTTTATTTTGATTTTGTTCGAAAGAGTTACCGTGGTTGTCAGTAAAAGTCTGAGACGCTCTTCCGCTCCACTCAAAAAAAACCCTTTTGTCAGCTTTGCATATACCTATCCAGGGAAATACAAGTTTACTTTTCTGTGTACAATTAAATATGTAATAAATTTGTCATAACTTATATCGGCCAAAAACCGAAACATTTGCTAAAAACAGATTACTGTGATATTTGACATTTCGACGGCGAAGTGCCAATACCTACTATCTTACATTTCTAAGAAATTGACTTTATTATGTCTATGACTTTAAAGTCAATCTCCGCGTGTTTTGATGAAGTCAGTTCAACTGCATTTAAAAGAAACGGGTTTTTTTTAACCTAAGACCAATACCTCCTATCTTACGTTTTATTATGCATGTAAAGCCTATCTATCCAAATACGTACTGAACTATTGTAAAACTTATTAAAATTTGATCAAAACTTCAGCTTTCCATAATTTTATATTCTTTTTTTATGTTGATTCTTTAATTTAATTAGGAAATCTTGCATTTTTTCACTTTTTGTAAAGTTTGGTCTATGTTAGTTAGACGGTATTGGCACTTCGCCGTCGATGTCTTTTTTCATTGTATGTGCAATCAACCTTTCGGATATGAACAAACGCGTGACTTGGATCATGGCATAGTTAAAGCAGAGCTCCAGCGACCACTGCAAACAAGGTAATCATTTATTCAGCTCAAACATGAGGAACATTTGAGGAACTTGGTGATAATTGCTTGAATCAGGTTTACGGCTGTATGATTTGGATGGTTTTTAAGTGTATCCGTGTTTCTTTGGACATTGTGTTTTATAGTTGTTGCACTATCTATGTTGATGTTTGAATCCAAGGCACTTTCGCGTAGCATTATCCCGTAAGTACATTTTCGCTTTATCACAGCTTTGGAAAGCAACCAATACAGGTTTGAGGTTCTTTAAAGTGATAGCGTGTGTCTAGGTCTCTTTGACTTTTATATGGGTTGTCCAAAAAAAGTCGCTGGGTGCCAGTGCTACCTACTAACTTCACAACGTCTTTGCCACACAATTACTACTTTTACTAAATGCTTATCAAAGTATATACTGTAAATTTACTATGGGGATACCGTGGAACCCAGGGAAGGACATAGGCCAAAGCCTAAGTCGAATGGCCGGGGTCCAACTTTTTGTCGACATACCACGAGGATACAACCGCGGAAGGAAATCAGTGCGTGAGTCCCACTCGGTCGTTATCGGGTTATTATTGATTTCGCAACCCTCATGGCCTTGAACTTGACCCACTTTGCTTGTAGGGGTTGGAGCGATCGATGCGCACCCCAGGAAATACGCGATCGATGCCCTACCACAGGGAGTTACAACGTCCCTTTTAGCGATTGTTGTGTGTAAGCATTCTACTTCTTCGAGTCGATGCAAGGTGAGACGTGTTTCATTTGGTCCAAAACTTCGCCACATCGACGGCTCCATAAGTGGCAGGGCAATATGTGCACATGGTTAGGCACAGAGAGCAGGATAGGAAGTGAGTCATAGTTTGTGACCAGTACCACATCACATCGCAACCTAATACCGCTTCGGCAAAGTAGAGCACTGTGGCGATCAATGCTCGTGAACTTTAACCTCTTTGTTTGGGACCCCTGTTCACGGCCAAAATTTCAAAATTTGGCCTTGACCGGCCGCCGACGAAACTCTGTGGATGGTTGAGACAATTGATACATGGCTCGGCGAATATAATCGATGGATGATTCATCCTCAAATTGTAGGTAATTAAGTTTGGTTATTAAACGGCGTCATCTATTCACAAACGCTCGCCGGTTTGAAAGATGCCACTTATTAATTGTTTAAACTTTTTTTTACTTCATATTCGACTTTGACTCCACTATCGGCTCCAGCACTATCGGAAACCGTAAAAACGGCACTCAGGATGCAAATTTGGAAAATGTTCGCAGGCACCGTCTTGGATTTTCATTGTAACCTATTAATAGACTTCAGCACCCTTGAAAATCACAAATCAAACCCTATGCTAAAAAATTTAAACAAAATTGCAGCTCCCATCTTCGAGTACCCTCGCAACCATGAAAACTATTTCACTCTTCCTCTGTCTCTTACGAAATTTACGATATTATATTAAACTAGCTTTTTCCCGCGGCTTCGCCCGCGTGGATGTCGGAAATTAATGCAAAAGGACGTACTACCGCGGTAAGAATGTGTTATTCCAGGTTATATAGGTAATATAGACTCTGTGTGCTATTTTCGATCCAGATCCATTCAGCCATTTTTGCGTGATTGAGAAACAAACACCCAATCATACATATTTTCACATTTATAATATTAGTAGTAGTATGATTTTAATTCATATTACTTAGGATTCATAGTTTATGTGAACATCATGTGTGTTGGTGTTTTTTAAAATAAGAGTAATAGTATTCAGAGTAAGAAGACTGCGACATAGGGATTGGTTTTTTTTTTTTTTTTTTTTTTTTTTGTATGGGAAATTACCAAATGACTTCTCCCGCTCCGCCCAGAGCGAAATGTAAGATAGGAGGAAAAATATAAATTCTTAGAAATGTAAGATAGGAGGTATTGGCACTTCGCCGTCGAAATGTCAAATATCACAGTAATCTGTTTTTAGCAAATATTTCGGTTTTTGGCCAATATAAGTTATGACAAATTTATTACATATTTAATTGTACACAGAAAAGTAAACTTGTATTTCCCTGGATAGGTATATGCATAGTTGACAAAATGGTTTTTTTTTTGAGTGGAGCGGAAGGGCGTGTCAGACTTTTACTGACTAAAACCCACCCGTGTTCCTTCAGTTGTCCATGTGCCAGGGTCACGGTATCTCTTTCGAACAATCTCGCGACCCTGACAGGGCTTGGTTTAGTTGAATATAAGTCTTCCTGGTCTTGCTTAATGCTCCTATTTTACCTATAAGTACAGACAGTCAATCATTTACCAGACACCGAACATAATTATAGGAATAGTACTTTTGCCAGTGGCTTGGCCCGTATAGTTGTCGGAAAATATCACCCGGGAACCTACTACCGGGATAAAGTAGGCATCCTATTTGTTACGTATCCATGAATAATATATCTTTGTGCCAAATTCGATCTAAATCCGTTTGGCCGTCTTTGCATCATTGAGAAACAAACATCCAAAAATCTAAACATCTAAGCCATTTCGCGGTCTCTTACTTGGAATAATACGATTAGGTTTATTTTGAGTATAATGAACACACATGATATTCGCAATTAAGTTCCCTATCCATTTGCATAAAATTTTAAGACCTAATACAAATTAGCATAATTTTGTTTGGCATAATTATATTTTCGCATAATATAATTACGCATAACAGCTTACGCATAATTTTTTAAGCATAATTTCTCTAACCATAATAATGATTAAGCATAATATTCTAAAGCATAAATTTATTAAGCATAAAGTTCTTCTTCTCATAATAGAAGTTTGAAATATATTTTTTTTTTATACAAAAACTGTCAAAACATTTAATATATTCTTCAGATAAAACTTATCTCGCGATTGAAAAATCGGTTAAGTTACATTATGTTATGTATAATAAATCATTTGCATGAAAATTGTTTTTGTTAATTATATTAATTGAATTGCTTAAAATCGCTTCGTAAATAAGCCCTTTATTTCTCGTAAAAAGTAAAAGATATAAAATGGTTATTGTGGGTTATCCCTAAGAGATAGACATATACCATTGTGACCCTATGTAGGCCTTTTTAAGGTGTACAATACTGTAGTATATTATTTTGATCTATTTCGTAGGATTCAGCCAGGGTTTTTCGAATTTTGAGACGTATTTCAGCGTAGTTTATGACGTATGTCACCGTAGTTTTCGAAAACAGCTAAATCTTTCTAAAATAAAAGTAGCCTAAGTTACTCCTTGTTACATCAGCTATCTGCCAGTGAAAGTCCTGTCAAAATCGGTCCAGCCATTTCAGAGATTAGCCGGAACAAACAGACAGACAGACAAAATTTAAAAAAAATGTTGTTTTCGTATATGTACCGTGTATACATCCATATACACTTAGTAAAAAGTGGTTATCTTAATATTAAAAACAGACACTCCAATTTTATTTATTTGTATAGATGTATAGATAAAAAGTCACTTGGAAGAGGCCCCCCAACTTGATGGACCGACGACCTAAAGAAAGTGTCTGGGGCAGACTGGATGCGGAAGGCGAAGGACAGGGTGTAGTGGCGCAACACAGGAGAGGTCTATGTCCAGCAGTAGGCTGCAATAGGCTGCGTTGATGTTGATTTGAAGGAGGGGGCACAACGCTTTCGATCATAAAAAAAAATAAAACTCTGCACATGCATGGTTTCCGTCTTAGCGAGCAATATATTTCTCAGACGATACTGGGATCGCAGAATAACGTTGAACCTTTGACTAACAGTAGACTGGCGTTGCCAGTTTAATGTCCAATTAAGATGCAAACCGAGATCTTTCACAGTAGGAGTTATGGTTATGGGTCTGACGGTAACAGTGCAAACGAAAGAAAAAAGAGAGTAAAGCGTCAACCTACCCATACGTTCCAACTACAATAGCCTGACACTTTGAGGGATTTGTTGACAACTCAAAACTATCAAACCACGTTTTGATAGCTTCTTAGCCTCGATAGTATCCGATAAACCTTCCGCTCAGCTGCAGGTACACAATTGAAAATCATCAGCATAACGATGATAGGAACACCGAAGACCGTGAGTTATAAAATCAATGAAGATTGAAAATATCTATGGAGAAATAGAAACCACACTGTGGAACACCAGGATCCAGGTCACGCCAACTCAACGAGCTCTCATCAACGCGAAACAGCTGCTGGCGTCCCCGAAAATAAAAGGAATATCCTTCCAGATCCTCGGATGAAACCACAAGGTGAGAAGATAGAAAGGAGAAAATTAAAGCTGATGGCCTTAAAGGCAAGGGAGGAATCAATTAAGAATAAAACAGTAACCTTGGTATCCTCCATCAATACTCTAATATTACTATTCATGTGAAGAAAAGTGGAAACTGTACCGTGCTCGGTGAAGGTGGGTCATGGTGAAGACTAATTTATGGTCAGTTTAATTTGCGTGTGACAATTTTTGTAATTCTTATATAAGTTAAACTAAACTAATCATAAATAACATACATTAAATTACATTTATACACTTGTCTTAACGCCTGGAGATTGCCCCACCATGCTTTTATTAAGATGCTACGCATTGCTGCGCAGAATATGTCAGGCGCTGCTACGCTGGTCAGTTGGATTGGTGATCCATTTCACCAGGCAGCGTATGAACACTTTTCATTCCACAGCCCAAACGCTGTTCCCTCAGTAAACAGAAAAGGTTACTGTAAAGCTACACCTTTTAGCAGCAGCTTAGGTACCTAATGAAGAAAAAACTTGATTATACAAGTTAATTCAGTAGTTGGTTCGTCAGCGTATCAGGATGATCCCATACAAAAGAAAGCTAAATACACGTGCCCAGCAATGAAATAGGAGATTTATGAGGTTTTCTGGTGACATACGCAGTAACCTGCACTGACGATAATGAAGTTAATAAAAAAACTGACTTTACCCAAGTTCCCATAGGGTTTTCCAGAGGGATTTTATAGGCTGTTATATCATCATCACAATCAGCCTATATTGTTCCCACTATTGGGACACAAGCCTACTCCCTGTGAGAGGGAGTGGGCCACAACGTAAACCGCCTGCCTTGATTCGAACCCATGACCTACAACTTGTAAGTCGGGGCCGATACCAGTGGCTACTGCTGGTGATCTGTTGTGTGTTAGGTATTATTTACCTGAGTACCATTCCAACACTACTCGAAATAAGTAATATTAATATCCATTATTTTGTTACTTTTTAAATAGTCCTTTTCTATTTTCTGTCCATCCCTCAAATAAGCTATGCGGTAAAATGTAAGCAGTCCTTTATAATGCAGCCCCGGAGAGTCGGCTGAACGGGGTGCTGGCGGGGTGCGGAACGGGGGTGCGGGGCGGGTGTCGCTATTGGAAACCAAGGGAGTGGTGTGAGGGATTTATTGATCGTCCACCCACTACAACACCCACTTTTTATTCCGTCGCAATATGACTATGAATACTGTATGAACCAATCTCGTTCTACATTTCACGTAATGATCTGAACAATAGTTATTTGTGCAACAAGAGAGCAAAGTCGTTTTTTGCTGCGAGTGCTGATTTTGAATCCTGAGTGTGGCGAGGGATTCAAAGGCACGAGATGCAAAAAACTTTGCTCTCGTGTAACACACATAACTTTTCACTTCAGCAGCGAGAACACTTTAAGAGATAAAATAATAAACAGAAATAGATTGAAATAACTATTTATTGTGAATGAAAATAATTAACATTGTAGGTTGAAGTACCAATTGAATAAAATGGAACATTTAAAAGTTAAAAGTAAAATTACTGCAATAATTCTGCAAATTAAAAGTAACAGATTTATTTGGCAACGTTATTGTTGACTTGAGTTTAGGTTTCGGTGGCGGATTGAGAAAGAACAACGGTGAACGTTGGTGACTCTGATCGGATTTCTTTCTTTCTTTCTTTCTTTCTTACAGATTTTCGACTTATTTTCTATTGAGTCTTCAATATAGCCTTCTGCAACCGTATTGAACTTCCACCCGCCGTGACGTTTTAAAGTGGTGAGATCGGCCCCGGAATTAGCCAAGAGCGTTGCCGAAGTTCCCCGAAAGCAGTGACCCGTGTATAGCTGAGGCTCTTCCAGTTTTAAGAAAGTGGCAATTTCTCGCGGTATAGCACCTATTTTATTTACTCCCATAGGCTGTCTTGAGCATTTATTATTATGCTATTGTATGAAAAATCGGTCAGTTTTTAGGGGAAAGGAAGGTAAAACGGACCCTGTGGACAAAACGGTTCACCTGTATAATTATGACACGTGTAACGCTATCTATGAATTTGATACGTCAGAGTGTTGGCCACCATGTTCCCGCTCTCGGTCAGTATACTCAATTCCACCGACCGCACGTGCACTGATTTAGAAAGGTAAGTTATCTTTTTTAGATTTTGATATAATATTTGCATTTTTTAATTAGCCTACAGTTTGGTTTGGTTTGTGATAGTGTGTTGTGATGATAAGTGTATGTAAACTGACATATGATTAAGCCAATAATCAAGTATGCCGACTATACCTCAACTTATAACCATTTTTTTTTTAATTTTTGTTTTTTATAGCAAAAAGGCAAAACGGACTCAGGCAAAATGGACTGGGGTAACGTTTTGCCTCGCCTAGGCAAATTGACAGCCAACCTGCTATGAGTTTCACATCAACAAAGAGTGCTGGTGAACCAACAGTATTACAGTCATTATTTTTGAATCAAAGTGAAACGGAACCTTCAACATCCACCATGAATTCTGTAAATTCACTCGCATGCCTAGTTAGTTCCTATTAAATTTGAACAGGTAACATGTGGATAACGTTGTGAGTCACACAAACGCTATTAACTTTATACATTAAGGATTATTAATTAAGGAACTTTTGTGTAACTGTTTGTTTTCCCAAAGAAATAAATAAATAAAAAAATGATTAATATTGTCAATGAACCTTGCAGTGTACTTCATTTTGGACCTAAAGATATAATGCCTTTCCCGAAAACAGAAAGGACTACAAGAGCTAACGTCAAGCGAGGAAAAACAGCAATTATCACGTTATCGCGCTATCGCTTTGAAGTAGAAACTTCTCAAAATAAACAGGCTGCAAAGATTAAAATGTACTTGTTTCGAGAAAGACACGAAACCTTAAAAAAAAGCACAAAATACCGAGAAAAATCAGGAAAGAGGAAGGTGAAAACAGACTAATAATTTAAAAACTGGCCAAGTGCGAGTCGGACTCGCGCACCGAGGGTTCCGTACAAACCTGCAGGTATTCACGGTTTATGCATAAGGTTTATGTTTATGAAATATATATATTTTTTTAATTTTTATATTTGAGTTGACTGAATGAAAGGTAAATTGTGGTTTACGATTTATGACGTATTAAAAAAAAACTACTTACTAGATCTCGTTCAAACCAATTTTCGGTGGAAGTTTACATGGTAATGTACATCATATATTTTTTTTAGTTTTATCATTCCCTTATTTTAGAAGTTACGGGGGGGGGGGACATTTTACCACTTTGGAAGTATCTCTCGCGCAAACTGTTCAGTTTAATAAAAAAATTTATTAGAAACCTCAATATCATTTTTGAAGATACCCCACACGAAAGGGTTTGATGAAAAAAAAAAATTGAGTTTCAGTTCTATGTATGGGGAACCCCAAATATTATTTTTTTCTATTTTTGTTTGAAAATCTTAATGCGGTTCACAGAATACATCTACTTACCAAGTTTCAACAGCATAGCTCTTATAGTTTCGGAAAAAACGTGGCTGTGACATACACGGACAGACAGACAGACATGACGAATCTATAAGGGTTCCGTTTTTTGCCATTTGGCAACGGAACCCTAAAAAAGGGAAGGCAAGCAAGAAATCTATATATATAAAAATGAATCCCTATTTCCCTTGGTGGTGGTTTCCACGCGTGAACGGCTGGACCGATTTCACTTTTTTTGTTGTTGTTGTGTTTGTAATTGTCAGGAGAAGGTTCTTATGAAAGAAAAAAATTAAAAAATTGCGCGGGAAATTAGAAAATTTAAGAACACTTATATAAGAATACTTAACAAACATATAATATGACAATGTAAACTTTTTTAATGTAAAATTATGACATTTTAACATAGAATTGACAGAATGCGTGCTCAAATATCATCAAAGAGACAGGACAACGTCTGTCGGGTCAGCTAGTCTATATATATAAAAATGAATCCCTATTTCCCTTGGTCACGACATCACGCGTGAACGGGTGGACCGATTTAACTTTTTCTTTTTTTGTTGTGTTTGTAATTGTCAGAAGGTTCTTAAGAAAAAAAAAATTAAAAAAATTGCACCGAAAATTAGAAAATTTAAGAACACTTATTTAAGAATACTTGACAACAATATAATAGGACAATGCAAACTTTTTTAATGTAACATTATGACATTTGACATAGAATTGACAGAATGCGTGATCAATATCATCAAAGAGACAGGACAACGTCTGTCGGGTCAGCTAGTCTGATATAAAAAGATCAAAAACTAGGAAAAATAATAGTTCGTCTAACGACGATGACACTGGGTGTCTGTACTGTTCTTATATTTTGTATTCGGAATCAAGCGGAGGTTAGGTGCACTGTCCAAAATGTCGTATATGGGCTGCGCTTGCGCAGGAGTAGAGGATGAAGATGATGAGACAGTATTATTATGTGAAAAATGTGCTGACTGATTAATTGTATGTAAGTCCATTTTGCCTTCATGTGTTGCCCATTTTGCCTCAATCATGAAGGTAAAACGGACATATTGAAGGTATTAGAAATCATCTAATATCTTCATTGTCTGTGATTTTATCAAAGTCTGATTCGTACGTAATATAAAGTCATAAATGTTGATTATTTTTGACTTTGAAGAAGTTTAATAAAATGAATAGTTTCTTTTCTATACTTGATTTTGTTAAGTGGTACGTTTTGCCTTCCTTTCCCCTATATTGGCTGGACGTAAATGTTGGTATTTTTTTACATTAGTTACATATTCTTCGCGTACGACAAAAGACCTGTCAAGGTTCGTCTTCGTATTTTTCAATTTTACTAACAGTAATTTATCTGAATGCTTTTCGATATTATTATCTGTTAGCTGTAATAGCTCGTTATTGCGACACGCTCCACTAATTCCTATGATCAGTACATCCTGTAATGAAAATATTACGTACCTAATTAATATGCATAATTTAACATTTACAGCATCTTTTACATATCTTATTAAATATTTTAACAGTATTGCTAAGCCAGACTAGGATTCATTTCGCCTCCAAAAATTAGTAGTAGGCAGTAAGTACCTTTATACAAAACAGTCTACACACAAATTTTAATAACTAACAACATAGATTCATAGGTACCACTTACTTTAGCGGCAAGAAAATTGCAGTCCGGAGCTTCATTAAGATTTTTTTCCCGCCGTGTAAATTTTGGACTTTTTAGCCTTATGCCCAACTGACATTCTTTTTAATAAAGCGTGTAAAAAAGATACAAGTTTTGCGTATCTTTCAATGTGCACGTTATGTTTTGTTTTTAAAGTAGCTTTCAACATTGAGTACATACTCCACATTGTAGATGATCGCCTCGTCTGTGATAAATCTAAAAAATAAGATAGCAACACCGTTTTCGAAAAACTGCTTGCGCCCTTTGTAAGTCTCCATTCATTGACATGGTACGCTTTCAGATATTTCTCGCGATACTTCTCAGGTAGGAAACTTAATTCTAACTTAATGTGCCCTGCGCAAGAAGGACGGCGGCATACGTCCCATCGCCGTTGGCTGCACATACATGCGTACGGCAGCCAAACTGTGCTGTCAGATATACAGTCAAAAACTGACAGCAAAATTTCAGCCCCTGCAGCTGGGCTTTGGCTTGAAAGGGGGCTGTGAAGCTGCCGTACACGCCCTTTCCACATTTGTAAATTGTAACAAAGGTGAGGTCATTCTCAAGGTTGACGTTAAGAACGCCTTTAATTCTGTAAACAGGGATACTTTGCTGGCTGAAGTCAAAAAAGAACTACCCGAAATTTATGGTTTTATGTGGCAATGTTACAGGTACCCTTCTAAATTATTATACAAGGACAATGTTTTGGAATCCGCAGTAGGATGCCAACAGGGTAACCCTCTCGGGCCAGTCATTTTTAGCTTAGCTATTCATCCAATCATTCATAAACTAAATTCAAAATTTAACGTGTGGTACTTAGATGATGGAACACTAGGAGGTGATGCAGACACCGTTTTGAAAGACCTACAACTGCTGAAACAGCAATTTAAATCTATTGGCTTGGACCTTAACCCATCAAAGTGTGAAATCTACCTTTCTGACATTACCGACAGACAACTGACACTTGATAAATTTAATGCAATAGCCCCACAAATCAAAATTATAGAAAAAAGTTCACTGCACCTCCTAGGTTCCCCAATTTTCGAAGATAGCTTTTCTCAATTCATTGACGATAAAATTAAAAATTTCAACGACATTTCGGACAGGCTTTCCAAAATAAAGTTACACTCGGCTTTCACCATAATCAGATACTGTTGTTTTGGCCCAAATTTTATATATTTTCTTCGCTCTTCCCCTTTATGGAAGAAGCCACAGCTCTTGGACAAAATTGACCAAATTATTCGCAGCACACTAACATCCATTTTAAATGTGGCCTTGGACGACCGAGCGTTGCTTCAAGCCACTCTACCCATCCGCTTTGGTGGGCTCGGCGTCCGTAAAATTACTAGTATTAGTTTACCGGCGTTCCTGTCCTCTGTTCACGCCACTGAAAAGTTGACCAGGAAAATTTTAGCTCCTTCCCTGATTGACTCTGAAGTGCCGTGGTTCACCGATGCAGTGAATGCCTGGAAAATGACTTGCCCGAATACAGATCGCCCCGTAAACCCATACTCCCAGAGACAGTGGGATGAGCCGCTCTGCAGGTTGGTACGGAATAATCTTATAAATACGTCCACCAATACTGCTGAGCGTGCCCGCCTTCTGGCTGTGGGCGAGTGGGAGTCGGGCCTCTGGCTTCAGGCACTACCGTCACCCAACTTAGGAACTATGTTGAGTGACATCACCTTTCGGCTTGCTACTAGCCTGCGTCTGGGTGCACCTTGCGTGGCTCTGCATCGCTGCCAATGCGGTGAAGGTGTCGACTGCCTCGGTCACCATGGCCTATCCTGCAGTAGAAGCGTAGGGCGGATAGCACGGCACGCTAGCATCAATGACATCATCCGTCGTGCTCTTGTTGTCGTCGGGGTGCCAGCTGTTCTAGAACCCAATGGCTTGGCACGTGACGATGGGAAGAGACCAGATGGAATGACCATAATGCCCTGGAAGTTAGGTCGGCCTTTGGTGTGGGATGCAACATGTGTCGACACCCTTGTGCCATCCCATCTTCTTAGCACGGCGGGCTGTGCTGGAGCGGCTGCTGCAGGTGCGGGAAACCTCAAACGGCGCAAATATTCCAACCTAATTGGAAGTTACATGTTCGAGCCGGTTGGGGTTGAAACTCTAGGGCCATGGGGTCCGAGTGCCCGCATAATATACCGAGACATTGCCAAGCGGCTGGTCGACTCTTCACGTGACCTGTGAAGAGTCGACGTCGGCTGGCCTATTTTTTGGGCAAAGAATCAGCATTGCCATACAACGTAGCAATGCTGCCAGCCTTTTGGGCACGTTTCCTATTGACAACGATGCAGAAGAATTTTTTGATGCTTTGTAATTATTTATTTTTATATGTACATGTACATTCTTTTTTTTTCTTTGGATTTAAACTTAGATTTTAAATTATGTAAATATTGTAAGATATTGTATATATACAAAGAAGAACCCCTGTAAAAACTAATAAATTCTGCATTGATAACTTGTTGTTTTAACTCTTCCGGTGTTAAAATACTGTTCTCGTCGCTAGTTTCACTCATATTTTACGATTATTTTAATATTTTTTAACTTATTCAACTCTTTACGCCAGTTACGAAATTTTATTCCCGCTCTTTTATTTAAATCAAGGCGTGTTCGGAAATAGCACCCATGATATTTTATTATTCAAAATATTTACGTATCATTATTGAAACTAGAAATAAATATTTACAGGTTAAATATCAGTTTTATTTGCAGTAAATACTTTTTTCGTTTAAATACAACAATAAGTTAAAAATTCAATAAATTACATTAAAAGACATAATTATCTTTTTGCAAAATTTCTTTAGTTAGTACAAATTTCCGAACGTGTTTGTCTTTGAGGTCGAATTCAAAATCGGAACTTCGAAAGTGGTCTTTGTCTGTCTCTTTATAATGGCGGGAAAGAGATAGAGTATAAATGTTTCGATTTGTATGACTAACCCAAGGCTGGATAAGATATGCGCGGTTTTCTAAAAACAAAAATTAAAAAGTTACTTTGTCTCACTCAGTGAGCAAAATCGCATTTTGCTCACTGATTTCAGGCAGCAAAAGCTACATGTTTGAGCTACTGAAGTGAAAAAGGTATTATTGTATCTTATTGATGGGTGCTTTATATAATGTAGGTACCTAAGTAACAATTTCCTGGTAAGATATCTAAAGCTACTTAAGTCAACATTTTTTTTGTTCACACTTTAAATTACCATAACATATTGTTGACATTACTTTGGCCACCAGTCTTTGATTAAAATAAAACTAATAGATATGTAACGTTCGTACGTTAGGTATTCAAACAGTGACTCTTATACGTACACAGACACATTTACTCACACAAACAATCGTTATTATTACACGCCAACAAAGAAAGAGACAGAATAATGCACAAAGGTGGCGTGCGACCAAGACGGAGCATCACCGCTCTTCGAGAAACGAACGTCAAGCCGAGCGACGACGGCGACGCGGCGCCCTGTTCTAGCCGGACGTGTCGCACACTAACGCATTGTATGTTTCTATCCCGCTCTACAAAATGGCAAACAAATTCGAACGGGTACAAATTTATTTAATCAAATCTTTTAAAAAAAAATAAGAAAAATGTACTTATGAGTGAAATGTGATGCTGAGTGATTTATTTTTTCTTTTAGAGTGGTTCATGCACCCAGTGAAGGCACACGAAGGCATTGTTTTTCTTTTTAGTGCGTTACTAGCGTATTGGAATATACACGCACGCACGTCTCAATCGAAAGCTAGTCGTATTGCGACCACAGAACGTAAATACCCTACTGAGAACAATTAGGCGCCCGGGACCTAATTTATGCGGTCCATGCGCTATCGTCTAGTGACACATCTTCCGCTAGTTTTATTTTAATCAAAGCCACCAGTACCTAACAGTCACAATAGGTAAGTACTAGTTGATACTGTATTACAATCGGGTATTTTTCCTCTTTGCTGTGACCCGTAGAGTAACAAACACGAGTGAGAACTTACGACAGTTCATACCTACTTCATGATGATTTACAAATATTTAATTTACAAATGTTTAATTTAAAATGATTATTACCGACTCGTCACTAATCTTTACCAAATAGATTTATAATGCGTACATTAACACATCATCACCATCACAATCCATCCTTAGGGGAAGGGACCCGAATTTCAGATGGTTCCCTAATTTCGAATATTATATCTTCTAGACAAAGTAACGACATCTATCGAGCAGTCCGGTTACTATTGATATGAAACTATAGTCTTTTCGCCATAAGATGAGTTCCCTGACAGTTCATTTTTTTCCGTGGCACGCTTACTACTTTAGACGAATAAAAAATAAACTGACAAAAAAATTAAAAAAGAAATGATAAAAAAATATTGCCTTTCGTAAATTACTAAGTAAATTATTGTAGTTATAAGTAACTGTTAATAAATTAAGTAAATAAAATAAAAAAGTATAAATCTTAAAAATGTCTAATGCGTTGAACGGAACGTCGGCCATTAGAGATTGCCACTACTCAATACACTAATCGACAAAAAATTGATGAATCGGAGCGGTCATTTTGTAATCGCGATCGCGTCGCGTCAATACGAGTGCGTTATGTCAGGTTTTTGCTCTGCTCCCGTGATGTTATGTAGCCTATGTCTTATTATGATATATAAGCTATATTACTGTAAAGTTTCATCAAAATCCGTACAGTAATTTATGCGTGAAAGAGTAAGAAACATCCACACACACACACATACTAACTTTCACATTTATAATATTAGTAGGAAGTAGGATAACCAGTTTATTAAAAAATATATTGAAAATCTAAAATCGATAATCCGATTCCATTTTCTTTGCCAACTGAATCGATATTATAAAAAAATCGATTATATTTCGTTAGGTCACGTCACTACAATTGTCAGACAAGAACTGTCAGGGAACTCATCTTATGGCGAAAAGACTATAGGAGCACTGCAGTGCATTCATCGACCTCTCACTCAAAACGACGATATTATACGATTCATTTTTTTCTCAAATGATGCATTGTGGTTTTTAAAAACAACATTATAAAAATTAGTGTATTGTCATGTCATGTCTTCATTTTTCATTCTATTTTTCATTTTAGTACTTCATTCATTGATATTATTATATTCAGCGTTAACAAAGTAAGCGTCAGAAAATATGTTATTTAGAACATCATTACAATTCTTTGAAATTCTCGGCTTTCCTCTATTATAATTTTGACTAGTCTATTACATGAATATACGTATAAAGCTTTCGGCAGAAATTCTCTAAATGACAGTAAAACCTTATCAAAATCTGTTGCATGACTTAGAGAAGGAAGGTGAGAAACCAACAGACGAAAGCAGGAACATTAAATTATTAAAAGATTCGTTCATTTTCGGTTCCTTAACTCGGCGCCAATGACGCTGGGTCATATTGACCCGAGGTGATTTCAACGGCCATATTTTGTATTTTACGTGCTTTGTGGTTTTGAACGTTCTAGTAGCTGGAGATACCCCTCCACCCGCACCACTAGTGAACTCAGTGCGACGCCGTCGCTTATTGCCTCTCGTGCAGTGTGGTAGACTGGTTGCCGAGTCTCACTCACCTGTTATAGTGAATTGCCCACATACCCACTACTTCATTTATCAGTACTTGTTTTTGAGTCGACACGTGTGTAGGTAGTGAAGTAAGTAACTTGAAAGAATTAAATTTAAAAGCTATCAGAGTTTGCCTAGTCTCTGTAGACAGTGGAAAACATGGCTGGAGCAGTTGATTCGGTTCCGGTGAACAAATTTAAGTTGAATAATGGAATTGAGATGCCTTCTATCGGTCGTAAGTATGATTTTGGCACTTTTATTAAAAAAATCACTTGTAACTTGAATATTCCTTTTGCAGTGTGCCTACAATTTACGGCCTCCAAGCCTTATCAGAGCGTGAGTGAGAGGTTTCAAGGATTGCTTAATTCTAAATTTGTTTGTTCCATCTGAATGACTTTTTTCGATCCAACCCTCAAATTTATTTTGTCTAATAGTTAGGAATTGTAATAGAAATAGAAAATTCTGGATGGTGTGACAGGAGATATCCTTCCAATGGCTTTATGAATATGTAAAAATTATTAAAATTACACTGGTCAACAAAATTTTGTAACAAGAAAGGTGTTTACGAATTTTGAATAACCTACCTTCCTTAAAAATAAATATGGTGAGTCTAACACAATATTTATTTAGATTGGATCAGGTCTCGTTTTTGTGTTACAGCTACTCTCCAAAAATAAAAGATTAATCATTTTTAGGTTTCGTTTTCCCATTCAGAGTATTTATTATTTGAAAAGCGTAGTTGTATTTTCTGTTTTTCGAATGTCAAGAAAGTGTAAAATGCCCCTGACAAGTTTTGTTTTTGTTTTGTTTGCTGACAATCGTGGGTAAGTTTTAAAACTCAGCGAAAAAAGTTTGACGCCATTTGCAACTTAATTTATTTGAACAATATTTTGGTTTTGACATCAGACAACAAGACAAAGTGTGGGTTCTACACATCTGTTGTGTGAGTCTTCTCACTGGATGGGCGAAAAGATATCAGGCAGTGTATGCATTTTGAAATTCGCATGATTTGTATGGAACCATCGTGATATTTTTGTTTTAAAATCGTTCCACTGATTTGATTGGTATTTTTACTGATACACCAGAGGGGTAATTGCGGAACTTTTTATCGGTAGGAATTGGTTTAATATTCATAGTTAAACAACATTCATTTCGTTATTTACGTTGCTTAGCCGACAATTTATTCGAACATTAGACGCAATGGTTTAGAAATAATCTTCAATCCCATTCAGATTCTGATAAATTGTGCGTTTCGCAATTAGGGTGCAGGTTGTACCTTTTGTATCAGTAAAAATACCAATCAAATTCTTTGTTTTAAACACATAGGGATTCAATTAAAACGAAATGAATTTTCTTACCTACCTTCTGCTAAAAGATCGATCCCAAATAGTGAAGGACTACCTATACTACAAACTCAAAGTTTCTTAAACTGAGTGGCGCTAAAATTAAATTCACAAATATTTGTAGGTCCTCAAATCAGGCAATGGATGAAAAATTAAATATTCAGAAAAGCTTAGTGTTTTAGAAAAAGCAGCCTCGGAATCTTTAATTCACGTGGCTTTTAATTTTCTCAGCATTCACCGCTCACATGACTTTATAGTCATTTGAGCGGTGAATGCTGAGAAAATCAGAGAGAAGCAGAGCAGAGATAAGTCAAATTTTGAAATAAAATTTCAAAAAAACTATTCGTATTTGAACAATTATAATTTTATTTCTACTGTCCTTTTTAGGGTTCCGTTGCCAAATGGCAAAAAACGGAACCCTTATAGATTCGTCATGTCTGTCTGTCCGAGTAGGTATGTCACAGCCATTTTTTTTCCGAAACTATAAGAGCTATGCTGTTGAAACTTGTTAAGTAGATGTATTCTGTGAACCGCATTAAGATTTTCACACAAAAATAGAAAAAAAAACAATAATATTTGGGGTTCCCCATACATAGAACTGAAACTCAACATTTTTTTTTTTCATCAAACCCATACGTGTGGGGTATCTATGGATAGGTCTTCAAAAATGATATTTAGGGTTCTAATATCATTTTTTTTAAATAATAATATTTGGGGTTCCCCATACATAGAACAAAAACTCAAAAAAAAAAAATCATCAAGCCCATACGTGTGGGGTATCTATGGATAGGTCTTCAAAAATGATATTGAGGTTTCTAATATCATTTTTTTCTAAACTGAATAGTTTGCGCGAGAGACACTTCCAAAGTGATAAAATGTGTGTCCCCCCCCCCCCCCCCCCCTGTAACTTCTAAAATAAGGGAATGATAAAACTAAAAAAAATATATGATGTACATTACCATGTAAACTTCCACCGAAAATTGGTTTGAACGAGATCTAGTAAGTAGTTTTTTTTTAATACGTCATAAATCGTAAACCACAATTTACCTTTCATTCAGTCAACTCAAATATAAAAATTAAAAAAAAAAAACATTTAATTTCATTAACATAACCTTATGCATAAACCGTGAATTCCTGCAGGTTTGTACGGAACCCTCGGTGCGCGAGTCCGACTCGCACTTGGCCAGTTTTGGTAAAGTGTTTTTTTGTTGACCAGTGTTATCAATGGAACTACCAATTAATCGTTTTAAAACAGCTTCATTCAAATAGATTATGAAACACCATCAATTTTTTCTGTGAATGAGTCTACACATTAAATATTCACAGACTTTTTACTTTTTCCTTTTTTTAAATAAATGTTTAACATTCGTAATACATATCTATACATCTATACAAATAAATAAAATTGGAGTGTCTGTTTTTAATATTAAGATAACCACTTTTTACTAAGTGTATATGGATGTATACACGGTACATATACCAATACAACATTTTTTACAATTTTTGTCTGTCTGCCTGTTTGTTCCGGCTAATCTCTGAAATGGCTGGACCGATTTTGACAGGACTTTCACTGGCAGATAGTTGATGTAACAAGGAGTAACTTAGGCAACTTTTATTTTTGAAAAAAATAACTGTCTTCGAAAACTACGGTAACATACGTCATAAACTACGCTGAAATACGTCTCAAAATTCGAAAAACCCTGACTGAACCCTACGAAATAGATCAAAATAATGTACTACAATATTGTACACCTTAAATAGGCCTACAAAAATGTCGCAATGGTATATGTCTACCTCTTAGGGATAACCCACAATAACCATTTTTTATCTTTTACTTTTTACGAGAAATAAGGGCTTATTTACGAAGCGCATTAATCCTTATCCAATTAAGTACCTTGAATACATTGTGCATTTAATATAGATCAATATGGCCCTTTACAGCATGTAATTTAAATGAATATCTTAGAAGATATTAGAGATTTAAAAAGCGGGCGCAGAGCAGCTGCCGGGTAGTACAGGATAAGTAGGATTGTAATTCATATTACTTTGGCTTCATAGTAATTGCGAATACCATGTGTGTTCATTATACTCAAAATAAACCTAATAATATTATTCCAAGTAAGAGACCACGAAATGGCTTAGATGTTTAGATTTTTGGATGTTTGTTTCTCAATGGTGCAAAGACGGCCAAACGGATTTAGATCGAATTTGGCACAAAGATATATTATATCATGGATACGCAACAGATAGGATACCTACTTTATCCCGGTAGTGGGTTCCTGGGTGATATTTTCCGACAGCTATACGGGCCAAGCAACTGGCAAAAGTACTATTCCTATAATTATGTTCGGTGTCTGGTAAATGATTGAGTGCCTGTATAGGTAAAATAGGAGCGTTAAGAAAAACCAGGAAGAATTATCTTCAACCAAACCAAGCCCTATGTCGCAGTCTTCTTACTCTGAATACTATTACTCTTACTTTAAAAACACCAACACACATGATGTTCTCATAAACTATGAATCCTAAGTAATATGAATTAAAATCCTACTACTACTAATATTATAAATGTGAAAATATGTATGACTAGCTTTTGCCAGCGGCTTCGCCCGCGTGGAGGTCGGAAAATATCCCGCGGGAATGTACTACCGGGATAAAAAGTAGCCTATGTCCTTTCTCAGGCTCTAATCTATCTGTGTTACAAATTTCATTTAAATCGGTTCAGTAGTTTTAGCAGGAAAGCGAGACAGACAGACAGAGTTACTTTTGCATTTATAATATTAGTGTGGAAGTGTGGATTGGGTGTTTGTTTCTCAATCACGCAAAAATGGCTGAATGGATCTGGATCGAAAATAGCACACAGAGTCTATATTACCCATATAACATGGAATAACACATTCTTATCGCGGTAGTACGTCCTCTTGCATTAATTTCCGACATCCACGCGGGCGAAGCCGCGGGCAAAAGCTAGTAATAATTATATTTAAGTACCTACCAATTTCGCTCGTATCAGTTATTTTATTAATATGATCAACTAGCTTTTGCCCGCGGCTTCGCCCGCGTGGATGTCGGAAATTAACGCAGCCCGCGACTTCGTCCGCGTGGTATTTAACAAAAAGTTTTTCATAAAACTGTCTTTGAAAACTACAATGACATACGTCACAAACTACGCTGACATACGTCTCAAAATTCAGCGTGTTTTTAGTTTTTTTAAACTATTCTCTATTTTTTCTAAAATAAAAGTAGCCTAAGTTACTCATTGTTACATCAGCTATCTGCCAGTGAAAGTTCTGTCAAAATCGGTCCAGCCATTTCAGAGATTAGCCGGAACAAACAGACAGACAGACAAAAAATGTAAAAAATGTTGTTTTGGTATATGTACCGTGTATACATCCATATACACTTAGTAAAAACTGGTTATCTTAATATTAAAAACAGACACTCCAATTTTATTTATTTGTATTATTTAGTTGTATAGATTGTATAGATAATTTAAATGCCAATAGTTAAACAAGAAACAGTGGTGGCCTAGTGGTATAGGCCTCGACTTATGAGTTGTAGGACATGGGTTTGAGCAGCTGCTTTACTTTGCGTAAATAATTTTGTCACCACTGCTCTTGAAATGGTGAAAGAAATATTGTGAGGAAACCGGCAAGTCCTAGAAACAAAAATTCAAAGGCATGTGACATCCACCAACCCGCACTGGGTCCGCGTGGTGGATGACAGCCCACTCCCTCTCCCCGTGAGAAGGCCTGTGTCCTAGAAGTGGCAATAATATAGGCAGATTATGAAGAAGCACACAAGTAGAATCAAATTTTGAGACTAATCTGAGGACTATTAGGTAGTTTGCTGGCTGATTGTCTACATCAAAAGTATTTACTGCAAGAAATGGCACTGAACAAACTGAAGTTCAGGTGAGAATAGAGGGAAAACAATTTTACCTAATCCCTGGACCCCACACTCTGTTATGGCTTGAGGCTGATGGTTGTGGGTACACCAATTTATAACAAGCTATTTATTATTTATAATAGTTTTTAGTTATCTTAATGTGTGCTAGGTATGCAGCTGTCAAATCCCTGGAATGGGAATGACTATTCTTAGATTACCTTGTAAATTAGGCCCTGTGAGCTTAAAGGTAATCTCTTGCCTTTGGCCTTTTGCAATGTAAACCTCTTGCTTTATTATAAACACAAAATGAAGGACAATAGTTAGTCCAGCCTGAGAAAATAACTAGAATATTTTTATTGACAATGTTGTAATACATAAATCTGACATATTGTTAATGGTGGATTTATTTTTGTAGTGGGAACCTCCCGTGTTCACGATCCAGACGAAATTATGGCAATAGTAGACCACGCTCTGTCAGCAGGATATCGTCTGTTTGGTAAGTTTTACTGCCCTGTATTCACTGAGAAACAAAAGCTGAGCAACATTTCCAAGAACATTATTAAACAATTGGGTGAATGTGTATGTTGAGCAATTGTTTCTCAACTTAGTTTCCCATGAATATGCAGCTTAAAGAGACATTGCACCTTTTGGACCTTGTCAAACCTGTCACTAATAGCTATCACTATGATGGTTGATGCATCAAGTTATAAATTACTATCAATAGTTGTCCATACATCACTCAGTCAAGTGAAACAGCAAATTGTGAGCAACTTTCATACATTAATGTACCCTACAAGTCCTACTTCATGTTTTGCCCAAATAGAAAATATTTCCTCTTCTCGGAGTTTGAGCTCTGTGACAAAATTTGTCATATGTTAACCATGTGACTGTGATGTGATTATGTTTGTTATGTTCTGTCATGTTGAGGTGTCAAAAAGTAACAAACAAACACACATACACTTAGATGAGCCTTGGTGACTATCAGTGGTCTGCTAAATAAGAATTCGTACCAAAAGGTAAACATTGTCTTTAAGTGCATTTACCTTACTGATTTATAGGATGTTTTATTAAAATTAAATAGATACTGCTGCCATCTACCGCAATGAACCACAATTGAAGGAGGCCTTCAGAAGACTACTCCCACGACATGACTTGGAACGTGATGATATTTTCATTACAACAAAACTCTGTAAGTGCTGATATATAATTTTAAAATCACTAAAATAAAAGTAACAAGTACTTGTCATTACCATATTACTTGTGGACACAACAGACATTCCATATATTAAGTGTTACAATGTAGTCTAGATTGTTCAATCAAATCCATACCAAGACTTTGGTTTTGAAATGGTTTGGTATTTTTTAAATTAGTAATATTATGCTTAATTTTTTTTCAAATTGTTTGAGCTTGAATTGAGTTCTTTTATTTTTGCACGTCTTTAAATATCTTAATAATTACAGCACCTAATGATCATGGAAAGCCAGACGTTGTGAAGCGAGCCTACAGTAATTCAATTATGAATTTGGGCCTGGAATATGCAGACTTGTGTTTGATCCATTTCCCTGGGACACGGAGAATTCCTAATGAGGATAAAAAAAATACTGAGATTCGTCATGCTACTTGGGAAAGCATGGTTAAATTATATGATGAAGGCCTTTGCAATGCCATTGGTGTGTCCAATTTCACCAATTATCACCTAGAGCTGCTTATGAAAAGGAATCATGGTGTAGTTCCAGCTGTAAATCAGGTAGATATACTTTATATAATATGTATACCTTACCATAATTTCATAATAAAGATCATTTTCTAATTTGTCTTGTTTTCCAAAGGTGGAATGGCACCCTTTCTACTACCAAACGGAATTACTGAACTATTGTAAGGCAAACGATATATTACTACAAGCGTATTGTTTACTTGGAGGAAGATCTATTAACGATGACAGGTTACTAACTCATCACTCAGTAACACGAATAGCTGGAAAACTTGGCGTAACCAATGCTCAACTTTTGTTAAAATGGGCACTACAACAAGATATTGCTATCATACCTAAGTCAACAAACCCTAAGCATATAAAAGATAAGGAACTTCGTTCCAAAAATATTTCTCTGAATTTCGAGATTTCTGCTGAACATATGGGGATACTAAGCAATCTTTCAGATGATAAAGTATGCCTGGGATCCCAGCGCCGTGGTTTAGCATGCACATTCTAGGCGCACCCGATCTAAGAAAGGTGCTAAGAAGAAGCACAAATAAGTTGCAACTGTTAAGTCTTCATTTAATTTCAATGTCACGGTTGTGGGATGTAGCAGAGTATCGGTTGTGAGAGGTTATATCGTGTAGCGTGTGTGATGGTGGCGTTAGTTTGAACAAACCTAGTTATTTCATACCGTCTGAAAATCGTAACAATAATAGTTTTTTCTTAGTGCATTTAAAGATCTGAGCGTTGAGCGCCGGAACTGTTGTTAATAATGGGAAATTCAATAGTTGTAAAGAAACAAAATTAGAGATAGTTATTTCACACCGCGACAAAGCCCTGTATTGTCAACGACACCACTGGATCATACCAGTGGGGTGTCGATCACAATTTTTTTTTTGGTTACCACATCACCATAATGAAGTTCTAATACTAAACTCATGCATTTATCGATATCAATTAGGTATTTATCATACGAATATTTTAAAACATATTTCAAACAAGTTTTTCCAGAAGTTACCTTAAAGATAGCGAATGACGAGAAACAAAGATACAGGAGAAAAAAAAAATGTTATTGTGTAGTAAAACAATGTAAACGACACCCCAGTGGTGTCGTTGACAATACACGAATATTAGTGGTAGTAGTGCTAAGTGATCAAAGTAACACAAAAGTGCTTTTTTTATATAGTTTTATAAAGTTTTCTGACCCAAGAATCAACCATGGCCTTTTGTAAATTAAAGTATTTAATATCTAGCAATAGGTCTGCTGGAAAAAATCAAGTACTGCAAAGGAACTGTGTTAACATCAAAGGTTTTGCAATTATTGTGTATAAGTGGCTAATCATAAACTTCTGATCCAAACCTATAGGGCGCTGTGTGAATGCCTAATTTTAGATACTGTATACGTGCCTGGGGTGGTGCCGGGAAATCCTTTCTTGTTGCTGCCGAACGCGCTCAACGGGCGGTACTCAAAGTACTCATGTATCTGCCATACCGGTATGCAACTACGTCGGTGTACGAGAAGGTTAACCTGCTATCGGTTAGGAAACTGTATATCTACGAACTAATTAATAGGTAGCATAAAAGAATCGTTCCTACTCTTCCCGTACTGTCCATTAGAGTAGAATGGTGCCCTGTACCCTGTCATAACTGTGTGTTGACTGGCCTGTTAGTCTAGTGGTTAGTGACCCTGACTGCTAAGACTGAGGTCGTGGGTTCGATTCCCACCCAGGACAAATCTTTGTGTGATGAGCACGATCATTTGTTCTGTGTCTGGGTGTAATTTATCTATAATATGTATGTATTTAGAAATATATAAGTATTGTTTACCAGTTGTCTAGTTGCCATAGTACAGGCTCTGCCTAGTTTGGGATCAGATAGCGGTGTGTTGGTTGTCCTAAGATATTTATTATATATTTATTATAAAACATCAGTTGCACAAAGACATTTTAATGTTCTGGCTCCTCGCATCTATAACATTGTAAATAAAAAATATAAAATTCGGAAACTTAAGTTAGTTTAGAAAAGTTATACTGCCCTGGCTAAAAAGTTTGGACTATGACGCCACAGAAAACTTAATTAAATTCTTATGAAGAGTATCTCACACACCTGCCCGCTCACATAACACATTCCGTAAATTATTTTGTTTTTTTATTTTTATTTAGTCATAAGTATATTTTTTTTTGTTTTTTTACCATGCATGTTAGATTATTTTATTTTGTTGATTGATTGTATGCCATAATTTACATGTTACTTAGTAATTAGGGGAAGACACTAGCTCCTGTAATACAGTGTACACTGGCGCAGGAGCTAGGGAATTCACAAAAATATATGTATAAATTTATGCCAATAAAGATTATTATTATTATTGTTAAAACAGAAAAAAAAGTCGTATTAAAAAAAAATTGTGTGGTTGTCCTTGAACAAAAAGGTTTTAGTGAAAACAAGTTAGCCTGAATGCGAACCACGTGTAACAGACACCAAGGAGACCGCCAAGATTATCCGCCTCCGATTTCAATGATTTTTAACCGACTTCAAAAAAAGGAGGAGGTTATCAATTCGACTGTATTGTTTTTTTTTTATGTTTGTTAACCGATTTTGATGATTTTTTTTTTTATTTGAAAGCTGGTTCATCCCGAATTCATCACATTTTAATTTTGTTCCATTCGGATAATGGGATCCATGTGAAAACCATTTAAGTCTTAAATTTGCATTAACTATTTGCGCGACAAATGAACGAATAACGCCATTAGAATTCCGAAATTAAAGTTATTTTTGATTTTGTAGAGTTTTTTTTTTTAAGGAAGTCGGTTGTTAATTTTTTGTGAAAAGATTTTATTATATTTTGTTATGTTTGAGTAAGTGAGTAATTACCCGTTTCAGCGTTGGTTCTACCGAGCAACTTAAGGGGTTACATCTAGTTAATGGCCGAAAAAAAAAACGTGTCTTTGTGATTTTTTTTGGGTAAAATGATTGCAAAATGGTTTCAAACTATTTTTTTTTTCGTAGTAATGGGTATATTTTTGATTATATTTCGTTAATTTTTTATTGCAAAAAGTTTACAAATGTGTCAGGTATATTTCCCGGACCGCTGGACCTTCCGCGGTGATCACTGTAACTTTTCTACCCATCATCTGAAATCAAAAAACCAAACGTTTTTGTATTGTATTATCATCTAGTCTTTAATAGAAGGTTTTTTTTTCGATGCATACTTTTTTATATTAAGAAAAATGAATTTCATAGTAAAGGGCTATGAAAAAAAAAAACAGTTTGAAACCTGCAATCATTTTACAAAAAAAAATCACAAAAACACGCTTTTTTTTTCGGCCGTTAACTAGATGTAACCCCTTAAATATAAGTTCAGTATACATACGAATTGCATAGCGGTGCGTAGCCTAGTACCTAGGCAGCGTAACCTGGCTCGCACGCAGACTTTCAGGGTTCGATTCCTGCTAACGTAATTTTTTTTCATTTATATTTTTTTTCTTATAAAATTATTATAGAAAATATATTCATCAATTTTATAAATGAAGTACACATGTTATATTTATTTACAAAAAAAATATCGATATTTTTATTGATATTTTTCTGTTTTTATATTAATTATATATTAATACTTAATTTTGAAGCACAGAAAGTTAGCTAAAAAAAATTAAAATTAGAGTAAATAATTAATTAATCAATTAATTTTAAAAAAAAAACAACAAACTGACTTCCTTACTTTCACTACAAAGTGAAAATTAACTTTAATTTCGGAAGTCGGTGTCTTAGGATTTGTATTAAAGGTTTTGCCACCAACTTCCGAAATTATAGTTATTTTTCACTTTGTAGTGTTTTAAGGAAGTCGGTTGTTTTTTTGGTAACATGTTTTTTTTTTAACTTTGTAGTTATGGCATCTACCCCGCACTAATAGTTCCCTCGACTGTTTTTAGGCTCCATCATCAGATCAACTCCGGACCTTAATTAAATATTAGTGATAAAATTGGCACTTTGAACCGTATAAAGTAAGCCCAACAATAGGGAACTGCTGGAAATCGTTGAAGAATTCCTTCAACTGTCTATGGTCTCCATCATCAGACCTGTAAGGGCACTTATAACCCATATGGGTGCAATGTTCTCATCAATAGAAATGAATTAAGTTCAAACAACGGGTAATAGGGAATATGCATGATTTATTTTTTAATTTTATACGTTTCTACTAGTTATAACATTACCAAACATACAAATATCACGTCAAAAATATAAACCACAAAGCGGTTCAAAAACAAAATTTGGTTCACAAAATTACTAAAAAATAAAGAGAGTGAATATTGACTTAATTACCATGGGAAAGCACAAAAAACCATATTACAAATATTGAGTCGTTCCTATGTGCCCAAATAACATCAACACTGCACCTAACAAACTATATTTCCTAATGCCGAAAGGTGAAAAACTAAAGAAAAAGTGGTGTAAGGCGATGAGAAGAGACAATGTGTCGTGTTTGAGCTGTTTATACTGTTGTGATGACCATTTCGATGTAAGTAAGTATATTTAAAAAGTTATAAAATACATATGCGAATCATTCTTACGTTTGCCTACTTGTTTTGTTTACAAACCTCTACAAAAACATAACCTAGTTTTCGAAAAGTTGTAAAGATATTCTTAAGAATTCTTATTCGAAATTCTAAATTAATCCTTATAGTATGAGTATAAGTATTACTGATGAATAAAAACATCTAAATTATTAGATTATGAGGCAAGTTCGAGACTAGTTTTATTATCTTTTCTATTATTTCTGGGTTTCAGATTGCGCTTTTACGAAACTGGTTTCAGTCATTCTCTAAGTCCTTCTTCACAATTAATTAATACTTTGAACACAAAAACCTATTATCTTAATATAAAAAATAGCGACACAATACAATAACTATTATTCCATAAAACAGAAACCGTACAAATAGCTTGTTGACAGCAGACGTCTCGTGTAAAACTGACGTCACGTTTTATTCCACCAATAGTGTTGCGTTTCGGAAATTTGCGCGGGAATTTTGAAACGGCTACTTTTTGATGATTAAATTTCAGTATTAAATTAAAATAAATGATAAAAATAATTGTATAGTGTGTTTTCAGCAGCAATACAGATTACAAAAATAAATATTTTGGCCATATTTAGGTCACGTGCATATTCCCCATTGCTGTCAGTCGTTAAGGAGTTCCCTAGACTGTCTTTCGGCTTCATCATCAGAGCAACTTGAGACCTTCATTAAATAGTAGTGCTTTAAGATAATTAATGAAAAAAAATAAACAGTACACATGGAAATTCTCCCGATTTTTCTACCGATTTTACACTTTTAAGTTGGCAACCCTTTTCATTTATGTTCAATGTTACGGGAAAGCCCTCAATAGTATGGACCTATACTCCATTTGTTTAGGTAGTTAACTAAAGGTAAACAATCTTGATATGTCTTTTTATATAAAATAAATCGTATAAAAGACCAACAAATATTATTTAAATTAAGTTACTTACCTAACATCGGTTTAAGTAAATACCTAATTGTAAACATTTTTAGATTCAATTTTTAGACAGTTTTTTAAATAAAAGACATGTTAAGATTGTTTACATTTAGTTAACTACCTAAACAAATGGAGTATAGTGCAGAATGTAATTTATATATTTTGGGGAATACCCTTGTGTCCTACAATTCGATGTTATAAGGGGCTTCCCGCTCGGGAATTTACCTGTATAGTCTATATAAACAGGGTTTTGGTTTTATTTTTTCATTAATTTTCTTAATTTTGAAAAGAAAATACCTAACCTAAAGAGTGCCTACAAAATCAGATAATTAAGTTAAAATGTCGTCTGACGAGGAGCCAAGTACAAATGCGCGTGTAAGAAGAAAAAAATATCTACAATATTATAGAAAAGAATGGGAAGAAGAATTTCCAGGTTGGCTGCAAGATAGTCGTAAAGGCGAAAGCTATGCCTGTTGTAAGAGTTGTAATAAAAATATCAACATAACATCAGGAAAAGGCGCTTTAAAGAAACATAGGGTTAAGTTTTAGTATGCCAGCAGTAAATTTAAGGGGTGAAGGGGGGTGGGAAGGGAGGGGGGGAGGTGTAGAGCCCCCCCCTGTGAAGGAAAAGTTGCGCAACCACCCCGTTTTTGAGAAATATTTTTTTTTTATATTCTAACCTCACTTTCGAATTTTCGTGTATCGACATCGATTTAAAGGCCAGAAAAGGTGTGGGATTGACGAATAAAAGGAATGACTCACCCTTTGCATCAGTTTAAGGATTTTCAAGGCTTAAAATATAAATAATCACATCCTAATTACACATAAACCATGTCGGGTTTGGGCCGGGAGTGTACGACTAAACACCGACAGACTTTTCGCCGATAGGGCTTATCAACGTAATCTAGTCGTTTCTGGCATGGAAGGTCACAGTTTTAACCTAACCTAACCTAACCTCCCCAAACTATGTCGTTTCTGACTCGTGGGCTGACAAACTAAAACTAAGCCAAACATAGTTCTTCACAAGCACACTCAGTATCCTCAAAGAATATAAAGGAAATAAAATGCTCTTCGACCAAAACTCATGACATAATTGACCATATTATAGGTAAAGAAAGTTTCAATAATTTATGTGAAGATCTAGGGCAAACTAAGTTTTCGCTCATTATTGACGAGTCCACTGATCTTAGTAGGTACCTACAACCAAACACTTGTGCTTAGTTGTGAGATATGCGAAAATTAATCGTATTAAAGATTGTTTTTTAGCTCTTATTCCATTAGAAGAAGCTAATGCAGCAACCTTTTTTTAAAAAGAGGATATTTAACTAGCACTCCAATCGAAAATGTTGATTTTATGAATCCCAGAAATTTTATGGATATTGATGCCGTACACTATGGTGCTGCTGCGTCTAATACACTATTAAGTAGTTCAGAATATCTAACCTCATATCAAGTAAATTTGTTTAAATGCAGATGCCTAGATTTTTTTGTCGAAGCTTGTAAGCAAATAACCACGCGGTTTCCATTAAAAAATAACCCAATAAAAGATTTAGACATAATTGATCCAAAAAATGTTAAAATTGTTGTAACCTAACCTGTGTGTTGTAGTTGTTATCTAATTTCATCTTTAATATTTTATCACTTCCCCATTCATCCGCTAACGTTGAACGCATATTTTCACATATTAATCTTTTGAAAACAAAGCAGCGAAATAGGCTGTCTACTGAATCAATCACTGGTCTGTTACATTCAAAACGACTCTTTTACAGCTAATTGTTATGATTTTGAAATCAATTCGAAGATGACCGCGGCTATGGCCAAAGAATATTGGTATCATAAATAATTATACTCAAGTATGATTCTTATAAATTAGTCTGTAAGTTTTTTTAAATAAATAAACGAATTTGATTGTCTTTTTTTTTGTCATTTACCGATTTTGGGTACAAATATACCGTTTTCAGCTGGCAATTCTACCGATCTCGCTCTATGACGTTCAATTCTACCGATCTCGCTCTATGACGTTCGAGACCACTGCAGACTGCTGAAATTTGTCTTTCACAAACCGCTCAAAGAAGAGATCTTAGAGGAATGCGTGCGATGCGTGAGAAAAACATAATTTCGTCTACTTTCGGATATCAAAGAGACACTACCTAATAAGGTGGTTCTGTTGATGTCAAGTTTGTATCACGATGGAAACATTAATGGATCTACAAGTAACAGCCGGAAACCAAAAATTATAACTTACTATATTTCTACCAAGAGTGGAGTGGATATAGTTGACGAACTTTGTGCTACCTTTAATGTGAGTAGAAATTCGAAAAGATGACCGTTCACAAGTTTTTTTGCCATGCTAAATGGGCCTAATTGCAAAAATCTAATATTGGGCCAACAATGAAACACGGATACAAAGGCGTCATTTTCTGAAGAACTTGGGACTTAACCTCATTCTGGACCATTTGCAGGAACAAAGAACCGGTGTAAATTTGCCACAGCAATTGCGCAAAAGAATCGTAGATTTCGCGGGGGCGCCCTCTGAAGAAACTTCCTAGAAGGTTCCTGTAGCTCGTAGATGTCAGGTGTAGCTTCCAAAAAAAGGATAAGAAAACTAACCAAAGTTGCAATGCTTGCCAGTAGGTACGTACATATGCCCTGAACATTACAACCTATCCTGTGAAAATCGTAGCAGTTCCATGGCTAGGTATGAGAAAACTGAAGACTGATTATAAGCATAATTGATGTTCCTAAGTTCGTATGATCTCTCTTTTAGTAAATAAGATTTTTGTTTTGTTATTTTAGTAAGTTTTCTATAATAAAATTTAAATCTTAACTCAAGTTGTGTTTTTGAAGTGGATTTTGAATGAGTTCTGAAGAAAGTTAATAAAAGTTGATTTTATGAATATATGGGCCTTCTTGTTATTTTAGCCAGTAAGTAATAACACAAACTAATACTTGAATCATTATAAAAACATTTTAACAAAAAAAAATTAACCGCCAAAAAAACTTAAAAGCAAAAAATAATTAATCTTAAAATTTTGAGACGGCGCTTTGAGTGATTGTTCATTGATTTTTCAGCACTGACTCAAAATTTTAAGGTTTATTATGTTTTCCTTTTCAGTTTTTTCGGCGATTAATATTTTTTGTGAAAAAGTTTTTTTGTGGCTTTAATGGACTAATAATACTTGGCAAGGTATACCCTATCCAATAAAAAAAGAATTATCAAAATCCAACTACTCTGTATAAAGTTATGCGTGGTCATACATTACAATCAGTTAGTGAACAATCAATCATCCCCTGTTTTCCAACCCTTAGGGTTCGGTTTTGTTCTCCAAATTTATATGGGACAAACTTCGGGATAAAGCCTTTCCAATAAAAAAAGAATTATCACAATCGAACAACTGTAAAAAGTTATGCATGGTCGTTGAGGAATTCCTTCAACTCTCTATGGTCTCCATCGTCGAGACTTGTAATGGCACTTATAACCCATATGGGTGTAAAGTTCTCATCAATAGAAATGAAAGTCCAAACACCGGGTAATTGCTTTAAGTCATTAAGGAGTTCCCTCGACTGTCTTTCGGCTTCATAATCAGAGCAACTTCAGACCTTCATTAAATAGACTACTATTTAATGAAGGTCTGAAGTTGCTCTGATGATTAATGAAAACATAATAAACGCACTAGTCGTCACTACGATTTTCGAAGGCTCCCATCGACTTCTCTGGGATGTCATCATCAGATCCTGGTTTCCTTATCATGGTACCACCCTTAGGATATCTCCTTTCCAACAAAAAAAAGAATCATCAAAATCAGTTCATAAACAATGAAGTTATACGCGAACACACATTAAAAAAAAAATGTATATGTCGATGGGTCCTACGTATAAGGGCCAAAATGCAAAATGACAACTTTACAGGAGAGGCATTCAAAGTTTAAACTTGCTGTAACTTAAGATTGATAAAACCGAAATTTTTGAAACTTTGCTTGTTTACTAAGACAATTGTCCTACTTATATATACTACACCATTTTATATATATATTAAACAGTTTTTTTTTTACTGCATATTGGCCCTTTTACGTTAGTTTTTGTTAAAATTATTTGTATTTTAAAACACCATAAAAGGGCCAATGTGTCAAATTGGCCAATATACGTGTATTATGTCAAGTTGCATAATATAAGTATTTTTAAATATTTTTGCTCATGAAATCAATTAAGGACTGAAACAGTTGATAATTAATTAATTATAATAAAAGCCATTTGGATATTTAGATAATTAAATCACATTGACACTTATACGTTTTAGAATCTGCTAACCTACTAATTGTGTTTTCAGTTAGGTAATATAAAAATAGACAAAAATCACAATAGTTTTAACCATTTATTGAAACAAAAATTTAAGTTTCTTTAAACTACAATTATGGACCCGTATTCAATGGTTTTTTGGCATTATCTACCTAAGAATAATTAACAAAAAAATCACTTAATATCTTAGTTTGATTAACAAAATCACGTAATAAGCTTATAAAAATAAATGTATTTCACATTATTATTTTCTCAATAAAATCACAAAAAAACTTAACAAAAATAAAATCCTTACTGGCGTAAACAAAAATAAAAATTTCAATAGTACAATCAAGTAGTAAAATGTCCAAAATCAGCCTTACTCATTAATAAGTAAAAATTAATGATTGTCTTCATTTTCGCTATCATTCGTAGTCACAATGTCATTAGATGTTACTAAATTCTCATAATAACTGTGGTATACAGGTGGGATGATATTTTTTCGACATAAATCCAGCAAGTCTTTCTTCTTAGAAGGTTGTATCGGTAACAGTTGATTGTAACATAGTTGCAGAGGAATATCTGTTGGTATATCAGCAATTCGTCTTCTTGTTCGCACACTGACTGACTGATCTAAGATTTTAATATAATTTTCAATACCATCTTCACCCAAATCATATTTATAGTACAAAACGTATGATTCATCTCGGCTTACACGAATTTGTTTTATTTTAGACCAAAGGATTTTTTGTCCTTCCGAGTTTTTAGTCCAATTAAACTGCGTATTTGTCTGCATCTTTTTGAAGTTATAAATCATATTTTGAGGTACGTCTATGACGTTATAAGGACTTCCTTTTGATTTTGCCCATCGAATCAATGAGCTCCATTCAGAGGGTGTGTAAATATTTTTATATTTTGAAGCTCGTTCAATGGTGGCGTGTATGGAGTCGCCTTCATTCTGAGTGTGGCCTACCTCAAGAAAAGAGTGTTTTATATTCAAATTAAACTGTTTAGCTGCATAAAGATACATGAAAAACATAATCCTGTTTCGGTTTTGGCCGGCGCAGTTGTCTGACCAAAATCTGAAGTCGTTACAACCTTCTTGACTTTTTAATTTAATTATATCATAAACACAGCTCGCTATTTCGTTCGATCCCTTCATTGCAATTTGTTCGTTCCATAAGTAACAGGTACCAATTAAGTTCCCAATATCAAAAACTGATAAGTTATGTACTTTCAACCGCTTACTGTAATACAATAGACTTATCTCACCACTTGGGGACAACAACACTTTTTGCAAATCAAAAGTAGCGCAGAAAATTTTCGTGTCATTTTGTGAATCACGTTTATCCTTTTCTTTTAAAGATCTAGCCAGATTTTTGTTAATTATATGATTATCATAATTTATTTTATATTCTGGAGTCACAGAACCGTTTTTGAAAGAATGGCAAACATGACATTGATCTTTTTTAGGCTGGTGAAATGATAAATTAATATTTTTGTTAACTATATCCCTGTATTGCCTTAACGACTCACATTTATTACCATATTTATTTGGATCATACCATTCTTTGTATAATTTAAATAAGCAGAGCCATCTAAATAAAGTTTATTACTGTCTTTACGACAATAATGTGAATCGACCGGTTCAAATGACTTGACGTGGTCCAGCACACTTTTGATCATTTCTGCATCAACAGAGGTTTTATGGTGCTCATGTCGACCTCTGTTATCAACCAGAGTGAGCCTATTTGTAGCAGAAAACTTATTCATTGCTGTTCTTATCATTTTTGGCCCACAACTAATAGTATTTAAAAACATCGTCTTGCATACCACTAGTTTCGTCTTTTGATTATTTTGAGTAATAGGCAAATGATAGACATACGTGTATGATCTTCGTGATTCACCCTGAGTAACAGTTCTTTTTTTATTTATTCTTACTACATAGTTAACAATAAAGTTATATTGATCAGAATGATCTCCAATCATCCAAAATTGATTAAATATAGCAGTCCTTGTGCCTTCGTCAAGTTTTTCGAAACACTTCAGTTTACATGTGCTTTGACATGGCTCACCGATTTTTTTCCCATCCCTTAACTTGCCATTCCTACTGGTATACGCTTGCCCAGAATTTTTGAGCTTCTTTCTTTTTGAATCTATCCACTCATTTCGAAAATGTTCTCGCAATCTTCCACTGTCTCTTTTTTTAGTAAATTTTCTTTTTTTGGGCCGTGTAGGAGTTGAAATATCAGTTGATGAGTAATACTGTGAAACAGGAGATGATGCAGATGCATTTGATAATAGCGATGGTACTGAGGGAATAGGTTCTTCTTCACCAAAAGAACTGTAATTAGACGATGGTATTGGAGTCACATTATCAATATCGCGCATATCATTATCATCCAGTAGTTCAGTATTTTGAATCGATTCTTCACTCTGATGTTCCACTGAAGGTTCAAAAACACCTTTGCCTAATAGATTAGAATTATTGTTGTTTGTTATTGCGATTGATGAACTGCTAACTATTGGCTCATAACTGTAATCATTAGTTTCTTGTACTGAAAGACAGTAAGAATATAAATCTGTATTGTTTTCTTTTTCACGATTGTCAGTATGGGTACCTTTTTCATGGGGTTGAGTAAGTTTACTATTTGAAATTAACATGCTAGCAGATTCGACCAAAGTAGAATTTTCTAATTCTGTATCATTTTGTTTTTCTTGTTGAGATAGATCATTTTCAAAACAAATATCTTTGAGTAAACTTAAACTGCAATTTTCGAATATCTCACTGGCTCCAAATGGCAAAGGAGATGCTGAAAAAACAATACAAAGTATGATTGGACTCTAATATTGTATGTCAAATATTTAAAAAATACTGTAAGTAATGCAAATAATTACACACGCCCACAAAAAAGTACCCTGCGCGATAGACCAGACCACCTGAACTTTATGTTTTCGGGGTCGCTGAGTTAGTATAATTTGGCATATTCTGGACAAATATTATATCCGATATTATTTGAACCCTTGCTATACATATTAACAGGCCAAAAGTAAGAAATAATATTGTAGGGCGTAAGTGTATCTTTTTAGAATAAAACACGTATAAGGGCTAATGTACCATATAGGCCGTTTATTCTAAAAAGTCGTGTTATTTCAGTTAATTTGTTAATCAAAGAATAACTAATCAAGATTTAAACATTTACAAGTCTATAGATGTATATTTTTAATACTTACAAAGGTCACCATCGCTATTTTCTATAAAATCGTCGTTTTCATAACCTAAGTCGTTTCTCTGAGTACTACTATTTGTATTTTCTAATGCTAAATTCACTAAATTCTGACTTCTACTAAACTTAGCACGATATTTGGATGCCATCTTTCAGTTATTAATCTAAATTGTAACGCTAAAACACAGTAACGAGATTTTGTTTTGATCACAGCGCGGGCGTTGCTCCGTCTGACGTATAAGTGTCAAACTAGCCGATTGGCCCGAACAATAAACAAACGCGCGGGAAGTCCCCGCGTATAAGTCTCAAATTACTCTTTGGACCTTATACGTTTCAATTCACGCTACATATGCCGTTATACGTTAATAGAAAGTCGTGTTTCCATGCAGTATTTTTTTTTTTAATAGCTCACATGATTAATCATATCGATAGGATGCGTTTATCATAAAAAAGTCAAAATCGTCAAATTGTTAGTTTGGCCCTTATACGTAGGACCCATCGATGTAATGTTAATTAAAAATAATATATATGTTTGTATTAGTAATTTATTAGAGGTCATGTTTTCTTCCTTTCATTTGCAGTGATAAGAGTAGGTACAGGTTTAAGAGCAAGTCTGGAAATGGCTCTGGTAATACCTATGATAAATTATTTTATTGCTACAAGTAGATTTTATTGACCCAGCTGCCGTTGGCTATACTGGCAGGATGGGTCAGGTAACAGCACAAAGCTACTCTTTTCATCCCATTTTTACCAAGCTGGACAGGTGAATCTAGCTGTTTTACATTTTCCTTGCAAAAGTTTCTAAGAAGAAATAAAATACAACATTGTACAAAAAAAAAAAAACATCCTTTATTACCAAATAATCCAACAGTATAACACCATGTTAATATAACCTTGATAATACCACCACCAATGTATATTTTCTTATAGAACTTATAAACTACTTTTTATGACACAAAAAATAGAATTTGCCTCATCCTAATAACAATTATTGTTATTAGGATGAGGGATTATATTATATACCTTAGGTAAATGCTTCAATATAAGTAGATAAAGCGTCATAATGTCCACTTGGACTGGTAACTTTAATAAAAATATATTAGCTGTGTATCTGAAATCAGTCTCTTCAATCACCATTAAACACACAAGAGAGCCAATCCTTGAATGCTATTGTACTATATATTTGGCACCACAATTTACTCAAATAGAGAGCTAAGGAGGACCAAGGTACGTCTTCGGAAAAACATTTAATTATTGTTGACATTATGCAGTAGCGGTAACATTGTATATTGTACAACGGACGGTAACGCAAGCTACCTTAAATGAGATTGTCAGTATGGCTGGCTGTCCTCATTGAGCTGGGGTGATAGATAACTGATATTCCCCTCTGTATATGAAGCTATAAACACACCAGCATAAGTAGCGTATGATGTTATTGTAGTTTCAGGGTTGTATGACTACCAGTTTTACTAGAATCATTGATACCTTATCATTACACCTGTATTCCTTACAATTTTAATTATCCCTTCATATTTCTTTGACATTGTCACCAATACAAATCTACTTATGATTACTGCTACTCTATATACAGCAGTAATTTTCAAATCTACGAAATGATCAATGTCTAATAATTACCACCACTGATATATTATGGAAAGTAGTGCACTTTGTATTTATAACTTTATCTTATAAAAAGCTACCGTTCTGTGGATCACACATTTGTAATTAACATAAGCTATCAATTTTTATTTAAATGCATTTTGCCAAGGTTAGCTAGACTGCTAAATGCAATTCTGTCACTAAGTTTTCTTTGAATAAAGATCATTAAATCTCTTTATGTTTAATATTGTCTTGTACATACATTCAAAGCTAACACAAAACCCACACCCTTTTACTATTATCACAATAAATACAATTAGATTGCTATTCTCCTGAAGTAGTCATAACGGGTACGTCGTTGATCCTGAAGCTGCCCAATTTTAGAAGCAGTGTCACAGTCACGGCACACACCGCAGAATGTGCTTGTAACCACATGGAATGGGCTGCGGTAATACAAATTGGGGTCTTTAAGCTTTTTATTCTTTTTGTGGCAGCGGACATGTAAAAACACCTCCAGTACCATGAGAATGACACAAAACAGACCAGGAAACATCATCAAAGATGGTATTAGCAGCAAACGGTGGCTGATCTGGTTAGAGCCAGCTATTATATTAGCTTTTAAGGACTGGAACTTCTTTGTCTTGCTCATGTAACCGCGCGGAAATTTCATGTACTTGGACTCACGTTCTCGGGTATCAAGAGGTTTCCTTATATTTATAACGGGTGGTGACATATTTCCAAGTAACGGTTCGCCAGTCTCATCGTTTATATCGTATGTTACGATTTCCCCAGTCTCATCGTCGTAGCAGAACCTCCGCACAGGGCCTCTGTTTGTTGTATTCATTTCTGTAAATAGAGCACGCTGAATTTAAAATTCAATTTCACTAAAATATTCATGGAATACGGAATATAAAAATCAATGGAAACTTAAAATTTAGCCTATGTTTAGCTTACTTTGTTGTCTTTTACTCTTTTAGACACCGTCATTTATCTATTTCTGACCACTAAATAAATTTTTATTTAATATTTTACTTGTTAATTAGATTCTAACCGTACACAAATAATGACAATCAGTGGTGCCAGCTTTTTTTTGCCGAGTCCACTAGCGGCAGTTCTTTTATCCACATCCCTGAGGAGATTTTTCGTACGATTGACGTTAATTTCTTTTACGGAGGTCAATTTTAAGTATTCTAAATGAAAATAAAACTTAAGATCATATGAAATCCATTATTCAGCATAATCCAACTTTATCATCATCATTCATCTGCCTAGCTTTTTCTCCAACTATATTGGAGTCGGCTTCCAGTTTAACCAGATGCAGCTCAATACCTGTATTTTACATGAAGAGACTGCCTATCTGACCTCTACAATCCAGTAACTGAGTAAAATGTTACCCCTAGATCAAACTGGTTGTCAGACTTTCGGGTTACTGACGACCTGTAACGACTGTCAAAGATCCACTAATAACAGCCAGCACCAACGGCTTAACGTGCTTTCCGAGGCACGGGGGTCTTGGTATGTAAAGATGGTTGCCCATCCATGTACCAACCGCTGCAAACGTAGCTTAACCTGATCGATCGACCCGTGCGGCTGTTATTACTTAACCACAAGCCCCATAAACCACCAGGATTGGTGGAAATATTATTTAGTTGGCAACATTGATGACAGTTGTTTGTTGGCAAGTGACAGCGGGCTGAAGTGTCATTTCTGGAAGCGTCAACCGCAGATAAGAAAATCCTTATAGTGCTAAAGGGTCGCGCTTCGGTCGTGATTTTGGTGTCAATTAGAGATTAGTAAACTTTTACCAATGGGAACGGTTTAAACTTCATCATATCTCTTAGTTTTAGTTTTCAAATGAAACATCACTTAATGTGATAATCGAAAATACCTGGTTCCTTTTGGCATTATAGAATTGGTCCTTTGCCAAATTAACAAACAACACGCTCAAAAAAAACAAGTCTGTGGAAGAAGTTCTTCGTGGGTTGATGGGAAGTAATGTCACATTTATTATTTTCTGTGAAACCTTTAATAATTTCATAATCCTCTGAGTTGTGTGTAAAGTGTCGATAAAAGGATTTCCTACATTACCTCACATAATATTTGCTTCCGGCGGCGGATCACCACGTATAAAAACACAATTTGTGTTTGAGAGGTATTGGCCCCTGTACATTTGGTAGATTTTTTCAAAAAAATTGTTGCTTTGTAAATATATAGCCAATATAACCTCAAATTCTCCGTCCAGCATGTTTTGTCTGTTTTCCATAGAATTTGTGGTGCATAATGTAAATTTTGAGTACTACTTCATTTAATTTATGGTTGTTATGTTCATAAAACTACACCATTCTGCTTTCTCTTTTATGTTTATTAGTGTTTCTTAAAAGCCATGTCCTCACAAATCCTTTACTTCCAGTAGCTACTATGCTTCTGAAACCAGAAACAATATAATGAAGTATTTAGATAGTCTACTGACATGGCAATGTTCTTACTACACAGCACTAGCAAAGAGTGCAGTGTAGTGCCCTTCAAAAGAGGAATAGTACAATGATGAGTTTGACAATACAATGTTAACATAACGTTAGACACAAGCACACTAAAATGGGAGAAATCAACATTTTTATTGATTTATTAGAAACCAACAAATATGGTTCTGATTGTTGTGCAGAGACTGCTAATAATAATAGTAGGTGAGCAGTGGTGGCTCAGTGGTATCAGCCACGACTTGCGACTTCTAGGTTGTTAGTTCGAATCCAGGCAGGCGCTTTACATTGTGTAAATAATTTCATCACCACTGTTCACAAATCGATGAAGGAAGGCATTGTGAGGAAACCAGCATGTCCTAGAACCAAATATTCGAAGACATGTGACATCTACGAACCCGCACTGGGCCCACATGGTTGATTACAGCCCACTCCCTCTCATGGAGAGGAGGCCTGTGTCCAAGCAGTGGGAACAACTTAGGCTGACGATAATAGGTAATATGGGTTGGCGTCCACAACTCCCATGTCAAGCACATATCTTGTGTATGGGTTGGGACATTGGTTACTCAGTCCATCTTCTTGAGGAAGGTCAGCAACGCCTTGATGTTACTGATAATTTCACAGGGTTACTGAAGTACTTTTCTGTTAATAATATCTGGGTAAGATCTGGGTGCTCCAAGGGTTTCTGTTCTTATCTGGGTGACACTTATACATTCAAAGAGTACATGCACGATGGTTTCCTTAGCCTCCATGCAAGCTCTGCATAGAGCACTGTCCGTTATGCGTTCTGTAAAACTTTTTGTAAAGCTCGCAGGCCGTTTCAGGATTTTATTAATATTGGAAAGTTTTAAATGGATTAAAAGAGAAAGAAAAAAATGAAAAGATAGGTACTTTTGATCTCTATGCTGGCAGTCATAACATACAATGGCTGTTATTTGAATGAACTGAACTAAATAGTTACTTAATTAACTTAATTGTTTGAAGGGAACATCAAATTTTCCTTAAACTTTCATACAACTACATCTGATTTTATTGTTATGATGACAGTACCTACTCTAAAAAGTAAAGCCTAACAATAGCATTGAATAATACTATAAACCTTTATACCTGAGGCTTTAAAGGCGATATTTATGCACTGTTAACTCTGAACTACCATTGCAATTGTCATGAGATCTGTTATGATTATAATTTCCATTTCATTATGTAGAATGCCTTGCATTATTACTGTCTGCACAATGTATCCGACATAAAAATTGAGATAATAGGTCTAAGAAAAATAAACAATGCATTAGTATTATGAAACATCCTGTTAATTTACAATAATTTACGTATCAGATGGTAGAGAACATAACTACCCAGTGCACGAGTCGACTAGATCATTCCTTTTTCCATGAGACAAAATATCAATTACAAACTATGTCATGCGTCATCATCAGAGGTCGGAGTAGGTAGATTGATTTTACGTATTTGCATCAAGAATAGTCATAGAAATCACAATGTGGATAAGCCTTTTTTCCAGAATATCATTTTGATACATACGGGATTGAATCAAATATTGTGAAAGTAAGGATTTTTAAACTAGGTACTACATTAGAAATTTATATGAATGCGATAGATAAACATTTAAAATTGTTTTTTTCTTACTGTAGAAATCTGATCACCTATATATTATTAAAAAGACAGCAAAAAGGTTATACATTTCTTATTCATATTGATGTATTCTTTATTCTACACAATACTACATTTGAAATTAATTACAAAATCCCTGAATCCCGGAGGTATATCCATACTAATATATACGTGCCAGTTCATTAATCCCATTTCAATCTACCTACTCCGACCTCTGGTCATCATAATGAAAATTTTTTTTTTAGTAATTTGTATGTTTTTTTTTTACTTATGGATGTGCAGTAGTCTTTGGATACATGAAGTGAGCTGCTGTTGTAAGACGAATAAAATGTCATGGTGTATACAAAAAGTAATAGAATAAATGCAAGTCCTGAAAGTAGGGTGTTCATAATTGACTACTGAATCGATTTCTATAGCTATTACTAAGGATATTTTTTTATGCTAATCCTACCACCGATTGTGCCAAAAAATAATCTTACTTCAAGGTAATATTTCCTTAATTATAACAGAAAAATTAAAAAAAAAGTTTTGGTAATGACCAACACTTATTTTTCATGGTAAAACATAACTTTTTAACTGAATTCTAAAATTGGGGTGTATAAGGTCGTGCATTCATTATGTTACATATTGTATTGAGTTATATATTACCTATCAGCCTGTATCTGCACACTGCCAAAGCCACGCCCTCCCTTTTTCCACGTCTGACCACAGCTATTGTAGACCTTTATTTTCGGTAGAAGCAAATTTTGTCTTTTTGTTCTTTGTCCCTTTGTTTTGGCATGCCGCGAAGTCGCACATGGTTTTGCTTGCGTATTTTTTTTTTTAATAATTGCATGAATTTATGTGCCTAAAATATACATATGTGTAGATAGATAAAAAAGTAGTTTGTATCTTTGAATATGTATTTTAGTTTTTTGTCACCAACTTCCGAATTTAATGTTATTTTTCACTATGTAATGTTTTTTTCGAAAGTTGGTGGCTTTTTTGTAAAAAGTTTTTATATTTCAGTTTTTAGGTACCGTAACCTAAAAAGTGAAAAATAATAACTTTACTTACACCAATTCCACTACGTGCTATGTAAGCAACAGTGACAGGAATCAGTATAATGTTAACCAGATATACAAAGTGGATTAAAAACGCACTATCGAAGCTAACATCATAAATACCCAAGCATATTAAATAAAATTTAATTGGGATCACCCCTGAATAGTGTTGGGATTTTATCCGGATAAATACTCAAAATGGATAAATACTCGATAAATACTTCTTGAGTACTTACCCAAAACAGCGGATAAATACTATTTTAAGTTTTCGTAACGTAAATTTTGTCATTTTACTAACAAAAGGATTAAAATTAATGAAAAACAGACAATGCAGATTGGTATCGTACCTTATTAATCATTTTAACAATTACAAAATGCCAATATTGACAATAATTTCACTCAATCATGAATACAATTCGTCAATAACTGTCAAAGTTAGATAAAATTCGTACATTTTTTTTTCACATACATACATGAACTTGTGCCTTTCTCCCATGGGGGTAGGCAGAAACTATTCGTAAGTCGAGGCTGATACCACCGGGCCACCATTGCTATCGCCAATATGAAAGCGTGTCAGACTTTTACTGACTAAAACCCACCCGTGTTCCTTCAGTTGCCTGTGCTTGGGCCATAGTACCTCTTTCAAACAGATCCGCAACCCTGGCAGGCGTCGGTGCTCGCGGACCCCTTCAGTGGTGCCGATTCTGTTGTACACGGAACTAAACTAACTCTAAAATTCCTTACTTTTGGCTATGAGAATTTTAATGCTATTCTGCAAGAAAAAAATTTCTAAATTTAAAAATTATTTTGACTACTAAAATCGAATTTGACAATCGCGACGCAACGTGGTTTTTTTTTCTTTTGGTTTCGCAACGTGGTACTCGTGAGCGCTACGCAATATTTTTTTTTAGAAACGATGGCGCGTGCAAAGGGGCCGCCTGGACGTGTTTTATCTGGAATTTTTTACTTTTTGTTTGTAAAATATAAAAAAAATATTACCCACGTGTTGATATTTATATGTGGTTTATAAAAGGGGGTCGAATATTTCATTATTTTTGCGATTGGACACGCCATTTTCGAGATAAAAGAAAAAGAAAAGGAAAACAAAAAATACAGTAGGTACTGTTTTTGCACGTGAAGGTGAGGCGTTGGTGTGAATTTCTGTTCATGACCATTAGTTTTATTCCACACCTTTTTAATCGCGATTAAAAATAGTCAGATTTTGTCAAAATAAATAATTATACTCAAAATTTTTGGTGAAAACCGGCAAACTCAGAATAGCAAAATTGACATTTTCACTAAACTAATTCAATGCAATCTTAGTGCTGTTAAACTAAAATATAGTTAAGTTGTGTCACTTTAGTCTATTTCAGAATAGGAAATCGTCGTTTGACAGGAATAAACCAAATTGTAGTGATTTTTAGTTTAGTTTTGTACAACAGAATCGGCACCAATATGTGCTGACATCTCTTTGAGGCACGCGTGGAATCAATGAAAAATTGATGACCAAGCATGACTCATTGTCACGTTCCACCTGCACCGAGAGTGCAAGCGAGAGCCCGAAACAAGCAATAGAGAGGCACGATCGGCCAAAGCGTTCGACTTGTGAGGAATCTATCTCTCTTCCACTCCATCGGCCGATGCGTCGGAGTAGAAAAGACTTAGATGCTATCACGTAAAATTATCCTCCGTAAATCAACTTTACAGACAAACCATTGTTTTTTATATATTTTAACACATCTGCATAGTTTATGAATTTTTGAAACTACCGCATTTCAGGACGCCATGAGCCAGCAAATTAATAGTGTGTGCTGCGAAGTTTAAAGGCTCAACACCTTTTAACTAATTGAAAAGTTCTTTGCATGTTTATAGCGTTAGCAAACAACAACAATAAACTTGTCTTCACCGCATTTTTCTTGACTTTTAGCAGCTCTTCACAGAGATGTTCAATTATGTAGCAATTCTCTACACTCTCAACAAAGAAAGATTCTAAAACCGTGTCTAAAGAGCATGCTCTATTAGAGACGTTTGGCCTCCTGACACAATGACAGGCCTGGCAATTAACATACAACTAAATAATGTAATAACGTAGTATTTTGACAAGCCTAAATAACAATAAAACCAATTAACATTTTAAAATAATCATGCGATGCGCAAAAAAGATATTTATCCATCATTTTGAGTATTTATCCGATAAAAATGAGTAAAAACGAGTATTTATCCGTTTCGGATAAAAACTCTAGTATTTATCCTCTGAGTATTTATCCACTGCCCATCACTACCCCTGAAGCATACCCTATCCAATAAAAAAGATTTTTTGTAATCTATCCACTATTGGCGCAGATATCGCAAAACATACAAAAAAACATACAGATAAAGAGAACCTCCTCGTTTTTTAACTCTGTTAAAAACTGCATATAGCACTTGCGATGTAAGCTAATACAAATATCAATTAGCGTAAATAAAATTAATAACGTCATCACGGTACTAGACCACTCAACCGCCTACAGATCGTACTTATTATGAAAGAGGTTTCCTGATTGCTAGTATTTCAAGCTAGTCTTCGAATTGACAGTAAACAAAAATAACGCATTATTGTTGCAAGAACATATTGTTTTGAAGCAGGAGATATGTTGCTAGCTACACGTTATTGTGCAAAAATACGGCGCGACCTTTTTTTTTATAATAAATACCTGGCTTTTTTTTTTAGTTCAAGTCTGAGTAGGCATATTTTGTAAATTAATTTGTTAGTGGCAGACATTTTTGTTTTTTTGTAAACCAATATTTGTACATGCGGACTTGTTTTATAAAGCACTTGGTGGTTCGATTGACGCATTTGCTGCGTGATAGTCTTTTACGCTAAAAGGGGCATGTCGATTCCCATACAGAGCAGAAATGGTTGTTTATAATGTAGAACAAAAAAATCCACATAAGCACCAACGATACAGGTAAACATAATTGGGAAACTTTAGGATGGAGCATAGAATATCAACATGTAATTCTAAAATTTGATTCTTTCGTGTCCTTCGCTTCCTTCGGCTCCGATACGGGAGAGTTTTCCTTAAAAGGAGCTAATTTAATAATAAAATATAAGTCACGTTTTCTACGAAGCACGGGGGATGGTCTCGACCTTTCCACGTTTCTCTCAGTTAAAACGTTTGCGTACACCGACAGTACTAGTGATCGTAACGGGATAACAGCGTGAAGCGTTTTTTTTTGTGGCTAACACTGATATCAGTAATGAAATTCTTTTTTGATTGATATTCAAGTGACGCAAACATTAATCACATTTTTTTCTGTATTACAGCTAGTGCCTGAAGACTACCAACAACTTCAGTGAAAATGGGAAAAGAGTAAGTGAAACATTTTAAACTTACAGATTTTTGTTAATGATATATGAGTTATTATAAGTTGACAATACATTGATTTCTTTATTGTTGGCAACTATAATTCTGACGTTGCATTATTGCTATGAACACCTTAACATCCTTCTTTAAAAATGATAATGCAAAAACGCTTTATTTTTTAATCTTTTTTGTACATAACTAAGAACATTTTCAATAAAGAGATTTTTTTCAACCTACAAGTTTATGGTTTACCTTGTTTTTTTTTAAATATTCTTGACATACCATACTCAAATTTGACATTTGAAACTTGTTGGTGTAAATATACTATAAAACGTGATATTTTTGTATTAAAAGTAACAGAAAAAATTAAATATTAAGCATGTCTTAGATTTATACCAATCACCACCTCGCAACTATGAGCAAATCAGCTATTACCATAGATATTTCTATTCATGTTTTTAATTCTCATGGTGGAGAAGCAAGGTTAAACTTTTTGTGGGTTACGAACAACGCTCTATATCTATAAATAGTAGTAATCTATAAAATAGTAGTATAAAACAAAATACGGTTTTCGTGTCTGTGTGTGAGATCCCTTAATTCTTCTAAACTACTCAATTGATTGTGAGAAACTGTGATACCGATGAAAATTTTTAACGCGGGGTTTAGGATCATGTACTGAATCCTTATTAGTTTTGACGATGGTTCTTATTAAACCACAGATAATCTAAAGATTAACAACATTGCGCTCTGCCACTTAATGGCGCTAATAGCTCGGCCTTTATTCGAAATAAAGAAAATATAGTTCCTTTACAGAGATATCTTTTGTTAGTGATCCTAAATAATAAAATAAAAAACATAAGCCTGCTATCATTCATTCATATTTGATAGTGAGTAGGTAGACAACCTACAAACCAGGTTTTTATGTTGAATCACCGCTTTGTAACATCGTAACTAAGATTATAGTCTTAAAAGCCAGTTTTCTATAATTATTTATCAATGGCAGACGTAATTGGAAACGCCTTAGCAGGATATACTCTGTTTGTGATGTTCTTCAGAATGGTCAGGTGCGTAGTACCTACTCGCAACCGGGGTGCGTGTATGACCAGATGTATGAACGTAAATTAAGTGAAAGACATATGAAGGGATCCATCCGGTGGCTATCTGTAGTTTCTGCTTACGTCTATGGAATAAGGCGTGAGTTTATATAGGTACATAATATGTCATTAACATCATTTTGCGGAGCTTTGCCATATTCGCCACGCATGGTAGGCAGATTCGCGATCGCAATGTGATGGTAAAATGCATAGACAACGCTATTACCGATTCCCTAGTATCTTAGTCCTTTAGTTTTCTTTTACGACACCCACGGGAAGAAATGGTATGGTGCTATTCTTTACCGTTACCACACGAACTACATAATGTTTAAGGTGTTCATCATAGCTACACATAATATGTATATAAAATGAATATGTAATTTAGTATTAGGAAGGTGGCTATTTCGGCCTATTTAGACGTTAGGTCTCCAACTATTTATTAGTATTGTATTTATGGTATGTAAATCATTTTTTTTTTGTCGTCGTTGCACCGTAACCCACAATCAAGGTTAATTTTGAACAAATCCTTACCCTGCTGAATCTTAGCTGATGTTTTAATATAACGTTGCAGAGTTGTTCGATATGTTGTGAATGGGAAAGACTTGGACGCTAAGCGGAATAAAGATATAGTAAGTATATACAAGTTTCTTTTGTTAACAGAAAGAAAGCAGAAGTCGACAAATCTACGAACGATGATAGTGTGGATGAAGAAACTAAAAAGAAAAAGAAGAGTAAGAAGCACAAGAAACATAAACGAGCAGTTGAGGAAACTGTTGATAAGCCACATAAAAAGAAGAAGAAGGCCAAAAAAGAAAAACATAGGAGCCCCATACCAGACAGTGAGACGTCTTTGTCAGATGTAGAGGACCTAATAAAGAAAGCTGGACGTCAACGACCACCTGTAAGTGTCAAACAACCATCCGTAGAGGTCAAAAGAGCACCCATAGAGGTTAAAAGAGCACCCATAGAGGTCAAACGACCACACATAGAGGTCAAACTACTACCTAGGGAAGCCAAACGAACACATGTGGAGGTCAAACGGTCATATTCGGATGTCAAACGACCATCTGTGGAGGACAAAGGATCATATTCGAATGACAGACGACCATCTGTGGAGGTCAAACGATCATATTCGGATGTCAAACGACCATCTGTGGAGGACAAACGATCATATTCGGATGTTAAACGACCATCTGTGGAGGACAAACGCTCATATTTGGATGTCAAACGACCCTCTGTGGAGGACAAACGATCATATTTGGATGTCAAACGAGCATCTGTGGAGGACAAACGATCATATTTGGATGTCAAACGAGCATCTGTGGAGGACAAACGATCATATTTGGATGTCAAACGAGCATCTGTGGAGGACAAACGATCATATTTGGATGTCAAACGAGCATCTATGGAGGACAAACGATCATATTCGGATGTCAAACGACCATCTGTAGAGGACAAACGATCATATTTGGATGTCAAACGAGCATCTGTGGAGGACAAACGATCATATTTGGATGTCAAACAACCATGTTTGGACCTCAAACGACCACCCGTCGCAGTTTTTAAAGAAAAAAATGGCGACACGCCAATCAAGGCTCATACTAAAAATAGCTATACAAGGACAGTACAAAGAATTGAAAAACAAGAAACTTTAGAGATTATATCCTCTGAATCCGAGAGTGAAAACTACCAAGAAGACTGCGCGAGTCCTGAACTGACGCTAATAGAAGATGACTTGAACTTGGAGGAACTTATGCGGCAGAAAGAGCTACTTCAAGCTCGTCTCTACGCCTACGACTCCGAAAAGAGCGATGAAGAATCGAAAGAAGGAAAATTAAGTGAAGTAATATGTCTTACTGACGATACTAGGTCACCGATTGTGAAGAAACGGAAGAAAGATAAGGATATTAAAAAGAGCAGTAAACATAAATCAAGTAAAGACCGCTCTGCGGAAGTAGACAAATATAAATCTAAGAAGCATGAAGATTTGAGGGCGATAATTAATAGGGAAAGTAGAAAAGAAATGGAACGTCGGTTAGAAGAAAGAGATAAAAAGGATAAGGTGCGTCGAAAGGGTGAGGAAAAGGAGCGAGAAAAGAGACGGGAGCGTGATAGAGAGACCAGAGACCGAGAAAAGGAACGTGACCGAGATAAAGAACGCCGATCGTCAGAGCATAGGCGAAAAGGTGGCGAAAGAGGAGAGCTTTTGAGAATCACTCATAGATCGCGTGAGCGGTCGCCTCAGCAGTCGCGACGCGACCATAGACTCGGAGACCGAGAGCGTAGATCCCGCGACCGTCTTATGGACAGACGAGACAAATTCTCACGATTTGATTTCCGAGCAAAGGTAAAGAAAGAAAACCAATCATTTGTGACTCTGGAAACTGAACATAGACATGAAGGTTGCTTGATATTGTTTAACTAGCTAAATTACCTTGCTTAACGCAATTGTAATTTGAGTAAGATACAGGCCATTTCTTCTCCTGGCACTTTCTTTTTAAATTATTTCGTCAAAGATATTTAAAAGTTGTTATTATATCCACAAATCGGAACAGTCCTTGAATATGAAATTGATGTTTTGTTTTCAGAATTCACTAAACGACGTAGCACAGCTAGTGCCTAGCTCAAGCGATGAAGAACTGAATATATCCATTAATACTGACGATGACGATGAGGAAACTGAGGAGCAGATCATCGAAAGGCGACGGAAGCAAAGAGAACTGCTTATGAAGGTAAGTTTAGGGGGATACTCTTGAGTAGCCCGCGAAATTCCTACAAAAAAACTTGGTATTGAAAATGATATTATTCTGTAAACAGTCGCGCGTTACTGTCGCGAAACATATTTTCATAAACATACAACCTGTATTTAGAAACAAAACAAAGGAAAGTTGAATTGCGTGGGCTACTTACCGCGTTCACTTTATTAAATGTTATAACCTGTACCTTTTGTTGGTGTTGAGGGCTAACTACGCTGCGACTTATGCTGGACTGATGACACTATAAAAGTCACAGGAATCCAGAAACATAGGAACAGCAGTTGTGTCGATGATCAAGTCCAGCAGTGGACGTCTTTGGCTCAATGATCATGATCGTATTCTATTTTAACGTAGCGTTTTACCCCTTCTTTTCTTTAATAACTATTGACATCTGTAACTATAATTAATCCGGTCTCAACTAGAAAATGCAGTGCCCGTGTGAAGGCCTTATCGTAAGTATGCTATCTGTAGGGACGGCATGCAACGTAAGTTTTTGAAAACTACGTATTACCATTGTTAAAAAAGTCTTATATACCTATCTGATGGTGAAGTACTTCAAAATATTACTTACTCATATTGAAATCAAGACATACCTCTGTAGAAGCTATGTTTTTGAGTGGTATGTGTAATCAATCTTAGGACTGTGTAAATATTTGTAACAAGTTGTGCTATGTAGTCGAACAAATGATGGCTGTACGTTGTTCGTTTAGTAATGTCAATAGGTTTTTTCGTGTTAGAAGTTTTTGAAATATATTGCTTAACATAATCAGAAAATCGTATGAATAGTACCTAATAGTTAATTAGTTAGTAGTAAGTAGGTAACTACTGTACTCCTTAATGCCAGCTGTATTTTGTTTCATAAAATTATTATCGACTAGGTTTTGCCACGACTTCGTCTGGGTGTAAACTCGGAACACTGTGTCCATTCCGTGTCACCTTGTTGAATAACAGCGCTACATTTAGCATACCTACGATATAGTACGCACATTACGCACCAAATACCCAATCATGGCGAGGACTTTGTGTCTGCCATGCCATGAACAATGCAGGTATTGTTTAGGTGAATGGCGTACGTTAAAATACTTCAAATAGGAGGAGTTTTTCAGTAATAAATTTGTTTGTAGTCTTTTTTTTAGTTAGGTCTCTCGAAACCTAAAATAAGATGAGCATCTGTTAAAACGGTGAACTAAATTAAACTAAGCTTCCATTCAGGTATGCATCAAGTTTATGCTCATTTTCGTTTGTAAATTATTTTCCTTTTCGTTTCAAAGCGGTTTGGCTCTGAGAATAATGCTCCTACTAACAACGACACCGAAATAATGACAACTCCACCAAAACCAGACGCAAACTTTGAGGGCAAAACAAGACATATAAGTTCCAGTTGTGGTACACCAGAGATACGACCATTACGTAAAGATGCGATTATAAGTAAAGATATGATTGGAACCAACGACGAAGAGCTCCTCAAAGCAACTAGTTTGGATGAGCGTTCCAGTGAGCTAATAAGGAATATCCAATATGAACTGAACGTATGACTATTATTGATATTTGTAGGAGTTGTGCTTTGTAGTTCTTAGAACAATTTTATTCAGGGACATCGGGTGTGCGTACGATCTGTATGCGTTATCACTAGTCGAACATAAATAACTTACGGTTACGCATAATTTCAATTATGTAAAAAGACCTATTTCATTCATGATAGAAAATTATATAATTATATTAAAATACTATGTTTGTAACGCCATAAAATAATTGCTTAGACTGACTTTAGAAAGACTAGCACGTTAGGCGATTTAGAATTATCGTATTCTTAAAACCTTTTGAAATTACCTTCAATCTGTTTTAGTCGATTTTAACTTTACCAACGCTGCCTTTGTCTCTGCGTATCTGTGTAGACCGTTGCAGCATTCTTAGATGCATAGAGTTTGTTCGTTTTCCCGGATAAATAAAATACACATTTCATAATCATTTATATCGTGTAGTTCGGGAGTTCCATCATTTATCTTCGGCATAGCCTTTGGCAAACAACATAATTACTGATTCAATTTTATCGTAATTTTCTTCTTCAATAGTTTTCTTTCTCTTTACAGCGGTTTGGCGGCGACAATGCTGCTCCCACTAAAGTCGAGGACACCCAAGTGATACCAAACTCAGAAGAGAAACCAGAGCCTAAAGTCACCACAAAAGGCACCGATACTCCAGAGGTCAGAGTATGCAGTAGTAAAGATTCGGTTTCAGGGCAAGATTATAGTAGCACCAAAGACAAGAAGAATGTCAAAGATTCTGATTTAGAGAAGGGGTCCAGTACCCTAGTAAAAAATATCCAAAAAGAAGCTAAATCAGACCTCAAGTTGGAAAAGTCAGTCCGGAGTGGAGAATGGGATATGTTTGCTGATCAGGACTTTGGCAGTATCGACGTGAGTATTACTTGAGTTGTTTACGCCCTTGTGAATAATACTGTCTCTTCGCAGCATAGTTTCAAGGAAACATTTTTTGTATGGAGAATGGGCCCACTGAATAAATAAAATGCATATCAGTCTTACTGTTGTCAGACAGTCGTACTGTTGTCGTGTAAAAGTGTCTTATAAGATCTGCTTACAGAAATGAACATTTCATTTCACAGACGCCGACAGCTGGAAAACCGAAGAGTAAGCATGCTGTTGATAATCCCTCGTTGACTGACAATTGGGATGACGCAGAAGGATATTATAGGTAAGTAATCATTCACTAATTGATAAGGCGCCATCTTCAGAAGATACTCGCGGCGATAGGCACACTTTTATATCGCCTTGTAGAGATTGGTCCATAGAATTTTTGTTAAATTTTATGGTACGGCGGACGAGAATTGCTGCGATTATTTTGTTCGTTGTAAAATTAAAGCTTTTTTCATACAACTCGAGGTCATGAGGCTTACTATCTAAGATTATCAACAAACACCCAGGCTCGCCCGGAAGGGCTTCGAAACATCTTTTTGAACCCAAATTCGATTAATTAACTTTTTCGGAGGGGTATAAACACATCAGGAATAGGAACGGCTGTGACATCGTGTCGTCATTCATTCTAAGTTCAGGCCCTAAACTAATATTATGTCCATGGGTGCTACGCCATAGGAAACACCTGTACCTACGAATTTCATGATTAATGAGTAAATCCCCGGGCCTTCCGTGCTCCGGAGCGGCCTTAGTTTTCTTGTACGTACTGAGTTTGCCAAGAATAACGTACTTCGTAATACACTATCCAATTAAAATCGTGATTCTATGTTAAAATATATGTAATTTTCCTATGTAACTTGAGAGAAAAAAAAAAGTCGCTACTTTTAGTAGTTCTCATCAGTTGCGATAATCCAAGTTATGGACCCATACTATTTTGGCACGAATCCTCCTTAACTTGTATCCACCCACTGCTGAACAAATATTCCCTATTAAGTACAATAAAAACTCTTCCCACAGAGTACGTATCGGTGAGATGTTGGACAATCGATACAACGTGTACGGATACACCGGGCAGGGAGTCTTCTCAAACGTGGTTCGCGCCAGGGACCATGCTCGCAACGGCTTGGACGTCGCCGTCAAGATCATCAGGAACAACGAGATCATGTGAGTATACCTAACTTACACTTGTACCGTATGGTGCCGGACGCAAAGAATGGCACCATCCGAGTTCTTCACGTGGGTGTCATCATTGGCGACTAAGGGACTTACTAGAGAATGGTCAGCAGCGTTCTCTATGCATTTTATCACCATACTGCGATTACCATACCTCTTATTCTAGAACATTTTTCTCGCGATGTCTCCTTTCAACAGAGCGCTGACAAAATTATTTACCCATATAATATAAGTATTATAAGATTATTATTCTTCATCGTCATTTTTACCGAAGACTTTAACTACAGGACGTAGGCCTCCTCCAATTTGGGTTTGCTTGTTTTGGTAACCACCACGCTTGGCAGGCGGTTTAATAATAATAATATCTTAGGACAACCAATACAACGTTATCTGTTCCCAAACTAGGCAGAGCCTGTAACTATGGCAACCAGACAACTGATAAATATACTTATATATTTCTAAATACATACTGTTAGTGATGTATGTCTCTCTTGTGTGTGAGGTCAGGAACAAAGCGGGGACTCTTCAATTATTGGTTTTATTATTGGTAGGTTTATTTTGCTTTAAATGTGCAACATATGCATATAGTAAGTAGGTCTAACAGAGCGACCAGCCAGTACAACGCGCTGTCGATGCAGTGTCGTCGCCGTGCGGAGCGGTGGGCCGCGCAGCCCGCTCGAGCCCCCCGCTCCCTCGTGCTTGCCTACCCCTCGTCCGCCTGTCGGTTGTAGTGTGCGTGGATCACAGCGTATGCGCGTGAACACATACATATTATAGATAAAGTACACCCAGACACAGAACAAATCATTGTGCTCATCACACAAAGTTTGTCCTGGGTGGGAATCGAACCCACGACCTCAGTCTTAGCAGTCAGGGTCACTAACAACTAGACTAACAGGCCAGTCGAATCCTGATACCTACGTATTATTATTTGTTAGGTGACTCACAAAACCAGATTCAACCTAAAATGTTACCACAGTTGGGACATACTGCCGGACTAAGCGCAAAAGCGGTATCTCAAAAAAATCATAAAGTTGATTTTAATGCATCCATTTGTATTAAAATGAACTTTACGATTTTATTGAGATACCGCTTTTGCGCTTAGCAGGGCAGCATAGGCCTCCTCTGGGTTAGAGGGCGGAGGCCATTATTCACCGCGCGGGCCCAGTGTGGGTTGGTAGATCAGATACCTGGGTGAGAATCGAACCCACGACCTCAGTCTTAGCAGTCAGGATCACTAACTATTAGACTAACAGGCCAGTCAAAGGTTGCCAGGTTTGCCAATCGCAGTTGGGTGATAAAATGCATAGAGAACACTGCTGCTCTTTCTCTAGTAAATCCTTTAGGTCGCCTCCTACGACTCCCATGGGAAGAAATGGGGTGGGGCTATTCTTTACGTGTGGCACCACACGAACGAACACAAGATTGTTATTCATCATCATCATTTCAGCCGTAAGACGCCCACTGCTGTACTTAGGCCTCCCCTAATTTGGGAGGCTTTGCCATAATCGCCACGCTTGGCAGGCGGGTTGGCGATCGCAGTATGGTGGTAAAATGCATAGAGAACGCTGCTGCCCATTTTCTAGTAAGTCCCTTAGTCGCCTTTTATGACACCCACAGGAAGAAATGGGGTGGTGTTATTCTTTACGTCCGGCACCACACGGTACGGTAGATTGTTATTAGTATAGATTAAATACGAATAAGCTGTAACTGTAACAAAAAACCAGCCAAGTGCGAGTCGGACTCGCGCACCGAGGGTTCCGTACAAACCTGCAGGTCATCATCATCATCATTCGTCATCATCGTTTATGAAATGAAATGTTTTTTTTTTTTAATTTTTATATTTGTGTTGACTGAATGAAAGGTAAATTGTGGTTTACGATTTATGACGTATTAAAAAAAACTACTAACTAGATCTCGTTCAAACCAATTTTCGTTGGTAGTTTTCATGGTAATGTACATCATATATTTTTTTTAGTTTTATCATTCCCTTATTTTAGAAGTTACGGGGGGGGGACACACATTTTACCACTTTGGAAGTGTCTCTCGCGCAAACTATTCAGTTTAGAAAAAAATGATATTAGAAACCTCAATTTCATTTTTGAAAACCTATCCATAGATACCCCACACGTAAGGGTTTGATGAATTTTTTTTTTGTGTTTCAGTTCTATGTATGGGGAACCCCAAATATTATTGTTTTAAAAAAAAATGATATTAGAAACCTCAATATCATTTTTAAAGACCTATCCATAGATACCCCACACGTAAGGGTTTGATGAAAAAAAAAAATTTGAGTTTCAGTTCTATGTATGGGGAACCCCAAATATTATTGTTTTTTTTCTATTTTTGTGTAAAAATCTTAATGCGGTTCACTGAATACATCTACTTACCAAGTTTCAATAGCACAGCTCTTATAGTTTCGGAGAAAAGTGGCTGCGACATACTCGGACAGACAGACAGACAGACAGACAGACAGACAGACATGGCGAATCTATAAGGGTTCCGTTTTTTGCCATTTGGCAACGGAACCCTAAAAACTAGCCAAAACACGAACTGATATTGTAAGGTGAAATACTAAACTATAGCACGGTCTAAATAACTCATATAGCTGCTGAAACTTAAAGTTTGTTAGAAAACCATCATACGGCAGCTTCATTTAACAACAAATAACTCCATACCTTTTTTCACAGGCACAAGACAGGTCTTCGCGAGTTAGAGATCCTCAAACGGCTAAACGACGCTGACCCGGAAGACAAGTTCCATTGTCTTCGTCTATTCCGTCATTTCTTCCACAAGAGACACTTGTGTATGGTGTTGGAACCACTTTCCATGAACCTAAGAGAGGTTCTCAAGAAATACGGGAAGAATAGTGGAATACACATCAAAGCCGTCAGAAGCTATACTCAGCAGATGCTGTTAGCCTTGAAGCTATTGAAAAAGACTGGGATCTTGCATGCAGGTAAGTTTGGCTTCAGTTATTAGTAAAAGTAAAGCTCATTGTGAGAGTTTCTTCCCACCACACCTATACCTGCGACCAAAAAGCGTGCTGATTTAAGTGTATGGATGCCGGGGTTAATTTTTCATAATCATTAATGGACTGCCTCGTTGGTCTAGTCACTACAGAGTACGTAATTTAGTAAAAATGTATCCCCCGCATTATCTTTGTTGACGTCAACTCAAAAACGGCCGGGCGAAGTAACGAGCTAACATACCTTTTTTTATTTCCGTAAATACATTTGTTTAATAAATATTTTTTTCTATAAAATGTGGTGCGGACCGCGATGATCATTTCATTTCTTAAAATGGACCCCGAGCAAAATTTATTGGTGATCCCTGGTCTAGTGGTTGCAAGCGCTACTGCTGATCATTAGCTCCTGGGTTGGATTCCCAGGTCGGGGTTGTTATTGGGTTTTTAAATCTGGAATTTCGCAGTAGCAGACCGGTGTCTGAATTAGTGCCCGGATGGGTGTTACATGGGGCGTAGACATAACTGGCGAAACATCGGTGTGCTATAAGTACAACCCTGCCCAACCCTTCGAGGCAACAAAGCTTGTTGTTATAATAAAATCATTAATTTTCAATAGGTATTGGTACAGTGTGGGTTTCAAAGTCAGTAAATAAGTTCCTAGTACACAGTCAACATGTAAAACATTATAATGTATTTAATGCTAGATTATTAAATAGATATCCAATTGCATGCTTTAAATGCTAGATATGCTGCAGTTTTATGTTTTTTAATTAGTTTCTGGGATGGCAACTCAATTGCGGTGCCTTTAGTACAGACACCAGCACATCGAGCTACTACAATCTGTAAAATTTCTTTAATAGATTTTCAACTTTATTGCTAAACCATTAGGTTCAAGATTGATTGGGAGAATTTGACAGTTTCTGGTACCTTGATGTACTGGCGTCTGTACCTGTTGGTAAGTGGTTGGAAGCTTGTATTTCAACCAATAACATAAAATACAGACTATACCTTCTCACTGGCTTGTGGCTTACTAATAACAACCGCTCGTCTGACTATCTTGACATGCCAAGACCCCTCCGTGCCTCGGAAAGCACGTTAAGCCGTTGATCCCGGGTGTCATTCGTTGGATCTTTGACGGTCGTCAGAAGCCTGAATGTCTGACAACCAGTCTTAGCAAGGGGTATCGTATTTCCCGGTAACAGTTTTGTTGGGGTCAGCATAACATTCACTCTGTGGCGCCCCGTCAGCTAACAATTTGCATGTAGGTGAAATATTATATAAGTGGAATAAATAATTACACAGTTTAGTTATGTACTAGCGCTCGCCGTAAACAGTTGTTTCATTTTACATGACTCATAACATCTAGTACACACGTACGCAGTAGGTACACTTACATCTGGTGACCCCGACGTGATATCAGTAACACGCGCCGCGATTTAAAGTAATTTTTTCGTGATTTTCCCGTGTCGTGATAACTGCACTGCACAACCTAATCAGCCTTCCACAAGCGGATCTCCCTGATTTGGTTTTCAAGAGGCACATAGTTATCCAGACATGACGTCAAGCGGAAGTTGTGGAAACGGGGCAGCATTATGCGGAGCAACGGACTTTAAACAGACTGACGTGGCGGCAATAGGAATGTCCTCGAAGATACCCGAATTTTGGACCGAAATGCCCAGAGTGTGGTTCGCCCAGTTTGAGACAATGATGGCTCCTCAAAAACAGGGCGACGAAGCAAAATACGGCGTTGTGCTGGCCAACCTCAACAAAGACGCGATAAGTCAGGTGGCCGACATAATAATTTCGCCTCTGCCTCCAATAAATATGGTGCCCTTAAAGAGAGACTCCTTGCCGTATACGAAGAATCCGAAGAGCGGCAGTTCCAAAAGCTGGTAGGTGAAGTGGAATTAGGTGACCAAAAACCATCACAACTGTTGAGGCGAATGAGAGAATTGGCACGTAAGAGTCAGGTGGCCGAAAAAACACTACATAGCCTGTGGACATCAAGACTCCCTGATCATGTTCGAGCGGTTTTAATGGTCAGTCAGGACCAAAAACTAGACAACCTCGCCGCTATAGCAGACAAGATTTTGGAAGGAAGATCAGGTGAAGTGTCGGAAGTATCAGGCGGTCCAAATCAGCTTATCGTTGAGTTAGTTAACCAAGTGAGCAAATTAACCATGGAAATAGCAGCTTTAAAAGCTAACTCACATGGCAATGGACGTCATAATCATAGACGCAATCGGAGCCGGTCGCGCCCAAGATCCCTCTCAAGATCGAGGATTTCGCCCGGCAGCCCAAACTGGTTATGCAAGTATCATTTCCGGTACAGGAATCGAGCCCGGAACTGTGAAAAACCATGCAATTGGAAAAAGCCGTCGGAAAACTAAGTCCTGCGTTGACAGAGGCGGTCGTCAGCGCTATCATTCCTTCAAACCGCCTATGCGTTACCGACCGAAAAAGTGGGTATCGTTTTTTGGTTGATACTGGCGCTAACATCTCAGCAATACCTAGAAGAGGAAACCGTTTAAAAACAGACGACACATATAAAATCTATGCCGCAAACGGAACGCAAATTAAAACATACGGTGACAAAACGCTGACGTTAAATCTAAACTTGAGACGGCCGTATCGATGGACTTTCATCGTTGCTGACATTACGCAACCAATACTGGGTGCCGATTTTTTAGAAAAACATAACATTTTGGTGGATATTCGAAATAAACGTTTAATAGATGGTACGACTGGACTTCAGAGGAACGCAAAGTTAATGAAGTCAAGCACACCAACACTTCGGACCATAAACTTAACCGACGATTATGCAGACATTTTGGCAAAATATCCAAATATTTTAAAACCACTCGACACACAGTCGCAACCCAAGCATGACGTGGTTCATCAAATCATTACCAACGGACACCCTGTTTACTCCAAGTCAAGACCTTTGCCAGCGGACAAATACCTAAGAGTGAAGAAAGAGATTGAACACATGCTAGAGGTAGGGTTATGCAGGCCTTCCAAGAGCCCGTGGGCAAGCCCTTTGCACGTGACAACAAAGAAAAATGGCGAGTTACGATTATGTGGTGATTATAGGAGATTGAACGCGATCACTGTACCGGATAGATATCCGATTCCGAGACTACTAGACTTCACATACCTATTACCAGGAACCAGTATATACTCAACGATTGATTTAAAAAGAGCATACAACCAGATACCAGTACAAGATGTAGAGAAAACTGCAGTAATAACCCCGTTCGGTCTATTCGAATTTCCAAGAATGCCGTTCGGACTACGAAACGCAGGTCAAACATTTGTCAGATTCCTGAACACAGTCTTAGCTGGACTTGACTTTATTTTCGTGTACATAGACGACATACTAGTGACGTCATCATCAGTCAGCGAACACCGACGTCATCTACAAGAAGTGTTTAAACGGTTAGACGAACATGGCATCGCAATCAATCAAGAAAAGAGCGTGCTCGGCAAATCTCAAGTAGAATTCCTCGGATATCAGATCACAAAAGACGGTATCAATCCATTACCAGACAAGGTCGAAGCAATCACCAAATATCCAATACCAAAAACTGTGCAAGAATTACGAAGATTTTTAGGCATGATTAATTTTTACCGAAACAACATTCCACAAGCAGCCCGTCATCAAGCACAGTTGAACAAATACCTAATTGGCTCAAAGAAAAATGACAAAACCGAAATACAATGGACTTCAGAGGCACTAGAAGCATTCGAACAATGTAAAGCAAGTCTAAGCGACGCCGTTACATTGACTTCGCCAACAACGCATTCCCCGCTATCGCTCATGACAGATGCATCCCAGACATGCGTAGGCGCCGTTTTGCAGCAGTATGAAAACGGAAAATGGAAGCCGCTTTCCTTTTTCTCAAAGGGACTGAGTGAAACGCAATCAAGATACAGCACATATGATCGAGAACTGTTAGCAATTTATATGGCAGTAACGCATTTTCAACCTTATGTCGAGGGACGAGAGTTGATAGTATACACCGATCATAAGCCATTATGTCACGCCTTCAATACTAAACAAGACTCCACAAGTAAAATGATAGCCCCAAGGCGGATACGTCATCTTGAGTTCATTGCACAATTCACAACGGACATTCGTCACCTATCCGGTAATATGAACCCAGTGGCCGATGCATTATCGCGAGTCGAACAAATAGACTGCCCGACACCTGTGGATTGGAATGAGTTAGCAGATATGCAATACAATGACATTGAACTCACTCAGCTGTTAACTAACAACAACCTTAGCTGGAAAAGTATGCGACTAACAGGAACGAGACAACTACATTGCGAAAATTCAAAATCAAAATTACGACCGTATGTGCCGAAGTCACTTCGAAAACAAGTATTCGACACTATGCATAACATAACACATCCCGGCATTAGGTTATCAAAGAAAATGATCAGCGAGCACTACTTCTGGCCACGCATGAATACTGACGTTGGTATTTGGGCAAAAACGTGTGACGCGTGCCAGAAGAGCAAGACACACAGGCACAACTCTACCCCAATAGGAACATTCCCATCTACAGCACGTTTAGATCACGTGCACATAGACATTGTCGGCCCATTACCAGAATCTAACAACAACAGATACATTGTGTCAATGATCGACAGAGAGACAAGATGGCCGGAAGCTGTACCAGTAGCCGAGATAACAGCAAAAGTAGTAGCGGAAGTTTTCATTAACACCTGGATAGCGAGATTTGGATGCCCAAGTGCCATAACCACGGACCAAGGACGACAGTTTGAGTCAGACTTATTCATTAGCCTAACCAAGTCACTTGGCATTAAGAAAACCAGGACTACCAGTTACCATCCGCAGTCAAATGGCTTAGTCGAACGCTGGCATAGATCAATGAAAACCGCGTTAATCGCGCGTGGTAATACGAGAAACTGGTCGAGCGAATTACCCATAGTTCTACTAGGATTACGAGCAGCGTTGCGACTGAAAGAAAATATAAGCCCAGCTCAAATGTTATATGGAACAAACATACGTCTGCCTGGAATGTTTATCGAGCCGAAAAAGCAAGATACATCACCAGAAACTCATGCACAGACTCTTCAGAAGACAATGGCAAACCTAAGCCCGTTTAATAATAGGCACCACAGCACAAGTCACAAACCATTTATCCACCCAGATATGAAATGCTGCGAATATGTATACGTCAGAACGGATGCTGTGAAGAAACCACTAACCCCGTCCTACGAAGGACCTTATAAAGTTTTAGAAAAACAAGAAAAGCATTTCAAAATTCAAATGCCGAAGAGAACATCAATAGTAACAGTGGACAGATTAAAACCAGCTTACATTTTAAGTGATGAAAAGGTAAACGAACCTTTAGCACACCTGAAAAGAAGCATTAGTCAAGCAAACGACCGCAAGAATGTCGAGCCAGCGGAAAATAATACGACCGCGCCGAACACGACACGTTCAGGTCGCGTCATACGTCCGGTGGTACGATTTACAATACAGCCAGATCAGCAGAAGAAAACGACGGAATTAAACAAAACCTAATCGTACAACAGAAACTAGCAAATCACCGCAATTTCAATTATTTTTATTTTTTTGTGTACTTTAATGATAATAACAACTTTACTGTTATGTAGGTGTACTTACGAAATATAAATGTAATTATTTATTTTTTTTAAAGGGGGAAATAATGTGGCGCCCCGTCAGCTAACAATTTGCATGTAGGTGAAATATTATATAAGTGGAATAAATAATTACACAGTTTAGTTATGTACTAGCGCTCGCCGTAAACAGTTGTTTTATTTTACATGACTCATAACATCTAGTACACACGTACGCAGTAGGTACACTTACAACTCCATGTAATATACTGATATTCAGCTATTAGACTCGAAACCGACCCCAACATACATGGGAAAAGGCGAGGCAGATGATGACCTTTTCGAATACTTAATTCTATATTGCTCTTTCACTAATATTCACAAATCTCTTTTCCAGACATCAAGCCAGACAATATCTTAGTAAATGAGAACAAGCTGATGCTGAAACTGTGCGACTTTGGCGCGGCGGGTCACGTGACCGACAACGAATTCACTCCGTACCTCGTGTCCAGATTCTACCGATCTCCAGAAATCATTCTAGGAGTCACCTACGACCACGGAATAGACATGTGGTCCACTGCATGCACCATATTCGAACTGTCCACAGGAAAGATCATGTTCAGTGGGAAATCAAATAATGAAATGTTAAAATATTTCATGGATCTAAAAGGAAAGATACCCAACAAGATCATCAAGAAAGGCATTTTTAAGGACCAGCATTTTGATGCAAATTGTAACTTCATGTATCATGAACTGGATAAGATTACTGAAAGGGTGAGTTTTTAAGTTTTCGTCCTTACTTATAACAGAAATGCAAAAGTATGTCCATCTGTCCATCTTTTACTTTTCATCATGAGTTAATGACCTGGATTAGGACATCATTTATTTCAAACAGGCACAACAAGGCACTTTTGAACGTCGACATTTAAATTAAAATAATATTTTAATTGGGCGACTAGAATCAATTATATTATAATTGATTCTAGTCGCCCTTTCCAAAAAGTAGATTTGTTGGAGAAGAATGGGCAAGAAACTCCACTGTTACTTTATCACATGTTTTTCAATATTAGTATATACAATATTTATACAATTACTAGCTGACCGTACAGACGTTGTCCTGTTTCCTAAAACTCGATAGCAGCGTCATCTGTCGGGCTGATTTGTAAATCTAAACCACCAGGGTGCCACCCAAACGCATACAAAAAAAAAACATTTAAATCTGTCCAGCCGTTTAGGAGGAGTTCAGTGACATACACACGTACAGTAGAATTATATATATAAAGACTAGCTGACCGTACAGACGTTGTCCTGTTTCCTAGAACTCGATAGCAGCGCCACCTACCGGGTCCAATAGTGAATCTAAACCATTCAGGGTGCCATACAAAAAATTCATTCAAATCGGTCCAGCCGTTTAGGAGGAGTTCAGTAACATACACACGTACAGTACAATTATATATACAAAGATATGTGAAGACGATGCTCCTAGAATAAAATTACAATACTACAACAGGTACAATAATTGAAACTGAAGCAATGAGAGATAAATTAATTACATTGATACATACATAAATTCACGGCTTTATCACATGGGGGTAGGCAATTAAACTATAGAACACCACCTGGTACGATCCTTACATACTACTTTTGCCTCGTTTAAGTTCATACATCTGGTCATACACGCTGGTTACCCGTACTACGCACCTGACCTTTCTGAAGAATATCACCAGTAAGGTCACTATATGTTCTCCTAGGGAGTCCCCTTCCGGCGTGTACAGTCACATCTACCTTATAAATACCTTTTGTAAGCCGTCCTTCATTCATCCTCTCTATATGACCAAACCATCTAACCATACCCTTTTCAATTTTGTCACTACATCTTCTTTTTAACCGCACCATTGTCTTATCACATCTTTCCTCAGGTCATCATCATTTACAGTCACACCACGCATGCTTTGAAAGAAACGCATTCCCACAGCATTTATTCTACTTTCATGCTTCTTTTGCCACACCCAACATTCACTTCCATACATAAGCACAGCATTGTGAACAGCCAGTCGAGCCCTATAAGACATCAACTGATTCGTCACAATCGCACGTAGAGCACCATTTACTTTATTTCCCGCATTTACTATCCTTTCCCTTTCTTTATGAATCTTTCTATCCTTTGTAAACATACTCCCCAAATAACAAATTAACATAAGCCTAACATAATAGAGTTAGCGGCATGAATGAAATTGTACCTATTGTTATTAGTTTAATTTTCAAAATTATATGATAATACTGCAGTAGAGCAGTGGTGGCCCAGTGGTAACGGCCGCGACTTACGAGTAGTAGGTCGTGAGTTCAATCCCAAGCAGGCGCTTTACTTTGTGTAGATTATTTCATCACCACTGCTCTCCAAACGGTGAAGGAAATCATCGTGAGGAAACCGGCATGTCTTAGAACCCAAAAATTCGAAGACATCTGCCAACCCGCACTGGGCCCGCGTGGTGGATTACGGCCCACTCCCTCTCACTGGGAGGAGGCCTGTGTCCCAGCAGTGGGAACATTATAGGCTGCTGATGATATGATAATACAAAATATAAATCATTGAAATGTTTGGTATGAACCAAACTTAATAGTATTTATTTCAATTAAATCACTTAAAGGCAAAAAATTCGGTCAGTTATTCACAAAGTTGAAGATAGTTGCCGATTCCAAAACGTAGATCACTATGTAGAAGAACGGGCCACAAACTCCAAAGACCCTTTTTAATCAAGATATTATTAAAACCTGAGTACAATAATTCTTTTTGCTTCTATATATGAGAACAATGTAAAGTAAATAAAGAAACAATTCCAAAAATAAGATTCTAAATAAACCCTGGAAGTTAGGAGATGTCCAGTCCCAAGTGATGGCGCCCGTTCACGAACTTGACGCATGGATCATCATCATACAAGGGGCCATCCATAAATTACGTCACACAAATTCCATGATTTTTACCCCTTCCCCGTCCTTGTCACAGCTGGTCACATTTGTGAGACCCCCCCCCCTAGTATGACGTCACAAATAAAAAAGGAACTAAAAACAAAGTCAAATGAAATAAAAACAATGAAAGACACTTGATGGTGACACTGGGGCGAGTGCAAAATCACAAACGAAACAATTTAAACCTTAAGTTTAACAAATAAAGTTGGAAATATTTAAAAAAAAATCTTTCACAGTTCATATTTCGTGTTTTAATAGTACTTTAAATGTGTATATTTAATTCTGAAATGTGACGTCACCAAATTTAGGGCCCCTCCCACCCCCTTGTCCCACAATATCACAATTCGTCAACCCCTCCCCTCCCCCTTACAGTGTGACGTAATTTATGGATGGTCCCCAACACAATCATTTTATAGGGAACCGAATGACCCAATACACGCTCTACCATCAGAGAGACATGTAAGTGAACATGATATATTCTCAAATGCCATACTTTTTCAAGTCATAATAATAAACGTAGCTGCGGTACTGACACTGACAAAATTTAAAAAAAAGCATGAGTACCTATCTGTTGAAGTATTCAATAAATAACACTTGGTCCTATAAAAATACACATCAAGTTTGTAACATCGAGAAAAAATAAAAAGAAAGCAATCAAATTCAAAATATTATATTTCACATAAACCTACACGGGCACTTATGAAATGTCAGAAGCTAGGTGCACGATTCCAATTGCTTGCTTCCCATGTAGGAGAACCGGTAAGAAACTCTATGGTTACCCTTTTAAAAATAATTGACTTTTACAATGATTTCAATTTACAGCGTTAATAACTATGGGAGATAGTGAAAGCCTATCAACAAGTACCAGGTAGGTTGCCTGTCCATTTGCATAAAAATTTAAGATCGAATATAACTTGGCATACTTTTTTTTCTCCTAATTATATTTTCGCATAACATTATTTACGCATAACAGCTTACGCATATTTTTTTTAAGCATAATTTATCTAATCATAATAATGATTAAAAATAACATTCTAAATCTAAAGCAAAAAGTTATTTACGCATAATGATATCACAACCCGAATTATTTCGACGACTGGAAAAAAACCATATCTCCTGAAGCAGGTAATAAATAACTTGTGTTTTTTTTCCTGTAAGAAACATGCAGACGACCATACACCATACATGCAGCAAGCATGCCGCATGCAAACACGTAAACAAGCATACACCATGCATGCAAGCAAGCAAGCATGCCACATTTAAGCAAGCAAGCATGCAGCAAGCTTCATGCAGCAGACATGGTTTCTGTCACGGCTCCGGCGCTGCGGGGCTCCGGCGGTCCCAAGCGGGCTTATATTACACTCTAGGGACACAAGACTACGTGGAGTCGGTTTTGCAGCAATTCGTCTCTGTCACTGTGTCAGTAATTATGCCTAGTAACATTATGTGAATTAAATTTATGCCAAAACAAATTAGCCTTCAAGATAATTATGCCAACAAAAACTGTATGCCAAAATTAAAATTAATTAAGAAAAAGAACATTATGCAAAATGAAGGGATCCTTACCCACCAGTTCTTCTAAAATAGAAAATGGTCTACAAACCTACAGTCTACAAGGCTTACAACGTTCTCACGTCCACAGAATATAAAAGAATCTACAGACATGAAATACTAGATGAATAAAATCAATTTAAATCAAATGATTTGATGCCATGCAAGCATGTCATTTGATCATTTGACCAAAAAATGTTGACGTGTAAAAGTGCCACGAGATAAGATCTACTTACAGAAATAAACATTTTATTTCAAAAAGTTGAGATTAATTATGGATAAATAATGTTATTTGGGAGCAGTTAATAGACATTTACATAGTTATGCCGTTAATGAAGTACCAATGAATCCAAATGTGCAGACTGAATGATTGCCAAACTTTTTGTCACTAACATAATCTTGTTTCTTACACTATGGTTTTTTGATAAGGACCAAGGAACTTAAATCCAAACTGGAATGCGCACAGGCTGCCAATGCGCGGTCCGAGCGAGATAGCTTCGCGAGAGCCCTCTGTCCCTTTCATTAGGGTGACCAAGCAATATGATGTAGGTCAAATATAACAGGATAAATAATAATAAATAATATAACATATATAATATATAACCAATAATTTGATTTAAAAAATAAAATAAAAATCATCCTTAAAGCATAAGGATGGATTAAAGTAAAGTCGCTTTATGGAGAATTTATAAAAATTTATTTGGAAGATATTTACAGTCAGGTTCACACATGACTAAATAAAACAGTTTTATGCAATTTCTGTCTTATAGTTGATTTGTGACCTATAATTTTCAATGTATGAGTTTTACCGTGGCTCATCATACGGGCGGTAAGATAATGAGACGCAATGCTTTTAATAAGTTGCATTTCGTGTGAATCTTATAAATTTACACAAAGTAATGCGCCTGCTTGGGTTTGAACTCATGACCTACTACTCGTAAGTCGCGGCCGTTACCACTGGGCCACCACTCCTGAGTCTGATATTTTTTAAATTTATTTAAAATATACTAAGTGACACACCTAAATCAGTGATTAACATGGGAAGTCGAAACTTTTTTATTTCATTCCTTGTAAAGTTATATGCGTGGCTTGTACTACAGAACAGTCTCAACACACATATTACTAAAATAAATGTTAAAATCAGCTTAGTATAAATATAAAATACCTATAACAGACATGCGTAATTATGCTTACGTCGATATGCTGTATTGTGTAAATAATCTTATAATTTCGTTAATTATGGGCACCCTACTTCAAGAATTGGGAATAATCCTCCTGGCATCACTTTAGACAGGGAAACAGGGCTCTTGAAACGCTTTCTCTCTCGGACCGAATTTCTCTTTCACCAAGCGATTGTCTGTAATAGAACTTAGTGCCATATACATAAGGTTTATTTTTATAACGGTGTCAAATTGACAATGCACGTTCCAGGTTGGATATAAATAAGTTCCTTGATCCGACACGTCTGAGCCCATCATGACGTTTGCAAGCTCCGTGTTTGCACATACCAAACCCCGATTTATCCATAGGATGCAGACCCTCCAAAACCGTTTTCTCCGACAAGCCACAGGTGCGCCTTGGTATGTCAGGAATATCAATCTCCATGTAGATCTCAGGATCCCTACGATCCAGCAGTACATGAAACGCGCCTCGAAGCGTTTCTTCGATAAAGCAGTAGCCCACCCCAACCCTCTGGTTGTCGCGGCAGCTAGCTATACCCCCTCCCGTATCAGTAAAGTCCGCCGTCCGCGGCACATTCTCAGCGAACCCGATGATCCCACTACTCTCCTCCAGGAGAGTCGAAAAGAGACCAGTACAGTGAGAGCAACACACAGACACAAATCGTACCGACCTCGCCGCCGAGGTCCGTCGTCGCGACCCCGACTTAACAGTCCCTCCCGAACCTTGCATGAGCCAGCCCGCGATGCTGCGCCTGTAGCTTTAAATTAGCCCCTAAATAATTTAACCCAGATCCAGCATGTCCCTTGCTGCCCTCCCCCAGTGATTGCCTAAGCCGAGGTGCGAACCCCCCTCGGGGTTACCCTTAGGACTTTCGCTTTAGTTTTTAATTTTACTATGGCCCGGCTGGAGGTCTAAAAAGTTTACTTTTTAGAAATCGCCGGGAAAAAATCCGTTTAAGTAGTCAGAATCTTTTTCAGATTAACTACGAGATGTCCTACAAAAAAAAAAAAAAAAAAAAAAAAAAGACACGTCTGATTTGTGTTTCGAACTTTCCATAGCTAAGTTGTGTGACCGAGTTTGGCAACTTGTTATAGAAGCAGATACTGTTTAAAAGAAATGACTTGCTAGTTTTAGCTAATCGCAATTTAGGTATCACAATTTAATTTTTATGTGTATATTTAGGTTATGAAAATCACTTATTATTCTGAAAAGACCCTAAGTTTTTGCGAACTTCCAAATACTTTCTAAGATATGAAGAGAAGACGGAGTTAGTATATCAATTTATTTGAATTTGTCGCTAAAAGAACCGCGAGGCACCATTTTTTAGATTGCGCGGATTGTGCTCTTTTGCAAAATGAAAATTGAATTTATGTCAGCAGCCGAATCTCACAGCAGAATGCGTTAAGACATAAAGTATTATGTACACAGTAGTGTAAATAAGCAATGCAGACTAATCTAGGTGTAGCTATATCAGTCAACTGCCTTATTTATCTTACTGCATATGCAGCTGAACTTAATCTACCTTTAAAAGCTGTAATGTACCCCATTGCAATTGAGAATCTAAAGTAATTATCATCTAGTTTCTTGCCATCAAGTTTTAAATTTAGACCTACTTAGGGTACATTTGGTAATGAGAACCTAAGACATGGTTTTGTTCGCATTAATTGAAATTTTATTAGCTGCAAAACTATTTCGAAATAACAGCTAGACTATCGTTGCCATGTAAGACATCCGTATCTGTTCTATTTTAAATATAAGAGAAGTGTCATCAGCGTATAAAATGATATCGGAGAAGTTACCTATCATATTTTATCACCATGTTTATCATTGTCGGCGGAAAATGTTTTCGTCCTTCCTCCCCTGTTAGCTTGATAGTTATCATTCAAGGAATAATCATAGATGAAATAATGAATGTAGCCTTAATACAATTTTTTTTTCTGCCATTTCAGGAAAAGGTTGTAATAATTACAAGTATAAAGACGACGCGGGACCTACAAGCCGAGCTCGCGCCGCCGTACCAACGTCTCGCGGTTTCCGAAGCAAAGAAGATCGGACAGTTAAAGGATCTCCTCGAGCGCATGCTCATGCTCGATCCTGCCAAAAGGGCCTCGGTGAACCATTGCTTGGCACACCCTTTCATACAAGACAAAATATAGCGGTACCCACGATCTACTTCGGGCAACCGGGATAGGTCTGATACATACAAGTACCGCAGGGATTACTAATTCCTCGCAAATACAATGCAGACAATTTAGTAAAAATTTTAGGAAAAGAGTGCGGGTGAGCGAACATGCGTTTTAAGTTCCATGAACGATATAATATGCAATGTAATTGATCCAATTTAATAAGTGTTTATGCGGAATTTCTAATTATGTGAACCGAAATTGGGTATTCCATCTAAGAGAATGACATAGAATAGATAGCATGCAAACAAATCAGTAGATGTAGACAAATCAATTGGAGAAATGAGTGAGCAAAGTTGTGTTGTATGCTTTTTAAATCCCGTGAACAATATCATATTATAAGTTATAATTGATCCATTCAAAAAAAAATGTGTAATAGAATAGTGTAATAAATTTTACAAAACGAACACGACATAAAACATTTGGGATTTGCATTTACCTGTTGCAACAATAACACCATATTTTAAATTACAATTTATCTACTATTAACATATATGTGTAATAGAATAATGCAATAAATGTTGTAGAACGAACATGACATATAATAAATTACTAGCTTTTGCCAGCGGTCTCGCCCGCGTATTATTCATATAAACCATCCTCTTAATTCACTCTGTTTATTAATGAAAACCGCATTAAAATCCTTTGCATAGTTTAAAAGACCTATGTGTATAGAAGCGGGAAGCAAGTTTGTTTTTATACTATAATTAATCCACTTTGAAAATATATATATATATATTAGAATAGTGCAGTAAATGTTATAGATCGAAAACGACATAAAATATTTGGGATTTACATTTAACCAGCTACAACAAGAATATCATATTTCAAATTATAAATGATGTAAGTACTTTAAACATATATGTGTAATAGAATAGTGCAGTGCATGTTATAGAACGAACACGACATAGAATATATGTGATTTGCATACTACCAGTTTACAACAATTTCATAATATAAATGATCTACTTTTAAATATATATATTTGTATTGGAATAGTGCAATAAATGCTATGTATCGAACATGACATAAAACATTCATGATTTCACTATACCAGTTGCAATTTTATTATTATAGAAAAATTGCGATGTCCCAAAAACGTGTTTGTATAATATGTTGTTATACTGATAGTTGCAACGAAAAATAACAATTTGTAGTACTTAATATGTTAACTTTATCAAATACAAACATTTTACTTGCTAAAAGAGCGGAATATTACTTAAAAATATCTTTCGATGTCTAATTCTACCCAAACTCACTTCTGATTGGTCACTTTATGTGGCCTCTTATCAAAAAGGAGGTGGGTAAAGTTTAGAACATTTTTCGCCTATCATAGTCATGAAAATTCAAAGTATTTATTGACGTCATGTTATTGTGTTGAAGTGAAGTTTAGGTATCGACCTTTACATCTATCCTAAAATAGTAAGAAAAAAAATAGCAAGTCAGATAGAAAAAAATCATCAAACTTGGCAAATTCGTTGAAGTTTTGATATTTTAAGCACTTTTTTAACTTTCATTACTAAATAAACTGTTAAGCGCTTTATGCGCTTTATAACTAGCTTTTGCCCGCGGCTTCGCCCGCGTGGATGTCGGAAATTAACGTAAGAAGACGTACTACTACCGCGGTAAAAATATGTTAATTCAGGTTATATTATAGATACGCGACTTCGTCCGCGTGGTATTTAACCAAAAGTTTTTCATAAAAACTGTCTTTGAAAACTACGCTGACATACGTCACAAACTACGCTGACATACGTCTCAAAATTCAGCGTGTTTTTAGTTTTTTTAAACTATTATTTATTTTTTCTAAAATAAAAGTAACCTAAGTTACTCCTTGTTACATCAGCTATCTGCCAGTGAAAGTTCCGTCAAAATCGGTCCAGCCATTTCAGAGATTAGCCGGAACAAACAGACAGACAAAAATTGTAAAATAAAAACTGTCAAGGTATATGTACCATGTATACATCCATATACACTTAGTAAAAAGTGGTTATCTTAATATTAAAAACCACAGAACAGATAAAGAGGTTAGAAGGGCCTTGTGGGCGGGGCGCGCGCGCCGCTCATATTGTGAACGCTCATATGTCGACCGAAATTAGCGTCACCGGCCAACAGTCGCGCTCATATTGTGACAACGTACGAAGCTCCGCGAAAAAAAATAATTATGCCGTCTTGCGCTATCATAACGTGTCGGAAAAGAAGCCAGATGTGTAGTGTAGCCCGAGAAGGGATTTCTTTTCACCGGTAAGTCCTAAAACCTTATAATACGAGTGTTATTTGTAATTATTACAATTGTATTATGTAGTTTGTAGACAAAACGACACAATCGAAAAAAAGATGCAAAATTATACATTGCTTGCAACGCATGGGTACCATCTTGTACTACGCGAGTGATCGCGCGATGTATTGCGATCATTGCGAGAGTCGCGTGTGCCGAGCCAATGCTTGAATTCCGCGAAATTCCATGCGTATCGATAGTGTTGCACCAAGTTGTAAACACTGTCGATATTCGGAATGTATTCAAATGATTATTATCAGTAATATTGGAATTAAAATACCTTTGTTAATTAACACCAATTATTGTTAATTGTGGTTATCAATATAGTTTCTGAGTGGGGTTTTCGTCTAAAATTTGGTTTGAGGTTAGCTGTTTATAATGAAAACATATATTTTATTATTAGGTTTCCAACAGATCCAGATATAAGGAAATTGTGGATTGAGGCAACCGGTAGAATACAATGGATACCTACTAAATGCAGCACAATTTTCAACAAATGGATTCTGTTTGATAACCGCAAGCGCTCAGCAAGTTGGTTGGATCCTGGTTCAGCACCTAAACAATGCCCTAAACGAAAACTTACCCCTAGAAAAGTGATGGTCACTGTTTGGTGGTCTAGCGCCGGTGTGATTCATCACAGCTACTTACCAAACGGGGTGAGCATTACTGCAGATGTGTACTGTGAAGAACTGAACTCAATGATGGAGAAACTGGCACATCTCCAACCAGCATTGGTCAATCGCTCGTCTCCGCTGCTCCTGCACGACAACGCGCGACCTCATACTGCACAGCAGACGGTCTCCAAGTTGCAAGAACTGGGGTTGGAAGCTCTCCGTCATCCGCCTTACTCACCAGACTTTGCGCCTACAGACTACTACTTTTTCCAGAATTTGGATAACTTCTTGGCGGGAAAAAAATTCAATATCCGAGAGGCAGTACAAAATGCCTGTGAAGAATTTGTTGCCTCCTGTCCAGCTGATTTTTTTAAGAAGGGCATCAATAAAGTGCCACTGCGTTGGCAAAGATGCATTGATTGCATGGGTGATTATTTCGATTAATACAAATAAAAAATACATGAAAAAAATTCATTTAATTTTTTTCATACAAAACGGCAATTTCATAGGTCACCTATTTTTATGTATTTAGAATGTCCACACTATTCCAACCCCGTCCCTCTCCCGATATTATAGCAAAGAATTGCAAAACTTAAATAACAAAAATTTTAAGAATTACAGTAATTTTATCGATATCGATTATCGACTTTTTGTTCCCCGTAACATGTATGAGAAATAAATTGCTTTTCGTGTGTGTGAGTGCACGTCAAGTACAGTGTTTGCGTTAGTGTGACAATCAATAGCAAGCTCGCGATCTAAGTGTGTGTAATTTATTAGTGTGCGTAATTCGCGTACGTTCAGGACCTTTGCTTGTAGTGGAGTTAAAGAGTGGGAGACAAGCGGCGACACGCGTTCTAATACAAATCAGGAACTATTTCCTTTCTAACCTCTTTATCTGTTCTGTGTTAAAAACAGACACTCCAATTTTATTTACTGGTATAGATGTATAGATGAAAGTTAAAAAAGTGCTTAAGTGATTAACTTCAACGAATTTGCCAAGTTTTATGATTTTTTTTATATGGCTTGCTATTTTTTTTTTACTATTTTAGAATAGACGTAAAGGTCGATACCTAAACTTCACTTAAACACAATAACATGACGTCAATAAATACTTTGAATTTTCATGACTATGATAGGCGAAAAATGTTCTAAACTTTACCCACCTCCTTTACTGTTTAGGTGCTAGGTGGTACCATTGAAGATTGTGGTTTAGTTTTTATATTAGACCGAGGCTTATTAAAAAAATTGTACCGTTATTTAGTAGTGCCACCTAGCGATAGTGTTTGATACATCCCAACTAGCTGTTTTGTAAATAGTTATACCAATTATGACTATACGTTATATCTATCTTATTAAATGGTTATCTATACAGTGCCGAGTAGTTCTATCGTTTGAGGAAATAAAACGGTGACAGTGACGTGGCGCGCGCCATTGATATACACTCTTGTACAAGTAGTGTACTTCTACAGTTCTACTACTTTGCCACAAGTTGTTTTAACTTACATTTCTTGTTGTTAGTCTATTGAGAATAAATTATTAAGGTAACAATTATTATTTTATTTTTCCTTTTATCGTTTACACTGATGAGACAAACAAATTATTGTTATCTTTGTATAGTTAATTGAATTAAATAAATACAAAATAACTATCGTAACTGTGAAACTGTGTTTAATTGTCTTTCTTAAACCCCTCAACCACTACCTGACTGATTTGCAAAGTTAACATGGACAGTGGTGTATGATGCAGACAAGACCTAATACGAATCGGTAATTTGCTCAATGTATAATGCACAGAGTACTATTTTATGTATAATGATAATATGGATAAGGTATATATATGTATACAACATTGGTCTGACAGGGGCCATAGTTCTCGGTATCCGGTCCAGTTTAACCATCTGAACATATTCCACTATGTTTGTTTCCATATTTTGCACTAGTCCTACAACAACCAGGGGGTGCACTTGCAAAGTACACACAAGGATAATCGTCGATTAGGGCCTAATTTAATAGAAATTGTCAAAAGGATCTCCAGCTTAAACATTGATAATTACGACACAAATAGGTAATAATATTTTTTTTTTTTTTTTTTTTTTAATAATTTTATAAAACAAATGTAGAGGCTAAGTGTAGAGGTGTTACAATGCGCCCCTTCCCGTTTGATGCCCGGAGGTGGCTATGCTGCACTCTGCCTTAACGCTGACACTAACTAACGATTTTATTTGCAATGTCTTTCCGAAAAAAATGTATGTATCATGAAAATAAAGCGTTAAATTTTGTTAATATTTGATCTTTATCGGTTTTTAGTGGCTAGAGCTACTACATAAGACGAGTTCCTGGATTCGATTCTCGAGTCATTCATAGTGTTATTGGGATTTAAGTGTATAAGCACCCCATAAAGCTTAAACAAAAATTCATGGGATTTGCTAAAACCTCAGGTTAAAAAACTTTTTACTTTAACTGTTAATTGTATGATGTTTTAGAACATTTGGATACTTACATCGAAAGGTTTGTTAAGGTATTCAGCACCCAAAGAAATAACAAGAAAGCTATTTTAAATTCGAAATTTTATAGAATAGTGATATTTAGTGACACATTCTGTTCCTTTGTTTTAATTCATAAATTGGGTTTTCCCGTGTTCCATGAAATTTCAAGGAGACTTTATAGAGTATTTAATGGATAAATGTGTATCATGTTCTGGAAGAAATAAGTTTAGTTGTAAGTTCTATTAGCCTATACGATGTAGACAGATAAAGTTATAGGATGTACTAATTCCATGCAAAAAATATGTTATGGAACGTACTAATTCCATGCAGAAAATATTATGGGACGTACTCATTCCATGCAGTTAATGTTCAGTGCCGACACTCAAAAAAAAAACTCGTCTGACATTGTCATATATAATGTTGACAATTTTGAATATGATGAAAATTTAGCAAATTAAGTATAAAATAATATCATTATTAAAGCAATTAAATTTAAAATCTACGATTGTTAAGTAAGTAATCCGTTTTTGCTTCCCAATAAATCTAAATTTATAGGTTATCTATGTAATGATAAGGTTCTTAATATATCTAAATTAACCATAAAAAAGAGATATTACTATTCTCTACTAATCATTTATTGTTTCTACTGTTTCAAACTGTTTAAAGATTGTGTTTACTTTAAGATTTTTTAGAAATATGGTATGAAAAACAATATCATCTTTCAGTTTCTATTTCAGTAAAAAATGATATGTTACTACCACTACTTTACAGAATGTCGACGTTGGAACATGTTTCTCGAGTCCGTAGACTCTACAAGCTCATATTCCGAGTGCACCGCGCTCTTCCGCCTGAGCTTCGGATCATGGGTGATAACTATGCGAGAGATGAATTCAAAAGACACAAGAAATGCAACCCTGAAGAAGCCAAGATATTTCTCAATGAATGGACGGTGAGTGGTCATATTAATTTAAGCAATTCGTATTTCTCAGTAACTGGGTTGTGGGGGTCAGATAGGTAGTCGCTACATGCATAGCTGGGCATTAACTCGTTAATCCGTTAATTAACGAAGTTAACATTTTGATTAACGGATTAACTTTTAAGTTAACTTTTAAAAATGTTAACGGACACGTTAACTTCCGTTAATATGCAGAAGTCCGTTAATCGTTAATCCAATGCCTACTATTTACCGCACAGCACCGCGGCGTGGCACGAAAAACTGGCTTAGACAAGTATGAAACGACAAAGATATTTTAACACCAAAACGAGCCTCGCTTTCAGACGAGAATTACGATTATGCACCTTATGCCCGATGATTAAATCACACATTTGAATTATACAAGTATTTTGTTTTGTTCCTAACCTGTTAACTTCCAGACCCTAAGCCAACAGGTTTTATTAGTTCACTAACGCAACGATATAAAAATGTAATTTTACACATATTAAGGTGGATGGATGATTATCTCAGATGCCATTTTGTCGCTAGATGGCGCTAGATCCACAATTTGGAACATTTTCAATTTTTACGCCTAACTTAGAAATCTTTAATAGATAACTTTATTATATGCGAAACCTAGGGCATTAACTTGATTTTTTTAGATAGTCACTGTGCTTGTTAACTGGTCTCATACAAAGATTTGTACATTCTAAAGATTTAGCCGCTTGACTTTACTCTTTACACACACATGCAAAGTAAATAGTAGTAACTTTCGACACCACTAGATGTCGTTTTATTCAAACAGTTTAAAATGAAATTAATATAGGTACACTGTCCCTATAAGTTGTAGTAATGTGACTGAACCTAAATTGTAATGTGTAAATAGTCATCATCTCAGCCGCAAGACGTCCACTGCTGGATATAGGCCTCCCCCTATTTGGGGGGCTTTGCCATAATCACCACGCTTGGCAAGCGGGTTGGCGATCGCAGTGTGATGGTAAAATGCATAGAGAACGCTGCTGCCCATTCTCTAGTAAATCCCTTAGTCGCCTTTTACGACACCCACGGGAAGAAATGTAAGGCAGAAGAAGGAATGGAAGTGTAAATAGTGACGTGTACTAAATAAATAAAAGACTATTTATTACATTGTAAAGCTTTTTATTGTACCCTACTATAAATTAATAATATTTATTTAGTAAAAAGGGGTTAATATTTTCATAAAAATAATGTTTTATTTACTCTCACTACATTTACTTAGATAGTTTCCGTTTGGATTCAAACCATCGAGTCATACCACCATACAAAGATAACATACTTTTTTAAATATTTTGATATTTACAATTATGATTTTGAATTTAGTATTAGAAAGAATTATGTATGTAGATTACAATATAAATAACATCATACGTAACTATATATAACGGCACATGTATCTTACATAACAACACAAAGGGGTTGCTAGCTAACCATAACATTTATTAATGTTTCAAGAATACCTACTTATGATACAATTTTGAACTGCAATAAATATTCTTTTACAATTGAATTGTTAGGCTGGTACCTAAATACATGAGTGAAACTTATCTACACAGAAAAATCTTATGAACTAACAAAATAACACAAACTATACATCGCTACGTGCAAAAATAGCTTATTAATTATTCTATAATGTTCCCACTGCTGAGACTCAGGCCTCCTCTGAACTGTGGTGATGAAATAATTTACACTCAGCACAGTGCCGGCTTGGATTCGAACCATCGACTCGTACCACCATACAAAGATACTTATAAATATTATAATAAAATATCTTCTTTTCTACGCGCTACTTTTTGCAGTCGCCGCCGCCGCCGCGCCGTATCAGTCTTCTGCTTGTCACTTTTTACTTCCATTTATATAATTTCCGTGCGATCTGAATCAAATGCTGGAAGACGCAGTTTTCGCTGCAACAAATGAATTTACACAGTTTTGTTAGACTATTCTTACTGAACCCACACCTCAGAGACCTGCGGAATAAGTTAGGAAATGAGTAAGACTTATATTTTTATACCTTTTAATTCCTTGATGTCTAGACATTTAGCATTTTTCTCAACTCTTCTCAATATAATTTCTGGCAGTACACGTTTTAAAAAATGTTACCAACTTCGGCATCATAGCGTTGATAACTTCCTCATCCCGGTTAACTTCTATGACAGTCAATGGTTGGGTGACAGATATAAAGCAAATGAAGTAACATTTATTCATTTTGGTAATTCGCAATTGACCCTGGACCTAGAATCAAAATAATAATAGCTGTTAAAAAGAAACAATCCAAGAAATACATTATTTTTATACATACATACCAAGAAATAATGATATTTGTTACACTGAACATTGTGTAAAATATGTTGTACTTTGGTATTGTCAAACATAAACTTCATCACAACAAACAAGCAAAAGCGTACTAATGTAATGAACACAAAAATATGGTATCAAGTTGGGACTTACCATTCCAGATGAAGAATCAAAGTTGTGACCATATGACCTTCTTCAAGTCAACAATACGGTACCCTACCAAACCTGATAAGTTGTCACTTGATGTTCTTTCCACAGTTAGTTGATAAGCTTCAGTCTCTGAATCGGGTTGTGGCCAATCAAAATCAACAGTCTCTACTTGCTCTGTAACAGATTCAACTGTATTGAAGCTAGAGCTGCAGGCTATGGCTTCGTATCGAATTTCTGGTATACCACGCGAATAGGTTTAGGGCGTATCTTAAGCTGTCGAAAGGTTGGACAGCTGATGACGATCTTGAGTTGAATGTGGACTGAAATAAAAGATATGTTAAAAAAACAGTGTTGAGAGACAGAAAAATATTGATAGGTCTGTAGGTACCTAAATACAACAGGGCAAACCGCGGTTTCTTCCACTACCTTCTGTTTCTTGTTACGCCATGCTTGCATGCTTGTTGTTCCTTCGCTTGCTTTCGGCTGCAAGGAAAAATGGCTGTAAACGAAGACTACAACACGAACCAACGAGTATCAAATAACCTCCACTCACGTAAATCTGATTCGAAATCTTATGGGAATCTAATTTACTCACTATAGATCACTAAAAGAACTTCCATGATGTCTTTTCAATACAGCTTGCACTTTTTTCCGTGATTTTCGCGGTCCTGAATACACATGTCGTATACATTTATGCAAGTTTATTAGTCGGGTTCATCTTAGGCAGTTCAGTTGCAATTCAATCTGAAATCAAAAAGAATAATTACAAACAACAGCAAATGTATCTTATTTATGAAATGTTTCAAGAAACAGAAATAACACCACCATCAAGCTGTTGTTTTCAGAGAGAATATCTGAAATTTGTAGTATGTCATGTGACGACAATCAACGAGTGTTGCTAACGTTTGATTTTGTATTTCATCTTCTAAATCTTACACTTTTGTAAAGTTTTAAGGGTAATTAATTACCATTATAATAATACTCTATATCACCTTGAAAATCATTCATTGCACATAAAAATAACACTTACCGTCAATAAAACACAAAAACGCTTCACTTTTGAATAAAAACCAGGGCTTTGAATAACGTTAAAAATTTGGTATCGTTACTTTCATCGGACGAAGATAACGTTATTAGTAGAGGTCACGTAATGCTTGGTAACGATACTTGGCATACGTTTTACCGGTAACTGAGTACCGTTAATTTTTTATTTATTTTCTTTCATCTCTTTCTTTCGTCTACATTATTGAAGTTGCATTTGCACCGTTTGATTGGCGATGTTGCCGTAGAGCGCCGCCGCCCATGGCGTGCCGCTTAGGTTGCGCAGGTTGACAACAACGCATTAGGTAACGATGTGATAAGAGAACGGTGTGGTGTAAAAGAAGATGTAGTGACAAAAATTGAAAAAAGTATGCTTAGATGGTTTGGTCATGTTGAGAGGATGAATGAAGGTCGGCTCACAAAAGGTATTTACAAGGCAGATGTGAGTGGAAACACCGGGAGGGGACGCCCTAGGAGGACATATAGGGACCTTATTAGTGATATTCTTCAGAAAGGTCAGGTGCGTAGTACTCGCAACCGGCGTGTGTGTATGACCAATTTTATGAACCTAAACGAGGCAAAAGAAGTGTGTAGAGATCGTAGCAGGTGGCGTTCCGTGGTTTCTGCCTACCCCCATGGGAAAAAGGCGTGATTCTATGTATGTATGTATGTAAAAGTATCGATACTAGTAACGTTAATTGGTAACGTTATTTTATAGATTCGATACCAAAGTATCGTTACCCGTTTTACCGTTAAAATATTAACTTTATGAAAATAACGTTACTTAACGATACTTATAGTGTGAATTTGGTAACGTTAACAAGCCCTGATGAAAACTGTTTCACGGATGGCACTCATTTGAATGGTTCTCAGTAGTAGGTAGCACAGTTTTTTTTTAAGTAATAATAAACATGGTAAATATCTCGTTTTAAGTTCTAATGATACTGGTGTTTATTGTTTCGTGTGAATTTCATGACAAAGTCTCTTCCGAGCCCCTTTTCTTTAATAAAAAAACCTCGTCGTAAAGTTTAGTTGCTAAATTGGTGTCCAGATTCTTAAATATTATACCAAAATGTTAAATTTTGCGTTGAAGTTATAGTAACACCCACCACATTTGTTTACCATTTATTTTATTGAAATTTCAATGCGTACTATTTTTATTTTTGAATTCTTAGCAAAGTACGATCTTTTAAAATGTATGGTACGATCTTCTAAAAAATAAAGTTGGCAACCCTGCTTGACGCATTTTGTGTGTGCTAATAATACTAGTAAAATAAGCAATTATGAAAAATCAAAGTGGTTTGTTTGTGTATTCACTAATCTTGCTGGTTTCACATGAATTATAAAAGAATAGAAGAATAAATATGATTCAATCAATAGATGTACGTAGTACCTACGTTTCACCATTGTGTAGGTAGCTTCGCTGATCGCCTGATTTAGTTATAACTTACTTATACATCAAATTCTATTCTCTGATTTTATTCAACCCAAACCAATGGATTAGTACCTAAGCGTATCAGAATGTTATCAGTACCTACTTACATACATTAAAAAGATTTTTAAATCTGGAAAGTCGTGTACTAGTAACTACTTACTACATATTTAAACTAGATAATACAATAATTACATTAGTATTGTATCTGTGTGAACCAAGGGCAGATCGCAGAGATATTTTTTTCACTTTATGTAAAGCATTCTTTCTCATTCCATAATAAAAAACATTTTATCAATCATAAAATGTTAACTCCGCGGGCAAACCCGCGCGCCCGGCGCTAACTTGCTAGAAACACAATATTCTGGAAACGATTCGCAAGTTTTCAAGACTCAAGTAATCACGCATTGACGGTATGGCAACAACGCGGTGTGCGCGCGCTGCCTCTAGAATGGCAACGTCGCATTATCGAATTTAAAAGATAAATTCTTTTAAAATGTTCGAATATCAAACAGCGCCATCTATTATGAATGTTTACTAATCGTAAACTCGTAACACAACAGCAACCAACTTTCTCAGTGGTTCTATAAATTTCTGTCAGATGGCGCGATTCAGGTCACTCACACATGTAAAGATTTTTCGTTTTTTATTCGGTCTAATTCTCCTAGAAATACTGTTTTTTTTATAAAATTTGGGCTATACGCGAACATAATACATTATAAAGTCTCATTACAGTTGCTTTTATTCTGCAGAAACTGTTTATTTACCGAGATTTCCACACCTGAAAAATGTATGGCGAGGGCTATCTAGGCATTCACCTTAACGGATAAACGATTAACGTTAACTTGCGTTAATTCTTCCGAAATGTAACGCTTTAACGTTTAACGAAGCTAACTTTTTTTGTAGCGGATTAACGATTAACGAAGTTAACTATTTGATTAACGGTGCCCAGCTATGGCTACATGTGAAATATGATATTCAGGTGCATCTGGTTAGACTGGAAGTTTACCCCGACATAGTTGGGAGTAGGCTAGACAGATGATAATGATGGCGTAATAATTTGAGTACCTATTTATTGCTTGCAATACAGATTAGAAAACTCATTATTTTTTTATTTCTCCATAACTTGCTAGCTACCAGTCTAGCAGTTGTTATGGATTGTCAGAATCCTGAAAGTCTGACAACCAGTTTTACCAAAGGTTATTGTTTTACCGGTTACTCCATGTAAATGACTGCTTTACAGATGCATCTAGTTAGGTCGGATGCCGACCCCAACATAGTCCGGAAAGGACTAGCTAGATGATGATGAACTCGCTAGCTATCAAGCAATTAGACAAAAAGACAACCTCACAATAGTTTATGTTTTTACAATGTAAACTGAACTATTTAGACAACTAGCTTTAGACAGCGGCTTTGCCCGCATATTATATGTATCATCCCCTTACAGCGAAAACCGATTATCTGCAATTAACCTATCATTGCAGATAATCGGTTCTCGCTGTAAGGGGACGATATGCACCTTCCTCTTGAATCACAATGTCTATTGATGAAAACCTCATTCAAATCCATTGCGTATTTTAAGAGATCTTGGCATACAATCTATATGCGTCTATTTATACTAAGTAAAGATAACAACAACAGATCTGACAACTATACTTAACACTAACATAAAATACACACCTTCTATTGCAGGACTATGCAATAACACTAGCGAAGCAGATGAAACCATTACAACAAGTAAAGAAGAAGAAGGTTGGGGAATACTTAGGACCGCAACGGTTAGACCACATGACAGATGAACAGATAGTCCAGCTCTATGAACTACACAAAGCAGCCACAGAAGCCACAGATGAAGATATACATCATTCAGGAGATAAGAAATGAATGTATATCTGTAAATGCAATTACTACTGTATGGGTTGAGCAAAATTTTAGGTTTAACTGTATAAATGTAAATAACCGTTTTACCGTATATATTAGGAGTACTAGGGAAACTATAGTTAGTGAGTTTTAGCATGGTCATAGTGTATATTGACGTACCTATATTTATAAATAGAAATAGCCTGATTATATCTTGTATCTGTGTTGTCTAATCATGCTCATTTTTTGTCATGAAAAGCAACACATAGTGTACTGTAAAATTTGTATTCCTGGAAATAAAGAGAATGGCTAAAATGCACTAACTTCAGCCTAACGCAAGTCTCCATTACCAACCCGTAATCTTTAAAAAACCTTCACTGCTGGCAGTGGCAAATCTTGAAAAAAAAATATTTATGGTTGCAGTTTGCACACTGGTTATTTTTATTTTCCTATACAGTGTTGCGTAAACTTGATGGGTCATCCCCCACCCCTTGCGTATTCATTTCCTCAAATTACTCATTCTTTGGCATGTATTTTAACAGGAATATTACACTACTTGTCAAGGAACAAGCAATTTAAACAAGAATTAACATAGTTTGCCTTTGACACGACATTATATACAGAAAATCATTAAAAATGTATAAAATAATTTAATTAGCCATAATTATTTGTAACATTAAATTTTGTTCAACCCATGTTTCGGTGACTAAAAACCGAAATCTCTTTGTTACCTCTTTATATAGTTTCTATGCAGTTTGCCGTTTTTTCTGTGATTTGCTTGTTGATTGTGAATTTTATGTAAATAGTATTATTATATAGCATAGAATTTGTATTACTTCTAAGTAGAAAATAGGTGGAAACAATATTAGAACAATTTAAAAAAAGTTATGTCTGTCATTTAACCTTTATTTTTAAGTAACAATAGGTGACCGCTTGTGATACAGACCTCACACAATCTATCCATGACGTATACCGTGCCTTAACCCACTCTATGCATATAAAACTTAGGTCATTTTGTGTAGGTACCTCATTCCCCTACATCACAATGTTCTTTTATAAAATTATCAAAAAACTATGATAGTAAAATATTATTGTTGTTTGAATTCATTTTCAGATTCCACAAAGCATCTATAATTATTCATAGATGCAGAAAAAATATATTGTAATGATACAAAAAGAATCTCTCCGGCGGGGAATCGAACCCCGGTCTCCCGCGTGACAGGCGGGGATACTTACCACTATACTACCGAAGACTTAGTAACAGTTGTCAAATTTTTGCTACTGTATAAACAGCACTGAAACCATTTCTTTGGCACTTGTACATTTTTCTTGATTTTCTCGTGATTGCCGCTGTCATTTTAGCCGGCAGAAATGTGGGATAGTAGGTCTTAGTAACTTTATCTCATGCCTGGCTTGATTACGCCAAATCCCAACCATCCGTAGGTTTTAATAATTTTTACCGCGAACGCGCTATACCGCATAGATTAATGAGACGGGCTTTAATGGGAGATATTTTAAAACCGTGCGTTGTAGCTACAGGAAAACGTACCATGGAGACTGTTGAGTAATAGCCAACTGCATTCACAGAATGGTATTATCAGCTACAAAAACGTAACATCTCACGTTTGATTTTGTGATGCATTTTCTTAATTAGGCTTCTAGACCAACTACGGTACCAATTAGAATTCCATAGGGAAGTTTTTCCTGTACCGACAACCGTCAAAGTATCTGCTCTTACTGTCCTATTTCAAAGATCCACCCTTCATCACTCGAAAAATAAAAATAAGTACAAGAAAATAGGTTCCAAACCAATATTTATTATTCGACTATAAATGCACTTTCGCCATTTTATGGCGAATATTTATATATTCCTTAGCAGAAAAAATCGTGACAACGAGCGAAAAACACCAGAATTTTTGAAGGCGGTTCAGTGGAAGGCTTTCGAAAGATATTAATGAACATTCAAGATATTCATGATAATAACATACTTATTAATAAAACATTTGCCGTTTGTCAGTTGTGCGCTTACAGCACAAAAAAAAAAAACCATTTCTGTTGTTTTGTTTAATTCAAACGTTAAAGTTATCCTATGTCTTAGTAAATATTTATTCATCCTAGAGCTACCAGTTTAAAATTTTTACTGATTTTCCCAGCATGGGTTGAATTTCTTAAAGTAAGGCACCCATTGTGTTCAAATTGCTAAAATGCGTTCATTGTGAACGCTCTCGCCACCGTGTACTCCAACACGGACTCATGTTGAACGATCGCGTTCAACATGGGTCCGTGATGCATACTGTCTACATTTTCTTCGAAATGGTATCAGTGGTTAGCAAAAAGAATGGGATCTCTTCCGTTTATGAGAACTGCGTGGCCACGCGGTCCTCCATGTGCCGACCGCGCGGCTATGGTTAAACCTTTATAACTTTCTGATTATTGGATCTACGAATTTGCGACTTCCACTGTTCGTGTTTTACAAATTCTTTCGTAATGTTGACGTAGTCGTTTTTCTTCTACGACACTATGTCCACTGCGCACACAGACACTATTACTAAGCCTCCGCTGTCCGTCTGTCCGCCCGACTGTATGTCATGAATGTCATGATCCATAATAGGCACTATAGGCCGAAAGTTGAAATTTATAGAATGCGTATTTCTGTTGTCGCTATAAAACAACAAATAATAAAAACAAATTAAAAAATTAAAGAGGTCTCCATAAAAAAAAATGGCGTTTTATGCCTTGTAGTACGGAACCCTTCGTGTATGAGTTCGACTCACACGTGGCCGATTTTTTATTTACGGTATATGATCACAGTTCAGAGTACCTATGTACGTTTACTATTTAAATAGTATTTTCCAGTATGCTAGCAGACTTCTGACATTTTAATCTTTACCTAGGCCTACATGGTAAATATGTTTTTCGTACCACTTGCTCAAAAAAGTGACATTCTATGCCACAAAAAGCGAACATAACAATACTCATTTTTAATCTGTTAAAAACAGGGAAAGAAAATTGTACTGCATTTCATTCAACCTCTAGGGGGAGAATGTGATTTAAATTTGGAATACTTACCGAAATTTATACTGAACTACATCTGTGTTTACACCATTGAGTTTGTATATAAAGCATTATACATCTTTTTGAAAAAGAAATACGCATTTATTATGCAGTTATGATTATTAAATAAAATTACGAAAACCGACGAGGCCGTATGAGCTTGATGCCTTTGGTTTTCCGACAAAAAATATTAGTCTAGGAATTTGCCGCGTTTTTGTTTTCTTCAAATACATAAACGTTAAGTTTATTTTAATTTATTTTTAATTGTCATTATTTTTAATAAATGCTTATCTCATATTATTGTTGTGTTAACTTTTTCGCAAATGGTACGAAAAGTAGAGTATTTTCCTCGGTGATAAAGCTGTCTTAGTCTTGGGTGAACTTAAATCCCTCGCTACACTCAGGACTCGTCTTAAATCCCTCGCTTCGCTCGTGATTTAAGTTTTTAACACCCTCGCTACGCTCGGGAGTAAACCTCGAGTCCTTCGTTACGCTCGCGATTTAAATCGTCACCCGCGACAGAAGACACTGCTTTATCCCCTTGGTTAATAATCTACCAATTTGTGTGCACAGCACATTTCTATTATGCGAGTGTTGTTTGATCCGGATATATCAGTAATTTAATGAAGATGAACGAAATGTAACGTGATAGGTAATATAGTAAGCCCTGCACCCTAATTGCGAAACACACAATTTATCAGAATCTGAATGGGATTGAAGATTATTTCTAAACCATTGCGTCATTTGTTCGAGTAAATTGTAGGCTCAGCAACGTAAAGAACGCAATTAATGTTGTTTAACTATGAATACTAAACTAATTCCTACCGATAACAAGTTCCGCAAGTTCCCTCTGGTTCGCATATATATGACAATTTTATCGCGGCGGTTTTTTTTCGTATATTGGTCTCTAGCTCTTGCGTCAAAAAAACTTGTTGTTTCAGTTCTCGGCGCTAACCAGAGCGTTTAAAATACAGTGCACGATAAAAAATAGTTTCGTTTGAAACTGGGCTTAGTATCGAATTACTTACTGACGAAAATAAGCAAATTTAATTCTAATTTCATTACTGTATGTTGGAGATAGAACAACTCAGTTCAGTTTCAGAAGTAGGTACCATTTCTTCGGGACTCGTCGAGCTGCCTCGTCTCGGTGCTTGTCTCGTGGTTACCGCACTGCCGAACTATGGAATTTATACGACACCTTAGTAAATTTAACGTATTGGTTGAGATTTGTGGTAATGCCAAATCACAGCGATACATAGGTTTTACTCACTTTAACTGCATCTGCAGGGCGTAGGCCATGGAAAAATAAACTACAAGGTAGATTTCAAACCAATAATTTTTATTCGACAACCAAGAATATATATTACATATATTTTACTTCATACAATGAATTACAAAAACGCGTTATTTTAACAATGCGTTTAAATACTTGTAATTCAAATACAGTAGTGTAAGTACCGACTCGGTGGATTTACGATTCTATTATTTACAACTAAACAAAAAGATTATAACAATAATTATTATTATGTTGAGTCAAGCGAGATCGTTGCAGTAATATTTGTGTCCATTAAAAGCACGCCTGTAGTCGGACAAAGCAATGGACTGGAAATAGTGGATTAGCATTAAATAGATTGTTATTATGATACGACAGTTAATACCAGCCTATATGATTGTGTTCGCCTTTATTTTTGAAGCCGAAAACGAGAGCTAAAGAGAGTGAGTGAGTGAGTCGCAAAATCCAACTCTAAGGTCATAAAGTTTCCTGCCAGGGTCGAGAGATCTCTTCGAAAGAGTTACCGTAGCTTTGGCATATAGGAAACTGAAGGAACACGGGTGGGTTTTAGTCCGTAAAAGTCTGACACGCCCTTCCGCTCCACCCTAGAGCGGGAAATGTGATTTGATGAATTACCATCCACAAAAAAAAGAGTGTGAACAAATCTCCTTCGTGTAGATTCTTTAAACTCACAGATTTAAATCGGAGCCTCTCGCAGCGGGGCTCTGTCGACTCTTCTTAAGCAGTGTTGATAATGTTGTGTTAGCGTTCGACTGAAATTAAAAAGAAAATTTCGAATCGACTTATAAGGTTTGCGTTGTCGCGTGTCCGAGTTGTCGTAGAATCATAAATAGGTATTCCTAATGTGGGCTAACCTCGTTATTTTCCAGACCATAACCTGTATCGACTACGTATATAAAAACACACTGTGTTTTACCTATTAACTAAAAGTCGGCGTCCAAAATACAATGCATACCTTATTTTAAAAAACCTTAAAGTATGTGGGCATACAAAATGTGCAATTATATAACACAATTGTATTTCTAACTCAAGTTAAATCTAAGTCTTACATATATTTATCTAGAGAAACCATTAAATGCACTGAGTATTTATATTGTGATAAACTCATTTTGACATATTATAGCATAGGTAGACTCTAGCAATCATATGCCAAAGTGAGGAGACTAAACTATTTAATAGTAACAGCATGTTGAAACACATTGCATATTGAGTTAAATACCTAATTACTTACATAGTTGTGACACTTTAACACGATTTAATCAAAATATACATTATACAGGATCTAATAATACCTATTAGATAAATTGAAAAATGTTGTTTGATTTATATACCTACTTATTTATACAAATCAAACAAATTAAGTAATTGTTTTTTTTTTTCAAACATTATTGATGTTGTAAAACCATATATACATAATTTAAAATCGAAGTCTTAAAAAAAATATGTTAATTGCTTAACTCACACGTAACATGTACTTAACTGATTTAAAAAAATCATTTTTCGTACCACTTGCTCAAAAAAGTGACATTCTATGCCACAAAAAGCGATCATAACAATAGTTATTTTTAATCTGTTAAAAACAGGGAAAGAAAATTGTACTGAATTTCATTCATCCCCTAGGGGGAGAATGTGATTTAATTTTGGAATACTTACCGAAATTTATACTGAACTACATCTGTGTTTACACCATTGAGTTTGTATATAAATCATTATACATCATTTTGAAAAAGGAATACGCATTTATTATGCAGTTATGATTATTAAATAAAATTATGAAAACCGACGAGGCCGTATGAGCTTGATGCCTTTGCTTTTCCGACAAAAAATATTAGTCTAGGAATTTGCCGCGTTTTTGTTTTCTTCAAATACATAAACGTTAAGTTTATTTTAATTTATTTTTAATTGTCATTACTTTTAATAAATGCTTATCTCATATTATTGTTGTGTTAATTTTTTCGCAAATGGTACGAAAAGTAGAGTATTTTCCTCGGTGATAAAGCTGTCTTGGGTGAACTTAAATCCCTCGCTACACTCAGGACTCGTCTTAAATCCCTCTCTTCGCTCGTGATTTAAGTTTTTAACACCCTCGCTACGCTCGAGAGTAAACCTCGAGTCCTTCGTTACGTTTTTTTCTATAATATTATACATGTAAACAAGTTTTATCTCGCTAAACATCATCATTATATAAGTGTAATATTGCGACACGTTTGAAACAATTAAACGCTATAAAGCTAGGCGAAAATGTATGGGATACGTGAATTTTATTTAAAATGTATTTTTGTAAATTTTCCAAAATCACTACATTTCACGATTCTCTAAACGCTAAAATACAATGGCCTTTATGCCTATTTCATTGGATACCTAATTCCTTTGACAAACCTTTCCATGTGACCAAATTTTCTAAAACATTCAACAGTTTAGTGAATGGAAGAAGTTTAAAACTATATTCAAAAAGCATTTACTTAGGTACGCACTTTGACACCAGTTTTCTCATAATTATTTTACTCAGACAAATCATACAAATTACGAGTTTCAATTACAATTTCATTTCATTTATTCAGATGTCTAATGACGTTCCAAAATACATGACATAATAAAAAGTACCAGTGGTCAAATTCTACCACATAAAAAAATAATGAAGGTATTCCTAATACATTACTGTAGAAAAACCCTTCGTCACTGTAATTCTCGTAAAAAGAGGTACAAACTTTTGGCTTATCGTATTATTATATAGATAGTTTCTATGAATCTATCGACTGTTGGTTATACTAATACAAACTAAGTGGTAATTGGCACAATTGCCACAACACTGGTTTTTTAATTCACTCAAAAGTATACCTTAGTCACTATTTCTATGAAATTTTCATATTATAATTGTTCACTCTTATATTTACCATTCAGACCTTTTTTTCTGAGCTCTGACCCTCTAGGGGTGTCTTTCTACGTAGTTTACCACTAACACTGCAGTCTTGTATTACTAGCACATAAACACATTTTTCAGCCACTGTGAACAAAACAAAATTGTTTAAGTAATATGCTCATGAAAGAAATAACACACATATTTAAAACAAGTAATACTTAGATACAGTTTTCAAAAAAATCAATCAATTCACTAGACTCACAATTTACTTTCAGGCTATTTACTGAGAGATACTTCTCTCAGGAAATAGCCTGAAAGAAAATTGTGAGTATGAAGTAAATACGAAAGCATTCATTCCAACAGACTATATGTAGTCTGTGGTGTAGATGCGGCCACTCAGTCATTAGACCTACTAGGGCCAACGCGTCGACTCATGGTACCGTACTGTTCATTCTTGCAAAATTTGAAGCAAAAAATCTGTGACCTTTAGTGCACTTTTGTCTCTGTCACGCAACAGTTCAGTCAGTAATATGAATAAAGAAGACTCTACACAACGCCCCCAATTTTTTTCTGGGTCTTTTACCACCCCCCTTTAGGCCTGCACCGCCCACAAGGGGGCGTTATCGCCCACTTTGGGAAAGGCTGCTCTAGATAGAAATTAAGAAATCTAACCAATTACTTAAATAGTTGTGAGCATTTCCAAAAATGTATACATACCTCTGTTAGATTCATTTGAACACCTTCCGTTCGAAGACTGTTGCTTTTGTGGAAGATTTCTGAAAATAGTAAACAAGTCTTTAACATTCAATTGTGAAATTAGCATATCCCCTGGACCCTCCTCTCCCTCCCGGGCCTCTCTTAATTGCAGCATATAGCTTAGTCATCATTTCCGGCACTTATCCCAACTTATTGCGAGTCACTGCTACCATACCACTCTATTAGCTGTAACTCCGTAGTAACTCCCTTTCTAGTCATTGCATCCTTCAAACAAACAATCTAAACATTGCTTCTTTGGTCTTCCACTACTGATAAAGTCATCCACATTAATACTCACAACCTTCCTGAAGACATGTTCTTTATTCCTACGATTCCACGACAACTCGACCCCGTGACATTTCAACCCCAAGACAATTCAACCTCGCCAACTTGACCTTAACCTTTCTGACCCTCTCAACTCGGCCACAGGAATGAGAAGAATAGAATGGTAAACTAAATACATAAATTAATAAGGGGTCATATTCTTTCTCACGACTATACAATAATAACACGTTATAAACAGCTGTTTTATATTCGCAACAGATGGTATGCAAAACAAATTGGGGGACTAGAGAAATATTTTCTTTTTTCGAAATAAGCACCTATGGATTAGAGTAATTTATAAGAAGTCTATGGTCTTAAAAAATCATGACACTTATTTATTTAACATTATTCGTACAAACATTAGACTGTTGAAATATACGGGAGAACATGTTTTGCAACTGTGCAAAGATAAGCTTGTGTCAACCCGACGAGTCCTAGTCGCTCACTATAATTTGAGGAGCGCACTCATCCGGTTTGTATTGTGGCGATATTATAAAAGGGTTTAGAAGGGTGTCGATTGGCCAAGGGCAAGCTTTTTCGGGGTACAGCTGGCCGAGTTGAGTGTCTCAAATTATTGCTATTCGTAAAAATCACATGCGTGGATATGTGTTCTGCAGGAATAACCGTGACAACCGATTTCCATGTAGCGTCGCGGTCATCTGCGAGTGCGGCTGCCAGTTTCAAAATTCCTGTTATTTGGGCAACACTTAATTCAGTATACATAAAAAAAAGGCTTACCGAACGCCCGATGTAGATGCATCACAGCTGAAACGAAGTCGCCAAACCTGAGCATGCCGTCCTTCCTCATATACCTCAGAACGAGGAGGTTCATAACTTTCTCGGGGACTATAAAGCCGACGTCACGTAGGGCGTCGCGGAACCTCTCGGCTCTGAGGACGCCCATCTTTTCTCTGGCGTGTGTTCTGAACACTAGCTGCCAGTGTTTTAAACTACACATGAGATCCTTGAAGTCTGATAACGAAATGCGGCCAGTGCCTTTTTTCTGTGGTTTTTTGTTAAGGAATATTAAGAAACGGTTTGCGAGAGGTTTGAAGTGGTTCTAAGTTAAAATTCAAAACGATTTTAGTTCTATCGGCTTGTGTACTAGCAGTGGCATCGAGAGTAAATTTTGCTAGCTATACATTGCTTGGTAACAATAAGTGTTGTAACAGGTGCCTTCCGGAAATAAGACACCATATTCCGGTCTGAGTACAAGACCATACTGAATTTACTTACTGAAATAAAATTAACATTAACGATTGAAAAGGATACATCTAAAGACAGGACAATTTGTCTACACGTGTCTATCGACGCGCAGCTCTTGATGTAGTCATTCGGAAGGCACGCGTCGAGTAATTCTTGTAGTTCGAAAGGGTCTATTGTCTTATGTTCATCGGCTAGTTGTAGAAACACAGCTTCATACTGCGCAAAACTATTTACTTCTACGACTGGAGGTGCCTTCACTAGAGCGGTTTTCGTCATCTTCGGTGGATTGTCAAGGACCTTCATTTTGATGGGTTTGTTCGAGAATATTCTTAGTGTGAAGTTGGCTTCGTCGCGTGGCTCGAATGTTGTTGGCATTATTATGAAGGCGCTCGCTTCTAGTGGAGATCTAGAAAATGGTGGCAGTGTATTTTAAAGAACGGCTCGATTAATTCATTTTGTATTTTATGAAACTATCATTGTATTATCAAGGATATTGGGGCAAAGAGAGCTGAGAAAATTCTCAATGGCAGGTAACTACTACCCAAATAAACGACATTGAAAACACAAGAATTTCTAGTTGTAGACAAGGTGATGGAACCTACAATTTTAGCGAGTAAATTAGGGTTTAGGCGCCACCACCAGACATTAAATCAATATCAACAGAAATATTGTTTACAAAGAAAATAAGTATCAGAAAATGAACGATATTTTCAGCTGCACACCGACCTTATTGTAAAGATAAACTTTTCATAGCACGTACCTGTGAGTGACTTGTCGACTATTTGTGTATTGCGAATTTATGGTACTCTTCACTTTCCTGAAGAACAGCGCTTTCGCGGTCTCGTTCATAGGTGCAGGAATTTTATAAATACTGAAGCCGATCACTTTGGGTTCCATAATGCAGTGCTGGTTCAAAGATATGATGACGGTGTCTGGTTCGGTTAATACTATTTGTATTTGGGGGTTCGTGTGGAAGAAGTCTGTAACGAAAAATGTAAAACGAGTTCAGTTAAAATATATCTGTGTGTCGTCAGCGCGCCACAAGTAGCGGCATTTTTGCTACGCATATCGAGTCGTTAGTCAGTCTAACTAGATGAATTTAAAGAGCTTTTGTTCAATATGATGTTCATGTCTATCTAGCTCAGTTTAGAAGGTATTTATTTAAATAATGTCATGTGTGCTTTTTGTTTATGTTCATATTTTGATCATTTTAATTCCTAAGGGTAAAATTATGTATAAAACCGATAAAACAACTGGAATCATTTAAATCAGACCACTGGTTTTGAAGTTATTAAGAGATTTGTGTAGTAAACAAAACGTTCCAAACTAAATTGTAGAGTAAATTACGTTCTACGAATTTTTAATAATAATTTTTCGTACAAAGGGGTACAACATTTTTGTTCAATTTGTATGTAACTGTTTAACGATTTTGGATAAAATTTGGCACACACATAGATTTAACCCGAATTAACATAGAATTTTTATAACGGTAGTACGTTCCTGAGGGATTATTTTCGAAGTTCACGCTGGCGAACCCGTTGGTACAAACCAGTGTTAAAATAAAGAAAGGAAAGGATTAATTAGCTGAGTTTAATACAAGATAAATGAGCGCGGCATAAGAAAGATTATCAAGAATAGCCTGGGGCACTTTTTTCTCAAAAAGTACTTACGCACGTAATTCCGGCATCCGCCAGCCGACACTCCTCTCTTCCAACCCGCTTGGTGCATCTTCATCTGCCATTTGAGTTTGTCAGCTAAGAAAGGTTCTGCTCTACAAGTTTCCGAGTCCAAATGCACTACTTCTATGCGAGTGAAAACACGTTGGAACTCGGCGAAAAGCATCCAGATACCTTTCGGCGTTGAGATGAAGCGGTCCCTTTCTTGTTGCGGAATTGTGTGCCAGCTGTGGAGAGTTGTACGCTCTTTTTATTATTTTTTGTCGTATTTTTACACACCCCGCAAGAGATGTTATATGAGGTCGGGGACCTCTTTATTGTAATTTTTATCTAGCGTGAATCCTAGGAAAACCGTTTGATTAATAAATTCCTGTATATCTCCACTCAATATGATGTCACATTCGCTACGTCTCACTAATTTCATTTATAATCAAATTGTTTACAGTAAACCAATCTTGGACCTGATAAATAGAGTTATTCACGTCCGTCATCAAGATTTTTATAACGGCTATCAGTGACATTCAACCTGGAATACTTGTAATACTGCCGTCACATTCTATATCCATAAAATCAAGCAGAGATCAGTCCAAAGAAAAATAATTGAGCTTTGATTAAAAAATGCCCTCATATTTCGAAACTTTAACCCTGATACGGAAAGTATACCTATTGAGACTATATCATTGAATATATTAGTCTTAATGGACATCATATAAATGATAATACGGATTCTAATAGCGATATTAGAATCCAGCCGAGTGAACGCATCTATTAGAATAAACTCGAGACAATGTTCTAAAGAAACTTACGATTCTGAATTTAAAACTATGTAGGGTACAGGAACTTCTCCGATGCCAAGGGGTCGACGCAGACGTACGACATGTACTGGGCCTTTTGTGCTTTCTACCTGTAATTTTGAGAAAAGAGAATATGTTGATCAACTTCTGATAAGGTGTACAGTCAAATCTACGAATATCCGAAATATAGGATAATTTAAAAACAAGGCCCTCATATAGTGTTCATTTTATTGTCGGAAGAGCCTGCACGGATTAATAACTTTAAATAAGACTAAATATTCAATGTATTAATTACGTTAGTGGTGTCATTATTTCAAAGACTGCGCGGTAGCACCAACAGCATTTTGCAAATGATTGCATCCCGTCATGACTGTCCCATAAAGGCACACTGGGTGGGAATAGTTACTGGGAAATTGTAATTTAATGTTATTCTAGTTTTATTAAATTATGTACGTACTAACATAGATGTTAAGAAAATTGTTACTAACACTTATATGGATTCTGTCCGAAATAAATGAATAATAATAATTAAAAAAAAATACCTGTTCCACATTTAAGATGACGTAATTCATTTCCGTTTGAAGCTCGGGAATTTTATCTTCAGGTGCCTGAAAAAGAGTTATTTAAAATTTAAAGATTGAATATTGCTCAGCGTTTAAAACATAAAATCTACTAGTGTGTCTAACTACATAGAGTCACTCAAAAATATGCTATTGTGTATGCCTTTTGTTCAGAAAAATAAAAACTATTTAAAATCATGTAATCTAAACTAATGTTATAAAGAGGAAAGATTTGATTTTTGTAAGTATGTTTGTAATGTATGAATTCGAAAACTACAGAACCGATTTTAAAAATTCTTTCATCTATAGAAAGCTACATTATCACCAAGTGATATAGGCTATATTTTATCCCGAAAAAATGCTCAGTTCGCGGGCGATACGCTAGTGTTTTAATAAAACCGCAGCCCTTGGAAAATTTCTTTGTCGTGCTTATACAGAAGACCCCGGACAACCTTGTAGTTAAGGATATCGTTACCTCTACCCGTAGCACAATTAGCTGTTCCTAATCGTTCAACTGGTGTGCTAATCGTAATACAAGGAGACACATGGTTCACAACCAATATTGACACATACTGTCAACTAGCTTTTGCCAGCGGCTTCGCCCGCGTGGAGGTCGGAAAATATCCCGCGGGAACGTACTACCGGGATAAAAAAAGTACCCTATATGTTAATCCAGGTTATACACTATCTGTGTGCCAAATTTCATCCAAATCCGTTCAGTAGTTTTTGCGTGAAAGAGGCACAAACATCGACACATACATATATCCATACATACAAACTTTCGCGTTTATAATATTAGTAGGATATTGGTTGAGAACCATGTGTCTCTTTGACCATGAATAATTTTCTTTTTGCATTCGCATTTGCACACAGTATGCCTACTAAGGAACTTGTTGATTACCTTGCCGGCTGGATGGATTGGATGAGACTAGCTACGCTCTTTGGTAGACTAACTTCATGTATTTAACTTCGTTGAAGATAAAACTTACAGCAGCCACATGATGTGCGGTAACAAGGCTTGTATTCTTAAGCAAGTTCCTCAGAGTTTCGGCATCAGTCAGTTCGGCCATCTGCAGCGACTCGGTAATGCCCCCTGTGAGGTCTGCTAGCCCATCAAGCAAGCTCCCATACTTAAGAGCTTCGTAGGACCCGTGCAGTCTGAAAAAACATAAAAATATACTTATAGTAAATCAAAGAGACTCCCTTAGATTGTTTCTTTGCGATTTAATACTTATTGTATTAGGTACTTTAAACGAAACATTTTTATTTCTAACTTGGCTCCTTTCGGAATTCTGTGTCTTCAGTATTATTTGAGACGTTATGTCTACAACAAACATCTCTATCAGAAGGTATGCTGTGTATTAGAGATACAGTAAGGTCGCACGTCAATGGTTACGCGTAGACTTACTTTTTAGTAGACCCTAGCAGTAAAATAACGGTTACCTAAGTGTCCTTATACTTTAGGCTATTTTGTATAAGTATGTACCTATATTTTGTCTTTAAACCTCTGGACTTAATTAAGCATTGGCAAACTGAAAGCGAGAATGAATAAACAGTCTTAAAAAAATCTACTGAAAGCTAAACTAAAGTGCACTAAAGAGGCAACTTTACTCAAACTCAAACCATTCATTTCATATAAACCAAAAACAGACACTTGACACTCGGCTTTTGACTGGCCTGTTAGTCTAGTGGTTAGTGACTCTGACTGCTGAGACTGAGGTCGTGGGTTCGATTCCCACCCAGGACAAATCTTTGTGTGTTGAGCACAGTCATTTGTTCTGTATCTGGGTGTAATTTATCTACAATATGTATGTATTTAGAAATATATATCAGTATAATTTATCAGTTGTCTGGTTACCATAGTACAGGCTCTGCCTAGTTTGGGATCAGATAACAGTGTGTTGGTTGTCCTAAGATATTATTATTATTTATTACTTTTGAATTGTCAAGTGGCGGTAAATGAAGATAGTTGTCCATTGCAAAGCGTTGTAGGACACTCTTTTTATAATGTGTGAACTTTAATACATTAAGATACGAACAGAAATTAGTTATGTTACCACTGACGTGTGGCGCAATGACGTAACTTCTATTTGCTACTGCAAGTGGAAGATTCCTTACGGTAGCAATTAAATTAATTATAGCAAATCATACATGGGTTTTTAACAAATTGATATTCCGTCATTTGATTTCTTTTTTAACATGTAAAACTGGTTATTGATTAGTGTTAGAATTTACGGTTATTTATTTAAGTATATATATACCATTCCTAATTTGTGAGAAAGCTTGTTACGTAAGTAATTGAAAGAAAAAACACTTGTGATTGTGAGTGCAGATTAGTCTGTACTTATACATGGTGATGTTCTTTGTCGTGGGCGTGAAATAACGTGAATTGGGGCTATTTTCTGTCATAATTAATTTGCACCGTGAAGTTGGCGCCATGTGGCGGCCTCTTCACTGAGCGCCTTTAGACTAGGACTAGTATACACGTATGTAAGGTATGCAGAAGATTTGAAATCATATAATTTTTTAATACATTTTACAATTACCAGTCAGGTTTTTTGCCTATTGTTTATTAAAATAAGCAAATATATTATACCTTTTTGACGTCGTGAACGTTGAGTTTATGTTACTTTTCATGTTCAAAAAAAAAAAAGAAACATAAAACATATTACGTAGAATTTTCAACTAGTTTACCACCATCTAAATCAAGTTCAATGTTTTCGATAGATGCCTCATTAATTGCATGACAGAAATAATAATCTATTTTACTTCTGTAAGTAAATTTGTGTTTGTCAATCATATTTTTACAACTAGATGAGGTCGACATGTCCTATCCGACTACTCTAAGAATAAATACTGAAACAAACTCAGAGGTCACAGTCTTAAAAACTCCAGACATAATCGTGATCAGATCAGGTATTAGGCTGCCTGTCCATTGGAGCGGAGCTGTGCCAATATTAACCAACTCGTGTTTGAATCGCTCCGCTCCGAAAGGATGCAAATATCTTTTGCTTATTATAGGCACAGCTCCGCTCCTCTCCGCTCTTCACCGCTCCGGTGGAAGGGCAGCCTTAGGGTGCATTTCTTGAAACATGTGTTCCTAGAGCTAATTTGCAGCATTGTTGATTTCGATAACTTGGGGTCCTATCCTTTAGGTATTTTAGAGACACCGAACTTCTTTTTTTGTAGACCCTTCTCGACGATAAACTGCTAACTGGGAGAAATCAAGCTTTGGATGTTAAACTGATACTGTTTTGAGAGTCCAAGAACGAATGAATCCTCCCAATACGTTAATGCCAACTTTCTTCAGTCTATCGAAAGGTCTAACCAAGATAATTATCAAGCAAGTATCAGCTTCCTTTAATTTGTTAAACTAATGAGTCTTTCTCAAGCTTCAATTTTGTAATTTTTTTATGTCATCGGAACTTTATGGCTTCTCACGCTAAGTTTGCATTCTTTAGTAATATTGTCTCTTTAGGTTCGATACGGCACAGTACGAATAAATTTAGTATGTCCTAAGTAAATTACCGTTTCTTTCCATGAATTATGAAGAAAAATAAAATCCCAACTAACTTAGCATAAGCCTTTTCCAGGAGTGCTGGCCACATTTGCTCTGTGTGGTTGCTCTGGAGGAATGCCAGCTTGCCGTTTACAGTTGGCAAGCGGTCGTCCACGAGCACTTCTAGCCATTGTCCACACCACCATAAACGAAACCTGGGAATACAAAAAATAAAGTAAGTAGGGATGGACAAGTAGAGGTCCAATTCTAATAGGTAAGTAGACCTTAAAATCAAACAAAATAAATGTAAAAGCTGTTTGTTTTGGTTTCTCTTTGCAGTTCCGCAAGAAAAGGTGATGAAATGTTCGTGTAAATTGCACAATTTTCTCAATGTGCTTTTCCCGTGGCGTGGTTGTCGTAAAAGGCGACTACTTTTCTATCCTATGAACCCTATAATCTGTTTAACTTGGCAGCAACGGTAAGGTTTTATTTGAATTTTATTGAAGTGAGCAATCGAGTACAACTTAGCTTACAGCATACCAATGGGTAGGTACATTACTATACTGTCATCGTCATTTAAAACTTTCATCCACTGCTGAAGCGTCCTGTAACGCCGCGGCCGAACTATTAAGGCGACAGCGACGACACGGTAATTTCGTGACAACAAACTCATAAAAACACAAGTCACTCTGTAGAAGCGACAAATTAAACTGATTTGATCATAAGTTGCCGTCGCGTCGCAGTCGCCTTATCAGTACAGGTCCGGACAGAGCTCCGGCAGGATCTCATGGCGACATGGTGGGTACGATTGTCGCAACCCAGCGTTGGGCATGCCACAATTACGGCGGTAAGTCCCCTCTTTGAGGAGTGGATAGAGAGGCGCCACGGCGTCTTCACCTTCCGGCTGACACAGGTTCTCATCGGGCATGGGTGCTACGGGGGGTTCCTGTTCAGGATAAAGCGGGAGGAAACGCCCGGGTGTTTCCATTGCGAGGATCGTCTGGAGGACACGGTGGAGCATACGGCGGAGGTGTGCCCTGCCTGGGCGGAGCACCACCGTGTCTTCGTGGAGGCGATCGGCGGCGGCGACCTCTCGCGTCCGACCCTGGTGCGAGCTATGGTTCGGAGCGAGAGGGCATGGGAAGCCGTCGCCTTCTTCTGCGAAGCAGTAATGCTCGCGAAGGAGGAAGCGGGGCGCGTGAGGGAGTGGCAGTCCCTGCGCCCTCACGTACCTAGCCGCCGCAAGAGGAGACGTCCCGGGTGTCGGGAGTCGATAGCTGACTCCCGGCCACCGTAGGCGCGAGCTTACGGGCGGCGAGCAATGAGTAACTCGCCGCCCGGTAGGGACTAGGCTCGGGTCGACGGCGCGTGGTGTTCCACACGCGCCTCAAAGAGATGTCAGCAGCACAGAAGGAGTCTGCTAGGACCGATGCCTGCCAGGGTCACGAGATTGTTCGAAAGAGATACCGTGACCCTGGCACATGGGCAACTGAAGGAACACGGGTGGGTTATAGTCAGTAAAAGTTTGACACGCCCTCCCGCTCCGCCCAGAGCGGGAGAAATCATTTGATAACTTCCAACCAAAAAAAAAAAATCAGTACGGGCCTAAAGAAACATAGAACCAAAAATTCGAAGACATATGACATCCACCAACCCGTATTGGGCCTGCATGGTGGATTATGTTCTCATAGAGCAGGCCTGTGTCCTAGCAGTTTGAACATTATAGGCTGAGAAAGAAACTCACACCAAATGATGTGAGACTTATAGTAAAAAAAACATCGACTGTTACCTGAACACACCAGCGTAAGCTTCATCCACCCTTTGATCTGCAGGCACTACTCGGTAGAAGAGACCCTTTGTGAGGTATAGAACTCCGAGGCAGGAAACCATCCATTTGTCACCTGCAACCAAAAACCGTGATCAACACCCAGCTCGTAACATGTACGTAGTTGAAACATTAGAAGAATGATTAAAAAGACATTGGTAATAATCATTAGACATCACGCACAATGGTCCACATAAAGGACTAAGTGCGGAAACCAAACCCCTATAAGAAAAATTAGTTATTAACAGTTAATAGTACAAAAAAAGTTGCAAAGCAAAAAAAACATACTGTGAAAAAAAAAAAACTTATTTCAAAGGCAAAGCATTTATTTCATTTAGGCCCAAAAAAGGCAATTTTAAACGACAACTGTTACATGAAAATAGTAATGATTCTAGTCGTATGGAGAAGAATGGGCAAGAAACTCCACCGTTACTCTTTTAAAATAGTTTTCAGTATTTGTATACAATATTTATACAATTATATGTGAAGACGATGCACCTACAATAAAAATTACCATACCACAACAGGTAAAAGAACTGAGAAAGAAGCAATGAGAGATAAATTAATTATATGATAGATACATGGTGCTCACATATTTACAAAAACATTGCAAAGGCAAGAATACGAATTTCCTAATATTTTTACAACGTTCAACTCAGTGTTTGAGTTACAGTAATCACAGAACGTAAATCAGTGTCATAGAAGAAAAAATAAATAATAAACTTTCGTAAAACGTCGCCCTACATTTACAACAATTGCATTGCAGTGAACTTCTGTTCCTGCTGACCTAATAAACGAATACAGTTAAGCCCATATCGTTCGCTGGGTAACTCAGCCTTCGCTCGCAGCCTAGTTCGTATAGCGATTCAAAGCATGCACAAGTGGGCCGTGAGAACAACGGTGTTTATTATGTAATTATGCACTTCCCGACGCTGTGTAATTCATTTACTTTCTTCCCCATAAAGGTTTCTATTAGAAATCCGATCATTTTATGTAGTTACTTCAACTATAGCTCGCGTAATAGATTACTAGCTATGCCCGCGGCTTCGCTCGTGTGGCTGAATCTCAGGGGAACGTGCTACAGTGGCCTGTTAGTCCCTATACAATCAGCTATTTGCCAGTGAAAGTGCCATCAAAATCGGTCTAGCTCATTGGGAGATTAACAAACGAACCGACAAAAATGTTAAAAATTGTTATTTGTAATTAGTAACGTAGGTATGTATATACTAGTAATATTCGTTAAGTATAATTTTGTCTGCCTCGTTGGTCTAGTGGTAGCAAGCGCTACTGCGGAGCATGAGGTCCTGGGTTCGATTCCCAGGTCGGGCAAAGTGTTATTGGGTTTTTCCATCTGGAATTTCTCAGTAGCAGCCCGGAGTCTGAATTAGTGCCCGGTTGATGGCGCTCCCTATTACATGGGACTTAAACATAACAGGCGAAAAGTGGGTGTACTATAGGTACACCTCTGCCCAACCCTTCGGGGAAACAAGGCGTGAAGTTACGTTATGTATAATTCTGTCTTTTTGACAATACAAACAGACTCTTCAGTTATTAATAATACGAGCAGTAAAAACTTTGCACCCATTTTACCCTTTTCGAGAATTACGTGGACGGAGAAGTACAAAATTTGTCACAGTTAAAGTTTACATGGAGAAAGATTGCAGAAAGCTAATCTATACTTAATATTATAAAGCTGCAGAGTTTGTTTGTTTGTTTGGTTGAACGCGCTAATCTCGGAAACTACTGGATTGAATTGAAAAAATCTTTTGGTAGGTCAATTTATTGAGGAAGACTGAAAACTCTATAGCCTCCCTCGCAGATATGGGCTATCCTGGCTAGTATAACGTTATAAATCCTGAGGACGCAGTGACTGCATTGGAAAGCTGTGGTAGAGAACCTCAGGTAGCGCTTCCCACCAGGCAAGATCGGAAGACTCTTCCTTTTCGATGGAGGAGTAGGGTACCTACACCATCTAAGCGACACATAATTGTTTTCCGACATGCACGCGGATGAATCGCGGGCACAGCCAGTCTATACTAATATTATAAAGCTGAAGAGTTTGTTTGTTTGGTTGGACGCGCTAATCTCAGGAACTACTGGATCGAATTGAAAAATTATTTTAGTTTTGGATAGCCCATTTATCAAGGAAGGCTCTAGGTTATTAACATCACGTTTCGACCAAGCAGCAGCATCATTGAAAAATGTTGCAAAAACGGGGAAAACTTATTCCTTTTGAGAGCTTCCGTTGTTTGCGCTGCGTAAACGGTTAAACTAAAGCGACAATCATGTATGACGGAATTGTTCCTCTTTAAAAATTCTAAAAAAGTCCGCGTTAGCATTTTGTCTATCTATAAGCATCGCTGACTATATTTTTTAAAATAATAATCAAATCTAAATATTATAAAGCTGAAGGGTAAGAAACTACGTTTAGTGTTGGATAGCCCGTTTATCGAGAAAAGCTATATATTATATAACATCAAGCTACCCTTGGAGCCCAGCAAAAAAAGTTACAAATACGATGACCTCGCAGGGGCAGGCGATTCGATGCGGCGCGACGCGGCGGGTCGGGCGGGGGAGCAAGAAATTGAACGCAGACGAAGTCGCGGGCAGAAGCTAACCTATATTATATACACGGCTACACATCAAGCTATACATTTCCCATTTTAACAGTCCTCGCATTGCATTGGCTTTCTGTACAATGAGAAGTCAGCGTCAGTAGCCGTGCGTACATGCATTATTTATATTGTAAACGTATTAATAGTTTAATGAAAAATACAGGGTGTCCAGTAAATAGCACGACATACTGCAGGGGGTGATAGCTTGGGTCACTACCTATCAATACAACACAATATATGTTCAGCAAAATCTTACGGATTTACAGTTTTACAAAATTTTCCGAAATATCGAAAAATCTCTACCTTGAAACAGATTTTTAAGCATCTCGTAATGAAAAAATCCTTTTCTAGTACTTTTTTTTACATCAAATTATTCGTGAATAGTTACTTTACTCATTGATAAGTATTTTTTCTATCAAAGATAAGAATGTTTTCAAGAAATACCTACTATTTTTTGTTTAAATTTGCACAGAACTATTTTCTTATCACTTAAGTTTAACCTACAGTGGTGAAAAAAAAAATAAGTAAGATTTTGCTGAACATATATTGTGTTGTATTGATAGGTAGTGACCCAAGCTATCACCCCCTGCAGTATGTCGTGCTATTTACTGGACACCTTGTTTATGTGATAATGTTAAAAATATAAAACAATGTCAAAATAAAAATTACTATGTCCAAGAATTCATAATATGAAAGGAAACCATAAACACCTACATTTTTGTTTTTACAAAAGATGTGTATTAAATTCTCTACATTATGGCGATAATTATATTATGTGACGTCACCCAGCTCAATGACAAAACATAATTTCCAGTGCGGGTTAGTAATGTCACATGTCTTCGAAAATTGGGTTCTAAGACATTTTCCGGTTTCCTCACAATGTTTTCCTTCACCGTTTTGAGAGCAGTAGTTATGAAATAATTTGCACAAAGTAAAGTGCCTGGTTGGATTCGAACCCACGACCTACAAATCGTAAGTCACGGCCGTTACCACTGGGTCACCACTGCTCTGCACTGCATTTTATCACTAAAGATTTATAAAATGACAGTTTGATTTTATTCGATAAATAAAATTTTTTTGCTGGTTAGATAATTATGTAAAATCACCTTTTTAATAATTGATTGATTGTACCGTGTGGTGCCGGACGTAAAGAATAACACCACCCCATTTCTTCCCATGGGTGTCGTAAAAGGCGACTAAGGGACTTACTAGAGAATGGGCAGCAGCGTTCTCTATGCATTTTACCACCATACTGCGATCGCCAACCCGCCTGCCAAGCGTGGCGATTATGGCAAAGCCCCCCAAATTGGGGGAGGCCTAAGTCCAGTAGTGGACGTCTTACGGCTGAAATGATGATGATGATGATGAATAATTGATTAAGCAACTGACAACCCTTGTAGCAATCTATCGATCCACCACGTACCAACCTTTTTGAGATATCTTTTTAAAAGAACTTTCAATTTCTACCCTTACATGTACCCCACCAACTATATCCTAGGAACATTGGGTTTCAACTTGTTGTAGATAAGAGGCCTTGATCAGCTCACGGTATCTTGTAAGACCCTTAACTGTCGTATAGACTGCCAGGGCAGAGCTCAGGAGCTCCATGGCCTTTTCTGTCGACTATTTGTGCCCGACAAATACATCGGTCATTGCCAAAGTCGCTGACACAATCTATTCGCGTAACTGCCTTGCAGAAAGGTCGCCAGAGCCGAAAATCGAATCTAGAAAATTATATGACCGTCTGACATTATGTTAATTTCCCAGAATTTGAAAAAGCATGCAATTTTTGTAAAACCACAATTTGACCTAACAGTAAGAGAAGTTCCCTAAACGATTGTTTAGGCTAGTGTCGTGCACAGAGGTTTCAGACAGGGTACGCACGGCTAAAATAAAACTTACCAGTTTCAGCTCGTTGCGGTCGGTGGCCCACCGACTATCTACCCTACCTGACTGATACCTCGGCGTCAATTATAATTATGTGATTGAAAAACAACTTGTTAGTCAGTACCTAATAATTGTCATGCACCTTTTTAAGAAAATAACGAGCAGCATTAAATTTTTTTTAAAAGTTAAATCTCATCCGGGTTCACGCCTTCCCTTTTGTAATCAAATTAACTTTTTTCTTAAATGATAACGAAAAACAGCAGGTTTTCATTAATTTAAACATACTTCGCTAGTACAGGTCTAACGGGTATATACACGGATATCGATGGGTATATAATATTATATTTTTTACCATTCTATAAAATAATTACTTAGACAGTCCATCATTTGTGCCAAGAAAAACGAAGGGCGAAGAAACTTTGCAATTACGAACTACAGTGGAAACTCGGTTATCCGGCCCTCAGTTAAACGGATTCGCGATTATCCGGAGTATGAACCGCTTTATACCTTCCAGTCGAAACCATACATGCACGGACATGAACAAACTTGCATTACTAGAAAATGTCAGCTTTTCTTCAAACATTCAATCATCCGGATTTACGATTAACCGACATTCCGAATTCCTCATGACATCAATTAGTCCGGTTAATCGAGTCTCTGCTGTAATAGTAACGAATGGCATTTGGTCTAACGGACTAAAAAAATTGACCCTCTGTAATCAACATTTAAGCGGTGCTTTTACGGTTTCTAAATTTGAACGGGTTACATGTAAGGTGTGCATGTAAACGCGTGGGTTTTCGCGCATACAGTCACACTTTTGCTGTGAACTACACGAGTTGCGTTGTATGAAGATTAAACAAGCCGCAGTACAGCCTTTGCACACTGGAGCGCTGTTTGCGCGGCGTGTTCGCTGCTGCAATAAGTTACTTCCAAAAATACGTAATAGATGGCGCGTAAATCGCTTTATAAACACTGGACGTCAAAGCGCTGCGCGGTGATATGGCGAATAAGTTACATTAATTTAATAAATGATAAATAAATAAATAGTGTTTTATTGCAGGCATTATTACCATATACAAAAAATACAGTAAATTAAAATGAAATAAAATAAAAATTAGAATCAATATCTAAATTAGAATCATAATCAAATTTGAAAATCCAAATTAGAATTAAAAGTAAAAGCTTAATATATATTTTAATTTATATCTCTGTATTCATTGTATTTTTGTAAATTCAAATTTTATGGAATCATAATCAAAATAACCTAATTAATACCATTTTTATTTTTGAGTTTTACTTATTTTATCATTTAATGGGGTATGAGACTACGGAGTATGCAGAGCTTATTTGCATGTATAGCGTGCACTCCACTTGTTTAGGAAACTATTAATGCTAGCAGTTTGCTAGTCACTATCGCGCTGAGCTGCGATGGGATTGCCTAACTGATCTCAGAGTAGCGAGGACAGAGTCATGACAAGCGAGCGAAGCGAAGGACGATACTCTCGATACGACTGAGAAGTGCATGCCTGTTCAAGCCAAGAACGAGCAGAGTGAGCCTCCCACGCGACAAGCGAATGTAACACACAAGCATATTCTTAAATCGATCGATTGAAGCGAGTCCGCCTAGGTCAGGAGCTTTTGCACGAAAACATCGAGCGGCGCGGCGGCGCAAGCCTTCTTGACAAGACGAACAATTAGAGGAGCTCACATTTACAATTGTGCTTGCTTCATCCGTTCGGCGTTGAAGCCCAACTAGCAAAAAGATCGTATAAGCAATTACTTTCACGACTATGGATCGAAAAACACTCGAATAAAAGATCCAGTTATTTCAAAACGCTGTTTAAAAGCAGCTTTCTAGATTTTTTTGCATTCAACGCTTTTTGGCTATATAAACATGTCTAGTCAACGTGTATTCGTATCGCATTTACTCGATAATTGTATAAAGATAATTCTCGATCGCCTTCATACAACTATAATTCTTATGACCAGTGATCGGATAATCGGGCGCTAATAAACCTAAACTTCACTTTTATTCCCACGAAAGAATAATACGGACATGCCTTTCAAAATCCCGGATCCGAAAACCGTTTGAAATTCCGGAGATTGCTAAAAATGTTACCTGCATACAAAATACTGTTAGAACTCGTCGTTAAAATGAAAAATTTTCATTGAATAATGCTTACATACCTACTCGTACTTTCAAGATGGCTGTTCCTTGTTAAATTCTCATTGTAATTTATTTAGATTTCAAAAGCCGATTCTTATGGAACTTTGAATGTACAATGAAAGTTTTTATTAGAACTGCTTTATTTTCATTGATTTGTCATTTGTTTTGAATAAAATAAAGATACTAAATCAAAATAACCTCTCTATAATTTCATTAAATTTTTTATAGTTATTTTTACAAAATTGTTCAATCCCTCCCGGGATTGAACAATTTTGTAAAAATAACTATAAAAAAAAACTAACTATAAAAAGAATAATATGAGCATTCCTTTCTGAATAAATAAGTAATCCTGGGTGGGTAGTTTAGGTAGATAAGCGCCTGATTATCCGATCACTGCTTATGACAGGTATTTGGAAGCAACTGAATTGCTAATTTGCCCTAATAATAGCATTTATAGCACTATATATATACGACATGTAATTATTTCAGCATTATTGTAGAGTAACCGCTGTTTACTCAACAAAATAGCACCTCAGTTACTTTATAACATTTTAAGTCAAATGATAGCTTTTTGCAAATCTTACATTTGACTAAAATTTTGAAGGTCTAAAAGAATTATCTATAACAGCCACTATGGTGCTCTAAAAAAAATTACTTGAAAGCCATCATACAGCGCACATCTTAGTGGTATGAAAGTTCAATAACTATACACGATAGAAACAATCAAAAGACGAAGGGTGAAGTGCGGGTTCTTTAAGAAATATTCACGTTTCTACTGATTATGAAATTCGAGAGCCATACGAGTAAAGTGTGTTCTTGTACCGAAAAAAAATTCGCTAATCAAGATTACATTAATCGCACTACATTTTTGCGGTTTATTTACCTTAAATAACAGAATATTTACCCAAGTGGTACCTATAATATCGATGCCGGAAATTTCAAATGTCGTAAGGGACTGGGATTTAAACGTCCCTTACGACATTTGAAATTTCCGGCATCGATATGTATAACCTGTGTCTATTATAGCACTACTAACATTCGAGTTGCGATTACTCTATATTCTGTCGACTATTTGGGTATTCTGACGATAATCTTACGATATTTACATTACTTAAAGCGGAGAGAAATGTGCCCAAATAGCGTTGAGAAAACGTGCACATATTATTTACTCGCATTTGAAGATCCCTCTCTCCAGTAGCAGCTGAAATAGAAACGTGCTGCTGACTTTTATACGATATATTTTGCTAGTTGGGGTAGTCTCACTAAACTTGCTTTTAATGTAATGGAGCTCACATTACAAAAAAAAAAAAACAAAAAGCGGAAAGCGCTTTGCTCTGTCTTGTCATGAGTAACGACGCGCGGCGTATTACACTCGATTCGCTCGCTAAATGCTCGGGTGAGCACGTTTTGCTCACTTGTGGTATGATAGGGCTCGCTTTGCTCTGGTCGGCTTGTTGTGGTCGCCACATTCGCTTTTCTTGTGAGACAGCTCGCTTCATTCGTGTTGAAGAAGTAAAGGTCTGCAAGGTCTAAAGTGCTTGCTCATCTTATGAGTAAGCGCGGTTTGCTCATTCGCGTCAGAAGTGGTGTTGCTTCGTTCGCTGTATACTGAGAGCGCTCATTTTGCTCGCATCTATTGGGTAAGCGTGCTTCACTTTCTCGGCTTGTGAGAAACGTTCACAGTTCTAGCCTTACCTACTTTACCGAGGCAGGTATAACCGAGCTATAATTAATCATTGGCTAACGGTGCAAGCCTTTCTGTTTCTTAACTGCCGAGGTCTGCTCGCTTCGCTCACTCAGATCGCGCGCGGATCTTACAGTTCCTAACATACTCTTATATCCTTATCCTTCAATATACTTACATAGTATAAAATAAAGTCATAATTTGTGTTTGCACGCTTAGATCTTTTAAACTACACGAATTTTAATGCGGTTTTTATTAAAAAAAGACTACTGCCGTGGAAACCTCCAATGTTCTCGTAATGCTCATGCATAATTTCTTGCACTACGACATGGAACCGCCGTCATTGAAAACTTGACAATTTTAGATGTTTATGCAAGTTTTTCGATGCTTCTTACTTAAATAATATATGAAATCATGTATCCTTATACCGATGACTTAAATTATGTAAAACTATATTTGTAACGGTCGCGAATCGTATTTCAATCAACACACAATCTTGCACTGGCCTACAAATTGAAAAGTTGAATTTCGCCTGGAGCTTTCACATTAACTTCTTGCGAAATATTTTCACTTACATATACCTACAGTTAATAATAAAAATGGTAGTCACTTGGACAAAAATCATTCTTACATTTAATTTTTGTGTTGTCAATCGATACAGTTTCGTATAATTACATGAGAATTAAAAGGTACTTTTTAACCAACTGAGATTAGAGTTGCTATATATTTCCAGTATAAGCTGACATCTCATTGTACGAAAAGCCTATCAATGCAAGGTCAGCTGAAACTGGAAATATATAGCTTGACCGGCAGCTGTGTGTACTAGAGGAGTCAGAAATCGCAAAAAAGTTTCCACATACATACCTAAATCTCGTAGTGATCTTATTAACGATCTTTTGACTGGCCTGTTAGTCTAGTGGTTAGTGACCCTGACTGTTAAGACTGAAGTTGTGGGTTCGATTCCCACCCAGGACAAATCTTTGTGTGATGAGCACAATCATTTGTTCTGTGTCTGGGTGTAATTTATATATAATATGTATGTATTTAGAAATATTTAAAGTATATTTATCAGTTGTCTGGTTGCCATAGTACAGGCTCTGCCTAGTTTGGGATCAGATAACGTTGTGTTGGTTGTCCTAAGATATTATTACACAGGCCTACAATTTTTTTACACAGAGACTAGACCTATCGTACCCGAAGGACTTTGATGCGCTAAATCCGAATCCGTGTTTAGAATGGCTCCTATACGTCTGGATTTTGAGATATCCTAACCTAAAAGTGCAAAAAACGCGTTTTTTTGCAGTTTTTGAGGTTACGTGACAGAAGGAAATAAATTATTATCAAAAAACGTTGTATGACAATTAAAAGTACCACCCTTCCCCTTTTAAACCTATTTGAATTTTTTCAAATGTCTTTTGTTTTCACCAAAATATCGGTATTTGAAATTTTACACTTTAGCGTATTAACTCTACCACAAAAAAAAAATCGATAAAATTCAAAGGTTTCGGGCAGATTTTTTTTTTTTTTTTTTTTTTTTGTGGTTGTTTTATACGCTAAAGTGTAAAATTTCAAATAGCGATATTTTGGTGAAAAAAAAGATATTTGATAAAATCTAAATAAGTTTAAAAGGTACAGGATAGTACTTTCAATTGACATACAACGTTTTTTGATAATCATTTTTTTTCCTTCTGTCACGTAACCTCAAAAACTGCAAAAAAACGCGTTTATTGCTCTTTTAGGTTAAGATATCTCGAAAACCAGACGTATAGGAGCAATTCTGAGCAAGGATTCGGATTTAGCGCATCAAAATCCTTCAGGTATGTTAGGTCTGGTCTCTGTGGCTGGACTTCTGTTAAATTTTGTCGGCCTGTGTTATTATTATTTTTCGACATAACACATAACATCACGCCTTGTTTCCCCGAAGGGTTGGGCAGAGGTGTACCTATAGTACACCCACATTTCGCCTGTTATGTTTAAGTCCCATGTAATAGAGGGCGAGCCTATTGCCATCAACCGGGCACTAATTCAGACTCCGGGCTGCTACTGAGAAATTCCAGATGGAAAAACCCAATAACACTTTGCCCGACCTGGGAATCGAACCCAGGACCTCATGCTCAGCTAGGGTTGCCAGGTCATAAAAAACCGAAAAGCCGGACAGACCTGCCAGTTTAGCCGGACATTTAGGTAAACGGACCGGACATCTTAAAACAAAACTAAACATAAGATTAATGAACTAAATACACTTTAAAATCTTTGTAACATAAACTAAAAGTTTTAAAAGCTGATTTTCCTGTAAAATTGAGTAGCAATAACGCGGGGAGGACAGTGCTAGTTCGCTCACTTGCGCTAGCAATACAAGGTGGGGTGAAGGTAAAAATGGTCATAATATTTTTTTTAAAGCCTATCAAAAAGCCGGCCAGGCCGGACACCAATAATTTAGCCGGACATGCAACTAAAAAGTCTGACTGTGTCCGGCTTTATCCGGACGCCTGGCAACCCTAAGCTCAGCAGTAGCGCTTGCTACCACTAGATCTTTACTACGTTTGCTATTATCAAAACATTGACGGAATGTTATGTGTGAGTAATGTATTCAGTTATGACCTGCCTAGCCTTTACCCAACATCTAAGGGTCATCTTCCAGTCTAACTGGATTCAGTTGGATATTAGTATTTTAACATGGAGCGATTATCTATATATTTATTTCCTACGTCAACATCCCAGCCACGGGGTGGTTAACAATTATCCCATTGGACTTTACCGGACTTTTGAGTTTTTGACTGTACTCGTAACGATTGCCGGTGATCTATGAATGAAAGCCAGGCTCACCGGCTTTACGTGCTTTCCGAGAGACGGAGGTAATATGTAATGGTTGGTCACCCATCCTCGAACTGACCGCGGAAAGCGTAGCTTAACCTGATCGATCGATCCGTGCAGCTGTTACTAATTAGCCTTGAACCATAAATACAAAACTCAATCTCAAAGTATATAATTCAAATAAACCAATTAAGGGCATTTTTGTATTGCCATGAAGTCAGTGAGTCAGAGAGGTGAAGCTATAGTTCCCCATTCTAAAGCGTAGTACCTAGGTATTTATTATGGCTAAGAATGGGCAAGTAACTCCACGGACACTTTTTTCAATCAAAACCTTGTTACAAAAAGTTGGTTACAATAATTTATGCTGAAATTATCAATATGAGTTTTTTTTTTTTGATATGTTCACTTAACTGCAATCAGTCGCCAGACTTTTATCAGCTATGTTGTGTGTGGTTTGGTGTTTAATGAGCAGCTGGCCGACGCCTTGCTGTCAATACAAAGAGGTGGTCATCATCTACGCAGTAAGCCAGCATTTAGGGAGCTGGTCTAATATCCCTTACGCTTTATGTATCCATACAACACTTCGTCTTTCTATACAGGATCAGATATTATCCAGTGCGCAAACTGTAACCATGAATTCAGCATATCATTCTAGACGCGCCAGCGAAGAAAATTTTCGTGGGTTATACAAAAAAAAAAAAAAATCGGCTGTTCCATACATTTTGACCCCGTAGGTATTGCATTTTTCTATGAAACTGCTGATTTTTTTTGTAAAACCTACGCAAAAGTTCTGCGTAAGGGGGTCTAGAATGATAAGCTGAATTCATGATTACAATTTATGCACTGGATGAAACTTATCCTGTATGTGTTTGTAACTACCCAAATCAATATGAGAATGATGTACGTAATTAAAACAAAAATAAAATAACAATTCAGAAATTAAAATAAGCTGTGGCAGCTAAGAAATGACCAGTCCATACTGACGGCGGTTCACGAACATAACGTATGGATCAGCACCATTGAGCTGAACCATTTTCAAGGGAACATAATGATCACACACACGCCACTACCGGCGAGACATATATAGATTTATCCATTAAAACACTACAAAGTCAAAAATAACTTTACTTTCGGAATTCGGTGTCTTAGGATCTGTATTTAAGGTTTTTTTTTGCCACCGACTTCCGAAATTAAAGTTATTTTTGACTTTGTAGTGTTTTTTTTAAGGAAGTTGGTTTTATTTTTTTGTAAAAAGTTTTTATTTTTAACTTTTTAGTTATGGTAGATACTCCGCACTAATCTAATCGCGTTATTCGTTCATTTGTCGCATAAGACTTATATGGTTTTCACATGGATCCCACTGTCCGAATGCAACCAAATTAAAATAGGACCATTTGGAAAGCACCAGCTTTCAAATAAAAAATAAAAAAAACATCGAAATCGGTTCACCCAGTTAAAAGTTATGAGCTAACAAACATTTTTTTTTTTTAATACAGACGAATTGATAACCTTTTCCTTTTTTTGAAGTCGGTTAAAAATAAAAACTTGTTCATTCATGGTCTATTATGGCACTGTTGGAGAACTTATTTCACTTAGTTCCGCAAGCCGGGGGTATCGTAGGTCATCATCATCATTCATTCATTCATCATTTCAGCCGAAAGACGTCCACTGCTGGACATAGGCCTCCCCAAGCTCCGCCACTTCGACCGGTTTTGTGCTTCCCGCATCCAGCGGATTCTAGCGGCCTTCACAAGGTCATAGGTCCACCTTGTTGGAGGCCTTCCAACTCTACGTCTTCCGATACGCGGTCGCCACTCCAGAACCTTTCGGCCCCATCGGCCATCTGTTCTGCAAGCAATGTGCCCGTATCGTAGGTACCAAACAATTAATATTACAATACGTCATCTGTCTAGCCAAGTATGTTGGGGTCGGTTTCCAGTATAACCGACGCGGTGGAGCGACTGCCTATCTGACCTCCACAACCTAGTTACTGGGTAATACGATACCCCTTGGTAAGACTGTTTGTTAGACTTTCGGGCTTCTGACGACCCGTAATGATTGCCAAAGATCCACAAATGACAGGCTGGACCATTGGTCCCGTAATGGTATGTAAAGATCGTCACCCATCCACGAACCAACCATGGAAAACGTAGCTTAAGGCCCTCTTGTAGTTGAAGACGTTTCGGCGAACATTGGCCGGTCGTTGCGAGCGCTTGAGCTGCTAGATTTTGTGTATAATTGTTTCGTGGAGACAAAATGATAAGGAAATTATAAAATATTTTCTCAGCATGCCCTAAAAAACAATAAAACCTATCTTTTGGCATGAGTTTTACATGGTTTAATGATGGAATCTCTTCAAGGTACACGTTTTAAATGGCGATTTAGTGTCAACTTTATGATTATTTTTTATCGAGCCAATTGTTTTAATTCACGTTTCTATCTTCACACAGCGCTTAACAGTATGTTCAACTTTCCTAAACATTTTTTTTTTTACGGAAACTAGCCATTTTGCTAGATTTACAGAGGTTTAAAAAGTTAAAAAGTACTGCAACCTCGCCTTAAACAATTATCGTTCATATCTCGGCGATAAAGTAAACAGAATAGTATACCACTACTTGCTACATAAGCAACAGTGGCAGGAAGCAGTAGAAAGTCTTCTAGATATACGAATTAGATTAATAACGTACTATCGAGGTCAACGTCTAAAGTATCAAGCCAAGTTACCAAAATTGTTTTGGGACCACCCCTGAGACATACCCTATAAACTAAATAAATTATTTTCGAAATCCATCCTCAATTGCCGAAAATATCGCAAAGCATACAAACATACAAAAAAAACCATTCAGACGAATTGAGAACTCCTTTTTTAAATCGGTTAAAAAGACTCCACATTCTTTGTTCAAGATATCTTCCTACAAAGAACTGAATGTCAATAAGAAATTTAAAGGTATAGATTTGGATATCGTAGAAGATTTACAAGTATTATGGCCGTCAGGAAAACTGATTAACAAAGCACAACAGACTTTCAAAAAAACACAAAAAAGTGAAAAATAACTTTAATTTTGGAAGTTGGTGTCTTTGGATCTGTATTTTATTTTTTTCTGGGTTTCTGACAACCCATAAGTACAGCCGACACCAACAGCTTAACGTGCTTTCCGAGGCACGGAGGGGTCTTGGTATGTAAATATGGTCACCCATCCACGAATTAGCCGCGGCAAGCTAAGTTTAACCTGATCGATCGATCCGTGCGGCTGTTATTACTTAGCCTCAAGTCACAACTAATATTACATTATATGAGTACAAATTCCGGTGCGTCTTCCAGTTAAGCATGTACATTATTAATTAATAAGTAAATAATAACGCTAGCACTAGCATTAAGTATTATTATATTACACATAGTGACTAATTGCGAGCACGTAAGAGCCAAGCAACTTCACGGATCCCGCAAGTAATGCAGAAATAATTTATTAGCTTTATCAGTATTAAACAGGTAGTAAAATCCAAGCGTATACAGGAGTCAACAAGAAAACTGTAACTCTGTTTTTCTTTTAGACTCCTGCTAACGCTGTCGCTTTAAAGCAATGTTAACAGTCGCAGAATAGTAAGAATCGAGGCGCAATCAGAGACGATCGCCTGACGTTTTTTAGTAATTTTTTTTTAGCCGTAATGTAACGTAAGATTGGTATAAAATTCTAAATGAAGCATTTGCATGACATTCGTTATTTTGCTGCCGATAAGCTTAGCACACACTTCAGCCCAGCATCGGATCATCAAAACCTCGGTTCATCAACGCACAGCTGACACAGAACCATGTACGAGCATGTATGTGTAGAGAATTATGAAATATCTAAGGGAAACCCTTACTGTAATCATTACCTTCGTTTTTTTTGTTGTTAATGTGCTAATGCTAGCTCGCTAGAATAGCAAAAAAAGCTTTTTTCCATTAAAATTATTTCTTTTATTAATCACTCTACCCTTATTTTTTATAGCAATTTTTTTTTTCCTTTTTGGTTTGTTTTTCTATTAAAGCGTGTTTTGTAGATTTTTTTTAACAATTATTATTTCGATGGACATGAGCAGGCTCGAATAATTAAGAGGTACTCACTTTAATAGAAAAAAAAAACTTTAATAGGTTTCATTTTTTGTATTCTCTCACCGACTACGCGCAGCCTAAGCAACTCGGTCTAGAAGCCTTTGCACATGAATTCATAAAACACGAAAGTGAACTTTAAGGTAGGATTTTTTAAATGTATCCCCGAAGGGGTTAAATAGGGGGTGAAAGTTTGTATAGAAAATCGTAATTTTTGCCGATTGAAAATCTTATTGATCACATGGCTTTTAGTTATTGATTATAACAACTCATTCCAATTGCAAAGGACACCAGGTAAAATGTTGTGGTACAACATATACAAATATTTTACAAAAGAAACAAATGTATCATTATTCGCTGCCTGCAACGCGTACAAATATGGTCTACACAATATTTACATGTTCATGTATTTATTGTGTAGACCATATTTAGTCTCCCTCATAAAATCATCAGCAGCCTATAAATGTTCCCACTGCTGGGACACAGGCCTCCTCTCGGTGAGAGAGAGTGGGCCATAATCCACCACGCGGGCCCAGTGTGGGTTGGTAGATGTCACATGTCTTCGAATTTTTAGTTCTAAGACATGCAGGTTTCCTCACGATGTTTTCCTTCACCGTTATGAGAGCAGTGGTGATGAAACTCACACAACTCTCACTCACTCATAAAATACTGACTAGTAACCGGTCAAATTGTTTAGGAATAAAACAAAACAGTTAGCTAGCTAAATATATTAAATAAAGTAGATAGAACTAGTAATAAATGTGAGCATAGAACGTCACGGTTTTTATTTTTATCAAAAATATTCATTTATTAATATCTGTACTAATATTATAAAGCTGAAGAGTTTGTTTGGTTAAACGTACTAATCTCAGAAACTACGTTTAGTGTTGGATAGCCAATTTATCGAGGAAGGTATACATCACGCTAGAACCTATAGGAGCATAGCAAAAAGCAAAAAAGTTGCGAATACGAAGACCTCGCACGGGCAGGCGATTCGATGCGACGAGGTGTTGGAAGAGCAAGAAAAATGCAAAGTCGCGGCCAGAAGCTAGTAATATATAAAAGCTACGCGACGTCTGGTATTGTTGCGCTAAATAGATCATTCGCAGAGCACTAAGTATAGGCAAATACAGTAATAGGCACACGGATTAAATGAAAAACAATAAGCTGGAAGTAACAGTCCGTGTATTTTTGTTTATAAGTGAACCGATTTCAGCAAAAATTATCTAATCCACACAAACTTCTTTTCGAGATAATAAGAATAATATCTTAGGACAACCAACATAACGTTGTCTGATGCCAAACTAGGCAAAGCCTGTACTAAGGCAACCAGACAACTGATAAACATACTTATATATTTCTAAATACATACATATTATAGATAAATGATAACTTCATCTTATAATGCATATAAGATGGAGGCCATGGTGTTTGAAAGAAAGAATATATCGGTGTGTGATATGAAAATAAATGTTAAGAGTGTGGAGCAAGTGAATAAGTGCGTTTATTTGGGAAATATGTTTACAAGGGATAGAAAGATTGATAAAGATGTGGAAAGTAGAGTAAATTGTGGGAAATAAAGTAAATGGTGTTCTACAAGCGATTGTGACCAACCAGTGGATGTCCGATAAGGCTCGACTGGCTGTTCACAATGGAGTGCTGGTATTAAGGCTTAAGTATGGAAGTGAATGTTGGATGTGGCAAAAGAAGCATGGAAGTAGAATAAATGTTGTGGGAATGCGTTCGTTGCGAATCAAGCGTGGTGTGACTGTAAATGATAGATTGAGGAATGATGTGATAAGACTACGGTGCGGTTTAAAAGAAGATGTAGTGACAAAAATTTAAAAGAGTATGCTTATATGGTTTGGTCATGTTGAGAGGATGAATGAAGGGCAGGACAAGCCAGGTGTGACTGGACATGTCGAAAGGCGGACATGTTGAAGGGGCGCCCTAGGAGAACATATAGTAACTTTGTTAGCGATATTCTTCAGAAGGGTCAGGTGCGTAGTACTGGTAACCGGCGTGCGTGTATGATCAGATGTATGAACTTAAACGAGTCAAAACAAGTACCTATGTCAGGCTTGTAGCAGTTGACATTCTGTAGTTTCGGCCTACCCTCATGAGAAAAACGAGTGAGTTTATGTATATGTATGACTTTGTAGTTTATTGCGGTATTTCTCTGGCTTTGTAATGCTATATGTTCGGTTTTTAATTTTATATAATTCTAAGTGTACTAAACTTATTAATATGCATGTATTTAACGAAAGTCTTTGACCAGTGTCTGTTGCCAGTAATGACATATGGAACCGAAACGTGGTCGCTCATAATGGGCCTTATTAGAAGGCTGAAAGTCACCCAAAGGGCGATGGAGAGGGCTATGCTTGGAGTTTCCCTACGCGATCGAATCAGAAATGAAGAAATCCGTAGGAGAATCAAGGTAACCGACATAGCCCGAAGAATTGCTAAACTGAAGTGGCAGTGGCACATTGCTCGCAGAACAGATGGCCGATGGGGCCGAATGGTTCTGGAGTGGCGACCGCGTATCGGAAGACGTAGAGTTGGAAGGCCTCCAACAAGGTGGACCGATGACCTTGTGAAAGCCGCAGGAATCCGCTGGATGCGGGAAGCACAAAACCGGTCGAAGTGAGGGAGCTTGGGGGAGGCCTATGTCCAGCAGTGGATGTCTGTCGGCTGAAATGATGATGATGATTTAGTGAAAAGAGAGCAGTGGTGGCCCAGTGGTATCGGCCACGGCTTACGAGTTGTAGGTCGTGGGTTTGAATCCAGGCAGGCGTTTTACTTTGTATAAAACATTTCATCACCACTGCTCTCAAAACGGTAAAATATCGTGAGGAAACCGGCATGTCCTAGAAACAAAAAATCGAAAACATATGACAGATATGAACCCCTGGGGCCTCTCACCAAGAGGAGGCCTGTAACCCAGCAGTGGGAATAATATGGGCTGATTCTGATTTCGTTAGTTTGTAATACTTTATTAGATAGTCAAGAACACGAAATTGTCGAAGTTGTGGGTTGGATCATTTTTGCTTAATCAGTCCAAGTGTCGATCCCTTTTTTTAATCATGAACTAAGCACCTAGATTCTGCCTGAAGAAGACATCTGTCAAATGAGTGTAGGCACTATTAGCAGCCAAAAATTGCGGGGAAAATATTTAACGCATTAGCAGTAGGAATTACTTTTATTTTGGCAGTTCAATAAAATTTATTGCATTATTTATGTTGTTGAGTTCACCGTTTAAAGTTAAACAAGTTGTAAAGACATGATATTCTTAAATTTCTGAAACTACATCGGTCGCAACATGCCACGATGCGATGTTACTAGTGAACCTAGTGTTCCTACTGGCGAGAATAGATACTAGTGAACTTAACTAGCGTATTAGGTTCAGATTTTAATCGTCAGTTTAGTATAGAAATTGAGACAAAATAAAAACTGACTTTCAAAAACTTTTTTGCTGTATACAATTCATACTTTACTAAATCCTTATTCGCACTTATAAGTATGCTATGCAAAATCATTGAGGATGTAGCCGAGCAAATAAATCGTTAGCACACCTTTACGACGAATTTATTCAATAAGGGAAAAATAGTAAAATAAATACGTTTTAAATACATTTCCTAAGCAGAGTGTGGGTCTTTATACGTCTGAGCATCCGTACACAACTAACGATCATCAGTTTCTCAGTTCAAATCAATTCGCAGGTAGCACACAGATCATAAATGCAATTGGTTAGGTACGTTACGTCCACATTCTGCAATGCACGATCGCGATGCGAGCTGGTGTCATTCCGAAATTGAAGTTATTTTTCACTTTGTAGTGTTTTTTGGGAAGTCGGTTGTGCTTTGTTAATCAGTTTTCCTGACGGCCATGATACTTGCAAATATTCTATGACATCCAAATCTACACCTTTAAATTTCTTATCGATATACAGTCTTTGTAGTCATTGAAGGAAGATCTCATGAACAAAGAATTTGGAGTCTTTGTAACCATTTTCAAAAAGGAGGAAGTTCTCAATTCCCCTTAATATTTTTATATGTAGGTTTGCTACGCGATATCTTCGGCAATTGGGGATGGATTTCGAAAATTCCTCAGGGGTGGTCCCATGACATTTTTATTTACTTTGCTTGTGTATTTTCGGTATCCTCGGTAACACGTTTTTAATCTACGTTGTATTTCTAGATGACATTTTTCTACTTCCGGTCACTGTTACTTACAAAGCAAGTAGTGGTATACTATTCTGATAATTATTATATTTTAGGTGGAATACGGGATCGCGGTCCCGGTTCCAAAGGCCCCACGACCCTTACTTTATCGTCGACACGTAAATGATTTTTTAAAGAATTTTGATAGATGGAAGGGGTGGTGGCTAAGTAAAGGGCTTGTGGCAAGTAATAACAGCTGCATGGATCCATCGATCAAGTTAAGCTACGCTTACCGTTTATCTTTACATAACATTACGGGACCGATGGTCCCGGCTGTAATGCAATTTATTCAAACAAATGGCGCAATGGATTATAAATAATCTTCAATCCGATTCAGATTCTGACAGATAGTGCGTTTCGCAATTAGGGTGCAGGTTAAGGTACGCTTTTCACGGTTAGTTCGTGGATAGGTGACGATCTTTACATACCATTACGGGACCGATGGTCCAGGCTGTCATTTGAGAATCTTTGGCAGTCGTTACGGGTCGTCAGAAGCCAAAAAGTCTGAAAACCACTCTTACCAAGGGGTATCTTGTGACCCAATAACTGCATAATGGAGGTCAAGGCAGTCGCTCCATGTTAAATACTGGTATTCAGCTGCATCCGAATAGACTTGAAGCCGACCCAAACACAGTTGGTAAAAGGCTAGACAGCTGATGGTGATATTTAAATAGATATTATAGAATATCTCTGCCGGCTAGGGACTGGCCAACTGTAAGTCGGACTTGTATATGGAGTGTTTAGTACCTATCTATAGTTTTGCCATCTTTATACCAATACCACGTGCCGCGGTAAACACATTAATCCGTTGTCTTTCGCAGACCTTAGACAATCGTTACGGATCATCAGAAGCCCGAAAGTCTGACAACTAGTCTAAGCAAGGAGTATCGTAATACCCAGTAAATGGGTTGTAGAGGTCAGATAAGCAGTTGCTCCATGTAAAATACTGGTATGTACTCAGCTGTATCCGGTTAGACTGGAAGTAGACCCCAACATGGTTGAGATAAGACTTTTTTGCTTTTACTTTATTACTTGCAGGAAAACAACGTAGTAACGCGTCGAAAGTATTCTGACTGCAAATACGTTTAACTGGCTATTTCGGTTGTATAACAGCCCTGTAGCATGACAAACAATCGGGTTAGGGCCAAAACACACAAAGACGTTATAACTTCATATTGTGTCACATTGTTACAGACCATGTTTAGACTGTTTTTTTATTTTATTGATTAACCGTTTACAAGTAAATCGAGTCGTAGACACTAGTTATTCAAATATTTCTGTAACTACGTCGGTTGGGACACGCTACGATGCGATGTGTTTTGGCTCCATGACTTAGTATCTAATATGTAAGCTCCAGATGCTATCGTTTCGGTATAGCAACTGAAAGCAGGCAAGATGATTATGAAAGATACATCTGCGAGAATAGGTACTAGTGATCCTAACTAGTTTTTAACCGTCAGTTAAGTTTAGAAAATGAGACAAATTGTAAAAACTGACTTACTTACAATAAGTTTTATGCCTGTATTAGCTATATAACTCCTAGTTTACTAAGTCCTTATTCGCATTTGTAAGTTTGCTATGCAAAATCATTGAGGATTTAGCCAAGCAAATAAATAGATAAGTTGTTTGCACATCTTGACGACATAATTTAATAAATAGGGGAAAAATTGTAAAATAAATTCGTTTTAATACATTTCCTAAGCATGTTGGTCTATAAACGTCTGAGCATCCGTTTATAACTGCCGATCATTATTTTCTCAGTTCAAATCAATTCGCAGGTAGCACACAGATCAGATGCATTTGGTTAGGTACGTTCGTTATGTCCTGATTCTGTAGTGCATGATCGCGATGCCATTTTCTTTGTTCGACGCTTCGTTTTTTTACTTACCTAATTTGCCGGGTATTACATCAAATACTTCGTTTCTGTCGTGTATGAACGATGGATTCGGGTATATTTCCTGTAAACAAAAAAGGTTGGTTTAACATCATCATATGCATGGTATGACCGATCAAGAAAAGGAGTATTCTGTCGGTAACGCTTCGATGACGCATCGGTGGCGTCTCTACTTTTACTCTATGCGTCTCAGTGTTGCCAACTCCAAAAGTTCAAATTCTTCAGTTGCCACATTGAAATTATCGAAAAAAAAATCTCAAATGAAAAAATAAAAACGTACTGCGGTAGTTTGAATTGAACAATTAAACAAACGATGAAAATAGAGGCAAATATGGAGTAAATGAGAATTTTCGTTAGCCGACTGTAAAAATCTTTTTCCTTATGTTTAGGTGACAGGTTTTAACTAGAGTAAAAGCTAAAAAAAACTTGGATTTTTACCAATATGTCATTTGACGTTTTGTTACAGGCTTTATGCTTATTGAGGACGGAAACCAGGTGAGAGTATTTTTTATATTTCTTGTGAGCTTGTGAATTTGAATGAAAGTTTAAGGATAGGGGGAGGGAGAGAGAGATAACATAATTTACAGTTGGCATTCACATATTTTTCACGTTTTGCTGCGTTTAACTTTTGTCCTACAAATGCGTTATGTTAGTAGAGAACTTTTATGTTTCTTCAAAACTCAAAATTATCGTACTTTCCACATTCACTATTGTACATCCATCGTACCATTAACCAAATTATAGTACGCCTCTATTGTTAGCGTACGTGTTAGCAGCACCTAAGCGTCTTTATCTTAGCTGGAACTTTATAGGATATGTAGAATTACTCTTTTTCTTAATTGCTTAATTGGTAATGGCTCGTGTTTTGATACACTGAGTTATTGTTTCGTCTGTTTCGAAACTAAATAATTAGAAACAGCCAAGTAACTAATAGGTACGTAGAACGAGCTGCCCTGTATCTGTTTCAAGTGTATAAGACATTGTGGTTTTGACATAAATAAAGAGACTTTTACAATTTCAGGATGTGATTATGGCAGTTGAGAACTGTCACAATACGGAACGCTCGTGAACACGCTAACAGTGCTAATTCACGTCAAGAGCCATATACACCATGTAAGACTTGCTTACACCACAAATTTCTCCTTTTCGCTTTGATGACTACTGTAGCCAGAAACACAATGTCTAAGAAATCCAAGTTAGTTTAAGTTGAGATGCGACCTAGAACAAAACAGCACAACTGCCATTTTTGACAGCGTTCACGGTGATATCAGTCTAGGGTATGGTCGGCGTTATCACAAGATGGCGCCTGTCATGACGTCATCTATGTCAATTCTCACGGGACAGCGTTATCGCGCTCACGCTAATTCGAAATGGGTGTTATTACGCTCAAATCGATGCGAGTGTAATACGGAACGCGCCGTAAATAATTCTCTTCATGTAAGTCACAGAAGTTTGGGATAAACTAGGTTCGACTCATCGTTATTCCCAAAATTAGATCCGTAACTAACTAAATAAAATATATTTTGCAACTAGAGAATGAAAAAACCAACCAAAGTTAACCACCATAGTAGTGAATTGACTACACTGTCATCTAGCGGCAACTGCTTGAACTGCCTCGAAATTATGAAAACGAAAAATTCTTTGTTATTATTGTATTAATGAGACCATATTATCAAAGAATCATATTGCTGGGATATCATTAGTTTTTTCTTTTTACTTTTGCTTACAAAATAATTTGACGTCACGATTATTTATGTAAAACAGCCTTACGTGAAAAGACTAAGGTTACGTGATAAGGTCGCATTTTCTTAGTATAAAATTGGAATGATAAAGGTAATAAAGTGTACCTATGTAAAATATTAGTAAAATAATATCCTTCACCTTATTACTGTGTCTTTCATATGACAGACACTTTAATTTTATCTATTTGTATGTATAAAAATAAAAATTATCGTCTTTTTGAGCTTGGCCGCAATCGGGTAAAAAGGAGTTTTTTTTTAATTGAATTTTTATTCTTTTTAATGAAAATAAAAATAATTAAAAATTAATATTTGAAATCGCGTTTGTATACGTTTTTCATAGTTTTTCCTGTAGTTTATGACCCACTTAGTCGTTTGCGAAAATATCGACTTTAAGTAGGTATACGAAACCTGAAAACTCGTCCTGAGAGGGTCAACTTAGACAGTCCATTTTAACCCCTAAAAATTTGTTTTTCCGCCGATAAAAAAATAATACGTGTCTCTTAGATCACCAACCCGCCCGCCAAGCGTGGCGATTATGGCACATTCCCTCAAATTGGGGGAGGCCTATGTCCAGCAGTGGACGTCTTTCGGCTGAAATGATGAATAATGATGAAACCGGAATATATTAAATCGAGAGTACGCAATCGTTAATTGTACGCACAACCACATGTATCGAGCTATGCATTCATAAGCTGACCTCTCATTGTACGAAAAGCCTAAACAATGCGAGGTCAGCTAGAACTAGAAACGTATAGCGTGATTTGTCGCTATGTGTTTTACCTATTAAATTACTGTTGGCAGTCGCGGCGTTAGACATGCCCCAGATTGATAGGTACCTAATAGTTGTCTGAACATAGCTAGGTATTTATAGTTAATTATTAAATAATAATCATAGTGACCCTGGTCCATAAACCTGTGTAGGGCAATTGCTGTACACCTACGTCCAAAATTCAGCATGATTTTGATTTGTTTCGTTGCTATCGAGTCCCGACCAATATGTCACCGCTGCCAAAGTTTGCTAAAATACAGGTCCAAGTATTGTACTGGAAGTTCCATCACGTAAACTCAAGGCGGGTTGATGGTCCATCGTAACCAAAGACTATTCTCTATGATCGTAACGTAAACATAGCAGTAATGTAGTAATTCGCTGTGTGGTAAATTATAGATATATAATGCGTCCTTATATCTTTAATTTACCACACAGCAAATGCAAATTCACCCTAGGTGCATTCCTCCTGAATAAAACTTACGGCGAGACTGAAAAATAATTATTGCCAGTTACATTTCCTTTTTCGTATTATTCATATGCACACACATACACACTTACCTACTCATGCACCCCTACACGCACACATACTCCATTCACACATTCACTCGACTGACCACACGGCCACACCAACAAAAGGAGTGTTGTGTTGGTGTGGTTATTCTAATACATATTAGTTTTTGATGTATAGTCATTTTAATTTTAAGATTTTTGTTTTTTGTTATACATTATATTATAAGCTCTCAGCTTACTAACATGATTATTGTGGTACCCAAATCGGAAGTGGAAACTGTCTCTCCTAAATACAGATTACTCAGTGATCAAGCTAGGAGCAACGATTCACCCAAGAATTCTAATTCCAACCTATAGCTAGGTTTAGGCAACCTATAGTAGCTAGGGTTGCCAGGTCTTTAAACCGAAAAGCCGGACAGATCAGCCACTTTGGCCGGATATTTGGGTAAAAAGGCCTGATATCTTAAATTATTTAATCTTAGAACAAAATTAACAAAACACAAATGAAATAACGTTAAAATAAATAAGTAACATAAACGAATTCATATTTTTGATTGGCAGACACTTGCTTTAAAATTGAGTAGTTATAAGGCGGGGAGGACAGTGCTAGTTCGCTCGCTTGCGCTAGCGACACAAGGTGAGGCGGGTGGAGTGGAAACCAAGGTAAAAATTATCAAATTTGAAAAGCCTAACAAAAAGCCGGACAGGCCCGACACCGTCTAATTTGACCGGACACACAATCAAAAAGCCTGACTGTGTCCGGCTTTATCCGGACACCTGGCAACCCTACATGTAGCTAACTAATAATGCATACCTACTTTTTCAGTCCCTATGTAGTACAGTATCTTCATGTACCTTAATAAATACATTAAATTATTATTATAATGTCTTCCAATTGTTGATTCTGTACTAGAAGTACATACTATATTTATACCGTTTTCCTCACGATGTTTTCCATCATCGTTTTAAGAGTATAAGCGAGGAAACAAAATTGCAGAAAGTACATTTATTATAAGTGCATTCTACCTGGCTTCAATTCGAACTCACGACCTACAACTCTTATGTAGCAGTCTTTACCACTGAGCCATTGGGCCACCACTGGCCATGTTTTACATAAACGACAGTAATACACTTTCCTCGTCAGTACGTATTGATTGTCGTTTAAAAAAAAGGTGTCACAAAAGGAATGCATGAAAAGTAAGAGGTGTATGGCGAGGTGGTGGGTGGCAGTCGACCTTGCGCCCACCTGCAGACCTGGTACCTACTCATCTTGGCAGTTCATTGATACCTCGCTAGTATTGGGCCGATTACAAAATTAAGAATGTTTCTTAGGAGGAGCAAGTCACAAAACGGCGCTTCACATCTTGTTTTTTCATAAATGGTTTTTTTAGGGTTCCGTAGTCAAATGGCAAAAAACGGAACCCTTATGGATTCGTCATGTCTGTCTGTCTGTCTGTCCGTCCCTATGTCACAGCCACTTTTTCCGAAACTATAAGAGCTATGCTGTTGAAACTTGGTAAGTAGATGTATTCTGTGAACCGCATTAAGATTTACACACAAAAATAGAAAAAAAAAAACTATAAATTTTGGGGTTCCCCATACCTAGAACTGAAATTCAAAAAAAAATTTGATCAACCTCATACGTGTGGGGTATCTATGGATAGGTCTTCAAAAATGATATTGAGGTTTTTAATATCATTTTTTTTCTAAACTGAATAGTTTGCGCGACAGACACTTCCAAGGTGGTAAAATGTGTGTGTGTCCCCTGTAACTTCTAAAATAAGAGAATGATAAAACTAAAAAAAATATATGATATACATTACTATGTAAACTTCCACCGAAAATTGGTTTGAACGAGATCTAGTAAGTAGTTTATTTTTTAATAGGTCATAAATCGTAAACCGCATTTTACCTTTCATTCAATCAACTCAAATATACAAGTAAAAAAAAAACATTTAATTTCATAAACAAAAACCTTATGCAAAAACCGTGAATACCTACAGGTTTGTACGGAACCCTCACGGCCTCGGTGCGCGAGTCCGACTCGCACTTGGCCGGTTTTTTTTTATTACTATGATGAGATTGGTTGTCACTTTACTACAAACGGGAGAAGACATGTGTCCCAACAGTGGGAAAATTAAATGCTGATTATGAATATGTAACGCAACTACGAGTTATAGGTGGTAGGTTCTAACCCAGGCGCTTTTTAAGCTTTTTCATATTATAAAGGTTGCCGGAATTCGACCATAATACATTTTCATTAGCTTTCTACACTCCGTCTCCACATAAACCTTAAACTGTGCTAAATTTTTACACCACAAAGTGTTTGCTGATAGGTTTGTGTAATTTATTTCATCACCATTGCTCTCAACGGTGAAGGAAAACATCGTGAGGAAACTGGCACGTCCTAGAAACCAACTAAACAACTCGAAGACTTGTGATATCTACCAACCCGAACTGGGTCCGTGAGGTAGATTACGGCCCATTCCCTCTCGCAGAATGGAGGCCAGTTTCCCAGTAGTAGGAACATTTTAGGCTGGTTGTGATTATGTATGTAAGGCAAATATGTAGGAGTACATGTATATGACATATAATTATGTATGTAAATTAAAAATGATAAGTATCGAACTTCTCTATACAATAAAATTTATTGTTTTGAGCCTTCGATCGTTGTTATAAAACATTAGTGACTTACGTTTTCAGTAAATTATACCTATTACAATAATCTAGGCTGTAAAGCTCGACAGCCTGCCATCTGTATATAAGTTTAAAACCAATAACACAGGGCTTAGTTTTCAATTTTTAAGCGTGCTTGCTAGCAACAAGGTACAATTTCGAGTGAACGGGGTGCTGCTGCACAATCTAGCGTGCAACAGAGAAACTGATTGGGGATGTGGCTGACTATGCATGTTGCGATGTCCCGAGGTCCCGCTGGGGGCTCTGCATTCGCGAAATTATAGAAAAACTTGAATATCAGCCAACATATAGCAAGTTAAATTAAGAATGTTATCTTTTAAAATGCGTTATGCTCTCACTGTGCCGATGTAAGTGAAAATGCTCGAATAAAACTAGCCAAATCAGGTACATTCGACAATTTGTACTGCATACGAAGCAACTTAAGCCTTATTTAAACTTCCTATTACAGTCCTCGGTAGTATAGTGGTGAGTATCCCCGCCTGTCACGCGGGAGACCAGGGTTCGATCCCCTGCCGGGGAGGCAAACTTTTTTGCGAAAAAATAAGTTTACTTTTGAAAAAACATAAACAATAAAAACATGATAAAAACCTTTGAAAACCGTCGCTTGCTTGTGAAAGAGCTGCATTACAGTCTATTTCAAGCATTAAAAAGTCTCGGTAAACTTTCGTTGCGCTTAGTGCATAAAGAAGCGGAATTTTTTAAGCCGCTTGTTTAACTTCAAGTAAAATTACATTCATTCAGTGTGTTTACTTGCTTCAGGTTGTTTTTAACAAAACGTAACGTGTCTATCAGCGTATGTATGTATCTATGTTAGTAACATGTTTTTTCCTTTGTAGAACTCTAGAGATGCTTGGGCCAATTTTGATGGTTCCTACATCGCAATCGATTTGTCGTAATCTTGTGAGTGTCATTATATACATGGCTGTAGTTAAAATTCAATATAGCGACAACCAGACGCCATACTGTTAAAAGAAAAAACTGAAACTCGACGACCTAATATGTAGTGGAAAAACCTTTTTCAGAACTATATACATAAGGTTCAGAAGGCACCCAATCGTCAAAATTCATCATCATCATCAGCAGCCTATAATGTTCCCACTGCTAGGACACCGGCTTCCTCTCGACGAGAAAATTGGATTATAATAATTTTTATTTTTATCAGAAATAATTAGCTTACTTATAACATTTTTTCTCGACATAAACTTTAACAATGACAAATTTCATAGTCCTCCATCCCCATAATTTGCTTCATGTATTAATACAATACATAGACATGTTTGCAGTAGTCTTTTTGGCTGTACTGTTTGTATCTGGCTGTTTTTCTACCATTATACATTATAGAGCTGATGATATTTAGATAAATAAAAAGTAAGAACGATTTCCCGTAATTTTTCAAGTTTTTTTCTGTTCGCCAAAATAAGTGAATCTAACGAGGATATTCGATACATTTTGAGGTTTTATTACATAAGGAAAAATGCGACACAAGCCGCGAATAAAATATCTGACGTTTATGGACTTAACGCAGTGCCGTACGTTGGTAGGCCGTTTTCAGTCCGGGAATTTTGATGTCAAAGACAAACCGAGTGCAGCTCGGATTGTTCTTGTTTAGGATAAAGTTGACGCCATGTTGGAAAAACTGGAGAAGACGCATGTTAGTTACCCAATACTTGAACAGTTAAGGGTTGACCACAAAACTGTTTTGACCATTTGTAAAAGTCTGGACATACAAAAAAGCTCGATATTTGGGTGCCACATCACAGCTCACTGAAACCTAATGAATATTGTACTCATTTGCGATTCACTACTGAAACTTCATGAATATGAAAAAAAACGCAGAACCATTTTTGAAAAGATTGGTCACTGGTGATGAAAAGTGGATCACCTACGACAGGAACGTGCGGAAAAGATCATGGTCGGCGAAACAAGGTAATGCTGTGTATATGGTGAGAATGAAATAGCATAGTTCATTATGAGCTTTTATCGGCAAAACCATCGATTCGAATCTCTACTGCCCACAGCTGATATTGAAAAGCATATAGGCCGGAATTGATCGAAAGAATGGATGTGGCCTTTTATCATGATAACGCCAGACCACACACATGCCAAGTCACTCAGCAAAATATGAGAGAGCTTTGGTGGGAAGTGTCAATGTATCCACTATACAGCCCTGTCCATCTGTTTCGGTCTCTTCAAAATTTTTTAGGTAGTGTTAGGCTAGATCGAAATCAAAAGTCATTTATTCAAACTAGACAGAAGACAGACGAGAATCCCCTACATAGCTAGCCACTTCCTAGTGATTTAGCTGCAAAGTAGAAATGGCGCAAGAAACTCCCCAGCAGCACAGGTTTTAACAGATACCTAGCTGACCAACCGCTGCAAGAGCAACCGCTTGAAATTGGATTTTCTTGTTTCCATCTTCATAAAAGTTCACTTTGAACGTCGTCGAGATTTTTTTTAGTTTATAGCGTGCTGCATGTTATTTGTTACCTACCGATTTTTTATACAATAAGGGAATAACTCCTGCTTTCTGGTTTCGTAGGTACTTACCTATAGCTTTGAGAAATACTTTGTTTTTTCTATTCCGTGGTCAATACACTAATTAACAGTGAGCTTAATGAAATATTACTAAATATAGAAAAACAAGTTTTCTATAAGAGATTTTAAGTGGACTGCGGGTGACTAACATCTAACAATATGGACTACAAGAACAGGTTAACTGGCTGACAAAATATACGTAGGCAGCCTACTGAATGAAAGTCGTAAATACCTACCCATTCCCGTAGGCTATAAGTCAGTTTGCTGTGCTAACTTAGGTTTCCTCTACTTATTCATGGTCTGTGACATTCTTAAATACAAAACCTTTGAAATTGTAAGGGTTCCTTGTTTGTCATTAAACAACGCAACCCTAAAAAAAACTGGCCAACTGCGTTTCGGAGGACGTACAATGAGGGGCTTCGTAGTTGGGATAAATTTATTCCACGAAGATTCTGACAGTTTAGTTGAAATGTTCTGCCATATATACAAACTTGATACGACAGAGGGGCTTTCCTTTAAACTGCCTATACTAGGCACCATGTTCAAGCCCTGTACCAAAAATCAATTAAATAGGAGCAGTAGTTTAGTCGCAAATGATTTTTTAAGATTTTGCCCTGTTTGAACACGATGTATCTTTTCTAACAGCTGATTATGCCTATACGCATAGGTCATGCACCTTAAAATGATAAATTTGAAATGCGCTGTTGCCGCTCTGATCCAAGTCACAAGTAAAACCAAATATTTTCGCTAAAAGATGGCAATGCAAACAAGGAAGCAATGAATACACACACTTACACTTTTATTACGAGAGTGACAGTTATACAAAAAATTCCCGTGCGTAAAAGAAATAGAAATAAGTACGTCACTGTTTTGCTACTGCATCTAAGATCCTTGCGATCGGCCTAAAAAACTTGTTTATTCAGTTCGCCGGCGCGATCCTTCGGGAATGTGCGTTGCGTAACACGCTTCCGCGCAGATTTTGTTTTGTGAAACTCGCGCGCTGACAATTGTGATTTTTAGTTTAAGACTGACAGTATTTCTTTTTTATTATTGTGACAGTGTCCTGTAACGTAACGTAACTTGGGATTATTATTATTCAGTGTTAGTTTTTTTTTGTGAAACGACACGACTGTTCCACGATCATGATCTCCAGACCTCACTCCCATGGATTTCTTTTTGTGGGGGTACATTAAGGGTGAAGTGTATGCCTCTGAGGTAAATACAATTGTTGAACTAAAAAATAGGATTATTTTAGCATTTTACAAAATTAAAGTGCTTAGCGACGGACAGTGATGTAGTTAATTAGAAAAATAAATAACAATATTCTCCGTCGGTATAATTTGTGCATTAACGTGAATGGAGGACACATCGAGAATTTAAAAATTGAGTGTTTTTGTTGTGACTGTTGTGCGCGTATTTCAAAACCTAACATAAACCCAGCGCGTCAGCCGCGCGGCCGCCCTCTTTGATACGAGATAACACACGCCGTGACGCCACACAAGCGCGCGCGCGGCGTTGTCGTTCTTACCTAGGTATCTAAGGTCAGTTAAATTTATTTATAAAGGGTGGTTGCGTTTTACTCTGATTTGTAAGCTATTTAGTTTGTTTGAAAAAAAAAAAAAATCTAATTTTTGGTGCTTTTTATTTTTATACCGTATCGAATTAATACTAAACACGTATAGTATACGTAGTGTAATTTAATGCCCCTCTGTCATATCAACTCCGTATACGCAATATTTATTTTTGTGATAAAACTTCAAATATACTGTTTTGGACATTTTTCTATAATCATAACCATTAAGTACCAAACAGTGTTGGTCTTATAGTCAGTAATAAGTTCCTAATACAAAGTCAGACATTTAACATGCAAAACATTAGATACAATGTATTTAATGGAGAACCGGACAAAATGGTCCCCACGACCAATAACAACGACCCATATGTCATTAGATAGGCCTTTTAATATAGAGTAATAATTACTACGGTGATTCGTTTCAAATCACTGTGTAAAAAAAGTTATGGCGATGTTTTGTAGGACATACTGAAAGCTAGACAAAAGAAACATTTGAATAGTTAATCACTTCTAATGGTCTTAATTAGAACACTCCCAAATGTAAGCATTCCGATGATAACAAAATAATATGATACCCTCGAGCTGATCTTGCCTGCCGGTCCTGGACGACGGATAACGGAACTCCTGAATGTTTACTAGTAATCCCATGGGGTGTTTACTCCTATAAACACTAGTATTGAAGATTTGCGTTATCCAGTGTGCAGGTAAGTCATCAAGTCACCGTCATACTTTTCAAGTTCCGATAATTACCGTCCAGCACCTACTTCCAACCAAATATCGCCAAAACTTCTTCCACACAGCGAGTTGAAATGAGCCGCCATAGTAGCTATTGCTTCTTATTAAAATACCTATCTAATGGTATATGTGAGGTTGTTATTGGTGTTGGGACCAGCTTCCATACATCTTTGCCGATTTTCCTTTAATATTTCAAATAATCCAATGGTATGCTTTAAATGTTTCTATTATTAATACACATTACAATACATTCATTTTTAATATTATCGTTATATTCATTTAAAATAGATTATTAACATTATTTATAAATTCATTTACAGAATAAAATCGTTTTTCCAGAGCCAAGATTTTAACTTTATAAAAAATAATTATTAGGTAACTCTTTAAAGTTCTTTGGTATTTCGCTATAGATAAGTCCACATATATGATAACAGTTGTTTTTATACAGAGAAGTCTTTGGGGTCCTAGGCAGAAATATTCTATCTGGATCTCTTACTTTTCGAGGGCAACGGACTTAAGCCTTTTCAAATAGGTCAAAGTGTCGTCTGACAAATTTTGCACAATCTAAAATATACTGGGTAATGTCAGGAGTTCTAATTTTAGAAACAATGGTTTACAAGATTCCCATGGTGGAATGCCACAAATGGCTCGAACGCATTTTTTTTTTGTACTGTAAAAGATTTATCTATGGTAGGCAGATAATGCTGCGAATCCTTGTTTCTTACCAAATTTCATGATTGTAGGTCAACAGATAGTAGGTCCGCTGTAGGTTTTGATTTACATGCAAGTGAGTTAAATATGCGACATACACGGCAAATTTTTTTTAGGCCATAGTCCTCCCCCATTTTGCGGGGGGTTGCCATAATCGCTACGCTTGGCAGGTGGGTTGGCGAACGCAGTATGGTGGTAACATGTATAGAGAACGCTGCTGCCCATTCTCTAATATGTCCGTCGGTCGCCTCTTACGACAACCATGGAAAAAAATGGAATGGTACTATTATTTACGTGAACCACACGAAACGTTGCGATGACAGTGAAGTTGGTTTTTAGAGCTCCAAAGGACCATATACTTAAGTATTTGATATTAATTTCAACTGAATAGTTCCATACGTTTTTGAGAAGGTCCTTTATCTTGGCAGATTGGCAGACGGACGGTCCACGAAGTGATCCTATGAAACTATGGTTACGGTTTTTCCTTTAGAGGTACAGAACCCTACAAAAGATAATTAGATGTGCAATATTGTTCTAAAAGTGCGAACGGTAGGTACACAAAACAATCCAATAATGAACTTTTGCAGCAATCAACAAGGTGCGTAGGGTGCTTGATATCAATAAAACTAAATGTTTTAATTTAAAAACAATGAGTCCTTTTATTACGCATTTTGTATATTACTTCAATACCGACAAGACGGATGTGCCAAATTCTACTGTCCATCAGCTACAGAGGTTTAGGGAGACTGGACTTAACCTAAGAAAACCAAAGAAAGGCAAACCAAGAAACGGCGTTAACTAATCGACATCAGACCAGCGATCCAGCTTCAACTTTTGCAGATTCAAAGGATCATAGGCGGTTGACAGTTAAGAGACGTCTTACAGAAGTCAATTTAAAGACTACCAGCCTGGAAATTGCCCAAAACACGAACGGCATCATGAAATTGCAAGAATAAAATATATTTTTATTATTGAGTAAAACCCACCCGTGTTCCTTCAATTGCCTATGGCAGGGCCACGGCAACTCTTGCTAAAAAATCTGCGACCCTGGCAGACATCGGTCCTAGCGAACCCCTACAATGTTGTTAACATCATGGCATGAGGACGAGGGGGCAGTCAGCAACGACATCTTTAATACTCGCTTGTTTAGAAGAAAAAGTCCCATACGGGGCAGGTTGTTTATACGTACGGACTGATATATCATCAAAATGTTGCTTGCATGTTGCTAGTGCTGATAGAAAATGGTGAGATTCGTAAACGAGATTCTCAATGAACAGACCGGGGTGGCCGGCTGGTTGCCGGCCGGCAAATAGCCGGTCCGTATTTGGTCAATGTGGTCGACAATACCTACATTATTTAAGCTTGATAATGCCCCGCCTTACACAGCTCATGTGATAAACGAGTACCTTCAAAACGTGGTAATTCATCAATCAATGAAGGGGCCAGCGACATGCGTGGGAAGAGCTTGTAGACGTGCTCGATGGGGTTAGGCCAAAATCCGCCTGCAGACATACTTCATGCCCTGAACAGTGCAATAAGTGCATTTTTAAGAATGTGAGAATATTCTTCAGCCGATGATAAGGAATCTGTTTGGTCCTCAACAAGCTAAATCGTGTAGAAGCCGTATTGAGAGCACACGGAAGCACTACGGAATATAGAATGATTCAAAAATTTCGTTTCAATTTCATAAAGTCCCTTTAATAGTAAGGTAATAGTTTTCTAGCTAAATGTTTTTTCAAAATTTCTCACTTTATTTATGAACTTAAACGAGGCAAAAGGAGTATGTAAGGATTGTAGCAGGTGGCGTTCTGTAGTTTCTGCCTACCCCATGAGAAAAAGTGGTGATTTATTTACCTATGTATTTTCACTTTGATATTAATATAAATGCTACAATTTAGTATCAGTTTTAAAGATATTAAATACATCTGAATATTGCTTTTCGCTTCAAGAAGGTATCTTGCGCGGTTTAGAAATTAGTGGCTTTTGATTAGTACCTAACGATTTATAGGTAACCCGTTGGAAACAACTGCCTAAAAATGTGGTTCGCGACCGTTACACATATTATTTGCAGAATCAAGTTAATTGAATTTCTTTCCATGTTTTGTGAAAAAGTAATTCAATGGGAATAAATATATTCAGAGATTACGGTAGTTTTAGTATTTAGACTTATCTATGCTATACTATACCTAAATACAATCGAGATAATACAGTTCACAACAAAGTCTAAGGACCAAGCCAACTTTATCAACAACGCCAGGTTCTGAGCGGCAATTTTTTTTCGATTCTTGTGTGTAATGTTAGAGAATTAAAAGTAGGTATTTTTGATGATATCGGTATGAAATAAAATTTGATAATGATATTTTCATGAAATAGTCATAGAATTGAGAGCTATACACAATTGAATTAGCTTTCATTTACAATTCTGAAAATACAAATGTATTACGGTTAAATATACTAAGCTAACGAATGGATTATGTCATTTTCAATCAGAGCCAGTGTCTCTAGAGTACTTACTAATTCCATGAATGTCCTACATTCACACTGTCTACCAACTGTCAGTTGTAACTGTCATTGTCCATAAGATATTGATCTCTTGTTTGTCAACATTCCTGAATTCGTCTCTATGATTGTTGATAATTTTGCTTACCTTTTGGATCCGCGATAAAGACTTGTTAATTTTTCTATTATTACAATACTCGTTGAATCGGAAGTGGTGAGTGGTTTTATTCATAAGTCAGTAGTATTTCAGTCAGTAGGCTGTCTTATGGGCGGAGTCCTTTATAACTTTTCACTTCTCCATATGGCATCTAAACTTCACAGTGCAAACGAATAATAATCCCGGATTATCTCTATTTTAGGTCGACATGTCTTCAAACGACCCCATAGCGTATGCGCCAACGCTTTTACCTGCAGATCAGCAAAGGTACCGACATTAACTAGACCACACCTTGCATTTTCCCTTTGTACCTATTTACCCGTCATAACGAAAAAGTTAACTTTATTTTTTCTTAAACTTAGATAAGTATATACCTACATATTCGGAATCAGAAAAAAGGGTGTGTCTGCCTGTTTATTAAATATATTTTTATGAGTATTATCTTCAAAGATATTCATTATATTGTTAAACTAATAAATTACAGCCGCACGGGTCGATTGCTTGTCGCTGTCAGTTCGTGTATGGGTGACCATCCATAGTATATCGAGACTCCGACTCCGTGCCTCAGAAAGTATGTTAAGCCTTTGGTATCGGCTGTTATTCGTACATCATTGACAGGCGTTATGGGTTGTTACAAGCCCGAAAGTCTGATAATCAGTCTTATAATATTGCACAGTTGTAGAGGTCAGATAGCCAGTAGCTCCATGTAAAATACTGGTATTACCTCATCTGCTTACTTTGAAAGCAGACCCCAACATAGTTGAGAAAATGCGGGGTTGATTATTTTGTAAAAAAAAGGCTTCATCATTCTAAATCTTGGTTTAAAATGCTAAATACTCCCTTACTATTGAATTAATAACTCAAGACTAGGGGGTAACCGGGAAGACATCATAACAACAATGTTATTTGATAAATCACACCTTCAGAATTATGGAGACCTCTGTTTTAAAATGAGTTTCATCGTTTTATGAGTCAAAGTTGAAATCATGCTATTTCGAATTAGGTCTGTATAATTCTGAAGGTGCAAAGTCAATAATATTATGCAACTATTTGAGATTTCTTTACACACACACTTTTGTTGCAGGCTTAAAGAATTTTTGAGACGGCGATTAATAGAATGTGGTTGGAGAGAACAAGTCCAAATGCTTTGCAGAGAGGTTGTCAGAGACAGTAACAGGAAAAATATACCATTTGATGTTGATATGTTAGCTGAAAAGATTAGGCTTCGCGCCCGGGAACTTATACCAGAAACGTTGAAGAAAGAGCTGCATGAAGCAATCAATATGCAACTAAGTTCTCAAATAGATGAAATAGTTGATCGTTAAATTGTTGTTATTTTTTTTATATTATGTTATTACTTAATAAGTTGCTCTTTTCAGTATTAGTATTAAGTAAATATAAAGCTCTTAATATATAGTTTGCATAAATTATATGGTTCTATAATTTATTTTATCAAATTTTGTTAGTCATATGGTTGATTTTTAACTAATCATGTTGAAAATGTTGCTACTTCTAAATACTTTGCTATTTTTTTTTGTGTTTATAGAGAAATAAAAGACTTTGATTTCCAACAGTATATTTTATTTTAACCCAAGACTGAGAAAGAGGTGTGTTATAAGTTTAAAGTGGAGCTCGTAGATCCCAAAAGGCTGAACCGATTTTGTTTTGTTTTTTGTCTGAAAGGTGACGTAATAGAGTGTTTTTAGCTATAATTCAAGACAATCCGTTCAGCCGTTTGAAAGTTATCAGCTCTTTTTTGGTTGATGAAGGGATTTGAGCATTTTCTATAGGTCTGATCTACTCATAATTTTATTTATTACTTCAATAATATTTGAAGAACAAAGTAACCTTGAACTGGTGCTGCAGCGTCACCTGAAATTTGCAAGATACTCAAATACCTCACCAACAAACAGCAGAAGCATCGTGTTTGGGCTCATTGGAAAGACCTTTCCAATGAGCCGGCTAGGTATGGAGAGACGGTGATTAGGGTGTGACGATGGGGTACCAAAGAAGAATGAGGATAAATGAGTAACTAGTTCACTATGGGATAAGTACATATGTAAAGCTATGTGCCTCCCTTAAGTTTGCGCCTTAAGCGAGGCTTATGTCATCGTTTATTACTATATTAAGCTTAAAGAGCAGAAAATTAAATTTAATAAAAAAAACCAGTCAAAGCGAATCGGACTCGCGCACCGGGGGGTTCCGTACTATTATATATAAATATTTTATAGTTATTTATAGTATTGCAATTTTGGGTCAGCGCCATCTCTGGACCGATAGTGGAACTTGATGATTACTGAAAATGTGTGCTATTTAGAGATGTCGTTTTACGTTTCCTATAGTCTTTATAAAAACTTCTATCACATAGGGTAGTTTTATTTTAAGAAGTTGTAGGTAATAATTGGATCAAAGCATCGTCGCGTCGGGTAACGGTTAATGTCCCTCGACGCTCTATGTAAACCATTGTTTTCTACGTCAAAAATTCCACGCTTGTTTTTCCCCTGAGAAACGCGATAGGATGACTTATTGCAATTAAACTAATTGTATTGTTTGGTATTTGATTTCCAATTTAAAACAACGACAGACGGAAAAGATATCTATTGAGTGGTTGGTTTCAAAACCACGGATATTTTTTGAAGTGAAACTTCTAATGCGACTTCCAACAAGATTGCGTAAAACGTTTAACGCTACCATGGAGGGGGTATGAAAGCACAATACCTATTGTCAAAGTGTTCGTGCACACGCCAATGATTTGACGGATAGAGTTTTTGAAAAATCGAACATTTTAATGTTATCAGGAACGTTTACCCCTTCCTATTTTATATTTCATCAGCCTCATAGCATCACTGCATTTACTGCCATGCTACAAAACGCTTTCAAAGATTCTGCTTATTTCTTTAAGAGGGTAGCGAAAGCGTAAGTTTTTATTAATTACTGTAATAATCATTTTTATACAAACTTTCCAGTATTAATTCTCTAAATTATGGTGAAAATCGCATCAATATTGGTTGCTGAGATTAGAAGAACAACGCAGTCACATAGACCGACTCTAAAAAAGACTAATTCATAATTATCTATGCGTAAAGCTGATAGTACCTACGCTTCGTTTATGAACGTGCCCACACCTTGTTGAGCGGTAACCCTACCAAATCATAGTCGACTAGGTACCGGGAACCACTCTTAGTTTCTACGCACCACGTCATTTCGCAGTATTACAAATCTTAACGGGTTCTTTAGAGTAGCGTGCTTTCAATACGAGTTTTTTCTATTGGTGACGTCATCATTATTGTATTCTTCTGTATAACATTTAGGTAATACCTGCATGTATTGTGTTCGCGATAGGTTTTGGATATTGCGGCCTTGTGAGTTGTGACGTCACAAGAGATAGTCAATCAAATGGTGATACCCGATAGTTGAAGGTTTAATCCGTTTTCGTTTGACCGACACTAGCTCGGACGTTAAGGTAAAATGGGTTATACAGATTAAATTTGTGATGACATTATGGGTATTTTGCCCTGACTAAAATTCGTGCAGTAAGATTGTTAGTAACTTGATTTTAAGAGTGTTTAAACAGTAAGAGTGCTGGTCGACCTTTTTATCTTCAGACTTTAGTAGTAGAGGATCTTCTGTATCCTTGTGTCTTCGTCGTTAGTGTTTCAAGATTAAAGACCAAATCACCCAGACGCACATATGATAGGCATTAACCCATCGTATTTAGAAATCATTCGCCGTTTCTTGTCATCAGTTTTCTTTTTATTAGACCTTGCTTTGAACATAAGGTTTTACAGAATGTAATTAAAGAAATATAGTTAAGTACGTTACATAATCATCACATTCGTAAGCCTAGCTTAAGGCAGGTAAACCACAGTTCACCACTTTTGTTAAAGTCCCATTTCCGTGTAAAGGGGAGTGACCCAAATGTCGTCAACCTGGCAGAAATCCAGACTCCGGGCTGCTATTGAGAAATTCTAGATGAAAAAACCCAATAACATTTTGCCCGACCCGAGAATCGAACCGAGGACGAATTGCTCAGCAGTAGCTCTTGTGACCAGTACACCAGCGAGGTGGAAAATAATATAGACAATAATGCAATAAGGAATAGTGACATAACCGTCTAGTTTGCAATATCTAAGGCATTTACACCCACGCGGGTAAGGCGAACTGTCTTTACTTATGTACCTACTTACTATCTATACCAGCTGTGCCCATAGCTCCATTTGCATGACCATGACGGGTCAAAGGAGATCAGCCATATTGGGCCCGAAATACATAGTGCAGCCAAAAGAATGTGCTGCCTTATTTGGGGAAGGCCTCCATAATATTTTATCACCAAATCAGAGTATTCTTTCACCTTGAACAAGTATTATCTACTATGATGACAAACCTCTGCGAGTGTTTCTATACCATTTTTTTGCTTAGAAACTAAATATCAAGGTCACCTTTCATTTATTTCCACCAATCGGTAGTTACCTACCTTCTATGTAAAATGTGTAATTAAAGCTAGATTTGTCAACTTTAAAAGACAGCTGAAGGATTGGCCGTTGAGATTCGGCGTGATGGTAAAAAATTATAAGTAAGACTTTCCCGACCAGGTAACACATGTTTTTCTGTGGTCTGCCCCTTCGGGGGCTACTTTGGGGTTCAGGCACAACTTAGTATGAAAAGTGACTGGTCTCCTTTGATTTTGTTCTATCGTGTTTGGGTGCTTGAATGGCCCAGTGATTAAAGCACGATTGAAGAATCCTCTCAAGCACGAGGTTGTTGGTTCAAATCCAGGTTAGTACTAATATGACGTTTTTTAAGATAAACTATGTCTGGTTTTATCTTAACTGTAACGTGGTGTTGTGGAGTTTCACTAGCTAATTTAAATTGACCCGTATACAGGGTGTGAGAGAAATCGGCACACAAATTATTATGATGAATTCAAAACATGGGTCAAGTTCTGAATTCCAGAGTTGAAGTATTACATCGGCCATTTAAAATAAAAACATTTTCATTCATTTTGGCCGCTTACATAATTAATGACCATATAGGTAGTATTTGTGGTATATAAAAGACAGATGGTTGCAACGATCTGCATATTTTTTTTTGATTTAGTCATATCTGGACTTTACACCGCATGCATTCTCGACCAGTGAACTATAAATAAATGAAAAAGTCAAAAGATTATTAAAGTTAACACATACCTTCGAACGCTTCCACTCGAAATGAAAAGGGGGAGTCTGGTAGTAAAACACTGACGACTGATTAGCGGGGAAATCAGGGTCTTCCCAGAGCTCCGCCTTTTCTAGGCACGTCTGCTTGATGCGCTCGTAATCCGTCATCCTGGAGAGAAAAAAAATTTCATTAGGTGACGTCATCCAGCAGAACTTCATACCACATAAAACCGAAAGGGAATGGGCTGTGATTTACCACGAAGGCCCAGTGAGGGTGGGCAGAAATCTTATGTGTCTGTCGACGACACATATTTTTGATTTTTAGGGTTCCGTTGCCAAATGGCAAAAAACGGAACCCTTATAGATTCGTCATGTCTGTCTCTCTGTCTGTCCGAGTATGTCACAGCCATTTTTTTCCGAAACTATAAGAGCTATGCTGTTGAAACTTGGTAAGTAGATGTATTCTGTGAACCGCATTAAGATTTTCACACAAAAATAGAAAAAAGAAACCGGCCAAGTGCGAGTCGGACTCGCGCACCGAGGGTTCCGTACAAACCTGTAGGTATATAAGTAAAAGTTCACCCATCACGACAATCGAGTCGTAGTTCTGTTCTGTTTCTTGGCTTGGTTTTATTTCTGTCTGTGTTTTGTTCTGTTTATTATATGATGTAACTAAAAATTTACGGTTTTCGCAATTTTTCCTTTATCTGTGCTATAAGACGGTGCTTCGTACCAAATTTCAAAATTCTAGATCGACTGGAAGTACCCTTTAGGTTTTGATTCCCTCGCGAGTTTCGAAAATTTGTGGAAATTTGAAGTAAACGGCTATATCTTTTGATTGCGTTAGCTTAGAAGCTTGATTTTTTCACAGCTCCAAGGGACAGTAGATTTGAGTATTTAATATAAATTTCAGCTTGATACCTCCACGCGTTCCTGAGAAAAAGGGTCTTGACAGACGGACGGACGGACGGACGGACGGACAACAAAGTGATCCTATAAGGGTTCCGCTTTTTCCTTTTGAGGCGCGGAACCCTAAAAAAACAATCATATTTGGGGTTTCCCATACATAGAACTGAAACTCAAAATTTCTTTTTTCATCAAACCCATACGTGTGGGGTGGTATCTATGGATAGGTCTTCAAAAATGATATTGAGGTTTCTAATATCATTTTTTTTTCTAAACTGAATAGTTTGCGCGAGAGACACTTTCAAAGTGGTAAAATGTGTGTGTCCCGCCCCCCGCCCAAAATAAGGGAATGATAAAACTAAAAAAATATACGATGTACATTACCATGTAAACTTCCACCGAAAATTGGTTTGAACGAGATCTAGTAAGCAAATATTATGTCTTTACCTATGAAATTGCCGTTCTGCAGTACTGGTCATTTCAAATCAAAATAATTTTTGTTTGTCTAAGAATTCTAATTTCAAATTAATTTTATTTCAAAAATATGGAATTCTTTTTCCAAAAGTAGTCATTTGTTTATTGATTAGTGTTACATTTTCATTGCATTTCCATCTTTTTCGTCATCATGGATATGTTAAAAATTCGAGTAAATAGGGAATATGAGTACCGTCGTGGCAGCAACGCGGCACAAGCGGCACGCAACATCAACGACGTTTACGGAGCTAACACTACAAACCAACGCACCACCTGTTATTGGTTTGCTCGCTTCCGTTCTGGAAATTTCGACCTGAAAAATGAACCTCGCGGTCGTCCGAAGACTTTGGTCGACAATGACGAATTAAAGGCGATTGTGGAAGCTGATGATACACAATCTACGGCTGAATTAGCAGCAGCTTTCGACGTTAGCGTCAAAACAATATTGGTCCATTTGCGTCAAATTGGCAAGGTAAAAAAGCTTGACAAATGGGTGCCCCACGAACTCAATAATCGCCGGCGCGAAGTACGCGTCGAGACGTGCCTTGCACTGCTCAACAGACACACAAATGAAGGAATTTTGAACCGCATTGTTACCTGCGATGAAAAATGGATTCTGTTTGATAACCGCAAGCGCTCAGCAAGTTGGTTGGATCCTGGTTCAGCACCTAAACAATGCCCTAAACGAAAACTTACCCCTAGAAAAGTGATCACTGTTTGGTGGTCTAGCGCCGGTGTGATTCATCACAGCTTCTTACCAAACGGGGTGATCATTACTGCAGATGTGTACTGTGAAGAACTGAACTCAATGATGGAGAAGCTGGCACATCTCCAACCAGCATCGGTCAATCGCTCGTCTCCGCTGCTCCTGCAAGACAACGCGCGACCTCATACTGCACAGCAGACGATCTCCAAGTTGCAAGAACTGGGGTTGGAAGCTCTCCGTCATTCGCCCTACTCACCAGACCTTGCGCCTACAGACTACTACTTTTTCCAGAATTTGGATAACTTCTTGGCGGGAAAAAAATTCAATACCCGAGAGGCAGTACAAAATGCCTTTGAAGAATTTGTTGCCTCCCGTCCAGCTGATTTTTTTAAGAAGGGCATCAATAAACTGCCACTGCGTTGGCAAAGATGCATTGATTGCATGGGTGATTATTTCGATTAATACAAATAAAAAATACATGAAAAAAATTCGTTTAATTTTTTTCATACAAAACGGCATTTTCATAGGAGAGAATACCTATTATAAAAATAAAAAAATTTCATAAACATAAACCTTGAATACCTGCAGGTTTTTGTACGGAACCCTCGGTGCGCGAGTCCGACTCGCACTTGGCCAGTTTTTTTGGTTCTAGGACTTGCCGGTTTCCTAGCGATGTTTTTCTTCACGGTTTTGAGAGCAGCGATGATGAGATTATTCATACAAAGTAAAGCGCCTGTCGGGATTCTAATCAAGACGTTAGTCCGAGCCGTGACTTGGTTACTGGGCTTTGGTGGTCAAATAGACTCCTTGTAGAATATTATACTTAGCAAGGACCAAAGCAAATTCAGTAAGTATAATATCCTTCGGTCTTACGGTATTGAGTGGAATGCGATTTGCCAAGATATTTTTGCTTTTGGAACGAAATTCCTTATCGCGCGTTGTGAAAGGGGGCTAGACGGAAAAAAATCTTACGAAAAGTTGTCACGACATGCTTTAACCGACTTCAAAAAAAAGACGAGGTTTCTCAATTCGACCGTATATATTTTGTATGTTGTTGTTTTTTTGTTGTGAGTAGAGAGGGAGTCTACTCACAACAAAAAAAACAACAAACAAGAGGGAGAGGGAGAGAGGGAGAGAGGGGGAAAGGGGGAGAGAGGGGGAGAGAGAGAGAAGGAGAGAGAGAGGGAGAGAGAGAGGAAGAGAGGTTGAGAGAGAGGGAGAGAGAGAGGGAGAGAGAAGGAGAGAGAGAGAGAGAGAATATTTTTGTTGAGTGTATACAGGTTTTTTGTACATAATAAGTAATTAAAAACATGTGTGCAATTCACACGTGGTAGAAGTGAAACCTTCAAAAATTTTGGCTTCAAGATAATGAGACGAATGTAAAAAAGTCAAATGTCTATTTGTCTAAAAAGCCTGCTCGAAAAACGTCAAACAGAAAAGTAAACTTTCTCAAAGAGCACCCTTACTTGGATTGCCATTACCCCAAGTTTTAGAGCGAGACACAAAACATAATGACGTTTTTATGTGTCCGTCTCTTTTTACTGTCGCTTTTTCGGTTCATAGACTTTCAAATCACAATGGGGCTAAAGAAGTTTTCACTTCAAAAATTATAACTATTATAATCCTGGAAAGGAACTTCGTTCCATCCGGGTGTCCCTTGACACCTCTAAAGTTTTTGTTGTATGCAACACAACCCTAAGTTGACCTTTAAGTAAACTAGAAACCTAAACTTAATTATTGTTCCACCGATGAAGAAATTATAACAACTTACTGTGGGGTGAGCACGGCCTACAGTGATATCGCTTGAGTCACAAAATTTATCACAGTCTCAAATGCTAGCACGGCAAGGTGAGATAATATCTTGACATGTAACATAACTTCTTGCCGTTTTTTTGGGACTCTGTATATCATTTGCTACTATGGGCGTACACATTATTTTTTTTGATGGGAAATCATCATATGACTTCTCCCGCTCTGGGCGGAGCGGGAGGGCGTGTCACACTTTTACTGACTAAAACCCACCCGTTTTCCTTCAGTTGCCCATGTGCCAGGGTTACGGTATCTCTTTCGAACAATCTCGCGACCCTGGCAGGCATCGGTCCTAGCAGACCCCTTCAGTTCTGCTGACATCTCTTTGTGGCGCGCGTGGAACACTACGCGCCGTCGACCCGAGCCTGGTCTTTACCGGGCGGCGAGCTACCCATTGCTCGCCGCCCGCAAGCTCGCGCCTACGGTGGCCGGGAGTCTGCTATCGACTCCCGACGCCCGGGACGTCTCCTCCTGCGGCGGCTAGGGACGTGAGGGCGCAGAGACTGCCACTCCCTCACGCGCCCCGCTTGCTCCTTCGCGAGCATTACTTCTTCGCAGAAGGAGGTGACGGCTTCCCATGCCCTCTCGCTCCGTACCATGGCTCGCACCAGGGCCGGACGCGAGAAGTCGCTGCCGCCGATCGCCTCCACAACGACACGGCGGTGCACTGCCCAGGCAGGGCACACCTCCACCGTATGCTCCATCGCGTCCTCCAGACGATCTTCGCAATGGAAACACACGGGCGTTTCCTCCCGTTTTATCCTGAACAGGAACCCACCGAAGCACCCGTGCCCGGTGAGCACCTGCGTCAGTCGAAAGGTGAGGACGCCGCGCGCCGTGGGCGTACCCATTATGTCACAAATGTCACATTTTGACACACGATTGTGAAAAATTTATCACGTTCGTTCCGAGTTCATGATTAGATTTAAAATTGATCTAAGTAATATTTTCCTGCTAATTACTGCACCTAATGACTATAAATTATAATAGTTATGTATGGTTCCGTACCTAAAAGGTGCCCACGGAACTCTATAACAAAGGCTTCGCTGACGGTCCGTCCGTCTGCCAGCAGGCTATATCTCATGGACCATAATAGGTAGACAGCTGTAATTTTCGAAGAGTATGTGTTTCTATTGACGTTATAACAAGAAATAAAAATGATAAAATAGGCAGTCAACGGGACTGCCGACATAAGCGAAAACTGACATTGGATAAGACGACAGGTCACATTAGCATGTCTGTGACGCGGTCGCATTAGCATGTCGGTGACGCCCACCAATGGCAACGCGGCGATGTGCGGCGGCCCGATGGCACTGCCCTTATGCCTTATGTTTTGCTACAACCAAAAATCGTTCGAAGCGGTAAAGTAGTTTTCATTTCAATATAATCAAAGTAAAAAAATTACAAGACTTACAAAAGACGTGTATTTTCTTTCAAAGATTATGGTGTCAAATATTGTACGGTGGTACGGAACCCTTCGTGTGCGAGTCTGACTCACACTTGGCCGGTTATTTGCCTTCTATTATTCATCTAAAAAATACAACATTTGCATGGAAATTAACAAACCGAATAAACAAAAAGAAAGCCGAAAGTGTGTCAAAAGTGAATTAGCTCCCAACAAAATTAAAAAGTTGTTTGGCTGTATGAAATGCACTCATACTATGAACGTGCTTGCCCCGCTGTGTGGGTCAGACTTTTCCAGATTTCTTAACTTTAAGACACGTAATTCTGGATTACTTACTCAAACGGTAATGTAGAAAGGCAGTGCGGAGTCTTCTCACCACATAGGACTATGGTGTATATTTTTTTATGGAGGTCTTTAAAAAGAGGTTTAATTCTCGTATATCTCGGGTGACTGCCTCGTTAGTGTAGTGGTCGCAAACGCTACTGTTGAGCATGACGTGCTGTGTTCGATTCCTCGGTCGAGCAAAGTGATATTAGGTTTTTGTTTCGTGAATTTCACAGTAGCAGCCCGGAGTCTTGAATTGTACCCGGTTGTTGGCAATAGGTCCTGTTACATGGGACATAAACATAACTGGCGAAATGTGGGTTTACTAAAGATACACCTCAGCTCAATCCTTCGGGGGATACAGGAAGTGATGTTATGTTACAACTAGCTTCTCCCCGCGACTTCGTCCGCGTTTTTCTTGTTCCCCCGATCCTTCCCGTCGCGTCGAATCACCTACCCATGCGATTTTCCCCGTTTTTGCAACATTTTTCATTACTGCTCCGCTCCTCTTGGTTGTAGCGTGATGTTATATAACCTATAGCCTTCCTCGATAAATAGGCTACCCAACACAAAAAGAATTTTTCAATTCGGACCAGTAGTTCCTGAGATTAGCGCGTTCAATCAAACAAACAAACAGACAAACTCTTTAGCTTTATAATATTAGTATAGATTTGCGTATTAGCGTATGTAACGTTAATTGAACACGGTGATTCCAATACCGGTACCATCATGCCTTTTGCTTGTACAGTTTATCGTAGGATCTGTTCCAGCAACTCGTCTTACAACTAACGGCAAAACCATCATGGGTTTCCCGAAATCTGTACCGACGGTTGTCGTCACCAACCATAACAAATGTTACCACCACGTGGTTACCTTAACCGTGAGCGTAACCGCAGGTTTCTCTCATTCCATTGGAAATCGCAGCTTATTGTTTGTGTCTACAATGGAAAATGAATTTTAAATAACTTCAGAATTCAATGGGATTCCATTTTTTATAATGCACTTTCGCAATGTGAATATGTAAGGTAGAAGGGGCGTGTTTTTAGTGTGAGTAAACAAACAAACACGGTGTACAGTGAGGTATGAACTAATTAACACGTGTTTTACAGGGACCACCTGTGGGTCCAGCATTGCCTCTGTGATAGGTTTGAGTCATGTATTATTTTTATCACGGTTTTTGCTCCCAAACTGTGACAAAAATGTGTGACTCAAGCCTATCAACTGTGATAGGCTTGAGACACACATTTTTGTCACAGTCGCCCTGGCGTTTGTCATCTTCGTTGTGTCAATGTTAATGGTGGGCGTTGTGAATTGAAGTTTCCTTAGGGTACCGATGCATTTCATAGGAGATGAAACATTGCACATTGTCGTGCTAGACTTAAAGAGTTCTAGCTTTTGTCAGGAGCTCCGCCCTCGTGGATGTCTAAAATAATCTCACGGGATGGCATTACCGAGATAAAAAGTATCCCTAGATAATTATCTCATCATAATCATCATTTCAGCCGAAAGACGTCCACTGCTGGACATAGGCCTCCCCCGATTTGGCGGGTTTGCCATAATCGCCACGCTTGGCAGGCGGGTTGGCGATCGCAGTATGGTGGTAAAATGCATAGAGAACGCTGCTGCCCATTCTCTAGTAAGTCCCTTAGTCGCCTCTTACGACACCCACGGGGTGATGATAATTATCTATGTGTCGAAATTTCATTCGAACCCGTTCAGCAGTGTTTGGTTGATTGAGTGACAAACATGTAAACATAATTATTATCATCATCATCATTTCAGCCATAAGACGTCTCCTGTTCAACATATTATGTCTCCCGCAAATGGAGTTTTTTTTTTCCATAATCCCCATGCTCGGCAAGCGGGTTGGCGATCGTAGTATGGTCGTAAATTACATAGAGAACGCTGCTAACCATTCTCTGGTAAGTCATTTAGTTCCTTATACATAAAAGTCTCACTTTTATAATAATGGTTTACGCTAAATTAAACACCTGGCTTAATCTAATAACGCAAATCTGTGCTTCAACAATTCGAGTTCATATAGAATTTGGTATAAAATGTCTGCGATTCACACAAAAAACCTAGACACAATAAGGCCGGGGTCAAAAGTCAGAGAGTTAAACCCATAAATTAAAAAAAATATATGCATCAGCTGTCTTATCATAAAAGAAAGTTCATGGCGACGATATTACTGACACGATCTAAAAATATAGAAATAAAAAACTTTGCATTAATGTTCTGATTTCGTGAAGGCGCGCTTTTTCAAATCACTGTCCTTTAAAAAATACAAGGACCATGTCATTATGGGTATTCATATAGTACATTCAATCATGTAACAACCTTCAATCTCGATAGATTGAAGGTTATTTCACATGATATAGTATACGTAACCGGTTTTTTAAGCATTTAAATGTGCATTTTGTTTTCGGAGAGTGAAGACGCGACGAAATCACGAACTGTCGTGTAAATCATATTTAAATGTAACGGTTTTAAACAACATAATTAATGCAGCTATTAGGGTTCCGTACGTCCCAAAGAAATAAAGAAACCCTTATAGAGGATCACTCGTGTGTCTGTCACAGTGAAAAGTACAACCTGTAAGGTTAGTAAAGTAAAGCCTTTTAGAGTTAGGAGCTTAAATGTACATTGGATCTGATTAGTTTTGGCAACCTACTTTACATGAAATGATTTTGGTGTGGAATATACTTATTCATCGTACAGAACCCTCTCCACGCGAGTTCACCTTACACTTTGTCCGGTTTTTTTCGTTCATCTGAGAAAGTTTTCGCCACACATTGTATGTTGCTTTAAGAAAGAAAAGAAAAAATAATTTTGGTTGGATATTCCATGCGTATTGAGTAATACCTACTCAATACTTTGAGCAGCATCATCCAGGTTTCCTATTTAGTGCTATGTAATAATAGCTTAGGTACTGATTGACCAATCAGAAGCCAATAACAGAGAAATGGCTACAACATTGTCAATTTCCCTTTAACTTGATTGTCGGTCAGTGGGAGGTCCATACTAATTATCATCCGATAGTTGTGATGTTTACCGTAGGGCCACGAAACAGAATGCTCCTGGCGTTTTCAAGTCAGCGTCCAGCGGCAGAGGTTAAAATGCTTTAGAACTAAACATAATTTCTGAGTCCAGTTGATATTATTTTGTTTACGTGTAATTAACATATATCCAAAAGTTTTTGTCGCCTGCAGTCAAAAAAGTACTAAAACAGTATTAACGTTCTAGTAGTTAGTAGTTACCTTTACACCTTGTAAAGAATTATAGAATCAGTGTGATTGTCATTTGTTTCAGTGGCAAACCCTGACCGCTTTTGCTCTCGGGTTACTCAATGTTCCGAATATGAACGAAAAAAATATGAAATACACGTAAATACAGGAAGCACATTTCTCTTGTTCGTAACATAAGCATTGCGGATCGTACCCCATATAATGGATCAAGTATCAACACCGGCGGTACCGTTGAAGAGTTTAATTGACCGAAAAGTTTTCATGCTCATCTGTGTGGTAGACATTTCGACCTGAATAGCACGGTAGCGGAGCGACTGAGGACTTAAGTCTCGTACGTGTGTTTTAAGAGGCCGTTTGCGAAATTTTCTCGATTTCACTGATTTACTTGATTTTACAAGCATATTTTTGTAGATAAAATACTACATTTCCATGTGCTTTAATACACAACATGAAAGCTCGTTTCAATTATTATCTGATGAGGTCTCTTTTTGTCGAGAATTAAAATGCGAAATTCAGGTTGTTTTGAAAGATTGTTCGTCGCCACTTTTTTCGGGAAATGGATTGATCTTAAACTGAAGTTTATTTCTGTTGTTTTAATTTTATGAACGACAGTTCATAGTAGCCGAAATTAAAACAATTCATTGCCCATTTTCTCAAAAATTCTGAATATCTAATTTAAATATCGTTTACTAGTTATGTCTCTTAATATGACGGTGGTAAAAGTAATTCATAAATTGTAATTTTTTGTATACCGTGTCAACGTTGTGATTTTCAGTCGCCAGTCTTTTAATCAAAATAAAAAAGTACCTAGCTCACTCACATCAACACTGAAACGATCTTTGATTAGAAATACAATAATAAATACTTACATACAACTCACGCCTTTTTCCCATGGGAGTAGGCAGAAACTACGGAACGCCACCTGCTACAATCCTTTTAATTATAATAATCATCATCATCATCATCATCATTTCAGCCATAAGACGTCCACTGCTGGACTTAGACCTTCCCCAATTTGGGGGGCTTTGCCATAATCGCCACGCTTGGCAGGCGGGTTGGGGTTGTGTGGTGCCGGACGTAAAGAATAACACCACCCCGTTTCTTCCCGTGGGTGTCGTAAAAGGCGACTAAGGGACTTACTAGAGAATGGGCAGCAGCGTTCTCTATGCATTTTACCACCATACTGCGATCGCCAATTATAATAATGTAACTGTAAAATTACGTAAATCAGCGACATCGAAAAAAAGTCCTAGTTTGTTACTCTAGGTAATAGTGACTAGTTTGGCCCCTTTTCTTCTGAAACAATTTTGATCATACTGGATAGTACTATAATATTTAGGAGCCAATATAATTACAAGCATTTCGCTTTGCCGCGAACATTGGCAATGTATCAGCAAATCCGTTGGTTTTGCAGGTGTCTACAAGCGGCAACATGAGCTTTTCCACAGGTGGGCTGCTGTCCTGTTTGGTAGATTACATTAAACTAATGAGGTCGCATATCCTCACTTTATGCATTTATGAATGTTGTATGATAATTTGTGGCGTGTCTAAAATGTTTCGACCGTGGCTAATACGTTATGTGTATCATTAACCATTTGCATGTCCCACATATAATAATTTACTGTACTATAAATCATTTGCTTCAGTCGACCTTAATATAAAAAGCGTGCAAGGACAATCTAAATTGACTTTCAATGAGCACTACATTGATATTTTATTATAATGTACCTACTAGCTTTGCCAGCTGCTTCGTCCGCGTGGAGGTCAAAAATTTATCTCACTGAAACGTACTCCCACAGTTAAAGTATCTAGGCTATAAACTATCGGTGGGCCAAATTTCAAACAAATTCGTTCAGTCGTTTTTGAGTGATTGAGTAACAAACATCTAAACATCTAAGCATGCAAACATACAAACTGTCACATTTGCAATATTAGTAGGATTTGAAGGTTATTGATATATTTATCTGTGTGCAAATTTCAACGTTAAATACCTCTTAGTCACTGGAAATTTGCTACGGATTTTTTTTAGATTTAAATTCATGCTTTGTCATTATTATTATACCTACTTCATACTTAAAGTTAACTTAATAGTGTTTCATTATTGTGAGTGATTACTTCACTATGATAGAGCAGAAAATCATTTCCTAGTAGTTATTTATTACCTAGCTACTGTCGCGCTATTTGCGACACAAGCAGTGCAGTTCATCTTCTTCGAAATTTCATATTCTTAGTCAATAGACGTCAATAGACATGGACTGGCCCTAGTGTCGCTATAGGCTGCCGTCTTTGATATTTTATGTAATATTAATTTCCTAGCTTTATAGCTCTTTATCACGCTTACAAGTAGCCCATTATCTTATATGAAACAGGTTCTCGTAAAATTTATATATTTTTATGCAATTAATTAAAACAGTGTTAATGAATTAACACGGACACTGACTTACGACTGTCTGTGTGACTGCACATGGTTACAACGCAACACGAATGTAATAAACAATTAGACTTAAAGCATTAAGGCGAGGTTGCAGTACTTACTTTTTAACTTTTTTTAACCTCTGTTTATCTAGCAAAATGACAAGTTTCCGTTAAAAAAAAATATGATCATCATCATGTAAGCCATAAGACGTCCACTGCTGGAAATGGGCCTCCCCAATGGCCGGCTTGCCATAATCGCCACGCTTGGCAGGCGGATTGGCGATCGCAGTGTGTGGTAAAATGCATAAAAAAAATATAGTTCAGTAAAATTGAACATACTGTCAACCGCCTGTGTGAAAATATATGTGTGAATTAAAACAACTGGCTCGATAAAAAACTTTTTACAAAAAAATAACAACCGACTTCCTTAAAAAAAAAAACACAACTAAGTCAAAAATAACTTTAATTTCGGAAGTCGGTGTCCTAGGAGCTGAATATAAGGTTTTTTGCCACAGACTTCCGAAATTAAAGTTATTTTTGAGTTTGTTTTTTTTTTTTAAGGAAGTCGGTTGTAATTTTTTTGTAAAAAAGTTTTTATTTTTAACTTTTTAGTTATGGTATATACCCCGCACTAATCTAATCGCGTTATTCGTTCATTTGTCGCGCAAATACTTACTGCAAATTGAAGACTTATATGGTTTTCACATGGACCCCATTGTCCGAATGAAACCAAATTAAAATGGGACCATTCGGGAAGCACCAGCTTTCAAATTAAAAAAGAATCATCAAAATCGGTTAACCCAGTCAAAAGTTATGAGCTAACAAACATTTAAAAAAATACAGACGAATTGATAATCTCGTCCTTTTTTTGAAGTCGGTTAAAAAAATTAAAACACATAAAGATGACACTAATTCGCTATTTATAACGTGATCTTGAAGAGATTCCATCACTAAACCATGTAAAACTTATACCAAAATATAGGGCTTATTATTAGGGTAATTAGGGTATGCTGAGAAAATATTTTATAATTTCTTTATCAATTCTTATCTACGAAACAAATATACACCAAATCTAGTAGTTAAATAATAAATAATAATATCTTAGGACAATCAACACACTGTTATCTGATCCCAAACTAGGCAGAGCCTGTACTATGGTAACCAGACAACTGATAAATATACTTATATATCTCTAAATACATACATATTATAGATAAATTACACCCAGACACAGAATAAATGATTGTGCTCATCACACAAAGATTTGTCCTGGGTGGGAATCGAACCCACGACCTCAGTCTTAGCAGTCAGGGTCACAAACCACACTAACCACTAGACTAGCAGGCCAGTCAAAACCAAAGTTCAACCGCTCGCAACGACCGGCCTGTGCTTGCCGAGACGTCTTCAACTACAGGAGGGTCTTTTGGATGCGAAATCATCTCTCGGCTCTGGGCGGAGCGGGAGGGCGGGTCAAACTTTTACTGACTAAAACCCACCCGTGTCCCTTCAGTTGCCCATGTGCCAGGGTCACGGTATCTCTTTCGAACAATCTCACGACCCTGGCAGGTATAAGAGGGCCTTAAAGTAATTAATTGAAATCAAAGTGTAGTAAGTACCGGTAACTTGGATTAAGTTCTGGCCGCCATTTCTCGGAGATAGCGACATTGGGACAGTTACAATGGGGCGGTTGCGCCGGCGCCGGTGCAGTTACGCAATATGTGTGCCAATAATGCAATATAAATTATCGCTTTTAGTGAAAGTGAGTTAACTAATTTGTAACATTTGAAGTACTGCAAGCGAGCTCGATAAATGGATTTGAAACTAGATTAAAATCTTGATGTTATCCGAAATTCTACTAATAATCTTTGTGATGATGATGACGTACATATTGCATTAGGTTCATCTACAGCTTGTGTCGACTCTGTTGATAAGAACTTCTTCTAATGTTCTTCTCATCTTCGTAGCCTTCTGGTGATGGTGGGCCACGGCAGGGATGAATCCTTTACCATCACTAACTATCACAGCGATTGGAAAAATTACTTGAATGTTTGTCTGAAAGCAGTGGTTCCTTTAGCGGCTATCTCACCTCCGCAACAGGTTTCTCTTCCGTACATTCTCAGCTCTCCTGTACCGTGTGGTGCCGGACGTAAAGAATAACACCACCCCATTTCTTCTCGTGGGTGTCGTAAAAGGCGACTAAGGGACTTACTAGAGAATGGGCAGCAGCGTTCTCTATGCATTTTACCACCATACTGCGATAGCCAACCCGCCTGCCAAGCGTGGCGATTATGGCAAAGCCCCCGAAATTGGGGGAGGCCTAAGTCCAGCAGTGGACGTCTTACGGCTGAAATGATGATGATGATGATCATGACATTCTCAGCTCTCCTACCCTTTCCTCTGTTATATTTCTCATTTATATTCTCTTTCTCTTTTTCGAATTGAAGGAAAGGGTATAAGAATTTTACCCGGAATGGGATTCTATAGATTAAAATACAGTTTTGTCGTCTAATGTCGCTTAATGTTTGAAATCTACCTGATTATTGCATCCTTTCTCTTGTCAATGTCGCAACTATCACTGTAGGCAGTCCACTAAATGAACGATCGCTAAGTCGTGTACCCACTCGTGCTAAAGCGTGGGCATATGTTCATTTCTATTATCGTCTTCTGTTGTTAGATTGATTAACTATTGCATCAGTGGCCTCATTTATCCTTGTGCTTGTTCCAAAATCCTGCATTTTACGCCGTCATAAGGTTATCTTACTGTTCTCTTTCTCCAATTCATCCAAAATTTATTTGGTCTGCTTCTTTTCTTTTACCAACAGCAAAAAGAACGTACATTTCGTCAAATAAAAGTCACTTGAGGGTAACGGATTGCTCACCGTACTTGATATCTTGACGACAGGGCACTGACCTTCGCTTCTTTACTACTGCGTTCTTCAAACCCAATATTTTATTCCAACCGTGCCTCCTAAGTACCGCGACGTGATTTGTTAGTACCGCTCGAAGTTCTACTTACCTTAAAACCATTACGATTTTCGTTTCAAAACAATGATATTTGATTGAACGTGATTTTTATGTAAAGTAGGCAAAGGTACTTTTATACCGCATTATCACATGGTCAAAGAATTTTACTATCTTTTTCAAATCCTTGTGTGCACTTTAAGAGAGGAATCAGGTTGATGAGCTATATGATGATTGACTCTCTTTCATTCATTCATAAGTAGCCATTACGTGAAGTTCGATGCTCCTCCTAGCCTGCGAGCCTCCAACATTTTTTATCTCCTAATTCGCGTTCTGCAGTGGCTAATTCAACATTTTTATTTTATGCGGTATATCGAAGACTTTGTTATCTTTCAGATCACTTCATTCCAGGGGATCTACTCTTTATCTCCGTCAATGAAGATACGTGTCATTCCGAAAGTAGTTGATCCGTCAAGACAAGTGTCAAATTATATTGGTCGGCCGAGCAAAAACAAATGTAAGAGTAAGGTCAACTGTCAAATCATGTTGTCTTTCATGCTAATTTCGGGCCCTAAACTAATCGAATTTCTATAGGTTATTCCGATTAGGAAACACCCGAAATGTCAACCGAAACGACGGATTTCGTGAGACTAGACCCCAGGGTTAATCCTTTAGAGAAACTCCGACCATAACCATTATTACCAGTTCCTCATGAAGCCAGATATGCATGATAGTATCACAGCTGTTTAATCATCAAATTACCATACTTAGCACTGTATTAGACGGAAGTACGGGTTTTCTTGGGTGTTTAGCTAAACATAATGAAAGTAAAGAAAACCGCGCGCTATTGCGTCCGGTGCGCGGTGGTGCTGCCGACCCAGTTGTTCAACTCTCCACCGCATTGATGTGTGCAACATTTGTGTGGCTTAAGTAAAAGCAGTAGCGTGTAAACCGAAAGGCTCGTATAAACCTGATCTTGGTACAACAGCTGGGAATAGAGTATTACTTTGTTTTTTTTTTTGTCAATGTTCAATGTGAGCTTGCATTCACCGTAGCAATGCTGCCAGTCTTCTGGCCATGTGTCCGGATGCCAGCAATTATCACCAACATCAGCACATAGCAGTTTCCCGCTGGACCTAGGTCTCTCCAATTGCACTCAATTTAGGTCCATTCTTGGCAACTGTCATCCAGCTGCTAGCAGCCACCATCCAAAGATCGTCGCTCCACCTAGCCTGAGGGCGTCGTACCTTACATTTTTAGATTCACGGTGAACACGTTTACCACAACGGTCATCGGTTCTACGGCTAATAAGGTCGGCCTATTGCCACTTCAGTTGGCTAATTCGGTGAGCTAGGTTGACAACTTTGGTCTTCTGCTGGATCACCTCATTTCGGATTCTATTCCTCAGAGTATTTCGACGTAAAAGTGTCCTTTTGATTTAGCATTTATTTGTATTGTTAGTTAGTAATTTAATTTCGTACCTAGTGTTTACACTAGGTACGAAATTAAATTACACACACACACATTATTTTATTTTTTATTAACTTTTTTAAAAGTTAGTTGTGGTTTAATGAATATACTTAAAAGTAAAAGGGCTATTTAAACATATATAAATATTCAAGTAAGTATAAATTACTTTGCATAAAGTTTACATCTGTTGAATGTGACCCGCTGTCGTCGATCCCACACACCACACACACAGACAGACTACCGGATGTTAGCTACAACGTGAAACGTCACCATTCATAGACGATGTGAACTGGTACACTATTGTTTTTATGTATTTTCATTGTCAAGGCGCGTTTAAATGTATAGCAAACTTTTTGTGTCTTCACGAAAGCAAAACTCACTGAGTTCCAAAGAGTATTTCTGTTTTAGACGAACGTTTTATAAGTTTATGGCTAACTTGTCTATGAACTTTCAAGTTCTAGGTCGCTTTGTTCTGTTATTTTGTCCGATGTGGTATTCTGTTATGTTGCTAATCGGATGTATTAATAAAAGAAGTATTGAACCACTCGTAAATATGGCTTGTTAGCTCTAACGGTTTATTTATCTTTCTTCATGGTTAGCTATCATAATAGCTGGTAGTGTTTCTACTTGTTGCCGTATTTAAGTGGTTACTAGTGCGATAAAATAAGTATAATATTAAGCGTATGTCTGACCTGGCAGATAATAATGTGTCACCCCGTTGTTAAATTTCATAATTTAGATATATCTGTATTTTTTGGTGTACGCAATAAAGAGTAATCTATCTAGATCCATCTCAGTTTATAAATCTGGGACCTAAAGTATAAGATCCTTTGACACAAAATTATTGATAATTAATCATTGTGTAATATTGTTGAAATGACTTAACAGTTAAATTTTAATGTGAATGGTAAATAAATCACATTGCTCTGTTTTTGCTGTGAAATAATCGAGTTTATTGTACGTTTATACATAAATACGAAATAATGAAAGGATAACCACCATTATTTTCCCAATGTTATACTAAATGGAGTATAGTTAGGAGTAGCATGGTTGATTTAGAACAGGCTATAACTTTAGATTTGTGCACTATTCAGACATCTGTTTTTATCTTTGTTGGGGTATTTGTCGGGCTGGTCCACAATTTGGAGGTCGCTCACGCACTATGGAGTGGGCTACGCTCGGAGTTTCTTTGTGAGACATAATCAGAAATGAAATAATGCGGAAACGAATCGATGTTATCGACATAGCTTGTAGAATAAGTAAGGTGGCAGTGGACTGGCCATGTTTGTCGACGGACCTAGAGCCGCTGGAGCAGAAGAGTCCTGGCTTTGACCGCAATTCGGCAAGCGTAGTGTGGTACGTCCATCAGCTAGATGGACCCGACGATCTTAAAAAAAAACTGTCTGGCTTAGATTGGATGTGGAAAGTGGAGGACCAGGTGTTGTGGCGCAACCTGGAAGAGGCATTGTCCAGCCGTAGACTGCGATATTGGACTCAGTTGATTGATTGATAGAGCAGCATTTATTTTTCTTCCCTATGCCTGATTTAGCTACGACCACAGCTTTTAATTTCCATCAAACCATAACATCAACTGAGCAGTGGTAGCTCAGTGGTCTCGGCCTCGACTAGCGAGACCAGGCGAGCGCTTTACTTTGTGTAAGTAATTTCATCACTCTCAAAAAAATGAAGGAAAACATCGTTAAGAAACCGGCATGTCCTAGAACCAAAAATTCGAAGACATGTGACATCTACCAACCCGTGGTAGATTACAGCCGAGTCCCTTTCACCGAGAGCAGGCTTGTGTCCAGCAGTGGGAACAATATAGGCTGATTATGCATAACATTTGTAACACAATCTTATCAGTGTGGTACTAGACAAGAAGGGTTTCATCATAAACGTGGCTTAGAGTTGAGAGACGTTTAAACGTCAAAAAAGTATGGTTAATCCATCGAACACTGATAGATCGATGGGTTAATCATCGCTAATTATTGGTGTGCATTGGTTTTCTGTATAGATAGGCACTAGGCCGCCTGTTCTCTTTTAGGCAGACAAACACGGGTTTATTTTACGTATGATACCTACATATGTACATATAGAGGACTTAATTTAAAATTGACTGGCCTGTTAGTCTAGGGTTAGGGAACCTGACTGCTAAGACGGAGGGAGTGGGTTCGGTTGCCACCCAGGACAATTTTTTGTGTGATGAGCACAATGATTTGTACTTTGTGTGAAATTTATCTATAATATGTACTTATGTATTTAGCAATATATATTTATCAGTTGTCTGGTTGCCATAGTACAGTCTCTGCCTAGTTTGGGATCCGATAGCGGTGTGTTAGTTATCCTAAGATAATATTATTACTTTAAATTAAAATGTAAATGACTGACTTATGGTGAGTTTTCGAGGTAGGCATTACTTATGTGCCTATATGCCATGCACGCCACTCTCACTATACTTGAAGCAACTTTATAAATAAACCCCTATGTCTTAGGTGCCTTTTATACAGCAAATAAAACCACTCTAAAAAAATTGCTAATTTGATCTGAATCATTTGATAGTGTTGTACTTATGATCCAATCTTAATGTCGGTGATAGTCAAGGACTGAGCTAAAAATATTCAAAAGTACTCTCTCACAATATAGCGGTTTTTATTTAGGTGGTGTTCTAGTAATCGATGTTGTTAGTTCATTCATTTCAATTCCTTCATTCGTAAATATTTACGAAATGCGATGTTTTGTAATTTTATCTATTGATGTACTGAACACATTCCGCAGTATTGTGGCGTTTAGAATTTGCTTACATCACAAGCCTTTGTTTAGAATGGATGTTTGCAAGTCATTATTACATCAGTTTGTGAAATACAGCGGGTTGATTGGAATATGGAAAATCTAAAGATCGAATACTATGGTTTAAGTGTGCCCTTTTATGCTAGCCCAATCTGTCCATCGCGTGGGCAATGGACCTGGTGATAGCGCGCTTTGTACCCGACTACGGCAAAGCCAAAAGAGGGTTATGATTTTAACAGGCTGTGTATGTATGTATATCTGATTATTCCTAAACTACCTCGTTGTATTCTGACAAACGAGTAACAGGTTGTTCCGCAGGTAACATAGAAAATAACCATGTTGACATCCCTTCAAATAGTTGGTACTCAATTTCTATAGTAAAACAACGGAACACGAAAAAATATTTCTATCATCGGTAGGTTGTTCAGCACATATCAATTGTTGTGTATAAAATTCCAAGTCCTGAGTGACTGATACTTATATCAACGCACAGTCTAAACCGCTGGTCCTAGAGACATGAAATTTGGAGGGTTTGTTTTTTGTGAAGAGTAGGTATCCACTAAGAAAGGGTTTTTTCAAATTCCATCCCTAAGAGGGTGAAATGAGGTTGAATTTTCTGTGAAACTTTTTAAACTCTGGGTTGGATAAAACAAAATAAGAATTGCGATAAGACGTTGCTTACCGGGATTAACACATAGGGTACTTTTGCTCCCGGTAGCACGTTCCTGTGGGATATTTTTCGACATCCGCCCAGGCAAAGCCGCGCTAGTTATCAAAAAAAAAAAATTTTCTTTTTAAACTTAAAAGATTTTATTGACAATAAAGATAATAATGATGTTGATAGTATCATCATCATTTCAGCCATAAGACGTCCACTGCTGGACTTAGGCCTTCCCCAATTTGGGGGGCTTTGCTATAATCGCCACGCTTGGCAGGCGGGTTGGCGATTACAGTATGGTGGTAAAATGCATAGAGAACGCTGCTGCCCATTCTCTAGTAAGTCCCTTAGACGCCTTCTACGACACCCACGGGAAGAAATGGGGTGGTGTTTTTCTTTACATCCGGCACCACACGGTGCCAGACACGGTTGTTAATAGTATACTAAAAGTAAAAAATAATTCGGTAGGTCCTAGGCACCATTCATCACACCACACCACTCTCCTGATCAGTCTAGCTAGGGCATTGATCAGAGTAAAATAAACTCGTGGGGGCATGAAAATTCAATCAACATACAACATCATATTATTCAATATAAATGCTATTCAGCTCATATGCTGCTATTTACATATTTACTCAGATTACTCTACGCCCCACGATTTTATTACTACTACTAATATATAGATTACCTACTTGTTTTAATTAATTATATGTATTCCTTGTGGTACCGGACGTAAATATGTATTAGCATCGCCCCATTTCTTCCCGTGGGTGTAAATAAAGGCGACTAAGGGACTTACTAGAGAATGGGCAGCAGTGTTCTCTATGCATTTTACAACCGTACTGTGGTCGACAATCAGCCTGCCAAGTGTGGCGATTATGGCAAAGCCCCCCAAATTGGGGGTGGCTTATGTCTAACAGTGGACGCCTTACGTCTGATATGATGAGTAACAAAGTAGGTAACGCGAGCATGGGTGGGTTAGGTACCTACCTATTCATTGTTGAAAAGCAGAATAAATAAAAATAAGTGTAGCCATAGTTGGCATTGGCCTTAACATTCGTAACCAATACATATTAGAGTGAAAATAATGCTAATCCACCCACTGTGACGCCTTAGTGAGCCATTGTTATTTTAATTAAATTGTGAAAATCACAGTTTCTCTCAGTTTTTAAAGGAAAGACGTCCAAGCATGTTCTTAAAATCTTGGAGACTCCATCCAACATCTGCCTTTTTTTTTTGGATGGGAAATTATCAACTGACTTCTCTCGCTCTGGGCGGAGCGGGAGGGCGTGTCAGACTTTTACATACTAAAACCCACCCGTGTTCCTTCAGTTGCCCACGTGCCAGTGCCTTTGAATTAACACTCCTCTACCCTATGATTGATAGAAAGACAGATATTTCAGTAAGATGCTAAAGCAGTGTAACCCGCCCGCCGCGCCGCCGCCGCCGGTATCGGCCCGCTTACAGTCGTGATTTCGGATCCAGACAGGCACTTCACTTCGTGTATTTAATTTCATCATCACTACTCTCAAAACGGTGAAGGAAAACGTCGTGAGGAAACCGGCATGTCCTAGAACCAAAAATTCGAAAACATGTGACATCTACCAACAGTCCACGACGGATTACAGAAAGGAGGCCTGCAGCCTAATTACGAAACGCACTATCTATCAGAATCTGAATGGGATTGAAGATTATTTATAATCCATTGCGTCATTTGTTCGAATAAATTGTCAGTTCAACAACGAAAATAACGCAATGAATGTTGTTTAACTATCAAATTGCAACCAATTCCTACTGATAGCAAGTTACGCAATTACCCCTCTGGGCCCTACTGTCCCAGCAGCGGCTAGTTGGCAAAAAGGTACAATGTTTTGGATTTTGGACACTGGGTTCCTATAATCCGGCTACCACAAGGCTGGGAAATCGTAGGTAAGTACTGACTTACAACACTTTCTCAAAAGTTATTACCACCTACTTGTTTATTAGGAGAACTAATAAATCAGAAAGCGTGTTTAAATGTTTGTTACTCAATCACACCGATCAACAGATTCCAGTGAAGCTTGCAACAGAGATGAATCATTTATCTGGACGTAACTCTATTTTGGGATACGTACACAAGCGAATCACACGCACACAGTGTTTTTATCCTGACATCGAATCTGGTTCCTGATAACATCGGTTTCGCGAACGAAGCTGCAGTAACAAGCTTGTTTTTTTAGGTTATCTGTATGTTTTTTTATCGTACTTAACTTAGAGCTCGTTTATAAAGTCCACATATACCGAATGCATAAAAATACTTTACCTTATTCAATAAACTTAACATTCACTATATATATTCATCCCGGGCCACTAAACCAGTACCATTCACAAAAAAATAAAATTGCACTGTGACGTCACTTACATCCAAACCCACCACATCCTCACTTAACCACCAATTTTAAAAGCATAAAACCATTTTTCACATACAAAACGGTACCCGATTAAGAAATTGCTCTTACAATGTACATAAAGTAAATATAGCGAACTTTAAAATCCAGTAGTTGACTAACTCGGTCGGCCCGTAAAAGTAGTTTATTACTTAACCGGTTTACTTTATAACGTAATTTTAAACGGTTGTACTTAACATAGAAAGGGTGAATTAAACGGTTTCCGTGAAAAAAAGTATTGAGTAAAGAGTCTGTTACCAACCTGGATGGAACATGAATATAATCACAACACTAAGATTCACTCACGCGCACTCAAGATGGTGTCCGCCGCGGCACTGCCTGTCCCTCCCCGCTCTCGTAAGCATTCCCCGTACCTGCTCTAAGACTGAGCGTGAGTGGACGAGACAGCGGCAGTTACAACTTCATGAGCGGATGACTTAACACCGAAGTCGTCAACACCCTTTTTTACGATATCTTGTTTGTCCATGACTAAAGCTTTTCATAACTCCGACTAGGTGACTAACTAAGGCCTTTCATAACCCCGCAATATGCACCAGATCAATGGTCCGCTACCTCTCCGGCATAAATAAAGTAAAGGAGACGCTCTGTACGACACGGCCCGTCGAATGCTCAGTTGACGGCAGGACTGCTCACGACCTCATTAATATTTTTTTTTTTAAAGAACATTTTATTTCAGACGACTTTAATCCATAAATATTGTTAGTAACAGGTTTTCCAAAAGTAAACTAAGTACTGTTAGTAACATAAAAGACGAATTGATGAGAAGACCATCCAACAACTACACACAACGACAAATGGCTACTAAGATAAGTCTTCTCACAATCTGCCTTATTACATCAACATTGATCATCTTACCATTGATGAATAAACCAAACATTCAAGCAACGCGTATCTTTATAGAGTGGTGTTTATTGTTTAGACGCCAAGCAATCTTGCAATACCAGAAAAGAATATGTCCCATTGAAAACCATTATTACCCATAATATATCCACATACATTCCAAAAGAGTATACCTAAGTATAGAGATCCCATTGTTTTATCTTAAAGCCAATGACTGTACTCAGTAAACATTATATTATTTTTGTTGTAATATACTACTAGTTTGGACCGCGTATTCTATTCACCACGTGTTGGTACCATCATTGAAACCGTAGTTCGTATCTCGGTTATGACAAAAACTTCATCAAGCATACTTTCTACTTCCAGTCTGTTTGTATTATACAAATTTTTCCTGGTAAACAATCATCATTCATAACTTTGATATGAATGAGATTATTGATTTCGTCACTGTCTGGAAATTATCTTCCTGCTTTTTTCCTTCTATACGTTTCTCCCTTTCTAGCCGAATCATCGTTCACAATTGTAATGAAACCACTTTTATTATCAATGTAACATCACCTTAATGTGCTTAAACAATATTATACACAGAAGCTGCAGAGTTGTTGCATTTATTATCACTTCACTTAAATTCTAACTAAAGATCTTCTGTTACAAATAATTAAGTTTAGGATCAAGTTTTTAAATGAATAAAGAGTGTGTTGACAAGATTACTGCATAGGAATATTAACAGTAACATACATAGTCAGCCTATTCTATTCCCACTGCTGGGACACATGTCTCCTCTCAGCGAGAGGGAGCGGACCGTAATCCACCACGTGGGCAGTAGAGTGCGGGTTGGTAGATACCTTATGTCTCCAATTTTTTTCTTCGATCGTTTCCTTCAGCGATTTGAGAGCAGTGGTATTGAAATAATTTACACTAAGTAAAACACCTGTCAGGATTTGACCATCCTACAGCTCGGTAAGTCACGGCCGTTTCCACTGCACTACCACAACTCTTTAAGGTGAATGCTCCAAACCAGCCCGCGAAATTCAAAATTTCTTACGTTTTTTGCAATTTGCAAGTCAGTGCTAGGTTGTATGTGGATTAAAATATTATTCGCGCCTGTAAGACGTATGTAGTAACAGAATTATAATCATCAAAATCACCAATACAACCCTCCAAGTTCATAAAGCCCTAAGAACAAAAAAAAAAAGAGAAAAAGTATTTCCTATAGCTTCTGTCTGTGCTTAGCTTCTGTCTATAAAATAAACGTTGATGGTTTATTTCTTGAGCTTTTTCATCTTTTTACATTCTCACTATACAAGTTGAAACAAGTATGTGACCTTTCTGAAGAACATCAACATTTTGTCCTACTAGTATCCAATTGAAAAGCAAAAATAGCACATGATCACATTCACATGTTGACAAATATAAATGAATGAATGAGACCGTAAAAAAGTGGATAGAAATTCAAATTAACTAAAAAATAAACTCACTTTTTATTTGAACGGACAAAAGTGTCTTATAAGATCTACTTACATGAATAAACATTTCATTTCAGAAGAAAGTGCCATTAAAGTTTATAAAACTAGTTTAAAACGCGTGAAATGACTGACATCTATATTTTTATTAATATTATTATAAAGCTGAAGATTTTGTTTGTTTTGTTGATCGCGCTAATATCAGGAACTATAGGTTCGAATAAAAAAATAATTTAGTGTTTGGTACCCCATTTATCGAGAAACACTGTAGACCAGGGCTGTCCAAGCTATACCTTCGCGGGCTAATTAAATTTACTACAAAAGCTGGAAGGCCGCAGAAACAGATATTTTCAGTTTTCAAGTAAAAAAAAAAATACAGGGTAACCATTTCTTTATACGTTTATTGGTTTTTAATTAATTAATTAATCTAATAATAGTAATCCAGACAACGGCATGCGGCCCGCGGGCCGTTGTCTGGACAGCCCTGCTGTAGACTATAAAAAAAAAATCATGCTAGGACCCTTAGGAGCGGAGCGAATGCGAAGATCTTGCATGTACAGGTGATTCGATGGGACGAGGAGGGTCGGGGAGTAAGAAATTTATCGCGTTGCGGGCAGATGCTAGTAAATGATATTAAAAGTTCAAATTTTTAATCGCCTAACCCACGTGTTAGTTATACCCAGTTCATAGACAGAAACAGGCGGTAACAACCACCATCATGTCTCTCACATCTTCATTCAATCTTTCATTTTTACCTAGTATGAGTAAGTACCTATGCAATATGCATCATCACTACATATTATTAAACAAAGTAACTTTCTGTCTGTCCCTATGTATGCTTAGATCTTTAAAACTACGCAACGGATTTTGATGCGGTTTTTTAATAGATAGAGTGATTCAAGAGGAAGGTTTATACGTATAGTACGCGGGCGAAGACGCTGGCAAAAGCTAGTAACTTATAAAAGAAAAATCGATTATCTACATGGTGTTATCATAATAAAATCTCGTTGAATATTTCAAAATGTAGCCTCATAAAATTCACCAGGAAAGTAAATATAGTGAATTCGGCGTGCCAAATAAACGGAGTGAACTTATGCGATATGCTTATCTTGGACTCTAAACTCACATTTATACCACATATCGAGAACATAATCAGTCGATCGCAACGTATGCTTGGATTTGTCATTCGTAATGGAAAGGTATTTGAACGCCCACATACTAAATTAGTCCTTTACAATAGCCTTATAAGAAGCATCCTGGAGTACTGCAGTGTGATATGGAGGCCTCACTACGCAACCCACTCGCTGCAGATAGAACGAGTCCAAAAAAGGTTTATCCGATACCTAGGGTACTCAAAGGGAAGACAATTCAAATATCTCTCCTACCTTGATAAACTAGGCTGCTACAAAATGAGTACCCTGGAACCTCGAAGGGAGCTCTTGGATTTGAGATTCGCATATAAATTGCTCAATAACACCATTGACTGCCCACAATTGGTATGTAGGTTCAATCTCAGAGTACCCCGTAGACCACCTCACAAACCTATAACACCCTTAGTTCCACCTCTTCGCCGTACAGTGTTTGGTGCTAATTCGCCTATATCACGCATGTGCAAACTTATAAACGAACGCAGCGACCTGGTTGACGTCCACGCAGACTAATTATCGGCGTTTGTCAGACGTAATTAATATTAGTTTTTAATATACCTATTTAGAATTTAATTACATTAGATGTTTCAATTTAAGTTATAATCACAAAGAGCATTTTGCATGCGGTGTTTGCCTGTAATTGGTTGTGCAGTTAGATTTAAGACACCATTACTCATATGTTCCTACCTGTATAATATCTGTAACAACTGTTGCTGAACCTTAATTAAATAAATAAATAAAATAAAATAAAAGACGCCACCGTACTTACCGCAAATACCTACGTAATTAGCTTTCCACTCTCCTGTGAATCTATCAATCTGTCTAGCCGCTTACCTCTTATATTGGTTTTGGCTTCCAGTCGATGAATCTGGTAAGGCAGCAGTCCAAATGTAGAAGCGACAACTTACCATCAAGTGTAAGTTAGGTGAAAGGTAGACAAAGACAAAAAAAAACAACAGAGATAAAGCGATAGACGTTGATTTTTGTCGTATATTATCAAAACACAATTAACGTTTCAGCACCAAACATTGGAAAATAATATGAATGCTATAAAGTATTCATATCCAAATAACTTGAGGAATCAGGCACCTACCTATAGATGAAACCATTCATAATTATTGCGAAAATGATAATAAATATCGATTCGAAAAGATGCAACCGATTTTGAACACTAATGGAGAGCAACATAGTTTCTTTTAGATATTGAATTATGCAGATTATTTGCTTTCATTGTCTCACCTTTGAACTATACAAAAAGTAAGGTATATATTGACAAAACCGGACATATCTAATGAATGCATCTTTAGAAATAGATGAAGTCAGAAATGTTTTTTATATTCAGTAGTTATTTTCGGCTAGTCATCAGATGCTATACCTATATTTTGTGGATTTTAGGAACGACTCCAAAACTAGAGGACTAAACTACTTGGATGCTTATGGACCAGGATCTGATCTGATTTAGGATCTACTCGTAGATGATGACAACAGCTCCTGGAGCATATACTGAATTCTGTATTGTACATAAACTAATTATTAGATTTTATTTACTCACAGTTGGTATAAGTTCACGGCAATGATATGGAAAAGAGGAGTCTCGGAATACAGGCATTGTTTGCGCCTAAATGTAATGTTTATGATGATTGTGAAATTAAAAAAAAATACTATTTTGTATTTGAAATGTATTTCTTTTTGTATAGGTAATTATTACCGGTTTCTATCAAAGCAGTGATGAACTGATGACTGATCACGAAAATAACAAATATGATTTGTACTGCTTTTTTTTTTGGATGGGAAATCATCAAATGACTTCTCCCGCTCTGAGCGGAGCGGGAGGGCGTGTCAGACTTTTACTAACTAAAACCTACCCATGTTCCTTCAGATGCCCATGTGCCAGGGTCACGGTATCTCTTTCGAACAATCACGCGACCCCGGCAGGCATCGGTCCTAAGCAGACTCCTTCAGTGCTGCTGACATCTCTTTGAGGCGCGCGTGGAACACTACGCGCCGTCGACCCGAGCTTGGTCCTTACCGGGCGGCGAGCTACTCATTGCTCGCCGCCCGATTTGTACTACTGCGTCTGAGGAATATACGCCCCGTCTTGCTTATATAGTAAACGCTATTAATTTTTTTGGCATTGTATTGGGTCACTATCTTTCGAAAGTATTCAAAGTTTCAACTTGTAACACAAAGAACTTCTCGAAAATACTTTTGCAAGATTACATTAGGCTCACGAACGCATTTTTGTGACGGCAACACATCTTGCAAAGAGCAGTCATGGTGGTCCAGTGATAATGGCTCCAAATTCGTAACGGTTCAAACCCTCGTAGGGTTTGAACCTAGGCTGGCGATTTACTTTGTGTAAATCATTTCATCACTACTGATCACCAAACGGTCAAGGATTTGAGGAAACCGGCACGCACGGCATAAAGTCAAGCTATACATTTCCCTGCCAGGGTCGCGAGATTTGTTCGAAAGAGTTACTGTGGCCCTGGCATATGGGCAACTGAAGGAACACGGGTGGGTTTTAGTCAGTAAAAGTCTGACACGCCCTTCCGCTCCACCCTAGAGGGGGAGACGTCACTTGACGATTTCCCACCCATAAAAAAAGCTATACATTTCCAATATAAGCAGACTTTTCATTGTAAGAAAAGCCTATACACTGCGAGGTCTGCTAAAATTGGAAATGTATAGCTTGATGTGTAGCCGTGTGTACTAGAACAAAAAATTCGAAGACCTATGACATTTACCAACCCGCACAGGGCCCGCGTGGTGGATTACAGCCCAGTCCGTCTCTGAAAAAGAAGGCGTGTGCCAGCACTGCAACATAATTGCTAAACGATTTGAGTGACAACTGAGATGTTGAGCGGGAGCGCAGGTTGTTGGCTGTTCGATGTGGGATGTTGGCCCACAGGTTTGCACGTTGTACGACTCAGGTTAAGGTGACGCTGTTCAAAGCCTACTGCCAATCCTTTTACACGTGCTCCCTGTGGGTCAACTTTACACAGAGGGCATACAATGGCCTGCGCAGACAGTATAACAACACGTTCCGGGTGTTGTCGGGGCTGCTGCGTTTTTGTAGCGCGTCCGGCATGTTTGCCGACGCAGAAATCGATAGTTTTTCGGCCATCATGCGCAAGAGATGCGCATCTCTACTTCACCGTGTTCGTGACAGCCCCAACAGTATTCTTAGAGCGTTGGGTGATAGGTGGGACTCTCCGATCTTGGGGCGGTGGATACGACTGCACGCAGTCAAGTAGACATTCCCCAGGATCGGTGAGCCTCACAGCTTAGAATAAATGTTACTAACATTAGTTCATAAGTTTTCACTGTTACTAATACTTATGGAAGAAATTCTGAAATAAATGTTTTTTTTTTATTATTATAGGCTGATTGATTATCCTACGCGATTGAATCAGAAATGAAGAGATCCGTAGGAGAACCAAGGTAACCGACGTATCCCGAAGAATTGCTAAACTGAAGTGGCAGTGGGCAGGGCACATTGCTCGCAGAACAGATGGCCGATGGGGCCGAAAGGTTCTGGAGTGGTGACCGCGTACCGGTAGACGTAGAGTTGGAAGGTCTCCAACAAGGTGGACCGATGACCTTCTGAAGGCCGCAGGAATCCGTTGGATGCGGGAGGCACAGAACCGGTCGACGTGGCGGAGCTTGGGGGAAGCCCATGTCCAGCAGTGGATGTTTTTCGGCTGAAATGATGATGTTGATGATGATGATGATGCTTATGAGCCCGCGTGGTGCCAGACGATAAGAATATCAACACCCCCTTTCTTCCCATGATTGTCGTAAGAAGCGACACAGGGACTTACTGGAGAATGGGCAGCAGCTTCGTCCATGCATTTTACCACCAAACTGCGATCGCCAATCCGCCTGCCAAGCATGGCTATAATGGCCGGACCCCCAAATTGGCTGGCTTTTGGCTTTTGAATGCTGGACATAGGCCACCCCCAATTTGGGGTGGCCTATGTCCAGCATTGGACGTCTTACGGCTAAAATGATGATGTTTATCCTAACTCATCTTATCTAACACTAACCAAATACGCTGGACATAATTTATTCAGGGCAAGCGTGTAAACTGGGGGGAGATCAGTCACAGGCCAACTGTTTTAGGTGCTTTCTGTACTTTGATAACTGATAAATAAATAATGATCAAAATCGGTCCACTATGTAAAAATTTATGCGTGGTCAGACATTAAAAAAAAAATATATAGGCGTCGAATTGAGAACCTCCTTCGTTTTTTTTCGTCGGTTAAAAAATCCAATACCTTGGTTCGAACCAGGATTCGAACTCGGGACGTCTTATGCTCATTATCTGCATCTGCTAAGCGAATTATTAAACCAACGAGGCTCTCAATATTCGTAAAGAAGTGCAGCTTGTTAAAATGGCTACCTAGGTATATCTAGTCATAGTCAAGCATTATTTAAAACTATACTCCATTTGTTTAGGTAGTTAACTAAATGTAAACAATCTTAACATGTCTTTTATCTAAAAAACTGTCTAAAAATTGAATCTAAAAATGTTTACAATTAGGTATTTACTTAAACCGATGTTAGGTAAGTAATTTAATTTAAATAATATTTGTTGGTCTTTTATACGATTTATTTTATATAAAAAGACATATCAAGATTGTTTTAGTTAACTACCTAAACAAATGGAGTATAGTTTCAGCTAATCAAATGGCTTGAATCTAATTTTCAGTAATGTTTGAGTATTGAATGACGTTCTCTATGATACGGGCCTTTTTTTGTGGGTGGGAAATCATCAAATGACGTCTCCCGATCTCGGGCGGAGCGGGAGGGCGTGTCAGACTTTTATTGACTTAAACCCACCCGTGTTCCTTCAGTTGCGCATGTGCCAGGGTCACGGTGTCTCTTTCGATTTCTGGCAGATAATACGGGCCTAAGTGTATCATCAGATTCAGGCAAACTAAAAAAGAGAATCTGCCCCTCGAAATTCTAATTGCTACATGACTTAACAAACCCAAGTGCCAGACATGGAACAAGAATAAATTAGTCAATCTGTTGACTACAATATAATAGTTTATGTTCAAACTCAATGCATTATGCAGTAAACTTGTTTCCAAATAGAACGGTTCCTTTAGTGACGAAAACCTTAATAAATGACTAGGTGATAAAATTCTTTAAGGGAATTCCGGTTTAGGTGCAGCGGGGTAATTTCGTAACACATATAAAATGGTAGTATACTGTGGGTGGGTGTGCTTTATGTACGTTGTGGATCAGATGATTTTTTCAAACCTATGAAGCAATGAATTATCAATATCCTTTAAAATTCTCGGACTGTGATTAGAAGTGTGGTAGGGCCAAATCATATACACACAACACGACGTCGCATCGCGTTTTGTTGCGATGCAATGTCGTGTCGTGAACCTTGACATTACACATCGTAGATTGTCGCGACATGACACCGCATCGTGACACGACGTCGTCAGGGCGAGGCCACAACACTGCGTTGCGGCGTCGTATCGCAAAAACGACGTCGCTCAGCAATACAATGCGATGACGCAACGCAAAAATTTCATCGCATACGACATCGTACGACAAGACACTAACCGTCAGTTCAGTTTCTAGTGAGACATGAACCGCATTACACGGGTCCGTTCCGATCCGTCGCATTGCAGATTTGGACGTTGCGTCAGCGCATCGGAAATTTCCACGATGCGTTGTGCGGCGTCGTAGATTTTTACAATGCGACGCCGCAACGCAGTGTTGTGGCCTCGCCCTAACGTGCCACGATGCAACTTCGTAACGTGTTTATGTTATGACTTTCATCTCCTTCTGCGAAGCAGTAATGCTTGCGAAGGGGGAGGCGGAGCGCGGGAGGGAGCGGCAATTTATGCGCCTTATGGTAAGGACCAGACCCGTGTCGACGGCGCACAGAGTTTCACGCGCGCCTGAAATAGATGTCAGCAAAACGGAAGGGGTCCGCTAGGACCGATACCTGCCAGGGTCACGAGATTTGTTCGAAAGAGTTACCGTGGCCCTGGCATATAGGTAACTGAAGGAACATGGGTGGGTTTTAGTCAAAAAAAGTCTGACACGCCTTTCCGCTCTACCCTGAGCGGGAGACGTCATTTGAAGATTTCCCACCCACAATAAAAAGGGCCACGGTAACTCGTTCGTACAAATCTCGCGACCCTGGCAGAAGACTTGGTATGGGCCTGTATTACTGTAGTTTTTTTTTTCCACTATCATTTGCTCACTAAACCCAACTTCACTCTACAATAGACACTGATTAGTACTAAGTACTTACAACCCTTCCAGGGTGTGAAAACTAAGTAAAGAACAGTTTAATCTTGCCAAACTCTTTCGGCATCATACTTAGTTATTTAATACGTTCTATTTGCTAGTCTGTTTTGATTTTGTGTAAGGAAAAGTCAGGATCGTAAATAAAAACAAAACACAAATAATTTGTGAATATTTTACTACAGCTATAAAGATAGTGAATCAGAAATTAACTACTTTATAACGAATACAATACAATAATTACAGTAAATAAACATAGTCATGCTACAAATAGTTCAGAAAAAGTGGTGTCTAATTTATAAATTATTTATTTGAAAACACGTATCTATTACATTCAGATAATTATTATTAAAGAAATGAACGCTTGGGTATAAAAAGTGCACGATATATGCGTGACCATTGTTAGAAAGTGGTTAGAAAACTTGGCTTGCATACTACCGGGTGACTTTTTATAACAGCAAACGTCATCCGTAAAACTTGAAAGAGAATTAGGTGCTCGTCACATTCTAGTAAACATTGAGAAATTGTGTTACTATTAAGATCCATAAAATCGCAAAACCACAAAAGACAGTTATATAGTTAGAGGCTATTTACATCAGTTATTTACATAAATACACTAACGATATTGGGACATACAGCAGTCGCGCTCTACACACCGATACCAATGGGTACAGGAGCACTCCCTGTATTAGACGGGGAAACATACAAATTAGACCACATCATGTATGCGATTTATGCGCATAATACGTTGAAAAATACATAGCACATACGGTCTCGGTGTCTACAGCGATAAGTCTTATTTATCTTAAACTACAAGACAGTGAGATTGAAAACTTTATTTTCGTGAAGATATTATTTATTTTTAAAGAGATAACATATTTGATGAAATTCACATAAATAATTATCTACAGCACAACATCAGCAAAAACTCTTATTACTATTAAAGATACATGGGAGATCATCCAATATTTAAATTCTTAGAGTATTTGATTAAACTTAGTCAATATTGGCTATATTGGCAACGCTACAGTGAAATGCGTTAGACAAAAGTGGGATATTTTTAAAATAATAATAGATGTTTTATAATGTATTGATGAGACGCAGTGCTGACCTGATGTTGAAAACCTTGACTTAGAGACATCTTTGTCACAGCCCTGTTCTCATCTTCTATCCAATGTACATAGAGGTACAGAAAAGTGCTTTCTACTTACAAATATTGATTGCAAACATTTGTATTGAAGCTGATCTAATGGTCTACTTATACAGAAACTTGCACAACAGCCAGTAAGGAAATGCAGAAACAGAAATGCAGTGTTTTTCTACTTTAAGCGTAGAAAAATCATTTCTAAGCATCAAGAACTACGAATATTTCAATTAGGTATTATAAGAATTGAATTCATTTTTTATATCGTGTCTTTAAATAGTATTCACACGGTATATTTTAAGAATTACATACGATAACAATGATACTTTGATTTATTACTGGAATAAAAGAATAATCATTATTAATTACTGACTAATGATCGTGCATAATATGATTAAAATGTTGATTGAAATACAGAACTACAGATGAAGATTGCTTACGAATTGTACTGTGAAGAGTGCTTGAGAATTTTGGCTACGCACTTTAGAACAAAACCTCGAGAGATCGTTTTCCGGCCCTGCTTATATAAGGGCTGGTTTTAACATCCTCACTGTCATAATGCATCTTTATTCGTGCGCCTTCCTACGAAGCAGTGGTTTGCTTTACGGCTTCGACCTATCAGTGCCAATGATATGTAATGATAGTCCATATGCAGATCATTATACCGCACGAAGAAGATTTTTTATCACAATTCAAGCACTGAGTCCTCAGTCCGGTCAATAAACATGTCTAACGTAAACATTGGGAGTCCATAAATGTATGAGATTCAATTTTGCGTCAGGTATATCAGAATCCTTAGTACTGCCATGAATTGTAGTTCCACTATTTAAGCTGCATCTTTTTTGATCTGCAACAAAATGGATTACAGGGTAAAATGACTAACCAAGTAAGTATTTTTTAATATAGGTAGTTATGTGGATTCCTTTGCCGCTACATTACCACTCAGCTTAAATTGAGAGATAGGGAGTGAAAATATTCCAGGCGTATTTGATAGAAACCTTTAAAACATTGTTGCTTGACCAAGTAAGTATAGCTCTAGAGATTCACCTGAGGAACTCTATCTGAATGAGTTATTGTCATTGTTCTTTCATGGTATGATTATGTATTTCTTCAAACGAATGCGCTTCAATTAAAACTACGCTAGTGAACTATAAAACTACGTACCGTGGGTTGTATTTCTCGTCATGACTGGTTCCCATCGAGAGTCCTGTTCACTGTAAATAAAAATGTAATTAAATACACCACGATGTAACAATTTTTTTGCCAGAGAAGCGCAGAAGTTTTTACTCTCCCGAATTTCCAAAAAAACATAATTGGTATGCAACTTTCTCATTTAACTACTTCTTTAAATCTTAAGGAGCGCTTCACGTTACTTTAAAAAAAAGACAAGACGGGATAGGTAACATCTTGATAGATCGCACTGACAACATCCCTGTATGCGTAGTGTTTTGGCTATAGTTGTTTGTTAGTAACATAATCCACAGGGAAAGATTGAAAACAAAAAACGGCAAGTTTTAAAGACAACTTACGATTTCTTTTCCAGCAGCATTAGAAAAATATATATAACATCGCACAGCAGAGACTAGAGAAAATTACTTTATAATTCGCATAGTTATATTGATTCTTTTGTAGATTACCACATTAAACAGAATGCGGTAGCTAATCCGTCGTAGCGTGACGTACGATCAGATTGACTAACACATCGGTCGCAGTTTAGCTTCCTAGTCCATATATGTAAGAAAATAATGAGTGTACCATTTGTGAATATATCCTAAATGAAAGAAATCGTGTTTGAAATTTCACCCATTCATTTGTTACTTGACCACTGACACAGAAACGAACTAATGAACCAGCAAATCAAACTCAAGTGACTAGACTATCATCAGGGTAATAAGTGTTTCGTTTTTAACCTTGTTTCACTCAGAAATGGTGCATTATTTTTTCACATACATATAAGTTTACATTAGCAATGCGTAGATGTATTTGCGGGGCATACTTAACTAAACTAATTACGATACTTACAGTTCTTCCTGTCTGAGATTCTATTCCTCCTGCGTTCCCTTGCGACTGGCTTGCGCTTGGATGTGGCTGATCTCACCAAGCTTTCTAATATCTCATCATCCGCTGATAAGTCTCCACTAAAACAAAATATGAATTATGTAGGTATTGTTGAAGGTTTATTTTCTGCTATTTTCGGCTCGGAAAATAAGTTTCATCAGTCATCATCATTGTTCATCATCATTTCAGATGATAGCCATCCACTACTGGACATTGGTCTCCCCCAATTTGCGAGGGGTTTGCCATAATCACCACGCTTGGCTGGCGGGTCGGCGATCGCAGTATAGTGCTAAAATGCATAGAGAACGCTGCTATCCATTTTCTAGTAAGTCCCTTAGTCACGACACCCACTGGACGAAATGGGATGGTGCTATTAATATTGATATTTACCTCCGGGACATAGAACGAGTCATCAGTCAACAAGCTGCAAAAAATGACCAGATTGAACTGGTCTAAAATCAACGCTGAAATAACCAACGCCAAAAACTAGTCAACCGATAATACAAAATGAATTTTACACCTACGGACTATAGTTTAATTTTGCTGACCATATAGGTTCGAGAGCCCGTGTTACTAAAGTTATCAAGGATGATTGGATATAAGCGTCGATAATGACATTTTAACGTTGACCTTTAGTGTTCGCACATTCTATTTCCGTCGTAATTGACACTACGGTGACTAAACAAATTCCTCACTTGACTAGAATTCTCCTGCTGTTAGGCTGACTCTTCCTCCTACCATCTGTGAGGCTATCGGTGTCAGGATCGGTCTTCAACAGTTCCTTCAGAGCATTGTCCGCGGTGTGGTCACCATTTTTGTGTGAATAGTTGCCCACCTGAAATAATATAGTACCTCGTTTACTATTAACCTTATTCAAATGAAAAAATTCCTTAATACAATTTTTTTCATAAATACATGATTTTATTACACTGCTACAAAGATCTTTTGGCGCTCTAAAGACGTTATCAGGGCTCTGTTGGAAACAAATGCTAATAGTGAAATGTATTGACAGCTATATCTGGGGGTGACTTACGTCTATAATCATTTTGCCTCTAGTCTTATTTCTCTCTCTATGGTTGGCTTTCTTCTCCAATTGTTGCAGCACCCTCTCCCTGGTAGTCCTATACTCCAAAGAAAACTCTGCGATGACCTTCAAGAATTCTGCAGGTTTGGTCTTGTGCATGTCGCAGGGAGGGACTCCCAGGAACAGCAGGAACTTGTTGAATCTAAAACAAGCAAAAGATTCGTTGTTGGTTCGCTAGAGGCTATTTCGCATTGCAACGTATATTTATTTTCCCCACAACCGCATTGGCATTTTATTGCTACTTATTCAATAACTCGTTTCTGCCCGCGACTTCGTTCGCGAGGAAGTCGCAAACTACAATAGAATATAAAAATAAATACAGAATATAAAGTGCCAGTTGGGGCCGATACCACTGGGTCACCATTGCTTATCTAATCAAGTGAGCACACTGATCATGATGATAATATTAAAATGATTTTTCTAGTTTTAACCGCTTAATGGATTCAGATGATAGGATACTATAGATTAGCGCGATAATAGTCATTTAATATTAAATCAGTACCTATTTGCAATATTCTAACTTTTTAGGTAGTCTTTTTACAATTTGCGACAGAAAACGAATAAATTGCAGTATTGCTCATCTCCTACAACAAATACTGAGATAATTTATATCCTATGGCCTGACCAGATATATAGGAAATATCTATGCAAAAATTTAACAAAATCTATCAGGTAGATAATTAAAACATCGTGAGGAAACCGGCATGTCTTAGAACCAAAAATTCGAAGACATGTGACGTCTACCAACCCGCACTGGGCCCGCGTGGTGGATTATGGCCCACTCCCTCTCACCGAGAGGAGGCCTGTGTCCCAGCAGTGGGAACATTATAGGCTGATGATGATGATCAGGTAGATTTTGCGTCATGCTGGAACATACATTCATCCAAACAGACAAACAATATAAAAGTACATTTACGGCATTAGAATCGTACCCAATTTTTAAAATTTTTTCTTCGATTTTATTATAATTATAGATTGTAAGTTGTCCAACAAATAAATTTATGTGAGAACATATAGTTTGTTCTTGTGCAAAACAGTTACATTAACACTTCATTTTTCTTTAAGTTTCGGTTGCCGTGTCCTAAGCGTAAAATGTACTCGCGCAATCAATCAAATCGCCTTTGTACGTCATCTATACATCTATACAAATAAATAAAATTGGAGTGTCTGTTTTTAATATTAAGATAACCACTTTTTACTAAGTGTATATGGATGTATACACGATACATATACCAAAACAACATTTTTTACAATTTTTGTCTGTCTGTCTGTCTGTCTGTTTGTTCCCGCTAATCTCTGAGATGGCTGGACCGATTTTGACGGGACTTTCACTGGCAGATAGCTGATGTAACAAGGAGTAACTTAGGCTATTTTTACACGCTTTATATTAGCTTCACTTGTATGTTTGTATATTTGTATGTTTGTATGTTAGTATGTTTGTATGTTTGTTTGTAACCGACTCCTTATAGCGCGATTTTGACCCACTTTAAACGAACAGATTTCATTCAAACTTTGCACACCTGTCAAGGACCGATGACAATGCAATAATTTCATAAATTTGTGCCATTATCCTGACCAGGATTACCAGGACAGGCTTAACTTGCCTGAGTGTCTTTTGCATGCTGTCCGCTAGAGGACGCTAGTTAGTTGACGTACATCTGTGACGCGTTTTTGTCAAGACTTTTTTTGTGTTAAACTTGTTTTTCTTGAACAATAAACTGTTATTGTAATAAGTGAGTCCTAATTTGCTCCCCACCGACGCTATAAGGGGCTGCCCAACGTGTGTAGGTATTTCGTGTAGTGTATTACGGAGTGCAGATCGCGAAATAACTTGCAACGATCACAAAAAATAACCGTAGGGGACTATTATCAAACCTAGGAGTGTGTTCTTCTTGTTTATCCTGTGTCTTCAGTGACCAAAATGCCAAGAACACGGTCAGAAGAAAACTCGGACTCGAATGGCGCCGCGGACGCGGCCGCCGTGAACATTACAATGTCTCAAGAAACTCTCGCTAGCTTTATAGCATCGAATGCTCTCCGCAGTTTTTCGATGTTAAGTACTTGAAGGACCTGCTGCAGTTTGGTGGCAAGGTGTGAAGCAGTCAACCAGCACGTGGTCGGAAGCCGTCACCAGAATAAAATGCGCCTTCGGTGAACATAACCCGCCACATCGCCTTTACCGTAAACTCTTTAATATTAATCATCAAGAAGATGAAAACACTGACTTGTTTATTGCTAAGGTACGTACAATATTAGCCAAGTTCCCAAAGGATGACCTCTCAGAGAAGGTTCAATTGGATATGGCATACGGTCTACTTAACACGCGCATTAGAAAACGCGTGACGAGAGAATGCGTTAATAACTTCGACGTGCTGCTCTACAAGTCTCGACAGGTCGAAGATTTGGTAAAAGAAGTTGCCTAGTTTTTACGATTGTCATGGTTACAATAGTTAAAAGATCAGCTACATGTTCTCAATAAAATGTTATTTAATGGCAACAACATAGTTATTCCTAGCACTATGCATGATTACATTTTAAAATTGGTCCATGAAGGACATCAAGGTATAAACAGTTGCATACGCCATGCAAAGACAACTGTGTACTGGCCTAGCATAGATGATGACATCACTAAATTCATATCACAGTGTCCTACATGTCTTACTTACCGTCATAACAATGCTAAACAGCCAATAATACACCATGAGTACAAGATGCTACCATGGTTGAAAGTTGGTGTTGATATCTTTGAATTTAACAAAAGTAAATATCTTATTGTTATAGATTATTATTCAAAATATGTAGAGATAGCTTATTTAAAATCAGATTCAACAGCTAAAACTTTAATAATACATTTAAAAACTAATTTGCACGTCATGGCATACCAGAAACCATGAATTCAGATAATGGTCCACCTTTCAATAGTAAAGAATTTAAAGATTTTACTACTAAATGGGGTATTCACCACACTACTTCAAGCCCATACATGAGTCGATCAAATGGAATGGTGGAACGAGAGGTTGGTTCAATTTAATCCATGTTTTCAAAATGTAAAGCTGATAACTCAGACCCATACATTGCTCTACTGATGTATAGGAACACTCCTAAACACACAGGTTATTCACCTGCACAACTGTGCATGTCACGCAACTACGCACTAAATTACCTACCTCGGACACCACATTAACACCAAATACAGTTGACACCAGTAAGGTAGAGAAGTAAATTAAAAAACAACAGTTAAAACAGCATTTTATTACAATAGAAACACAAAAACACTTCCAACACTAGACATAGGTGACAAAATCTATTTTAAACACAAACCACTTGGGTTCCTGGTATAATATCAGAAAAGGATAGTCTTCCTCATAGCTATATTATCACTTCTCCTCAAGGATCTTTCCATAGAAATCGCGAACACATATTGAAACCAACTTCAACCACTCCTCTGTTGACTGTAGCAGTACCTAAAAAGAAAACAAAATTAGGACAGAGAATAATATCCCCAACCAGTCAGCACCATATGTGACACTATCAGGGCGTACAGTTAAGAAACCAATTAGATATGATGATGAATATAATTAAGTTTCTATGTACAATGATAAATAACAGACTTGTATTTATTTTTTACCTTGAATTGTCAAACGTCACAAGTGTCAACGTCAACCATCAGTTGCGTTCCGTTTCAAACTTTTGTAAAAGTTTTCATGGTTTGACTACTTGCGATTGTACTAAAAAAAAAAAGAACGATTGAATACTTACTTTGTTTTATAAACCAGTTGCTGGCCATGGAATCTTGTCAGGATAATTTCCTAAAACTTAAGTAGTGTTAACACTTTGAACGCCGCGCGTTTTTGAACTAGTCTAATACCGTACGCCGGCGATTTTTGCATTATTTTGAAAATTTGTAAATAATAGTCTATTACAGATACCTACATATTTTTTATACATTGTAAATTTAGGTTTATATTTGTTATTTATGAAATAAAATTATTAAATACATATAATGAAATGTATTTATTCGACAGTTTTGAATAGTGCACTGAACAACTCGAAACGAAGCGGGACGGCGGCGTACTAAGCGACAGGAACGTACGCACTCCGCGTTCGTTCCTGTCGACTTGACACACACATAAAAAGAGCTACGTGTCTATAATTTTGAACATGTGTGCATTATGGATGTAGCTAATGACCAATAACAGCCAACAGTTACTTATAGTTATCATGGAATTGAAAGTAGATTAATAAGTTAAAATACCAGGACAGCAAAAAAACAGTCACAAACTAGCTGACATACGTCTCAAAATTCGAAATACCCTAAAAAATAGAAAATAAATAATAGTTTAAAAAAACTAAAAAAACACGCTTCCATGGAAAACCAAACTAAAAAGTACAAAATAATGGAAAAAAGCGTGGGGTGCTTTTAAGGTATTTTTTTATTGATATCAGGCACCCCACGCTTTTTTTCCATTATTTTGTACTTTTTAGTTTGGTTTTCCATGGAAGCGTGTTTTTTTAGTTTTTTTAAACTATTATTTATTTTCTATTTTTTAGGGTATTTCGAATTTTGAGACGTATGTCAGCTAGTTTGTGACTGTTTTTTTGCTGTCCTGGTAAACCTGGCAAGGATAATGGCACAAATTTATGAAATTATTGCATTGTCATCAGTCCTTGACAGGTGTGCAAAGTTTGAATGAAATCTGGTCGTTTAAAGTGGGTCAAAATCGCACTATAAGGAGTCGGTTACAAACAAACATACAAATATACAAACATACAAGTGAAGCTAATATAAAGCGTGTAAAAACACGGTTTTATAAATAAACCAAACTAAAAAGTAGAAAATAAATAATAGTTTAAAAAAAAACTAAAAACACGCTTTATATAGAAAACCAAAGTAAAAAATAAATTTTAATAAATTTGAAGTAAGAATAGTATAAAAAATCGAATAAATGTAAATGAATAATAGTGTAAGAAAGAAAAAAATGTTTTATTTAAAAAAAAGCGTGGGGTGCATGGTGTCAATAGTTAATAATATTTCATTGACAGATATGACCAGAAGGATTATCTTTTCGATAATATCTTAAAAAGCACCCCACGCTTTTTTTGAAATAAAACATTTTTTTCTTTCTTACACTATTATTCATTTACATTTATTCGATTTTTTATACTATTCTTACTTCAAATTTATTAAAATTTATTTTTTACTTTGGTTTTCTATATAAAGCGTGTTTTTAGTTTTTTTTTAAACTATTTTATTTTAGAAAGATTCTTTTATTTTAGAAAAAAATAACTATCTTCGAAAACTACGCTGACATACGTCTCAAAATTCGAAAAACCCTGGCTGAATCCTACGAAATAGACCAAAATAATGTACTACAGTATTGTACACCTTAAAAAGGCCTACAAAAATGTCCTAAATGGTATATGTCTATCTCTTAGGGATAACCCAGAATAACCATTTTTTATCTTTTACTTTTTACGAGAAATAAGGGCTTATTTACGAAGCGATTTTAAGCAATACAGCATTCATCCTTATCCAATTAAGTACCTTAAATACATTGTGCATTTAATATAGATCAATATGGCCCTTTACAGCATGTAATTTAAATGAATATCTTAGAAGATATTAGAGATTTAAAAAGCGGGCGCGGAGCGCGTTGGCAGCGGCCGGGTAGTACGGGATAAGTAGGATTGTAATTCATATTACTTTGGCTTCATAGTAATTGCGAATATCATGTGTGTTCATTATACTCAAAATAAACCTAATAGTATTATTCCAAGTAAGAGACCGCGAAATGGCTTAGATGTTTAGATTTTTGGATGTTTGTTTCTCAATGATGCAAAGGCGGGGAAGGGCCGGAAGGTTCTGGAGTGGCGACCGCGTACTGGAAGACGGAGCGTTGGAAGGCCTCCCACAAGATGGACCGATGACCTGGTGAAGGCCGCAGGAATACGTTGGATGCGAGAAGCACAGAATAGGTCGAAGTGGCGGTGCTTGGGGGAGGCCTATGTCCAGCAGTGGACGTCTTTCGGCTGAAATGATGATGATGATGATGATGCAAAGACGGCCAAACGGATTTAGATCGAATTTGGCACAAAGATATATTATATCATGGATACGTAACAGATAGGATACCTACTTTATCCCGGTAGTAGGTTCCCGGGTGATATATTCCGACAGCTATACGGGCCAAGCCACTGGCAAAAGTACTATTCCTATAATTATGTTCGGTGTCTGGTAAATGATTGAGTGTCTGTATAGGTAAAATAGGAGCGTTAAGAAAAACCAGGAAGACTTATGTTCAACTAAACCAAGCCCTATGTCACAGTCTTCTTACTCTGAATACTATTACTTTTATTTTAAAAACACCAACACACATGATGTTCTCATAAACTATGAATCCTAAGCAATATGAGTTATAATCCTACTACTAATAATATGTGAAAATATGTATGATTGGGTGTTTGTTTCTCAATCACGCAAAAATGGCTGAATGGATCTGGATCGAAAATAGCACACATCTATATAACCTGCGCCCTAATTGCGAAACGCACAATTTATCAGAATCTGAATGGGATTGAAGATTATTTCTAAACCATTGCGTCATTTGTTCGAATAAATTGTCGGGTCAGCAACGTAAAATACACAATGAATGTTGTTTACCTATGAATTTTAAACCAATTCCTACCGATAAAAAATTCCGCAATTACCCCTCTGGAATAACACATTCTTATCGCGGTAGTACGTCCTCTTGCATTAATTTCCGACATCCACGCGGGCGAAGCCGCGGGCAAAAGCTAGTCTATACTATAATATTATAAAGCTGAAGAGTTTTTTTGTTTGTTTGATTGAACGCGATTCCTCAGATTAATCTCAGGAATTCCGATTCTTAGGAGTCCGATTTGAAAAAATATTTTTGTGTTGGGTAGCCTATTTATCGAGGAAGGCTATAGGCTATATAACATCACGCTACAACCAAGAGGAGCGGAGCAGTAATGAAAAATGTTGCAAAAACGGGAAAAATCGCATGGGTAGGCGATTCGATGCGATGAGAAGGGTCGGAAGAACAAGAAATTTAACGCGGACGAAGTCGCGGGCAGAAGCTAGTCTTAGATAAAACATTACAAATATGAAACTTTGGATGTATGTTACTCAATCACGAAAAAACGGCTGAAAGGATTTGGAAAAAAAACTGGCACATAGATAGTTTATGACCTTTTTTTTGGTGGCAAATCAAATTACATCTGCCGCTCTGGATGGAACGGGACGGCGTGTCAGACTTTTACCACCCGTGTTACTTCAGTTGGCTGTGCCAGGGCCACGGTAACACTTACAAACAGATCCGCAACCCTGACAGGCATCGGTCTTCGCGGACCCCTTTAATTTGTACTGACATCTCTCTTAGGCGCGCGTGGAACACAACGCGGCGTCGACCCGGGCCAGCGTGCTTACTCTCGAATTTAATAGCCAATCCCTGACGTTTGACTGACAATTCCAATGTCGATCTATTGGAATTATATTCGAGAGTAAGCACCCTGGTCCTTACCGGGCGGCGAGCTACCCATTGTTCGCCGAGATAGTTTAAGACTTGGATTAACATATAGGATACTTTGTATCCTGTTACCGTAGGATCATTTGCGACTTCCATGCGGGCGAAGCCGTGGGCAAAAACGAGTACACAGTTGATTTTAGTTAGGAGACGGGGAAGAACAAAAAGGTTTGCTGCATTATCAAAGCGTATTACCTGCTCATTACCCTCTTTTTAATGAGTGAGAGTAAGATTATCCTCTCGGCTGCATCAGTGAGGAACTCGTTGATCTTAGTCTTGAATATCTGCGAGCCATCGTGTTTGGCTACGCGTTTCATGTGATCCCACGATGCTTTGCAGTCAGACTCTAGCTTCTGAAGATTGGCTGAGAGAACATCAAAGTCTACCTTGGAGGCTCGGATGACGGGACCAACCTGAAAGTTAAGAGCACTGAGGTTTTAAAACTGGTTTGTCCGATTATCTTCGATCTTATAAGTGTAATGTACCGGTCTAACAATTATGTGTTTCTGGGTAATTAGTAGATTTTTTCTTGTTTCTGTAGCATATATCAGTTGGTTTTCATAATACCTCAGAATAACAGGTTTCGCCCACCACTACCAAGAAAAAATGCATTTTTAACATACAAACTGTATACTAACTTCACTGAAAAAGTCGGAGCTTTCCGGGAACTTCTCAATGATCATTTCGCAGATATGGTACAGCAACGGATGCTTGTGCACGGTGTCTTTGACTTCCACGACCTTGGACAAGTATTCCAGCCGGAAACCTTTGGCGTAGTTACCATTTAGGTAGTTTCCGACCGTCCTCAATGTAGAAAGGATCACTTTGAAGGTCCTGTTCACCTTCAACAATTCTATTCCTTGCTTCAGGTCCATCAGTGGTTCGGCGATTTCTTTCTGCAATGGTCGAACAATACCGATTTATAATTGTTGAAGTTTCTATATTGAGTTTTTAAAATTATTATGAAACTGATTGGTCTTACCTCTAAATTATCAAAATCCAATTTGAATACCCATAGCTTTAGTCGGGATGAGAGTTCGTTGATAGAAGCCAAGGTGAGTAAGAACTGCTCAGCACTGCCCAAAGGCAGGTCCGGATTGGCGTACTGAAAATATACAGTTTGAGCTAAAATAAGAACGGCAAAGGGAAATTTCTAGAAACGAGTAATTCTAAATGTAATCACTCATTGATTACATCTAGAGTTTTGCTTGCAAGAGAAAAGATCTTTGCTTTACTTTGAGATAAAACTTTCTTTACATACCTGTGCTTCTTGAATTTTAACTTTTTCCTCTTCAGTCGGTAACATAGTCAGCAGTTTTTCAATGCCCTCTCTGCCAATGACAGTAGCATCCATCTTCATTATAGCTGCCTTTATAGTCTGAGGCGTCGGTAGTTTTTTCATTGCTATATTGATAGCATTCGATCTTTTAGCATCTAAGATAAGGTTTCTCTTTGGTTCCATTAGTTTCTGTAAATTCAATAAATACAAGAAAGTTATCAACGGATCAGTTACACTCATACTAAAAAAAGAGTTCTGTATCTACAGAGCTCTTTCTTTAAAATTACTCTAATAATAGGTTATAATATTTTCTTAAGAAAACTGTACCAGGTCATTAATAAAAAAGTACGAAATAGAGAATTATGGCAAGACACTGTTCCAAAAAAGCGTGATACTTACTTCCTGAAGGTGTCCGAAGGAGTGCATGAAAAAAAAAGAAAGAAAATGTAATTAGTAAAGAAATATAATACACTTTACAACACACAATTTTAAACTAAAAACGTTTTATAGATAATAGTTTTAATCTAGTTAAATCATAATATTTTGATTTTATACTTAGTAATTGATACATTTAATTTCGAAGGCCCAACTTGTATTTATCATCTTGCCTGAAACTTAGAAAGTACACAAAAACTTACTTTGATAATCAAGTCATTTGTCCTGGACTCAAACAGGTGCTCTAACATAGCGGTGTCCACGCTGACCTCCGGCAGGTTATCCCATATAAAGCCTCCAACCTTCGGCCTTATTGCCATAGGCGTTGGGTTCTCTTGTATCTCCCGCCAAAACAGCTTCACAGTCTTCTTATTCTTCTTTATAGTGGAGCTATCAGAATCATTTGACATTTCTGAAGAAAGAGCTGATTTTGGTGGCATAGGTACGTTGTTTTTTAGCATTGGGAAACAGCCAGGTAAGGGAGGAGGTATTCCCATTGGTGGAAACATTGTTGGAGGCGGCGGTGGTGGACCACTAGAAGCATTCACTGCAGGCGATGACATATCATCGTCCGAGTCTTCGCGGAGCTCGGAAAAGTCCAAGTCGCATAGATGAAATTCTCTGCCAAGACATCCTTTCCTTAGTTCTTCCCAATGCAAGTCGTTCTCTGACACTTTTATTTCGTGCACTTTTGGTGACTTCTCTATGGATGGACTCTTTATAATTTCTGAAAGAAAAAAAACCATAAATATTTAAGATTTCTGAAACTGTCAGTCTTTTTAAGGTATTTGATTAAAAGTTAGGAAAGTTCCATTACCTTTTGATTGAGATTTTGCTAATTCCTCTTTGGCCTTTGACACAATTCCTGCCATATCAGAAACCCTTATAGGTTTATCCTCAGTAGTAGGGCTGACGGGGCTGGTCAGCCGTTGCGCCAGATCTTTGATGCTGTGCTCTCTGTTTAGCAGGATACCCCGATCGTCTTTAACCTCAGGGACGGGATCCGTCTGTTTTTGCCGCATCACGGTTATTGCATCAACAGTATTCACACTATGGCCTAGGGTCCCATTTTGGATCCTCTGTTTCAGACCTGATGTATATCTTTGGTTTCCTGTCAATAGTCAATTCAACATGCATTACTGAAGTAATAGTCAATAATGAAAAAAAAACTACAATCTCAAATATTACGAGCAAAACAGAAGCAGAACAAAAGCAGAACAAAGCGGGTGACAAAAGAATTAGTAGTGGGTTAGTTTAAAGCACAAACCATTCTTTAAAACGTCTGCTAAGATAAAATTCTTTGATGTCCTATTAACATATTTGTCATCCTCATCATGATGCCCGTTGACTCCATTCGGTAGGCTTGAACCATTGACGTTGCCATTGACACTCGAGTAGCTCTTATTATTGGCGTATATCCCATTGGTGTAGCTTCCAATCATAGGAGTGAAACTTCCATTGGTATTTGTGTTATTCCCAATAAGGCTCGGAAGACTTCCATTAGTATTTGTATTATTTCCAGTAGGACTCGGGAAACTCCCATTGGTATTTGTGTTATTCCCATTAAGGCTCGGGTAACTCAGATTGGTACTGACAAAGCTCCCATTGGTGCTTGTAAAACTTCCGTTGAGACTTGAGAAGCTGCCGTTGGGGCTGGTGAAGCTACCATTGGTACTCGTCATACTACCATTGGGCGTTGAGAAATTTCCATTAGTACTTGTGATACTTGTCATACTTCCGTTGGTGGTCGTGAAGCTTCCATTAGGGTTGGGAAATAATCCATTATAGATATCACTGGAATGGTTCAACATCTCCTGCTGCTGAATGATGTGATGTGCTTGTCTCGCGTATCTGTCTCGTCGTCTTCTTAAAGCTGAGCTCAGATCTTTGTTTTCTTTAGCATGATCGGTGATTGGCGGTAAATATGATGCGCGACGGTTATTTGTTATTTTCGTTATGCTGTCTGTTTCAGTATGATTGATGACTGGTTTTGCTGTTGTTAGTGAAAAACGACACGAGATAAGGAAACCTGGATAAAACGAAAGTTGTTCAAAAAGCACTCCATCCGAGATTTAAAAACAGTCGAAAATGGAACTGAGTGTTACTTGCATAAGATACGAACTGGAACAAAATTCCATCAAAATGTGCTTTTTAGACAACAAAACTAATAAAAACTTGGCAAACAACAAACAAACAACAGACCCAAAAAGAAAACATTAAAATGAATAATGTAATAATTGGATTATGATATAAAATGTCTCAATATATTTTCAAGGCATGAACTGCCATACCATGCAGAAAAATATGTAATTACAGGAGTAATAATATTATATAAAGCACACTGAGAAGTCTTAAAACAGAATAAAATCTTTGTAATGTACCTTTCTCCTTGCATTGCTGTTTTTTAGATTTTCTTCTGTCAGTAGTTAGGTTTATGCTTCGATGGCGAATTGAATTGATCACCGAGTCGTCTAATTGCCTGAAATCATATTTTTATGGTTTGTAAAATAATAAGGATCGCATAAAGTGAAGGTCCAGTCGTTATTAAAATGATTTCGGTTTATAAGGCCTAAACTCAGGTTGCACTGGCAATTCAAGGTCTGGCTATAAAATATAAATCGTTTTAATGCTCCTTTTGTAAAACCTGATTGAAGCTCAATAAACGAAACGCATAAATATAAGGTACCAAATTAATAGTAATGTTTTTATAAACTCACTGAAGTGCTGTTCCACTCTCATCGCCGTCCTCGTGCAGCAGAACTGCTTCGAAGATTTGCAGCTGTCTTAATAGATCTAAATCCGTTCCCTGCTTAGACATATACAGCTGGATAATGTCGTCTATTCCCTGATCCTGTAGGGAATCTACTTGATCATAGTAAGTATCCCTATCTGGTACATTGTTCAGACACCTATTTATCAGAGTAGTTGCATAGATCAGGAGTTCAGTATCCGATGCATCGAAGTCTTGCAAGATCTTCATGATGTTATACCAAGGCTGTCGGTTAGAGGAGGCGTCAACAGTGACAATGGCGTCGATGAGCAGAAGACAGTTCTTGTTAGTGTATTCGACGAAGACTAGAAGTAGTTTGAGAGCAGTTTTGACTACGTGGCGGAATTTGCTGGCTATGAGAGAGTAGAGCCACTGGACACAGCGTTGGTGGGCCATCACTCCGTGCATGCCGTCCACGTATAGGAGTATCTGAAAGCGGAAGAAAACGTACTTGTTATTACCTATCACTAAAGTTCAGGTATTACCCTGCATAAGTATGCCGTATTATACACAAGGAGTTTATTCTTCAATGGGTTTTGGTGTCAGTTTACTAGTGCTGTATTTGTGTAAATTCCGTTATTATACTTTTTTTTTCTCATCAAAGTCTTAGCAAAACATGACCCAAATCATCGCAACATTTTATTATACTAGGGTAACGCGAAAGTATTTTGGGATGTTTGTTATTTAATCGTGCCTAAACGCATATTTGGCATAGATTAGTTCTTGGATGACCAATCTTTGGATTTAGTACGTTACCCTATTTCAGACTTGGCTTACAATAGAGTTAGAAGAAAGACTTAAGTTAAGACAAACTGTTAGAGTGCTAATTCGATGAAAAGAAGAATATTTAAAATAAAAACAATAAAAAAAGTAAACAGAAAACACTTTGTTCAGGTAGTGCCATATTGCAGAAGAAAAAAACATTAATTGAAGATGAAATATAATTATTGAACATGAAAATCAGAATCAAATAGCTTTAGAACGTGGCAAATGTATCCGATGAGTTTCTCAAGATTGCACTAAATGGGTGAGCAGCTTAGCATGGTATCAGGTATTTAAACGCTGGTACTCTGCTGGTATATGGACGTCACGTAGGCTACACCAGACACAAGAATATTATGTACGTAGAAAAAAATGTGCACTAAGTTTTACCTGTCCCAGAGCTCGAAGTATGTAATCCAGATAGTTATGGTCCGCCATATTGCCGACTTGCATGAGGCAGTCCAAGCCTTTGTTGGCGACGAACTCATGCACCAGATCTTTGTCAGATTGCAGGATTTGTTTGAGGGTGAAAAGCGCCCTGCGAAGCTCACGGCCTTGAGAGTGGAGTAATCTCTCTGTGGAAATTGAAAAACCACTTATTTTTAACTGTTATAGGGTACACCAAGAAGCTGAAGAATATAATCCTTTACCGGCTCTTTCCCGAATGGTTTACTAACATGATGAACGGTTTTTATGACAACAAGAAAATACTTCGATAACTTATTTTGATAGCAAGCGGTGACTATGGTAACGCCCCAGTATTACTCGTTGTCGATACGTTTATTTTTAAGGTAAGTAGGCAATTCGACACTCTTCAAAACATACACATATGTGCTTTGTTTAAAAATATTATCTACGATATATTTTGAAAGGACGACCCGTTCCATTTTTTTGAATTCGTAAGCTGCTGCTGTCACGGTTACTCTAATGACAGCTCTATTTTTAGAGTTGAAAAAACGGGACCATTACAGGATCACTCGAGTGTCTGTCTGTCCGTCTATCACAGCCAGTTTAGTCCGAATCTACCGGACCGATTAAGTTACAATTTGGTAAACATATTGTTTTTTTGTGACTGTGATGGACTTATATGTAAATAGTTTTAAAGTAACTTTAGAAAATATATAAAAAAATACCATTTTTATGCCCTAATATCCGAAACAACACAGCCAAATATTTAGAAAAAAAAAATACAGTAGGTAAATAGTTCCATACTTATAGATTACAGGAAAACCTATAAGAAGTCAATGATCTTAATAGAACATAGTAAATCTCTCAATATTGTACGTACAAACTTACATTTGCAGTTGGAATGGATAGCAGAAAATGTTATTAACGACAATTTTGACTTCATTCTTTAGTCCGGAAGAGTATATTTACAGTATTGAGTAAAGCTATGGCCAGCCGGGCGCAGCTTTAAGCTGGAATCCTCCAGTCGCAAGTAATACACTTAGTCGTCAACACTTGTCCGGATTTTAATTTCAATCAGTTTACCAGACAAGATTTAAATAAAGTTCGCGAGGTGTGAAACGGCTACTGTGGGTTGAACACTGGTTTCACACTTCGTCAATTAGACTTGCAAATTCTTCAAACAAATGTACAATAGTACATCTATGCTGCTAAAAGCCCTTCAAATATTCAGAACGTTTTCATAAGTTCTAAGTAGTTAGAGTACAGCATCAATATAGCGTCAACGTCAAATAGACTTACGTACTACATATACGGTACTGATAAAAGGAGTAAAAGAAATCATGGCCTTGAAAAAAAAAGATCAGTCTGGTCGAGCCCGAAAATCATCTGAGACACTTATCTATTGTCTGAGATGGCTGAAAACTTTACTGCGACTCACCATAGTTCAAATGCACGCTTGTGCGACACACTCCAGCTCATGTAGTACACTCGGTAAGGTTAGGTTAAAACTGTGACCTCCTAAGCAAGAGCCGAGCGAGCGAAGCGAGCGGTGCCGCGGCAGCGGCCGGCGAGTGCCAGAAACGACTAGATTCAGTGTGTCGCACAAGCGTGCATTCAAACTATGGAGGGTCGCAGTACAGTTTTGTCGCACAAGTGTTATTCGCACATCCATTTGTCAATTTCACGTAGTACACCCGTATGATGACGTAGTCTGTCCCTTGTCAGATTCTAAGAGAAGCATGTTCTCATATGACCTAACCAGGATTATGACTTGGACTTTAAAATAGACTGTAGCCTCTGGGTTTCTTTCAGTGTTTCTTCTTATAGAATTAGGATTAAATTCGTTTACAGTAATAAATATCATTTAAAGATAAAGATAACTTACCAATGATGGCGTGCACTCGCACAGACAGCTGTGTGCGGAGGACCAAGGCATTTTTGCGACTGGAACAAAAACATGGAAATATAAACATTCGAGCTATTTGCTTATGTAGGACGAAGAAATGGGAAAGAACTATAAAGTGTCTAAGACCCTTAGCAGTGGGTCAGGCAAATTAGAAGAAAACAACATAACATGACTGGCAGAGTTAGTCGGCTGCTACTGAGAAATTCCAGATGGAAAATCTGATTACGCTTTGCCTGACTTAGACCTCTAGCCGCTTTCGACCACTAGACCATCGTGGCAGTTAACAAAAGAAAATGACCCAATCACAATAAACAAAACACAGTGACGCGTCGCGCGTATGTGATATATATTCCCTACCAATAACTACGTCCACCAGTCAGTATGCATTTTTCAAAACAAATAGCGTAGAGTCATCTCAACACATCTCTGCGTTTAATCTGTGTTCATGTATATGTATTAAACGTATACATTGTTCTAAATATGTATGTGTATATGTTCTATAAGTTTATAATCAATTTTTATACAAGTGTTGACATCTTATTTATATAATAATGAAATATGATGATTGTTTCCGTGTGGTGCCGGACGTAAAGAAAAACATCATCCCATTTCTTCTCATGGGTGTCGTTCGAGGCGACTAAGGACAAACTAGAGAATGGGCAGCAGCTTTCTCTATGCATTATAACAACATACTGCGATCGCCAACTCGCCTGCCAAGCGTGGCGATTATGGCTAACCTCCCCCCCCAAATATTGCAAGCACCAACAAAATACGGCCCCTAGTGCCCGGCGGCCCGCATATCCTACGGTAGCGGTCAAGTCTATGGTGAGGCAAGAGCTGCTAAGAATCCCCATAAGAAAACCAGCTACCACAATCACTGACAACTGGCTGGGAGAGGCCTATGTCCAGCGTGGACGTCTTTCTGCTGAAATCAATCATTGCTCCTCTCAACCAAAGCACCTACGTTCTAATCTCTTCACCACCCTGTTGACTGGTAGAGAATGCCTAGCCATTAAGCCCGCCTTTGCACCTTTTTTGTGCGAGAAGTTTAAATAAATAAATAAACTTGTTACCCATTAAAGCTAGACAAAGTAATGTGAAATTATGGCATCTCTTTTCAATGCCAAAATTGCCACGATTGGCAGGCCACCCAAACCACCAAGTCACCCGGGCTTGGTGGTTAGTTGAGAAACAATGACCATCTATCCATACAAAAAGATATTGAAGTGATATATGGCACAAAACCAATACCTGCTTGACCCGAATGTATGCGACTGTTGATTAATTGTTCTCAATAACGAAGATGATTCCATGGAGAAAATTGTTCAGTTTTATAGTCTGTACCACACTCTTAAATTTGACCACACACCACACCTTTGTGATTATACAGGAGGATATAGGCTGTCTGCCTTTGTATGGGCCTTTGGACAAAACTTACAGGGATGATACAAGTTGTTGTCCATTGCGCTAAAACTTCATTTGATAAAGATTATTTTTTACTAATGAATTAATTGTGAAAAAAGTAAAAAAAACACAACCGTTGAAAAAAGAGTGAAAAATAAATAATAGTTAAAAAAAAACACACTTCCATTGAAAACCAAACTAAAAAGTACAAAATAATTTAAAAAAGCGTGGGGTGCTTTTAAAGGTATTTTTTTATTGATATCAGGCACCCCACGCTTTTTTTCCATTATTTTGTACTTTTTAGTTTGGTTTTCAATGGAAGCGTGTTTTTTTTTTTAACTATTATTTATTTTCTATTTTTTAGGGTGTTTTGAATTTTGAGACGCATGTCAGCGTAGTTTGTGACGTATGTCAGCGTCAGCGTAGTTTTCGGAGACAGTTTTTTTGCTGTCCTGGTAACCCTGGCAAGGATAATGGCACAAATTAATTTGTGACGTATGTCAGCGTAGTTTTCGAAGACAGTTTTTTTGCTGTCCTGGTAACCCTACCCTACCTTGGTGGCAAGGATAATGGCACAAATTTATGAAATTATTGCATTGTCATCGGTCCTTGACAGGTGTGCAAAGTTTGAATTAAATCTGCTCGTTTAAAGTGGGTCAAAATCGCGCTATAAGGAGTCGGTTACAAACAAACATACAAGTGAAGCTAATATAAAGCGTGTAATAACTAAAGTTAAATTAAGTTAATTTGGGAAATCTGGGTCTTTTGTATTTTCGTTTTTTTTGTGCCACTGTTTTCCGAGCTTGAAAGTTATTTTTAGTTAAGATTTGATTCCCTGCATTTTTTTTTTGCAATGAATAAACTCAAAAACTACTTAACCGATGCAGATATACTAAATTATTCCGGACCAACATTAGCTATATATATATTTTTTTTCATTTAAGTTCCTACAAAAATAGCAATTAAGTTTACACAAGGTGTCAAAGATTTGCATATAAATCATTGTTATTATTTGGCGTGCGCTGTGAAAACTACTTATTGATTATACATATTTAAACTATTGTAGAGCATGTTTGCAAAACTCGCAATTACCTAAAATAGCCCGCGAAGCCTGTATGCCTCACTATTATGGTTCACCAAAAAATACCTCATTTTTGTTCAAACTAGTCCCTTAAAACACGAGTATGATGAAAAATGATGACATTCATTTATTATTATTAATTCTTATTCAATGAAATATTTTTTAAATGAATTAATAACAGAAGGCAGGTGCGATTTTCGTAATTTAAATTCCCTCTCACCGAGAGGGGGCCTGTGTCCCAGCAGTGGGAATAATATAGGCTGATGATGATGATGAATTGTTCAAAATCTAGTCGCAATCTCATGTCGGTGACAAAGAAGTGTCAAAAACTTGTCAAAATAAAGCGAGGTATTTTTGACAGATTGAGACTAAAATTAGACTGTGAACGTACTTAAAATTACGATTCTTGCCCTCTGTTTATGTATCTGCAATTCCTTTAGAAATTATTTGAATCAGATCTTTAATAGAAAACGATGTAATAGCGCAGGTGAGCACTGGAAGCTGAAGCAACGGGTTCGGGGCTAAAATTTCACGCGAATGAAGTCGCGGCCAAAATGCTAGTTTTTACCAAACTTTATATTTTTCACATTTTGGTTGTGGTATCTACCCGCACAAATTCGTAATACCTGCACTCGCTAAGTAAATAACAGTGACAGGAAATTTGTATGACATCATCTACATACCTACAATAAGTGGAAAAAATACGTAATATTTAAGCTAATCAAAAAACATTAATGAGATCTTTATCATATTTATATGGGACAACTCGGTAGGTATCCCATTTCAAAAAACGATTTTTCCAAGTCGCTTCATAAATGATAGAGTTCTAACTTAAAAAAAACATAAAAAACAAAACAACCGAATTGAGAACCTTCTCCTTTTTTGAGGATGATTATACAAAGTGAAAATGTTTGTTACTCAATGAAGCAGAAACTCCGTAATGGTCTGGATTGGCCACAAAAGCTAACAGGATGACTTCGCAAGTACCTATCCTAATTATATCGTAGCTATTTTAGTACTGTGAAAAAGAGGCAGTTGTGTAGATTCAATAGTTAAATTTTACCTTATGCAATCTTTGAAGAAGAAATGACGCAAGGATCTTCCTATATCTTCAGGAATCGAACCCGTAATACCTACAGTTGAGTCAAGTTACGCCACTGCACCAAGTGATAGCCACCGATGATTGGAGTTGTCCAAGTTGCGTTTATTTGAATGGTTAATTTAATAAAATCTCGGTTTTGTCAATTAAACATAATCACCCTGTAATGTTCCCAGTGCTAGGACCCTGACCTCCTCTCAGTGAGAGGGAGAGGGCCGTACTGTAAAACACCAGGTAGATGTCATGTTATCCAATATTCGATTTTAGGACATGCCGGTTTCCTCACGATGTTTTTCTTCACCGTTTTGAAAGCAATGCTGATGAAATCCACACTAATATTATAAATGCAAAAGTAACTCTGTCTATCTGTCTGTCTCGCTTTCCTGCTAAAACTACTGAACCGAGTTAAATGAAATTTGGTACACAGATAGTTTAGAGCCTGAGAAAGGACATAGGCTACTTTTTATCCCAGTAGTACGTTCCCGCTGGATATTTTCCGACCTCCACGCGGGCGAAGCCGCTGGCAAAAGCTAGTAATTTATACAAAGTAAATCGCCTATCTGGGTTCGAACCTGTGACCTATAACTCGTAAGTCGCAGCCGTTACCGCTGGACCACTGTTCACTTTTGTCAATCAATTGATTATAATTATTATCAAGGTGGCAGGCTCAGGAGGAGATTGCGGGGCGAAGTCTACTTTTTTCATAAAGACTGGCCACAGACAGCGGAAATGAGAGTTTAAAGGGAAGCGAGGGCCCTGCCCTGCAGTGCGACACGAATGGCTGATAATAGTAATAATAACAGCACCCTAATTACGGAACATCGGAATCTAAATCATTTTGAAGCTTATTTGTATTCCATTCTTTCATAGGTTCTAAAAATGTATCAGCTTAGCAACGTATACAACGCCAACGCCATGAATGTTGTGGAACTGTCAAAATTTAAGCGATTCCAATTGATAGTGTATTACATGATTACCCTTCAGATTAGAGGAGGGGAGGGGGTGTGGAGTAGCGGTGGCCCAGTGGTAACGACCGCGACTTACGAGTAGTAGGTCGTAAGTGCGAACCCAAGCAAGCAGTTTACTTTGTGTTCATTATTTCTTCACCATTGCTCTCAAAACGGTGAAGGAAAACATCGTGAGGAAACCGGCATGTCCTAGAACCAAAAATTCGAAGACATGTGACATCCACCAACCCGGTAGATTACGGCCCGACACCGGGCCCGCGTGGTAGAATTCGACCCAGTCCCTGTCGCCGAAAGGAGTCCTGTGTCCCAGCAGTGGGAACGTTATAGGCTGCCGATGATGACCCCTCAAATTATACCGTTTGAATAATAAAATCCGATGGTCGTGATTATGCTAGTATGAAACAAAATCAAAAGTCATTTATTCAAACTAGGCTGAGACACTTTTCGAACGACAAACTTAATTAAATAAGACAGACCCTTCACTACTTCCTAGTGCTTTAGCTGGGAAGAAGTAGCGTGGAATATGGGGAATAAGGGGTATGACATGTGACAAGTGTTTAGTATAGATACATGTGGCTATTCGGTAAGACACAGATCATAAAAAAACCGGCCAAGTGCGAGTCGGACTCGCGCACCGAGGGTTCCGTACAAACCTGCAGGTATTCACGGTTTATGCATAAGGTTTATGTTTATGAAATTAAATGTTTTTTTTTAAATTTTTATATTTGAGTTGACTGAATGAAAGGTAAATTATGGTTTACGATTTATGACGTATTAAAAAAAACTACTTACTAGATCTCGTTCAAACCAATTTTCGGTGGAAGTTTACATGGTAATGTACATCATATTTTTTTTTTAGTTTTATCATTCCGTTATTTTAGAAGTTACGGGGGTTACACACACATTTTACCACTTTGGAAGTGTCTCTCGCGCAAACTTTAGAAAAAAATGATATTAGAAACCTCAATATCATTTTTGAAGACCTATCCATAGATACCCCACACGTGTGGGTTTGATGATTTTTTTTTTTTGAGTTTCAGTTCTATGTATGGGGAACCCCAAATATTATTGTTTAAAAAAAAATGATATTAGAAACCTCAATATCATTTTTGAAGACCTATCCATAAATACCCAAACAAGTATGGGTTTGATGAAAAAAAAATTTTTGAGTTTCAGTTCTATGTATGGGGAACCCCAAATATTATTGTTTTTTTTTCTATTTTTGTGTGAAAATCTTAATGCGGTTTACAGAATACATCTACTTACCAAGTTTCAACAGCATAGCTTCTATAGTTTCGGAAAAAATGGCTGTGACATACTCGGACAGACAGACAGACAGACAGACATGACGAATCTATAAGGGTTCCGTTTTTTGCCATTTGGCAACGGAACCCTAAAAAGGATGCAAAGATTGTGAGGAAAACTATAATTATGGCAAGAAAAGTAGTTATTTTTGAGATGACATATAACAATGGAGGAAAAAAAATGCATTTAATTCCTGAATAGATTCCAATTCAAAAAAATGTCAATGAGATTCAAATAAACCAATGAAAAAGGTGGTACAAATCTAGAGGTCATCGGATTAAAATGTCATGATGGGGTTTCTAGCTAACTATATAGTAACAGCCGCACAGGTCAATCGATCAGGCATTGAGCTACGCTTTTTATAAATAAAACGTTCTGGAAATATCTCAACATTTTATAACGGGCGGCAGTAGGTATAAAGAAAACAAAGGAAAATGGAGTGAAGGTTTAAGATGCCGTTTTAATATAATGTAAATAAATAAATTGAAATTACGTAAACATTATTTAATAAACAAGTAATTTATTTTTTTATTGTTCGAATAATAAATAATCTGTTTAAGCAGCTTCTACATCTGGATCTTCAACTATATTTTTATGCATCATATATGTTGTATATTGCATCAAGCAATGAATAAGTACATAAATATTACCTACGATGAATATAATATTAGAATACGAATAAATTATATTACCTACGATGAATATAATATTAGAATACGAATAAATTACTTACTTTTAATTAGCTGAATAAAAAGGTAGAGCAGTGGTGTCCCAGTGGTATCGGCACCGGCTTACAAGTCGTAGGTTGTGGGTTCGAACCGAGGCAGGCGCCTTACTTTTTGTAAATACAATAATTTCAACACCACTGCTCTCAAAACGGTGAAGGAAAACATCGTGAGGAAACCGGCAAGTCCGAGAACCAATTATTTGAAGACTTGTGCCATCTACCAACCCGCACTGGGCCCGCGTGGTAGATTACGGCCCATTCCCTCTCGCCGAGAGGAGGCTTGTGTCTAGCGTTGCCAACTTTTTTTACAAGAAATAAAGTATATTGAGGTCTGAAAAGAATATTAAACAGTATTTCAGAAAAAATAACAGTAATTTATTTATTTAATGTTTTAAATACATATGTTTAAGAGCTTCTCGCACAACTTATTAATTTACAGTCTTTATGACGTATGAACGTCAAAGTCTAACACTTATAGTGTTAATCATGTTGATGCTGAAAACAGTATTTTGAATTCTTAATTTTTGTTCAACAGTAAAAAGTATAATGTAGTGAAAAACAGTACTGTTTTCAACAGTATAGTTGGCAACCCTACTTGTGTAATTATTACGATGCCCATTAATGTACATTACCATGTAAACTTCCACCGAAAATTGGTTTGAACGAGATCTAGTAAGTAGTTTTATTTTAATACGTCATAAATCGTAAACCACAATTTACCTTTCATTAAGTCAACTCAAATATAAAAATTAAAAAAAAACATTTAATTTCATAAACATAAACCTTATGCATAAACCGTGTATACCTGAAGGTTTGTACGGAACCCTCGGTGCGCGAGTCCGACTCGCACTTGGCCGGTTTTCATACATGTGTTTATTATTGCTGGTGAAATGTGGGTATCCTATAGGTACACCTCTGCCTAACCATTCAGGGATTGTTGGCGTGATGTTATATTATTTTGTAAAGAAATAAAAATGTAGAATAATACGAATAATTATTATTATTCATCTATAATATGTATGTATTTAGAAATATATAAGTATGTTTATCAGTTGTCTGGTTATCATAGTACAGGCTCTGCCTAGTTTGGGATCAGATAACGTTGTAATGGTTGTCCTAAGATATTATTATTTTATTTTAATTATTATTATTTTATTACTCTTGTAACTAGCCTTAACTACTAGCCAGTTGCCTCTAATGCGGACGTTTTTTTCTACTGGACAGAACATCTAGATTTTAATTGTTCTATTTAAGTGTATATTTTAATTATTATGGTACGAGTTAATAACCTACCGGAATAAATTTTCTGAATGATAGACTGCATCAGAATCCTATGCGTTGTTAGAAAGAACTACGCGGTTTCACAGATAGACAATAAAAGCGATTTTTAATTTAATTATACAGAAAGGATATAAATATCTTGTTTGAAAATAAATACACGAAATTATAAGAACAAAATAGCTTTCCACTCACAATTCTTCATCCAGGAGGTCTTCATCTTCGTGGTCATCCTCCGACATGTCATAGTCCCAATCCAGGTTAAAATTCACTTTCACAGCACCCTCTTCTTCATCAGCTATGCCAGAATCTAATGACGCTTGCCTGTATTTTCTGTTCGGTACTGATCGCTCGGGAGGTGCATTTTCCTCAGCCACTTCGGATCGTGTGAACTTTCGCATGTCATCTTCCATTTTTCTCCCACAAATTGTATACAGGCTGTTTTATTCGTAAACACGTCCACTTTTACAAAATAAAAGTGTTACAAGAAGAGTATTGTTAATTGTCCATTACACTTTTTGTACAAGTCTATGCATGTTCCGGATAACGAGGCACACTATTTAAAAGAAAAAGTTTTTAAAATTATTTAACCGCGCGCTTTGGTCTACTGAATTTGTTTTTAATTCGATCGCGACATTATTTCCATCGGAATATTTATTTTTAATCACGGTTTCAAGTTTTTAGGTCAGCATTATGTGGGACTTGCGTCTCCTATCGCTCCCTGCCGTGGACTGAGGGTACTGCGTTGATAACGTAATTTTCCTGACAGGCGCTCATTGTATCACGGGACACACGGATGCAGTGTCCGGCAATTTCCAATCATTACTTGATTCCACTTCAGGATGCTGTTCTGTCTTCCTTCTTAGAGATTATCAGGGGGTCTGAACTTTGAAATCTTAGTGAATTATGCCTTTCAGACAGCCTGTAGCGGATTATGAAAGTTTTTGTAGGTTTTGTGTATCGTTTCAAAACATGATCTTATTTTTTTAATTGTATATACATATGTGTCCTACTTATAGTGTTCAAGATAGATTGTAAACAAAAGCAAAGATTTTTTTTTTAGGAATTCCATCTCGCTGGTGTTCCTAGGAGATTGTCGGCTGCTTAAACGGACTTGCCTATGGCTGTTTCAATAAATTGAGCCCTCCTGTCAAGCCTTAAAAACTACTGAGATGTATGTCTTCTGTGGCCCTAAAAAACGCTAACAGTTAATTTAATTTTCTCCGTCTGAAGTTACCGCAGCCTGTGTATAAGTTTTCGCAGTGTAAGTTCATTGTTAAAACGGCGGCTAGGTTTTTGTTGACGTTCGACTTCATCGCGATTGAAGCAGAATCAAAAAAACTGAGCAGAACAAAACATGGTCGGTTTCGCTCGCTGCTAATACCCATACTTTCTACCATAACGATATTAAGTGACATGTAGGGATGACGACAATTAATCAACATTATGATAAGGTGATATTACGTGTGGTGTCGGACGTAAAGAATAGCATCGTCCCATTTCTTCCCGTGGGTGTCGCATATTGCGACTAAGGGATTTACTAGACAATGGGCAGCAGCGTTCTCTATGCATTTTACCACCATACTGCGATCGTCAACTCGCCTGCCAGCGTGGCGATTATGGCAAAGCCTCCCAAATTGGGGAGGCCTATATCCAGCAGTGGACGTCTGCCGGCTGAAATGATGATGATGATGATGATGAAGGTGATATTCATTTGACTTCATTCAATAAAGAATAACGTGTTTAATGTCTGATGATGTCACGTTGTGTAAACTATGTCTCTGCTATAAAAACCAGTGAGTTTAGGGCAAAGAAAACGTACAATTAGTAAGTATTTCAGAAAATGAACAAAAGATCAAATTCACGATCTCAAACGTATTAAACCGCGAATCTACGCGTTTACCCGGTTAGTAGTGTAACAGTAACCTAAATAAATGTACATGTGTCGAATCCGGTACTGATCTATTTTTGATCCCATGGGAAACGGTGCGACGACCTCTGGAAGTCGCTGAATGGGTCCTAGCTGATTGGAAAAACAATTGAACTAAACAAAATTAAGCTCAACAGCATGTCCGGCATGTCTTAGAACCAAAAAATTCGAAGACATGTGACATCTCTAAGCCCGCACTGGGGCCGCATGGTGGATTATGGTGCACTCCTTCTCACCGAGGGGAAGCCTGTGTCCCAGCAGTGGGAACATTATAGGCTGCTGATGATGATGAAGCTCAACAGAAATTTTATTTATCGGTGCAATTATTTGCATCAAAAAAATTATGATGATCGTATTCGAATGCCAGTATTTTTTCCAAACTGTGTGTGACAGAGGGATTACCAGGAATCCCAAAATCAGAGTGGACAAAATATTAATGTGTTCTGGATATTCATTGTTTGAGTACATATTCGCGTAATTAAATCCCAATGAAGGACTTTTCAACACGTTTGAGCGGATTATGGATCAAAGGTTGGTTGGTGCTCTTTATTATTGTTGCAATTTTAACCTGAAATACTAATTGAAAATGAAAAAGGTATTCAGTGTTCGACAGCGCCACTTACCTTTGTTGTCAGGTTTCCTGTGGTCAGTGGGATATTCCATGAATTGCTGAATTAACGTAATAATATATTTAGGCTCACGTTGAATTGAATTATTTTGACAAGTAAACTGCAGTTTTTGACTTACACATTTGTTTTAGTTTTGTCATAGTATTTCTTTGTTGCTTAATTCGTATTTTATAAACATATAAAGTTTCATATACAGGGTCAAATCATATTAACTGGCAATACATTATTATCTGATCGATAGGTTTTGACCTTTGACCGTAGAATGATGAAAAAAAAAAACGCTTTTATTTTGTTGTTTTTCTTTGAACCATTAGTTTTCGGTATCGATACCCAACACGTGGGAATTGCCAGTTAATTAAACTTGACTCTGTATAGAGACAATTACATCTATTTTTCACAAAGCAACGAAGTGGACACGGACGACTACAATTAGTACGCGTAAACGTCAATCGGCGCGATTACCTGTTGCAAACAAAGTTATACGTCACATAGCCTTTTAGTCGGTCTTTTAAACTTGCGTTACAAATTGTAGTTCAATAAGGAACATTAAGGCTCGTGCAGACTAGCGGGATGCGACGGTCGCGCGCGATTCGGCGATTTATATCCGTAGAACAATTTCCATGAAAACGTTCGCGACACTTCACACAGGGGCGAACTGTCGCGTCGCGCTAGTCTGCACGAGCCTTTATGATTGCAGGGCTAATTTTTAAATTATAACTATCAACAAAGTAAAATACTAAAGAATAGTGATATCTGTTTTCGTTCGTCTGGTGCCGGGCGTAAAAAAAAAAAAAAAAATGTTTATTTCAATTACATACTTTTTTTAACATAAATGATTTGGAGATCACCTTTTAAGCATTTATATGCTTGTGTTAGGTGACTCCGCACTTCCACTTAACGTAACACAGAGTATGCAATTAAAAAATAAAATAAAAGAAAACAGAATAATGAAATAAAATACAGAAAAATCAAAAGGGAAGGAGCGCACTTGTGTGATGTATGCGAGTGGGTTTGAGTGTGTGTGTGTGTGTGTGTTTGTGTTCGAGAGAGTGTGAAAAAAGTGTAGATGTGTGCGAATTTATATTGTGTATGAGTGAAATTCGTTTACCTGTATATATGAAGATATAAGTTTAAATATCGGTTAAATTTAGATCTACGTTCAGGTTAGCCCTGCGACAATGTCTTGGGATCGGAGGTAACCAGGAACAGTGTCCTCCACTAACGTAATTGTGAAATTTAGTTTCAGTCAGCTTTCGTCTTGGGCAAATTATGGAAGCGATGTTACCATGGCCTCAATGTCATCGTAGGTTTTCGTTTTAAGCCATTCAGTCACAGCTAGTTTACAGTCACGGAGTTTCAGAGGATAAATGTTAAGTTCTTTATTCAGTAGATTATATAAGTGGGAAGATTGTCTTGCATACTGCCTCTTAGCAAACACAGATCTAGCTGGGACGGTTGGAGCGACTACGTAGCTTCTTCTGCTATTCATACTCGGCTTTTTGGGATCATACGGTAGGGATTTGTGTTTTCTGAGGATAAGATGGAGAAGGTAAAGTTTCCGTACGGACAGAGTGTCAGAGGTTAGGTAAAGGCTTTGGGTTGGGAATCTATAGGGTTTGAAGAGTAAAACCTTGAGCAGAGATCGCTGTGCCCTTTCAAGTTCTAAAAAATTAATTTTTGTTGTTCCACCCCAGCATGGTAAACAGTAGGTAAGAATCGATTGGGCCAGTGATACATAGACTTTCAACAGAAGGATTTTTGAAGCAATGCTTCGCAAAGTTTTAAAGGTCCATATTAATTTCCTAACTCTTTTCATGAGCAGTTCAGTATGCATGTGCCACGACAAGCGCTGGTCAATCATAATGCCCAGGTACTTGGTATACTGTAACCGGACAATTTTTGTACAAGAGCAGTCAGGAATTGAGGGGTTGGCACAGCAATGTATTTTTATTTGGAGATCGAATGGTGGCTGAGTGTTTGCATACATATTTGCGTGTAAAGAATAGATCCATCTCATTTCTTCCCGTGGGTGTCGTAAAAGGCGACGAAAGGACTTACTAGAGAATGAAATAATTGAAATAATCGTCATGCCAAGCGTGACGATTATTTCAAATCCACCCGACTTGGGGGAGGCCTCAGTTCAGCAGTGGACGTCTTTGGGCTGAAGTGATGATGATGTTTTCAACCCACGATGCAAAAAGAGGGGTGTTATAAGTTTGACGTGTCTGTCTGTGAGTCTGTAGCATCGTAAATCCCAAACGGGTGGACCGAATTTTTTTTTTTTTCTTTTGCCTAAAAGGTGACATAATCGAGAGTGTTCTTAGCTATGATTTCAGAAAATCGTTTCAGCCCTTTGAAGATTATCAGCTCTTTTCTGGTATATGAGGGGAGTTGACCATCTTCCACGGGTTTGATCAACTCGAAATTTCTAATAAATTATTTAATTATTAAACAATTAATTCAATGATATTAGAAGAACAAAGAAACCTTGAACTGATGCTGCAGCATTACCTGGAATTTCCAGGATACCCAATTACCTCACCAACAAACAGCAGAAGGATCGTCTTTGGGTTTATTGACAAGGTCTCCGTGAATGGGTTGATGATCAGGGTCTGATGATGGACTACTAAAGAGGAATCAAGATAAATTCGTAACAAGTTTCACTATTTGAAAAGGTAGACATGTGTCGATCGTAGCGTGTTTACTAATACTATATTAAGTATAAAAAGAAGGATATAAAATGTAGTGAGAATTTGTTGGTATTTCAGTGAAAGGATCGACGTGTCGGGGGACGGTATATGAAAACACCAAGCAGACGAGGCAATAATGGATGTGTGCTATTGTAGAAAGGATAACAATTTCATTAGGTGTCCCCCGACGCGATGCGGCGATGCTTCGATCAAAATATTACTATAACTTCTTATTAAAAAAGGGCTAATACATAGTTACATAACATAACATCACCCCTCGTTTCCATGAAGGGTTGGGCAGAGGTGTACCTCTAATACAACCACATTTCGCCAGTTATGTTTAAGTCCCATGTAATAGGGGGCGAGCCTATTGCCATCAACCGGGCACTAATTCAGACTCCGGGGTGCTACTGAGAAATTCCAGATGGAAAATCCTAATAAAACTTTGCCCGACCTGGGAATCGCACCCAGGACCTCATGCTCAGCAGTAGCGCTAGCTACCACTAGACCAACGAGGCAGTCAAAAAGAATACTATTTTAATAAGTAAACTTAACAAGTAGTGATTGGAGCCTTTTTCAAGCAGATCAGCCTGTGTTAGGAGATTCAGCTCATCATGTTTTTTACTTCTTAAAATGTTGGTTTAGGGTCGGGTGTTTTTTTTTTTAAATATTAAAACGAAGTCCCACCTAGCTAACGGTTATAATGGTAGTTGACTAATTTAGTTGCTTTTTTGGGTTAGATAAAGACATCTACCGTATTTTTCAAAAGTATCCGACATAATATACCTCTAGGCGTGATTAAAAAATTGTTACCAATTAAGAAAATACGTACTAAGATAAATAAATAATGCATTAGAATTATGAAACATCCTGTTAATAATGTTTACGTATCATATGGTAGAGCACATACATACCTACCCAGCGCACGAGTCGACTAGATCATTGTATCTCCATTTTCCATGAGATTAAATCTACACTATCCACACTAATCCACACTTCCACACTATCCACACTAATATTATAAATGCAAAAGTAACTCTGTCTATCTGTCTGTCTGTCTGTCTCGCTTTCCTGCTAAAACTGCTGAATCGATTTAAATGAAATTTGGTACACAGATAGTTTAGAGCCTAAGAAAGGACATAGGCTACTTTTTATCCCGGTAGTACGTTCCCGCGGGATATTTTCCGACCTCCACGCGGGCGAAGCCGCTGGCAAAAGCTAGTCCTACTATATATATCCTACTAAATCCTACTAAAGCAAGTATCAAATAAACTACGTCATACGTCATCATAATTAATAATATTTTTATTTTTTATGTTCAAAACGCTCTCCTGTAAAATACATGATTTTGTAGATAACCGTATTTGCGGCTGTCGATTTGTTGGAATTACTCTGAAATAGGAATAGGAAGTCGGTTCCATACAGTTAAGGTTGAAAATTGCACTTTTATTATTTTGCAATATCCGATGTTTTAAAGGCTTATCCGAAATGGTCTACTGAAAGATGGACAAGCCTGGATCTTGCCGAGGTCGCGTGATTGTTCGAAAGAGATACCGTGGCCCCGGCACATGGGCAACTGAAGGAACACGGGTGGGTTTTAGTCAGTAAGTCAGTAAGTTTGACACGCCTTCCCGGTCTGCCCGGAGCGGGAGAAGTCATTTGATGATTTCCCATCCAAAAAAAAAGCCTGGATCTTGCAACTAATTAAATGAATCACGATATCGCTTTGGGGTACAAAAAAAGAACTAATCTTTTACGTCTCCAGTATTATGATCAATTAATTAGTCTTCTAAGTAGAGCTTTATTGATTTTATCTGAGCCTTCTACAGGTTGCCTGGAGCTACGAAGAAAAGCTATTTTGAGGGCTAAAATAAAAACACTATTTCGTTGAAAATGTTTCTTTTATTTGCGTAAGACTTTGTATTTCACAAATGCATTTGTAGAATCAATTACTTTGTATGTTAAAAGCCATCAGATGCTAACAACCTGATGGCTTTCTGCGTCACTACGTGTTATAAATCAGCGGTCATCATACATTTAGTTAAAGCTAAAGCACACTCCTGAATATGCAGTTCCTTGTCAATCATCATAACGTTACAGGACCCAATCCACTCGCAAAAAATCTTTACGCCTTTTTAATTTCATGCCGTTTTATACTGCCGTTCAACTTTCGATCCGCTTATCATTATTATGTGAATGTGTGATAAAAGTTTATTACTCAGACAAGTTTAGGAATACCTTTAGGTTGACGTCACTTTTGCAAAGAGGTGTAAACATTTTAATATGTATATTTTGGGGGCCTTTTTACATTTCGCTGACGAAACAACCTTTACAGAACGATATAAGTACGTAGGTCACTCGGTAAGTCTTGTCGTTAGACTATAAAATTTTATGGTTTTTCTAAATACTTTCCATCACTTAACTTACACTTATTTATAAGCTCAAACCAGCTGTTGAACCAGAGATTCCATTTCTCTTCTGGGATGGAAGCGCAACACTTTCCCAGGCATTCAAAATCTCTTCATCTGAAGAAAACTTGCGTCCTTTCATTTGATTCTTTACGTACGGGAACAGTGTGAAGTCGCAGGGCGCTAGATCTGGGCTGTAGGAAGAGTGATCCAACACTGGGATTCCGGAAGATGCGAGAAATTCTGTAGTTTGCTGAGCGCGATGAGCAGGAGCGTTATCGTGGTGCAACAGCCTAGTAAGCAGCTGACTTTTTGGTCGCAGTTCTTTAAGAGTATTCAAAAGCGGTATCAAACACGATTGAATATACCAGTCAGCAGTCACAGTGCGTTGCATATCTAAAGGAATAGTTTTGATAACCCCGCAATGATCAAAGAAAACTACAATCATTTTCTTTTTGACAGACCGCGATTTCTTGGGCATGGTGGGATAGTCTTCATCTTGGAAAGCTCATAGGCGGTTTTTAGACTTCGTAGGCAAATCGTAGTAGTACATCCAGGTTTCGTCTCTCGTAACAATGGAGGAAACTTCTGAAGATCGCCCGGATTTAAATTTAGTCATCATCTTTTTGCACCATTTCACACGACAGTCTCTTTGCTCATCCGTAAGTCGCCACGGAACAAAAAGTGAGCAAAACTTGTGTAGCCGTAGATGTTCATGCACAATTTTATTTACAGCCCATGCAGAAATGGCAAGGGTTTCTTGAATTTGTTTATATGTGATTCTGCGATTCTCTCCTACTAGTTTCTCAACAGCAGCCACTGTATCGGAAGTAGTCACTTCAACCAGCCTGCCCAGACGCGGATCGTCTTCCAAGTCAAAATTACCTTTTTCGAACTGTTTGTACCAACGCTCCATAGTTCTGAGGGATGGCCCTGTGTCTCCGAATACCCGTCCTATTTCTTCGTGGCACTGTTGACGAGATATCTCACGTTGAAAATTGTAATATGTTATTGCAAGAATCTGAGATTTTGTAAGCGATGCCCGTTTAACTTTTAAACCGTGTTCTGGTATGAAATACTAGGCAGCTACTGACAAGTTTTGACACGTAGACACATACGTCCGCGTACTATACGTAGGTATGAAAACAAACGGCAACCGCTTGATTAATTAGCCAAACGACAAGACTTACCGAGTGACCTACGTAGCATATAATTATGGTGAAACTATGATGATATACGAAAATTGAAATTTACAACTGTGGAGGCGAGTATTTATACATTATTATAATTTTATTATGCTTGTTTCTTCATTGACATTTGCATGATAGTGTGTAACACGAACCTTATGCAATAGGTATACTAAGTACAACACAAACCTGAACAAAACAGTTTTGTCTATAGTTGTCAAAACAAGTTGCGCGGTAGATTTCGATTTCATGGCTGGTTTGTTGCGGTGTATGCGACATTACTGTTTTACAGCGAGGCGTCTATCGTGTGTTTAAAACCGTAGTTTAATACAATTTTGTCTTACTTTAACAGACAAAGGTGCTAGGTCATCAGTTAGAGGAAAAAGTCCACTGCTGGACATAGGCCTCCTCCAATTTTAGGGGGTTTTCCATAATCGCCATGCTTGGCAGGCGGGTTGGCAAACGTAGTATGGTGGTAAAATGCATAGAGAACGCTGCTCCCCATTCTCTAGAAAGTCCCTTAGTCGCCATATACGACACCGATGGGAAGAAATGGTGATGTTATTCATTACGTCCGACACCAAACGGAACGGAAGGTGCTAGATGATGGGAATTAATCAAAATCCGCGACAGCAGAAGTCTCATATAGATGTTCTAAGATTTGCGCCAAAATATGAACTTGTAGAGTATATGGCTATATGCACTTGTTGGACACGTTAGGATTGTTTCTCAGTGGATGCTAGGCTTGGTCCGTATTAAGTCATATGGGAACGAAAGAGGGGAGCAGTGCCGGAACGAAACAATAAGCAGCGGTGAGAGACCAATGACGCATATTCATTCGGACTCTAAATTATTTATTTCGCATAATACCTAATATGCGATATAAATGATTTATAATGGAAGTGGTTTCTACCTACCCCCATGGGAAAAAGGCGTGATTGTATGTATGTATGGGAGAGCATATTCAAGTGGAACTGGTAAACTGGCGCGCACCTTCATAATTCAATGTGTTTTAAAGAAAGAAAATCGTCGTGAGGAAACTAACATGTCCTAGTATCAAGAATTCAATATGGGACGACCACCAATCTATACTGGACCCGCATGGTGGGTTATGGTCCACTTCCTCTCAGTGAGAGGAGACCTGAGTTCCAGCATAAAGATTATTGTTATAGTAGGTAACAGGCAAAGTGAAATAGGCACTTTGTTGTTGAAATTTTCTAACTATTTAGATTCGATGGCGCAATAAAACAGAGCCCCGATTCCTTTAGTTGATTCTCTTTAGTAGTTTTGATAATCCAACTTTGCCAAACGTGATACGTCTGGTTCCGGATGTAAGAAATTGCACCATAACATTTCTTCCCGTTGGTGACGTAAGAGGCGACTAAGGGACTTACTAGAGAATGAGCAGCAGCGTTCTCTATGCATTGTTCCACCATACTGCAATTGTCAACCCGCCTGTCAAGCGTGGCGATTATGGCAAACACCCCGAAATTGGGGAAGGTCTATGTCCAGGAGAGGATGGCGTTCGGCAAAAAATGATGATGAAAGTTGATAAAAACTGGACTGAAAAATGTTTAAATTCAAAAAATTTGACCCCTCTTGACTTCAATATCCTCTTCAGTAATATTATTTATTTGCTGTTACCCGCGACTTCGTCCGCGTGGTGTTTAACAAAAAAGTTTTTCATTCTTTTTATTTTTTTTCGTGAGGTAATTTTTTTTTCTAAAATAAAAGTAGCCTAAGTTACTCCTTGTTACATCTGCTATCTGTCAGTGAAAGTCCCGTCAAAATCGGTCCAACAATTTCAGAGATTAGCCGGAACAAACAGACAGACAGACAGCCAGACAAAATTTAAAAAAATAAATTGTTTTGGTATATACATATACACGGTACACCGTGTATTACATCCATATACACTTAGTAAAAAGTGGTTATCTTAATATTACAAACAGACACTCCAATTTTATGTATTTGTCTAGATGTCTAGATTAGATACTAACGTCAACGAGGAGTAGAAATAATATACAGATTAAAGGATGCGTTTGTCCTAATGGGTGGAATGATGCGACATGGATGTCTAAAAAATTTCAATAACTACTTGCACCTTCACTAACTCTCGTTTTTTATAATTATAAAGGATGTTTATATATAAAGGAATTGATATTGTTTAAATTGCTCTAAAAAAGCTGAGATCAAAGCAGTATTGAAGTCACGAGGCAAAAACTGTGTGAATAACGACAAATCCATTTCACTGCCTCTCAATGTTCTTTGAAAAAAAAAAAACCATTACATTGATAAATTATTTGGAAAATAACATACTATTGCCTAATTGATCAATTAGCCAAACAGCCCACAAATCGAATAATTATAGGTATTAATTAGTACCAAGTAAGTTTTGTTTTTCAGGAGTCTGTCGTACCTTCCCCACTCAAATTAATTTATCACTACTTGCTACGTAAATAACAGTGAGAGGTAGTATTATAACATCCCGAACATACACAAAGTGGAGGGAATACGTATTACTGAAGCCTACTCAAAATCTATCAAAGGAAACTGTGTAAAACTCATAGGGAACTTGGTAATCAAAATAAAATTTGACCAATCAGTCCACAACGGATGAAAATATCGATGAACATACAAATATAAGACAGATAAACATTCGAAAATAGAACCTAATTCTTTTTTGAAGTCGGTTAATATGAATTAAGTAGGTACCTGTCTTGGAGACCTTCGAGTTCTTCGTCCTGTTCGCCGAGTGTGGAGTCAAGATCCAGGTATGGGCCATAATCGCCATCTTTGAACACCTGCAGCGTCGCGTCATCCAGCTGTAACAATGAGAAACTCCTTTAATTATATCTGTTGAGATTTATTTATTTTAATCATTACAGTCCAGAATTACCTGTAAAGATAATTACCACCCTACGTGAATTAGCCGTATTACAGCCGTTTCATTGTTGTGGTTTGAATATACGGAAAATTTCAGTTGTTAGTTAACTTGGTTAACAATTAATTTCCCTGACCTAAGTCTCTGAAGGACTTAATAAGGTTATGTTAAGTAAACGTATATTTAAAGTATAAATATTGTGTCGATAGGTCGGACATGTGAGGCTGAGTAACGTAAAATCGAGTTAGTCTCGGACAGGGTATCCGGTCTGTGTACCGGACAACCGTTTTGAGCTGGCTTACCGAGGTCAGATGTCCATTAACTTTGTAACATGCTGCTATTCAGGCGCGTGTATCCGCGGCTAGTTAGATTAAAGTGCTGCCAGGCAGAGGCGGCTGTCCGTTAAGTGCACCCGTGATGACCCGTGCTCTGAATTACCAGATTTTATTATGTGTAGAAGGAACCACAATCGGTTTATCAATCCATTTAATACTAACAAAATTGTGACGAAACAATATAGGCTCTTTGCTATACCATTAAGACTTATTTTCGGTATAAAGAACATACCTCGTGCACTAGACCGGAGCGCCCAGCGAACGCTCATAGAACTTCTAGATACGAGCTAAAACGTTTGGCGCGTGAGAAAGGAAATAGTTTAAGATAGAGAAGGTAGTAAATTACTCCAAACAAACTGTATGGAGTAATTGAACTTTTCTCGTGCGCCGCTTGAATACTTTTGTTTATTTCGTTTTTGTATTTGTTTAGAATTTACAATGACTTTATTAAAACAATATTTAATCTTTAAAAAAAAGTTGATCCGTTATAAATTTGGCTGGACTGCCTTGGACTTTCCTTAATTTAAAACAAGAGTGCAATACGAATAAATAATAGTTAAATAAAAATTAAAAAACACGCTTCCATAGAAAACTAAACTAAAAAGTAGAAAATAATGGAAAAAAAGCGTGGGGTGCTATTTAAGGTAATTTTTTTTATTGATATCAGTCACCCTTTTTTTCCATTATTTTCTACTTTTTAGTTTGGTTTTCTATGGAAGCGTGTTTTTTAGTTTTTTGAAAGTACTTATTATTTATTTTCTATTTTTTAGGGTGTTTTGATTTTAATTTTGAGACGCATGTCAGCGTAGTTTGTGACGTATGTCAGCGTCAGTCGGAGTCAGTCGGAGACAGTTTTTTTGCTGTCCTGGTAACCCTGGCAAGGAAAATGGCACAAATTCATGAAATTAAAGTATAGTTATCGATCCTCGATAAGTCTACAGAGTTTAAATGAAATCTGGTCGTTTAAAGTGTGTCAAAATCGCGCTATAAGGAGTCGGTTACAAACAAACATACAAAAATATAAGTGCAGCTAATATAAAGCGTGTAAAAATAAACCATTTAGGTACCTACACAAAATGTTAAAAGTGACATGTAAAATAGAAAGAAATGGTTGTGTGGATGTGAACATCTTAATGTCCCTATTGTATTGTTTTCCGCGCATTATTTTTGGTGGCGAATCCATTGCCACGGAAACAGGAATCAAGGATTTGAGTCGCATTTGATTGATAAACAAGACATGATTCATCGCATAGTATACATCCGTTATATGGCGACGAATGGATTTAATTTAAAAAAAAAAAAAAAAAAAAGTGTTAAGTGAAGGTCGTATTATTGGATTTTGAATCTAATAACTAATAAGTAAACCAAACCTAATAAGTAGTGAACTAGAAAAGAGCAAAACCAGAGGGATTGTTGAGTAACTTACCTACTATAGGAATCGCTTTCATTTTGACAAGTAAACAACATTCATTGCGTTATTTACGTTGTTGAGCAGAAAAATTTGTCGAACACATAACGCAATAGAATAGATTTTTTTTTAATGATTCATATTCAGATTTTTAGTGCTTTACAGAATTAGGGTGCAGGTCCATGACCTACCAAGCGCCACTGCAGCCAGGTACTGTAAAGGTTGTTTGCAAAAGACGACCTTACGGTGTACAGGCTGATAATTTAATGACATTTGAACAGACAAATTTAAAAATAGAATAAGTAGCATAAAAAAAAAACAGTACCTACTAGGTGAGAGATTGCGCGGACAGGCCAAATTAAGAAGTTCTAAATTCAAATCGTCAACCGATTTCTAAGAATAATTAGCTAAATTCTCCAAAAAAATTGTTTTAATATTTAGCTTTTGCCAGCGGCTTCGCCCGCGTGAGCGTCGGAAATTATCCCGCGGTAACGTACCACCGCGATAAAAAGTACTCTATGGGTTAATCCAGATTATAAACTATCTGTGTGCCTTTGTCTAAATCCGATCAGTCGGTTTTGCGTGAGAGAGTAACAAACATCCATACTCACAAACTTTCCCATTTATAATATTAGTAGGATACCGGTATACGAGAACTGCAAGTTCTCACAGTCCGGGTACGGTATAATTCTTTATATATGTCGTTAGGTAGTGTGTAATTTAATCAGTAGGTATTGCTTTAAGTAATACAGCATAATCTGTGTTATAACTATTTTATTATGTGACCTAGTCATCATTTGTTCTATTATATGTAGAAATTAACAGCAACTGACTAGGTTTAATACGGTTAGTTTAAAGTAAAAGGTTCGTTTTTAGGAACAGAATCTATGTATTTAGCGTGCTTCATATTTAATTTAATACCTACATAATTTAATTAATTTAATTTTTTTAATTAAAACTTTTCTTTGGACACATTTTAAATATAAATTCGAACTTTAGAATTCGCCGCCTTGAACTTATTGTCAGAATCAACAAGCTACCTAACTATATTTCCAAAAAGAGGAGGCCCCTTTTTAACATAAAAAAACATAATATCATTTAAATTCGGCATAATATCAATCTCCGCTCATCCCTTCGGGAAATTATGGGATTAAGTTACAACTCATACTTGTATATAAACGCCATCTAGGCGGTGTTGTGCACATTAATCAATTTGGAATGTTACTTTCAGTTCACCTAGTTGCCCATATAGAGCATAGATGGCGTTGGTATCTATGTGCTTTACGATTAAGCCACATTTTGTTTACATACAATTAAAAACGTACATTGATAGGTATCCATTTCCAATAAAAAACATGTCAACTTTATAATTAAAAAAATCCATGATCATTTGCAGAGCATAAGAGAGTAGTGTAAAGTTTTAGGAGTTTAATTGCTGAATTTATGTAATCAAAAACCAACAAAATAAAATATCGTTAAACTTATCAACTGTAAGTACTTAGGTAAATTCCACGCTTAATTGGGATTAACAAATCATATTGTAACGAGGTAGCGACTACATTAATTTAATTTTGATAAGAATTGTGTTCCCGCTGCGTTGTTACGATTAAGAAAACCTCGCTTACTGTTTGTTTGATGATTAATAGTTAGGCCGAAATACAAAACCATACACTTTCATGTAGGTAGCTAGGAAGTGGTACTTAGAAAATACTGGCCAAATTATCAGATTTTAGTAGTTAGCTATTTCTCTTACCATTTGACATAGGCTAATTTTTCACGCACTGTTAGGGCAAGTAATAGGACTCATGGATAAAAAAAACTGCCGGGTGGGTCAATCTTTAAGGTTAAGATTGCTTAACCTTAAAGATTGACCCACCCGGCAGTTTGGCTTGCCGAGGGAGGTCCATGGTTGGGTGATCATTAGCTCCAATCAAAGACATTAAATCAAATTGTCTTAAATCTCTTTGGCTCCAATATATACCTAGACCCCTTTTGTACCTGTTGGTGGTTACCTACTATTAGTCAGAAGCCCTAAAGTCAGTCTTGCCAAGGGGTATCATGTTAGCAAGTAACTGGTCTGTGGAGGTCTGATAGGCCGTCGATACAGCTGCATCCTGGACGCCAACACCAGCCCAACCTACCCATTTCATACCGTGGGGCGTGGGTGTCGTACAAGGCGATTAAGGAAGTTACTAAAAAATGGCCAGCAGGCAGCAGCGTTCTCCATGCATTTTACCACCATACCGCGATCGCTAACCCGCCTGCTAATTGTGGCGATTATGGCAATCTCCCCATTTTGGGGAAAGCCTATGTCCAGCAGTGGACGTTTCTCAGATGAAATGATGATGATAATGAGTTTTGAATTGTAAAGGAATCGGTTAGACAGATATATGAAGGTAAGGGGGTCCCAAAAAAAAAAAAAAAAAAGGGGGTAGGCACCACTGTGCCGAGGTCTGTTTACGGAAAACTTTTTATTTCTACGTAGCTAGGTGTCGTCTTGGAATTCGTCAATAATATTTATTTGGAACCCGTACTGTTATGTACCGAATAATACGTTTATATACCACAGCATACGATTTCAAACAAGTCTCAGTGACGCAAACTCTAACGATGAATGAATTGTAATATCGCAATAAAATTCGCAAAATTAAATAGTCCAAAACGACCTGTTAGTATTCTAAATATATGTTAACGATCGTAAATAATGTCAGTTATTTGTTCCTATTCATCATTTCGTGCCGATGCCCAGTAGCTGGCCACATTGATTTCGGCATCAGTGGCGTCTCTGGTGCACGGAGTGAGGAGCCGCCAACACGGTCCTAGTGATGATCGCCAACCAACCCGGCAATGCTGCAGCAGTCGTATTGTTACTTTGTAAGTGTTCGATTATGTCCGGGCTTGTTATACTGTCTGTGTGCTTTCCTTTCATGTGTTTGTTTGTATAGAGTCTCGTTACTCGTTAGAGTAGTGCTGGCCATAAAAAATAGCACACTCTCGTTTCTTTCCGTGAGTGTCGTAAGAGGGGACTAAGGCACTTAATAGAGAATAGGCTGCAGCGTTATCTGCATTTTACCATCATATCGCCAACCCGCCTGCCAAGCGTGGCGATTATGGCAGACACCTCCCAAATTTGGGGAAGCCTATGTTCAACAGTGGACGTTTTTCGTTTGAAATGATGATGATGACTTGAGTTTAACAATTTTTTATTTTATTTTTGTGCTTCTTTCTTGCAAGTGGACAGCACTTAGGATACTCCTGCGAGCAGGACTCAGTCTGTTTCTGATCAGAAGCACCTGAAGCATCATCATAGTTATTTCTTAAATAAACGTTATAAAAGTAACATTTCAGTTTCGTTATTGTAAACGATTGCCTAATGTTTGGAACTATTTGACCCATTTTATTTCGAGGCCATTTTTGTTGAATCACATTCGTATGGTTTCCTTTTCTTTTATTTCATGATGTTAGTCGCAAAATGTTAGCATTACGCGCATTTGATATCCTCGCTTAAGGCGCGCTGTTACCTCAATATTCACAAAACACTGGTGTCTTTGACAATCGAGTATGACGTAACGCAATGAAAATATACGACACAAAAAATACAGTGGACAGAGAAGGGTTTAAAGAAAAATTCTAACCGAATAGAATAGTGAAAAATTGTTTGATATTCCCAATAAAAATTGTTTCACAAAAAAAACTTTGACGTCGAACATCTCTGTATTTTCAGCGATAACAACATTTTTTTTTAAAGAGTTCAATAGAATAAACATTACTTTAAAACTTTAACCAGACAATTATTTAATTTAATGTGTGTAGTCCGAATAATCTAAATAAAACCCGTAAAATAAATGCCAATTCGCAGCTTAGTCACATCGTCAATCCAAATATTTATTCAATTTTCAACCTTATTTGTTGGAGCTGTAGCATGTAGTTGTAGCATTTAAAATCGTAGTCAGTCCGCGCCTTAAAGCGTGATTTCACAAAAAAAAAATCAACGTAATTTCAATGAGACAATGTCTAAATCTACGAAACGTTCTAAATCTATGAAAAAATGGTAACAAGTCAAACCGAATTATGTCAGATCAGCATGAACGATTTCAAAATGGACAGAATCGGTTTACATTTGTCAAATAACTACATCACAGACCATACAACCGCATCTGAATGATGGAAAATGTGTAATTTTAAAACGTAAATGTAACGAAAACTACTGTAAATGTACTTAATTCTTACTACTTATATTAATTTATTCATTCACTTACAGACAGCGGGCATCGCAAATAACTGGGATATGCATGAAACTTTGAGCAAGAGTTCCTCATTCTTACCAAGGTACACTAGGATTCTAGAAAATCTATTCCTTAAAAGATTAACTTTCATTAAGAATCGCTTTCATTTTGATAGTTCCACAACATTCATGGCGTTGTTTACGTTGCTAAGCAGACAATTTTTTCGAACATCTGGACAATATCAATAATGGATAAGCAATTACTCACAAAATGATTCAAATTGTAATTAATAGTGTGTTCCGCCATTAGGGTTAATTAAGTACCTACTGAGGAATTTCACTTGATCTGTCGTTTCATTTCCAGTGTCGATACGCAATTAATTCTTCTTATATTATATAAGAACGTAGTCAATTAGATAAAACTAACGGTTGATATTAATTATAACGTAAATCAATTAATAGTTAATTATCATATTTTATTACTTGTTGTAAATACCTAAACTAATGTGTGTCATATACATATAGACATGAATTTAAGCAGCGTTATCTGAAGAATAAAAAGTTTTCGGGAAGTGTGGTAACGGTAACGTGACCATTTATTCCTTGACTCAAAACGGGACATTTATTTATTTAGGTCAGTTAATAAGTAGTCATATAAAAAAAAACACTTTTTTAAAGTTATTTATTCAGAAAAACCCAGTTAGCTTAAAATTTACGAATTGAAAAATATGTATAAGTACTTGAAACGTTAAGTTATATTTATAATTATCAGAGGAACAAATTTGCTTTATTACAGCTGTGCGGCGGCCGTCCGGCCGGCTCGACTACTCAAGTTTTCACGCGGTTTCAGAAAACGGGACAATTTTGCGTCCCGGAGTTCATTTCGGGGACACCGGGACTCGTATTTATAAAAAGGGACAGTCCCGTTCAAAACGGGACGTCTGGTCACGTTAGGTAACGGGCTGCAGGAATCCGCTGGATGCGAGAATAACCGAACCAGTCGAAGTGGCGGTGCTTGGGGAGGCCTTTGCCCAGCAGTGGACATCGTTCGGCTGAAATGATGATATGGTATAACAGAAAATACCTATAATTTTATTTCATGTAGTACCGTGGGATATTATCCGACATTCACGCAGGCGAAGCCGTGAGCATAAACTAGTTATGTATACGTAGTGTGTATGATCGCTCAAATCCTAGTTACACATAGATGTTACAGTTATCTACTTGCAAACGCCGATTTTCAATGTCGATAGTCGAATCTATATTTATCAAATCTAAACTTAGCCTTAAATAAATACAAATTGACATATTAATATCGGTTCCTAGATATCATGTTTACAGACATTTGCATTTCCACACTGTGTTATTTGGCGAGCTTCCAAAGCGTACCTACCTGTTGGTAGGTGTCGGGAACCCGAATGGACTGTTGAAATAATCTTGAACGCGATAAAAATGTACTAAACTGCTGCTTGCCATGAACACGCGGTAACGCAACAGGTTTACAGGAAAATGTTTTTAGAGTATAGTGCTCCGTTGCGATGTGCGAGTAGGGTTACCAGGCATTAAAATCGAAAAGTGGTTAAAAATCCGGATTCTTCGAATAAGTCCGGTATTTAACTTAAAATAAAACTTAGTTCATTAAAATACTTTAATTAAAAGACATAATAGCAAAAGGACGCGCGGTTTAAAGGAAGATGTAGTGGCAAAAACTGAAAAGAGAATGCTTAGATGGTTTGGTTATGTTGAGAGAATTAATGAAGGGTGGCTAACAAAATGTTTACAAGTTTTTTTTTTAATTTACAAGGCTGATATGACTGGACATACCGGAACAGGACGTACTACGTACTAGGAGAGCACATAGTGGTGCGTAGTACTGGTAACCGGCGTATGTGTGTGACCAGATGTGTGAACATAAACGAAACAAAAAGGGTATGTAAGTATCATAGCAGGTGGCGTTCTGTAGTTTCTGCCTACCCCCATGGGGCAAAAGGCGTGAGTTTATGTATACGTTAAGAAGGTAAAAAAAAAATTAGGCCATATACGCCTTGTTTTTCCAACGGCAGCAGCTTTCAAAAATGTAGTCTCTCTACATATTTTACTGTGAAATTCTGCACAACTGGTGTTTTGAACGTTATATCATTAAAGTATATTATAGCTCTTAATAGGTAGAACGGGCTGGTGTCCGCAAATCAACGTCTGAGCGCGTATTTTGCGTACATCATCATCATTTTAGCCGTAAGACGTCCACTGCTAGACTTAGGCCTCCCCCAATTTGGGGGACTTTGCCATATTCGCCACGCTTGGCAGACGGGTTGGCGATCACAGTATGGTGGTACAAATGGTACAATGCATAGAGAACGCTGCTGCCCATTCTCTAGTAAGTCCGTTAGTCGCCTTTTACGACACCCAGGGGAAGAAATGGGGTGGTGTTATTCCTTACGTCCGGCACCACACGGTACACGGTATTTTGCGTACACTATATTGTATTACAGAATCTACTAACAATCTATGCCGTCCTTTCTTCCACTGAGATGTCATTAGTAAGAAAAAATTTTAACGATGGCGTCGTGTGGTATATACTTATGAGTGTAATAAAAACCTCTAAGGATTTTGCTCCCGCGAAGACGAAACCAGTCTCGAAAGAAATCCGGATGGAGACTGGGCTAATCTCCTAAAAGCCGGTTAAGACCGAATTTGCCCGTTTACATGGTAAACTGCGAGTCAGTTCCAAAGGTACGATTGGCATGTCAGACATTTTAACTGTGGACCCAAGTGGTCAGCGCATCTGCAAGGATCTTAGTGGTGGACATTTCTTTAAACAATTTTATTGTGTGAGTCACTACTTCCCTATTTACAAAAAAGTGACAGTAATCAAATCATTCGTTCAGTGGACCATGGTCCATCAGCCTGTTTGTTAATACGTCCAAAAATGGATTCTACTGTGCCTCATGATAATTCACGTAGTCGCCATTATTTCATTTTATGACGATAAATAATAAGCTCATCGTTCTCCTATACGTGGTCTGTACCAGTTTGTCCAAAATATAGGTATGTAATTTTCATCATCTGTCTACCCTTCTCCCAACTATATTTGAGTTGGCGTCCAGTCTAACTGGAAGCAGCTGAGTACCAGTATTGACCATGTAGCGACTGCCTATCTGACCTCCAGAACCTAGGTACTGGCTAACACGATACTCCGTGGTAAGACTGGTTGTCACACTTTCGGGCATATGACGAGCTGTAACGACTCTCCACGAATGACAAAGGAGTACCTATTTTCTCTCTATCTATTCGTTTTGCAGCTATGAAAAAGTTACATACAAAAATAATTTACATTTAGTTATATATTATCTTAAGCAGACCAGCTGGACGAAAAAAATGATAAGAGCTGTTATTATTATCTAACAGAACTGAGTATGATGCGCAGTATTATAAAATTAATATTTTAAATGCAAATTATACATGATACGTAGGTACCACGGAATAGATAAATAAGGTAGGTACCAATAATGATTACAGAAATCATAATTGACGTCAATCCTTAAAGATGTAGGTACCTACAAACGGATTGTTGCAACTGATAAGAACTCAAGTAGGATAGGTAGTCCATTGAGGATGTTGAAAACACTGAGTTAAACCTACTAACAAATTTTAGTACCGATACCTTAATTGTGATAGTTTCAGAGGAGACCAGAAATAGGATCAATTGGTATACCTATACTTAGTTTACTTAATATAATAATGCTTAACGGTGAAGGAAAACATCAAGACATGTGACATCTACCAACCCATACTGGACCCGCGTGGTGGATTATGGCCCACTCCCTCTCACCGAGAGGAGGCCTGCGTCCCAGTAGTGGGCTGCTGATGAATAATGCTGAAGAGTTTCTTTGATTAAAGGCACTAATCTCTGGTCTGGACTACCACTCGGAATTTAAAATTCTCTTTTTATTTTACAGCACAATTCTGGAGGATCACGATTTAACATCTCGTTACGACATCCACTGACGGGCCTTCAAAAAGAAAAGATCAGAAAGAACGCTGAGCAAAAGCAAAGTAACAGCACGGGCAGGCGATGTGATGCGGGTTCTGCAGAAAGTGCTCGACATACCTGTTTGACAGAATGATCAAGGAGGAAGGAAACTACTTTATTTTGCCAAGACACTAGATTATAAAATGATAACGATGGTTAGTCCACGATATCTAAACATTAGTTGACGGTGTGACTCAGTCCGTGGTAGCACCATTTTAATTTTAGTTCATGAATAAGTGCCTATGTATATTCAAAGAGGTATTCCCCAGAAATTCAATTGAAAAGAAAGTAAAAAAATTGTTTAGTCTGGGAAAAACGGAGGTAGATTCTTGGACTCATATTTATTGTCGCCTACTAGACTTACGAAAGCGCTTTGGGATGATGATATTGTCAAGGTCGCAGGAATCGCAGGGATGAGAGACGCACGGAACCGAGATGTATGGCGGAAAAAGGGGGCCTATACCTAGCAGTGGTGATTTCGGGTTGACATGATGATGATGATGACATCTAGGGGCCATACATAAATTACGTCGCACAAATTTCATGATTTTTTGACCCCCCCCCCCCCCCCCCCGTCATTGTCACAGCTGGTCACATTTGTGAGACCCCCGCCCTCCCTAGTTTGACGTCACATATTTTGCAATTTTACACCTAGACATTGATTTTTTTTTTAAATTTTCTTTCATAGTTCATATTTCGTGTTTTAATAGTACTCTAAATATGTATATTCAATTTTGAAATGTGACGTCACAAAACTTAGGATGCCTCCCACCCCCTTGTCACACAATGTCACAATTCGTCGACCCCCTCCTTAACGTGTGACGTAATTTATGGATGGTCCCCTACGAGACTACTCAACAATATTAGTCTTTTTATTTGCAGCATGATATTATTGCAAAAAAAGCAGAGTCCATCGTCCGGAATATAAGTGGGTGCTGGAGTATGATAGCTTATCAGTTCATATCAAGGTCACCGAACAGTAGCAAAAGCAGGAATTTGGACAATTAGTCATGGCCGTGCGCGATTCTAGTCGAATGTTGTTCGAGAAATTACGTGACTTTGTACTCCTGACATAATATCTTGGGATTGCCGATTTATGTCTCAGTTGGTTCTTAAGTTATAGAGATTTATGTTTTGTATTAAAAATGTTCCTTGAAATACCTGCTAGTCCTTTTCCCTTTTTTTTTTAGTTTAACGCGAAGTCTTTTTAACCGACTTCAAAAAGGAGGAGGTTCTCAATTCGGATGTTTATATGTTTTTTTTTTTTATGTATGTTCGGCCATAACTCCGTCATATATAGACGGATTTGCAAAATTCTTTTTTTGTTCGAAAGGGGTTTATTCCGAAATGGTCCCATATAATTTTCATATAGATCTGATGATGAGTTCGGGAGACAGACACCGGAACTCTTTAAAAAATGACAGGAAATCAACCGCGATTTCTGCTATCGCATAAATATGCATTGTTTGTTTGGAATTAGTGCGGGGTGGATACCACAACTAAAAATTTAAAAATAAAATTTTTTTTACAAAAAAAAAACAACCGACTTCCTTAAAAACACTACAAAGTGAAAAATAACTTTAATTTCGGAAGTCAGTGGCAAAAAAACCATAAATACAGATCCTAAGACACCGACTACCGAAATTAAAGTTATTTTTCACTTTGTAGTGTTTTTAAGGAAGTCGGTTGTTTTTTTTTTTGTAAAAAAGTTTTTAAATAAATGGTGGAAGAGCATAGGTAGCCCGCCAAATTAAATTTTTCATCCGTGTTTTTTTAATTTACAGGTTAGTGTCAGGTTGTATTTTGATCCAATTATGATTCGCCATCATAACAATACGGCTTTACAGAATTATAATAATTAAAATAATCAAAACAATCCTTTAAGTTAATTTAAACCCACTGAAAGATTTTCTCCAAGAAATAGTTGTGCATGGTTATTATTTTCCATCATTATACCACCTTATTTTTATTTATTTTTTGATGGGAAATCATCATTTGACTTCTCCCGCTCTGGGCGGAGCGGGAGAAGTGTGTCAGACTTTTACTGACTAAAACCCACCCGTGTTCCTTCAGTTGCCCATATGCCAGGGTCACGGAGTCTCTTTCGAACAATCTCGCGACCCTGGGAGAACATACCACCTGACCAGCAGATTGCAAAAAAAAACTGAAGAAAATTATAATTTTCCGGTCTACCTTTGCGTATCAACCTAAATTCAGTGCTGCTAAAGACATCTCGTGATTATTATTAATTATTAGCACGTCGTCATCATCATCATTATTTCAGCTGTTATAAGGACCACAGCTGGACATAGACCTCTCGTAATCTGAGGGGCTTTGCCAAAATCGCCACACCTGCAAAGCGGGTTGGCGATCGCAGTATGTTGGTAAAATGCATAGAGAACGCTGCTGTCCATTCTCTAGTAAGTCGCTTTGTCGCCTTTTACGGGACCCACGGGAATAAAATGGAATGGTGCTATTATTTACGCCCAGCACCACTCGGACAGCCGGATTAGCACGTTTGCATCAATAACCTTTCGCCCCAATCAAGATAAATGATTAACAACACAGCTCAGTATGATATGTAACTAATATAGACACCATTACCACCATTTATCTCTACATTTCCCCCAGGCCAGGTCATCGTGAAAGAACCGACTTTGATTTATATCAGTTTATTAATAAGTACCTACGTTATGAAGTGATAACGTTGCACTTATCTGAAATTGCTATCTATTATGGGTTTATTAAAGTTACTAGCTATATGTTGCTTTTGAGTTTATATATTATTTTATTAACTGTTTGATGAAAAAGAACAGGCAATAATAATTTACGTGTCTTCCCATTTCACAAACGTTAATCAGAATGACAAAAAATAAAGTAGATTAACGTTAAACAAATGTAAAGAAATAAACTGGAAATGATCCGAACCTTCTCGACCCACTTTTGACGCATCGTATGTTCGCAGTGCAACATCACAGGCCCGGTCACAGACCGTTTCCTGGAACACGCAGTCCACATTATTTTTGGCAGATCTAGTAATGCGATGACACACATATTATGTCACAGCAGAGGAAGTAAGGTCAGAGGGATCAGAGGGACAAGACTTGGATTACTGCGCTACTCTATTATTGTGGATATTGTGCAAACATTCCCCTTTCTATTTCTGGTTTTCCAGAATTGCTACATTTATATAAAACAGTAGTGAGTGCATAATATACTACGTATAAAATTCATGATTTTATTATTAAAGCGCCAATAGGAAGCCAGTGTTGTTGTCAGATTGTTTATTATTTTAAAATAACCTCTGTTTAACCTTTTCCTTCCATAACCAAGCACTTTTCCAAAGCAATTTCCATATTTACACCTTTTAAATGCAATATGAAAGTGAAATTTTTCAAGGATGTTATGGAATCTTTTCAGTGTTTTAGCAGAATTTTCTCAGGTTTGTATTCATATAAACAAAGATTACATCTAGACATGATTAATAAACTTCCAACGAACGCAACGAGGAAAAGAAAGATTGTACTAATGAGTAATACAGTCATAAAGCGTGAGTTACATTACCATTGTTGTATTATTAAACTGTACAACCATTCCAGAGCGTCTGTAATACCCGAAAAGTGAACTTAGAGTGACGTGGCATGAACCTAAAGGGGTACGAACGTAAGGGTACCTATTAAAATGGTATATACAAAATTAAACTTTAATTTAGCTTGAATTAGACCATCTGATACTATATGTATATGGACCGAAAAAGATTTCAGTGGCTATATAAATACGATACTTTAACGCACACAAAATAATGATAGTAATTTTAAATGATCAGTTATCTATGCTCCCGTTCTTTCGACTACACATCCTGTGACTTACGCCTGCCTGTATACTTGGTTAGACTGTAATTTCGCTAATCTGTGTTATTGAGAATGCGCTGTGAACGAGTTCTGACAGATGTTATGACAATGGAAACTGGTTCTATACCGGGACTGGGTCTAAAGGTAATGAATGTTTCACTTCAGATTTAAGTGCCAGGTATTATGAGCTAGTTGTGGTTAAGTGGATGTTTCCGTTCCCGAGTTCTTATAGGTAGAACGTTTTTATGCAAACTGAAGACGGGCTTTTCAGATTTTCTGAAGGGACGCAGGATTTTAAGAGGATTGAATTAATCTTTTCTAAATAAATAATCTTTTTTTAGGAGTCGTGGTGGACGAGGTGTTAAGAGTGAGTGTAGTGGTAGCCCACTGTCATTGGCCCCGACTTGCGAGTTGTAAGCTGTGGTTTCGAATCATCACTACTGCCTTCAAAACGGTAAAGAAAAACATTGTGAGGTAACCGGTATGTCATAGAAAATATGTGACATCTACCATTCCGCACTGGGCCCACGTGATGGATTACGGCTCACCCACCCTCTTTGTGAGGAGGCTTATGGCCCAGTAGTTGGCACATTATGGGCTGATCGTGTGTGAGTCGGAGATTATTAAAAGTTGGATTAAAACCACCTAGTACACCATGCAACTTACTAATGTTGGTAAAAAGTTATGCAAGGCACGATGAAACAAACTGCAACAATATCCATTTTTATGCATGGCATACTTCAAGGATTATCAAAGCTTGCTGTTTATTTCTCAAAATATCAGCTCCGCAGCCAGTAATTGACGTAAAAATGACTAAGAGATGACATCACACGGGATGGAGGGCAGTGTAGCGTCGTCTTGTCTGCTAAAGCAGCTAAGCGTTGTGAAAATGGCCATTTCCTATTGGATCAACCATTTACTGTAGCGGTCATTGGAAAATCCATCTCAAGAGTAGGTAGATGTTTATGAACTTCAACTTCATACATAAATGAGGACGGATGCAATCTTTGGTCTCAGAAAATAACTTCTAGATTTTTATTCGTGGGAGGTATCTAAGTCACCTCTGAATCAATTCTCAATTCGGTGGAATATAACACGGGGTGGTCTATTACTGTCCACGACCTATATGTTGTCGGAACAACTACCCACAATAATAAGTGACATAATGTCATAGCAACACCTGAACGAGGTAGCGGGCGAATTTAGAACGTATAATTTTAGCCAAATACCGCGATGAGTAACACCGGTATTAGTAATACTACTACTTCCATCACATTTATAATGCACTGAACTATTATTAGGCTGCCTCTTCAATGTATTGTGTTATTCAGTGGCATGGAAAGCTTCTCTTTCAGTTTGTTTTTGACCGAAGTTAGCCTTTAATTCCAATGAATTCTAAAATGTCTTTCGAGTGCCTGTCCAATTTCCATCGCATAAATTTTCCTATAGAGCTCTTCCTATAATGAGGCTCAGGCTAGTATACCTCTTGTTTTGTTCCTCCAACATGGTCGACGTTGTTCTTGAATACTAAATTAGTCGGACGGCTTCGGTCATGTCTTGTCACGAATGCAGCATAGACGTTGATAAGTGTCGTGGCATTTGAAGCACGAAAAGTGCTGCATGTACTTAAAATACTTTTTATACCGATATCGTTGGTCTTTATCAAAATTACCCTATGGGGTGGTGTTTAGGTGGAGTTTTATATGGCAAAGTAATAATAGCCACACGAGTCGATCGATCAGGTTAAGATACGGTTGCCGCGGTCGGTTCGTAGTTGGTTGACTATGTTTACATACCAAGACCACTCCGTGCCTCGGAAAGCACGTTGACTCGTTATTCCCGGCTGTCTTTCGTAGAACTTTGACGGTTGTTACCGGACGTCAGAATCTCGGAAGTCTGCTAACCAGTCTTACCAACGGGGAATCGATTTTCCCAAGTTGTGGAGGTAAGATAGGTAGTGGCTCCACGTAAAATAATGGTATCCTGTTGCTACAGTGGAAGCCGACTCCAATATAGTTGGGAAAAGGCTAGGCAGATGATGATGATCGTTCGTGTACGGGTATATTGGTGGTCTTATCGCTTACTGGAACGATCGTCGATTATATATTGAGTGGATAGAAATGTATGAATGCAATGATTCACAAAGGAGGATTGTTTTTGTGTCTATCAAAACAAAGACATTCCGTTTAATCTATAGCTAAAATAACAGCGTTGTATTATTTTATGACAATTTAATCATTATCATCGTCCTTAGTGATTGTAACCTATTTTATTTTAAATAAGTAATTTAATGATAACAATGCGATTATCAGTGACTGATTTCACTGTCAATATTTACGTGTCCGCGCGGTGCGTGAGCGCGAACACGTGAAATAATCGGCGATTGTTTTTTTTAATTAACGAAGGAGGTCATACACGCGTAGTTTTGCAAGTAATAAAAACTGTTTACGGTATTTAAAAAGCAATAAAATTCTTATATAACAGGTAACACTCACCCGGTGTGGGGCCTGAAGCAGGCGGTGTACGGCAGCAATTTGATAGGACAGGGGTATTGTGGTGTTAAAGGTGTGGTACAGCGGCCTCGGAGGCTCCCGTACATTGTACTCCATGAAAGGGTCCATGTCGTCCAGATACTGAACTCTGCACACGAACGAATCCGTCCCGATATCTCTCATTGTTCCGTTTATCCTGTTGTCATTCACTTTTAATAGTTCAAACATGTTTTCATGCACTAACTTGTAAGATCACAGTTTTAATCACATTTTACACTTAAACGAACCTGTTGTAGGGAGAGAAATTTAATAAAATGTCTGAATTTGAACATAAAATGTTTGTTGGAGCCGGTGTTTGATTTTAAATATTTCCGCGGTTTATCTTTGCTAGTGAGGAGGTGATCGCGAGCGCGCGGCGACTGCACGTTGTGTTCGGCGCCGCAGAGCTCTCGCCCGCGTCTGATGGCAGTTCCACGATAAGCGTGCCAGATGTTATGATTAAGTTTTTTCAACAGCACGAGTAAGGATGTGGTTTGCTCCGTTTGGCGCAAACGCTAACGAAGTTCATTCTCTTTCTGAAAGGCACCGTTATCGCAAAATGATAGGTACAAAAAACTGAAGTTGTTCCTCCGACGCTAGCGAGTGAATAAACATTACCACGTCAAGGTTTCTCGTGATTCTAAACAATATTATGTAAATATAAATACGAAACGGATTCTATTTTACATCATTGTTGTTTGAAGTAGTAATGGAAAACAAAGAACCTGTACAATTTCATACTTCATTACAATACACGAAATTGCAAATAGATTTTCTATCAATAATCGCTTGAATACTTGGTGAGTGTCGATGACGTTTTTCGTTTTACTCATTGTTTTCATTCCAATTTGTTATACGTATACGAATATATGCCAAGAAGTAGAGCAGTGGGCGGGATTGCATGCTTTACCTGATTTTGTTCCTATGGCTCGGTTCGAATATAATAAAAATATATCTGTTTGGACATAAGGTATACGAGACAGTGATATTGCCTTGAGCGCTGTCATAATGCAATAGTAACACAAACTTGACAGGATATAGAAGCGAACTCAAAGGCATCCCATACACTTATATTACATGGGTATAAATGTGAAATGAATGCTGTCTGTCTGTTACATTTTCACGCAATAACATAGGGTATATCGTCGTTGCAAATTTAAAATCTCCTATGTAACAATTTTCACAAATACGAGCTATGCATATATTTTAAAAGCGATTTTGTATACCTACCTATTGCAAAAACTCATATGTGAATATCTTAATGTATCGTTAAAATATTCGCTAATTTAATAAAATCTCATGTTTATTGACCATCGAAAACTCTAATATGTGCCTGATGTTATAAACTGTAAAACCACTTATGTGACAAAAAGTTGCAACTTAAATCTCCTATGTGCAGAAAAATTATTAAATTTATATAAATATACGCTGAACGACACATTGATATAAGACAAATTCTATCTCAATACATTATAAGTTTTTTACACTTTACATCTAAAAAAAATAAGAATGTTTCCTCAGTTTCTTTTTCAGGAAACAGTTTTTTTCGTTTTTCTCGAAAAGTTACTTTTTACACATAGGAGATTTTAAATTTGCTACGACGATATTTTGTCCCAGTAGTCGTTCACGTCGAATAATTTCCGACTACCTCACAGGCGAAGCCGCGGGGAAAAGTTAATAGGTATATACATAAAGACTGACCGCCAGTGATCCCACGGCGAGGACAACTTCTCTAATAAATTTTGACAATAGTTTTCAATGTGAAGTCCTTTTCATAACGCCAATATTTACACAAGGCCATGTTCTCGATTATGACCAGTGTCGTACGAACATACAGATTGAAATCTATTCAATTTACATTCAACTGATTGCATTGACTATCTGAATGAAACATCCATCTTTATTTAGGAAAGTGGGACTATAATGATTGAAATTGAATCGTAAATGTTTAGTTTTGCGACCATGCCTCTTGCGTATCAGCTTTAGTAGTCATATTAAACAAGTACCAAGATGGAAAAGTAACAAAATTATGCAAGAATGTCTTTTTTAATATAGAAAACAATTTCTAAAGGATAACCAGGTTTTTATGAACTAGTCTTTTCTATAAGACAAGTAAGATTAACAGTAGAAATAATAAAAGATAAAGACAATGCCAATGGCAACGAGGTACAACAAGAAGAAATATTTGATGAGCTTTAGCGAAATATAAATGATGCATTAGCTGTTGCACTTTTGAATCTTGAGAATAAAGTTCCACTGGTTAATACTGTTTCCAGAATTCAGTATCACCCATGACTGGCTTCAAGCATAAAGTAAGTACTTGTTGACATCACCTCTCAAGATAAGGAAGAGGAAAGTGTAAGAACACCAATAGAAAGTCTCGTCATAGATGATGACGTCTTCATTATGCTGATGGTGCTAACACTTACAAAGGAGAAAAGGGAAATTCTATTAGCATAGGATTTTCCTACACGTAACATTTTAATGTTAGACCAGTGACAGTTAAACAGACCTAATGGTTGAGATCATTAGATCTTTAATTATAATCACTAATGTCACTAAACTCGAAACCTGTTATTCTAATTTATGAATATACTATTTGATAGCTATATGTGCGACCAGTGCGACATTATTGATAAGTGGGGAAAATTATACGTCGTTTCGAATGACGTCAAAATTATTGGACTCATGATCTTAGTCATTTTCATGTCTTTATTCGATATCTTATTGTTTAAAGTTCTTACAATGGCTTAAAACTAAGGAACTATGGCGGACCCAGTAGGGCACAGTAAAATGTATTAAAATTAATTCGTAAAATATGAGAAGTTGTAAACCAATTAAAACCCTTTTTTTAATAATTACACAGTTAACATTAATTAGATAAATACGACTATATCATTTATTTGATTCGGATCAGCTATAGGTTCGGTGCAAAATTATTCTATGATAAGGTCAGTTTAAAAATTATATAATAATGTTTAACTATGTGCGTAAGAATGTAGGTATCTATACGACTAAGTATGATTTATGTTTGTGTTAAATATTTTGTATTCGTTTATTGTGTAGTATGCTTTTTAAATTAAATTATTTATTATCTTAGACATCAAAGATCCATTTTATTTTATTAGTAAGTTAGTAGTAGTATTAATTATAAGCTTTATTGGTACTTTGCTCAAAGAACATATTGCACCATTTACCGAAATCGTTGTGTTTATTTTGTTTACTTACATTACATCATTCATCATTATATTTTATTCAGTGTTGAAACTAAAAGGATTCGCTATGAAATGCAATATACACTATTATTCATTTCCTACATTCAGTGTATTTACAATATTTAATACAAGCCATATTCAAGTGTGGTTGTAAATAATTTTCAGATTACAGGCCACTTGCTTAAAGATAATTTTTTCCAAGTAGGTAAAGTAAAACGGAACAAGTTATTTGAATTCTACCATCAAATAAAACTATTGCTGGTTTAGAATTTGTTCCTAAAACATTTGGGTCCCGACGTAAGCTACGATCAGGTGATCATCGTCCAAAACCAGGGCGCGATCATGACCGTGAACGGTCATTGTGCGTACTTACAGTCTTGTTACGTCACACCATCGTCAGAACTCAACTTTATAAAGGCTGACATAGTTTTATCTGCAGTATAAAGGACTTATCCATATACAATTTACCGGTAATGAAGCTTTTGTTAAAACTACTGTAAGAAATCCCCGGTGGGTTATGGAATCCCTCAGTAAACACTGAGGGTTGCAATTACATTACTTGTTTTTCCGGAACGTTCGAGTATGTCATTAGTGGTTTAGAGTATGTCACTGGTCTGGATTTTATTTTTTTACTATTAAGACCATAAATGTTTGTCTTAACGTAGTGACCACCGGTCAACTGCTTTATATTATTTATCAAGAAAAATGCTCTAAGTATCTGTTCCCAAACTTTCTGTTAGGGAAATTGTTTCACGTGAGGTCAACGATCCCGGCGCACGCGCCGCTCGCTCTGTTTCTACGATTCATCACGCCTGTGATTGGGGACTCAAATAAAAAAAAATATATATACTACTGATTCCGGATAGAATCGTTTCGTAATAGTACGCTGGAAGGCCAAATCTGTTTAAGATTTATTATACTGATTTCTGATTATCAGGAAGATTTTTGCTTTTGTATAGTAGTGTTAAAGCATATTTTATCTCATTGGAAATTTATTCAGGTGAACGTTTCTGCAATGAAATTAGCTGGTTTACAACTGCAATCATTCCAATTTGTCGGACAATGTGGAGTAAGTGACTATTGGAGTAGAACATTAGTAATTCTGGGTATCTAATTGCAGTTTTCATTCATATTTCTATTAGTGTTCATATTTTACTGATGTAGGTCATTCCTGAGAAACTGACAGAGAGTGGGCGGCTTTGTAGACCTCAAAGAATCATGTTCAATCTTGACCTGATTTTTTTTTAACGCGTCTAGTTATGTAAAATATCTTAAAAAATTGCTAATTTTTTGCTGATTTCGTATCACATAATTGAATTTTCAAATAAAGCCAGGAAAAAAAGAAATTCTAAAAAATGTTTATCATTCTCAATAGACTTTTTGAAACGTAACGTGTTTTACACACGTTTCATTTCACATAATACGAAAAAACTTGTTCGTTCATGTGGTTAATAAATGTTCAAAATAACGAAGTGGTATTTTTTTTTACTTCACTTTTTAATTTATGACTAGCTATGATTTTTTATAGTTTTATATTAGGGTGTGGAAAGAATAAATAAACGTACAGTTGATAGGGCGCGTAAAACGAACTTCTTTACGCGAATGACAGGCTGTCACTTGTTTGACGTTTTGCAGTCGTTCGTTTGCTGTCACTACGTATTGTACTGAGCGATTTTGGATTTTCTGATACCCTAACAAGTTTTGCATTTTCCACGGACTCCGATATCTACCACATACGATTACTTTGGCCTGTGTTACACGGATACCGATTTAGTCCTTTTTGTTGGGATCTAGACGTTATCGCTTTTGTTGGAAAGAGCTATGGACATGAGCCTTCTACGAGATGGCTTTGCCTGCAACATAAGTGTTAAAACGCTTCGGCGTTATCGAGCCCTTCTGCTTCATAGCAGAGTCATCTCGCTAACTAGCAGTTGGATATCTCCAGTAATAGTAAGTATAATAACAATCAATTACCTAACTATTTAGTATCCAGTCAACAGATGCTAGTGGAATGATTGTTTTATAAAAAAGGATTGATATCTAAATATCAATCCTGTACAAAAAATATAAGTGCTAATGTATATTTTTTAAAGTTTTATGAAATATAGAACTAGTACTACTAGAAATAGGTGACGCCCCTAAGACGAACCGCTGACCGAATGTGCTAGTTGCATGTAGCTTTTCCCCATGTTTAGCTAAAGTGTTCTTTTAGGCAGCTGTTTAAAGCGAAACATGTAAAAATACAAATTAAATATACTTATTTCCATCATCATCATCATCAACAGCCTATAGCAGTCCACTGCTGGACATAGGCCTCCCCAATTGCACGCCATTTAGCTCGATTTTCGCCAACTCTCATCCTTATTTCCATTGCAGGCTTTAAAATCTCATAATTGAGTTGTTATTCAGGTAATGGAAGAAGATTACATTTGTAAAGAGTGTTTTGATGTATCCACGAAGACTGTTAATGCTCAGATTTATAAAAACAATGACTGTGACCCATCTGCTGGTTCATCTCGCCGTGGTCATACTTAAGTATGCCTCGTTTGTCGTCGATCATTGCTCAATCGTCAGTGACCACATTCTCAAAAAAAACTTGCACTGTAGGTTATGGCGCATGTTATGACTTTGGTGTGGTACTTAGGCTGGGCTAGGCATGAAACTAACATTGTGGCTCCAGCGGCATTTTTAGATGAAATGGTTGTACAAGAAGACATTGAATAAATAATAATAAATCAAATCCTGTTTTTTATGTAATTTTCCCGACCTCTCCAAAAACATGCAGCACTTAATTATATATTTATGTCGTGATGGCCCAGAGGTTAACACCTCACCTCATGCACGAGGCGTGAGTTCAATACCGGGCCATTGTTTTTTTTTTCTATACCTACGTAGGAACTACAGTGAAGGAAAACATCACAAGAAAACCTGGACATGTATAATTAATCAATGAAAGTCAGAAATCGCCACCTCATCTTGACCAAACGTGGTGATTACTGCTCGTGCCTTCTTTGAATGAGAAAAGACCTTTGCCCAGCAGTGGCACAGTATAAGGACTGGTATTATTATTTACTTTATCCGGACAGACAAGGTGAATCAGCCTCTTACGAGTTCGATGGCTAAAAGCATCGTCCTGCTGGAGTCTGGTCCACTTCGACGACAGATTTTGACCGATATTTCAATAAACTATACCTAAATTCTTGTAACTTGCTGTAGGTAGTGTAGAAAACAAGAATGGCTTAACATCACACGTGAAGTGTTTAAAACTCAGCATCGTCGGGCTATTACGAGAATATAACTGCTGTTTGCCACTGCGCGCCGAATTGATGATGTTAAATTGAAGACGGATTTATTTCTGAGTGAGTGCAACTCTCTCAGCGATTAACAAATAATTTCATTTTAATAATCATCTAGTTTTTGTGGTTACAACAGTTGTCAAACCTGATCTGAAAGCTGTAAATCTATTATAACCTCAAAAACTTATTTACGTAATAGCATTTTTCCCTGGCCTCTAAATAAGAAGATGATAACTTATTGTGTTATTATAAACAATCACTGATTTTATAGAACACTATTTGTAGGTAGACGCGACCTGTTAAACGAATCAAATGACAGGTCATTCAATGTATGGAAAGTGGGCATGATTCTTTTTGAGAACGTAAGGATTTCGAAGAAATCTCTGGGATAGCTAGATTTAGGTGTCAAAAGTTCTGCAAATGGTAATTTAAGTTACATACGTTATTTAGGCCCCATTTTGTGCAGCATAATTGCATTGTTTTGTTGGACATGATAATTTTATTTATAATTGAAACAATGTGTTAAATCACATTGTTTCAATTATAAATTTAACAAATGTTTCAATTAACAATCTTATATCTATACTAATATTATACAGCTGAAGAGTTTGTTTGTTTGATTGAACGCGCTAATCTCAGGAACTACTGGTCCGATTTGAAAAATTATTTTTGTGTTGCGTAGCCTATTTATCGAGGAAGGCTAAAAGGCTAGTTTATAAATAAACATAGCTTGTTTATCTATCTTAACAGTTACCGGGATACGTGGTAGATGATATCATTATCTAAGTGTGATGGGACATGCGATGTTTTTTCTAATGTTCAGACATCATTTAAGAAAAGTTCTAATGATTACTTCCAAAAGACACGTATAAAGTTTTGCCCAGCATGGTAAAGGATTAATAAAATAACTGTTAATATGTGAAATACCTAAAAAGATAATTTTGAGATAATACTTGGAAGATAAACTCGCATCCCGTCATAACCTCATAATATAAACGTGCAATTTCAAGTCGATTTTATTTTTTTTATAAAAAATATGAACTCAACCGTCCAAGGCTCATGTCGTGTCGTGTCCCTTTCTCTTTTATTAACCATTTCGTGTTCAATGATATTAATTATAATATTTGTGCGATGCTCAGTGACCATCGGCATTGTCGTGATGCTTTGTGACCTGAACTTACCGGCCGGAGTCGTGATTGGGTTACCACTGTTACCAGGTATTATTTGCTTAAGGCTCTGACTGTAACTTTGATGTTTTTTTAAGACATTTGTGTGACATTTTTGAGTATTCTTTTTATTCAATTTTATTCACTTGTTTGATAAAACTAAACTTACAAACACAACTAATTTTCTTAAATTTTTGGAAGATAGAGCATTAAAAACCTGAAAAACCATACAACAACAAAACAATGATAATAATGCCAAAAGGAGAGTTTAATTTTGAATTCTAAAGACAAGCAGAAAGAGCCGATTAGATTAAGCTAGTAAATAGAAATCTAAAAGTATACTCAAGTAAATAATATGTGGCTCCCCATGGATCCAAATCCTCATTTCTACCTAAGTCGTTTTTATTTGTACTTTTATTAAGCAACGTACATACGTGCTGACATCTTTTTGAGGCACGTATGGAATCGATGAAAATGTATGAACGCTGGCTGCACGCACGAAAAAGCATTACTCATTGGTACCGATTCTGTTGTACACCGAACTAAACTAACTAACCTATCTCTAAAATTCCTTACTTTTGGCTATGAGAATTTTAAGGCTATTCTGCAAGAAAAAATCTCTAAATTTAAAAAATATTTTGACATGACTAAAAACGAATTTGACAATCAACGTGGTTTTTTTTTTTCTTTTGGTTTAGCAACGTGGTACTTGTGTGCGCGTGTATGAATTTTTTAGAGACGAAGGCGCGCGCAAGGGGGCAGCCTGGACGTGTTTTGTATGGAATGTTTCACTTTTTGTTTAAAAATATAAAATAAATATTACCCAGAATAAACTCAAATAAACAAACTCAGAATAGCAAAATTGTCATTTTCACTAAACAATAACTCAGTGCAATCTTAGTGCTGTCAAACTAAAATATAGTTAAGTTGTGTCACTTTAGTCTATTTCAGAATAGGAAATCGCCGTTTGACAGGAATAAACCAAATTTTAGTGATTTTTAGTTTAGTTTAGACAATTTTGTACAACATAATCGGCACCATTGTCACGTTCTGCCTGCACCGAGAGTGCAAGCGAGAGCGCGAAACAAGCAATAGAGAGGCACGATCGGCCTAAGCGTTCGACTTGTGTCGCATCTATCTCTCTTCCACTGTATCGGCCGATGCGTCGGAGTAGAAGAGACTTAGATGCTATCACGTTAAATTATCGTCCGTAAATAGACTTTAGAGACAACCAATTGTTTTTTATATATTTTATCATATTTGCATAGTTTATGAATTTTTGAAACTACCGCATTTCAGGACATGAGCCACCAAATTAATAGTGTGTGCTGCGCAGTTTAAAGGTTCAACACCTTTTAACTAATTGAAAAGCCCTTTGCATATTTATAGCGTTGGCAAACAACAACAATAAACTCTTCTTCGCCGCATTTTTCTTGACTTTTAGAAGCTCTTCACAGAGATGTTCAATTATGTAGCAATTCTCTACTCTCTCAACAAAGAAAGATTCTAAAATTGTGTCTTAAGAGCATGCTCTATTAGAGACGTTTGGCCTCCTGATACAATTACAGCCCTGGCAATTGATATTACAACTAAAAATGTAATAACATAGTATTTTGGAAAGCCTAAATAACAATAAAATCCATTAACATTTTAAAATAATCATCCGATGCGCAAAAAAGATATTTATCCTTCATTTTGAGTATTTATCCGATAAAAATGAGTAAAAACGAGTATTTATCCTCTGAGTATTTATCCACTGCCCATCTCTACTTTATGTTGATAATGTTTGGTTACCCTAGCCACGTTGGACTTTTGATCACGACTGTAGTTTAGTCGGTAGATAGGCTGGGTCTGTTTACTTTTGTCATAATCTTGACTTTATTACAGTTTTTACTTCACGATCCATTATTTTGTCGTGGGACTGGGAAACCTCAACGCCAAGGAAAGGAAAAAAAAGTTTTTATGGCATCGGTACCGATTCCTCAAATGTATTATGGAATTTTTTTCATCACTACAGAAGATTCCATCCACAACAGCCAATTTTTACAGAAATAGTTGGCAGTAGCAGGAATACGTTGAAAGCTTACATTAACTGTGGTTTTCCCAGAAAGATGGATATCGCAGAAAACGGAGACCGTATTTCTATCAAATCGGCATTAAATTGACAGGTTTCGGTTATTTGCATTTGATAAATATCTCAGCCTCAGACCAGTCTGACCAACCGGTTACACATACACAAAAAAAAAACAAGGCGGTGTTCATAAAGTTTGACGTTAAGTTTACAAACAAACACCGGCCCAACACAATCATAAACGTTAACAAATCAATATAAATCATGTTTAGCACCTATTCTTGCATTTAAAAGCTAGATTTGACAGGTGGCATTACTTTGACAAGCGCTACAAGCCGTCATTAGGCTGTATTCTATTCTAATTTCGAAGCGGTTACGCAAGATGCGCGTGGGCAGGGATGAATGTAGGTAACAGTTGAGTAATACGCGAAAATGTGGATACGGGGCCGTCGCGTCTGTTATTGTTCTAATAGCTTTATATCATCGGTATCATCTATCTTCTTTATTCTCAGTTTGCATGTAGGCTAAGCTGTATTGCTGTCTCGCTTTGTAGAGAAGCGAGCGACAAGGAAGAGATTTTGTGCTTTTATGGAGTACAATTTTACCGAAGACGGTCTCGAATACTGAGTGGGTCCATAGACGTCTCAGCCTGATTGTTTAGCAACATTAAATCTATGGCCTTATTGGGATCGAAATCTCATTGTTCCACAAAGATTACCTATCTCTTAATTATAATATTGGCTAATTTCACAACCTCTATATTAAAGAATGCAAGTTGGGATTCTATTTAAGAAAGTGAAAGGTCAGCTTTGAGTAAGCGTCTGTAATTATAAAATGAGACCACATTTAATAACGAGGTGTGAACTATTAGGAAGTGCCCGAATTATGTGGAGCGAGTTATGATTTTAACGATGAAGATATTACTGTTTTGTAAGTACCTACGTGAAAGTGTTTTCCGGGAGTTAGAGTCCCACATTCCATCATTTTCTTAATGTAAAACCTCATATGATTACTGCTGACATTATAATGGCAAGAATTTGAAAGGCTGATTAGTGAAACACTGCAAGTTTTATGAAATTATTACGCAGTCATTTTCAAAAGGCCAATGCATCTTATAGATTTTAGTCATACTTATCATATGGCAATTGAACCAATGTTCAAACCACTGCACAGTAAAGAAGACTAAACGAATTAATAACCGAAAAAGAAATACAGATAAACAAACAAACTCAATTCAACATCATTAGAAGAGATCGTGACATTCCTTCTTACGAAATAAACACAACACATCAATCACTGCGAATCGAAATCACATAAAATTAATATTCAAATCGGAATCACAAAGAAGAGAAACTGGACTTTACTAGATTCGTATTATTAACGAATTCAACAATCGAAGAAGCGTGCGGGATCGTTCAACCTATATTGAATAACTTATTGGACCTATTTTGCATTTAAAGAAGCTAGTTTGTGTTGTGATCGAAATCGATCGATTGATTCAATTAAGTTCTCCGATGAACATGCACGGTATCCTTGGATTTTCAAATGATACGAATTGTGCTTTTGTGTGCTTCAACTCCTCAAACTAAAGAACAAGATACAAAATGTGTGTGAAAGATACTTCCTTAATCATTCTGAATAAAGCAGCATTTGGTAGAATATTACCATGGATTCATTGCTTGATTCTGATCGAACAACGTACAAAAACAGTCCTGTTCCATCAGTTTCAACCGCGGCATCGCACTATTCTATAAAACAGCAGTATTTTTTTAATGTCTAGGTACTCTAGGGGTCCGAGTATCATGTGCTGAATTCATGATTACAATTTGTGCGTCGATGTCACTGCCACCTTGTATAATAAGGTCCCTTTATAATTTACAAAGTACCGCTTAGTCTCCTCATCAGAATAATTTTTTGGTAGAAAGTTTTCGACCAAATGAACTCCTTGTATTCTGCATCCGTATGTGCATATTGGTTACTCTTTCGAAATTGACAAAACAGATGTCTAAAATTGCTAGCCGTATAATAAATCTTGCATATCGTTTTTCGACTATTTGTATGCAATTCGCACTATCGACATTCCTATGCAATCCATCGTAAAGGACCTGGCAAACAAATGAATTGTGTATTATTGACGTTCTCAAGCTCCAGTAAAGCTTTCGAAATTAGTGCAATAAGTTTGGGAATTTAATTATTTATGAACAGAGGATTTATTTAACCGGAAAATGTTTAGTGGAAGTCTCATTCGTTGTCATAGATATACCGATATCGAAATGGAAAGATCAGGATTATTATTTACCAGGGGCTCTGCTCTCTAAGTCTGTTGACGACGAAAGTGCTTGATCCGTCAAAGCAAGTGTCGAATCGTGTTATCATTAATTCTTAGTTCGGGCTCCGAACTAATCATAGGTACAGACGCCAGCACATCAAGGTACCCGAAACTGTCAAATTATCCCAATCAACCTTGAACCTAATGCTTTAGCGATAAAGTTGAAAATCTATTACAGAAATTTGACAGATTGTAGTACCTCGATGTGCTGACGTCTGTATGAAACTACGGATTTCTTGGTTAAGATGTGAACCCTCTGATACAATGCGTTTCACAAATTCTGTATGTGACCATCACTTTATTTAATAGCTTTTCAAAAACTACACTGCGTTGCTTTTACTGTGTCATGTCAAATGTTGCATAATCCATGCAGTGTAAACATTTACATTGTCAAATCACGTTCACGATCGGTGTTTATTTCGTACGCACGTTATATTAAAACAGATAGTCGATTTCGTACATTATTATTCAACATAGGACTACGACAAACGTGCAAGTATTTATTTTAATTGTTAGCAATTAATACGAAATACAAACACGTTTTGTTATACCAACTTTGTTGTTACATTTTCATGGTAAGATACAAGCAGGCGAAGTTAAACAAGTAAAGGATAATGAACTGTGAGACTTCAAACATAATAGGACTGTTATACCTGTCAGTATGAAATCATAGCAAGTAAAACTGCACCTGATGGAACAGAACAGGTTATTATAATCACTTTAAATCGCCAAACGTATTCTGGTCTGTTAGTTAAATGGGCTGAAGATCCTAAAAGGTAGCTGGGACAGGCTGGGTGCTGGAGGATAGAGAACTTGAGAGAGGTTCAGCCGTATGGTGCAATTGGCTGCTAAATTGACAGGTAAACACCTACCGATCTATCCGCCAATCACAGTAGTGTATACAGGATGTTTAGGAAGAATACAAGACTAGGCAAACAAACCTACCAATTTTTGTATATAAAGCTAAACTAAGTCACCTTATATGCGTGATTTGATCGTTACAAACAGGGGTTAGATTGTTTTAAATTTAAAATGTTCTCTACCAATTTTATAAAGTTTCCTCTTCCAAAGTTAATTAAGTTCAACAAAGTTTTTAACTTGACATTGGCATTGAGACGTACCAGTTGTTTACAATTCTCAATAAGGCAGAGAACACACGGAGTATTTAATGCTGAACAAACCTGGTCACTCAGTGATTGCATATTTTATCCTTCAAATCACCATAGAATTATTAAAACTAGCTCAGTCTTGATTTAATTTAAACCAGCTGCTGATAAAATGTTAGAATTATCTACAAATTAGTGCTTAAATGACGTTTCTCACAGATGGTTCCACAAGTATATTCACACTGGTGTATAAGTGTTGCTATTTCGAATATTAACAGTAGGTGATCGTGTGTTCGAACCCTCACGAGAAGTAATTAACACAAAACATGTGAGTCGTCTCGTGAGAACATACCACTTGACAGACAGGTGTAAATTGTATGGCAAACCGGCGTTCTTAGCCGGTATGTGCCTTGTTAATAAACTCTATGAACGCGAAAATATTTCACGGCATTATAATTATCATGAGTAAACTCTTATTTTCTTTTTGCTTAATTTGTTTACGGGTCCTAAGATATTTCCCTGGGGAACTCCGAGTTTCGACGCTTCTTTTTTGTTGAAAGATACTTTTTTATTCTGGAATGCAATTCCATAGCAGGCAGTACTCATTATAGTATTTGTGTACACTAAAACGAGTCTATAAGTTTGGAGAATGTTACGAACCGTATTCTTTTAATTTCTTCAAAAAATGTGAACCTATTTCAGTAGAGAAGTATTGAATGCTTTATCAAAATCCAGCGCTAATACAAATAACTTTCTACTTCGCCAGGTAATACACATCACCTCCTACAATTGGCATCACCGAACATCAATAGCGCAATGTTCGCGTGATCAGAATATCTACACGACTTTCTGCTTACAACAGACGACCATACTTCCGGTATATGGCCTATGACGTCACTGGCTATTTTAGGCAGTGATGCAGTTAGCTTCATCCAATGGTTACATCAGAAACTTTACGGAGATGTCATCATTGCTATTAAGTGTTAAGATGTTACTTAATCTATGCAAAAAACATCCAAATATTTTTTGCATAACAGTGAATTGCGGTCTTAGCTCATAGACAAACATTCTTTAATCACCTGTATGTCATCTGTTAATGCCTTGTTCTAGGAAACCATCTGTATTTTAACGCCTTCTGCAACAGTTTGCAAAGGTCTGCTATTTGCAACTGCATGATCATTCCTTCATTGTATTTGGACAGGTTTACATCTACCGCCACTATTATTCAACCACTTTCAACCGTCACATTAGATACAAATGAACTAGGTATGTACACAGGTTGTTCTAGTTTTTTTTTGTACTGCACTATAATGTGGGTAATGCAATTTACCACACCGCAGGAGAACGTCAGCTGAAAATACTGAAGCTTTATAAAAAAACACTAACAAATCTGGTACACATAACTGACACTTTTATTGACCACCAAATTATAAGATAAATTAATATTGTAACAAAAAATATACCGTTTGATTTCGTACCGTTGAAAAATAAAGTCCAAAACATCATTAAAATTATCGACTGTCATTAATGTTGGTCGAACCACTCTTAGTATAAGAACCATCATTGTATGAAGTCAGAAGAAGTAGGTAATGAAGTCTTATTGTTTTGTAATATCAAGGGAATAATATGGGGGTCAAAAGTACATTGTGGTTTAAGATCGCCATGAAGTGCTGAAACTACTGTCCTTAACGAATTTTCAAACGATAATTTTTTTGCGTATTTCAAATTGATTAGTAAAATCAAACGTGGGGGTTATCCTTGATCTTTTGACTTCACAAAACTTTAGAATGCAGTGTGCTGCAGCGTTGGTAATTAAGATGAAAGCAAAAGGAGTTGCAGTGTTAATCACTTTAGCACAGTAGTTTTGTTGCGCATAATGATGTTCAAGGTTCATGATAATCCTAACATAGTCAGGGTCATCGCTTCCACTCAATATCAGTAAATCTTTGCAGTTTATCGAATACTAATTGGATGGACGTAAAATCGATTCTTGATGCAATTTATGTAGACAATTGCACTTCTGGTTGAATTAACCTGATCGTATCGATTCAAGGACTTGTTGTATTCAAACCGAGGTAGAGCTAATCGAAAAATACTCGTTTCTACAAAAGAAAGAATAAAATAAAATATGGAAAATAATGAGAAAAGGAAGGCTAGGTCTGAACAAATATGGTAAAAAAAACATCGAGTAAATACTTTTTGAAATCAGAACTGCATCGAAATGGGTTCATTATTGACTAGAAATAAAACGACAAGGCTAACATAAACACAACTCTAATATTATAGGTACCTCTCTTAAATAGATATGAATGTAGAAAGACTTCATAATTTTCTCAAACTTTTAGTAGCACTATTGGAAAATGACATACTCTTTTGAGTCTATCATTGAAGTATGTATATTAAGATATGGGAGAGATAGTTGACGTGATGTACAGTTAAAGTAAATACAACAAAGAGGATTCAGTTAACGTCACTATTCCACGTGTGCCGTGTTCCTTACTAACGAGATTGGCCGTGACTTCGCGCGGGTCTATGTCCAAGCAATAGGCGATAGCGATTAGTTGCCTTATCGACGTTCTAATTCATATGTCTTTAATACATTGTCATATATCTAGATCTATATCTATATATATGTGAATAGACGCAAGTCCTGAAAGTAGTTTGTCCATAACTAGCTACTGAATCGATTACAGTCATTTGTAGCATAGGTATTTTTATCAATAATTGCGTAAGATTGCCGCTGCCGAATTAGCCAAAGAAAATTTAACCTAATATCAAGGCATTAAGACTCAAACAGCATACTTAAATATGTTTTGGTCATTGTATTATGCTTTTAACTCAGTACGTTATTATATTGGGGGTGTATGAGGTCTTGCGTTAATTATGTTATACGTTGTAAGGGAAGGTTGCTATGAATGGACCCCCTAACTTTACGACCTCATATCTCAAAAAGTATAAGTGTTAAAATGAAAGCAGGTTGTTATTTTTATTTCGTAGGACCTTAATTAAACGCACAAACAATTTGAGCTAACACTTTTTGATCTAAACGAAAAAAAAAACAAATTATGGGCTGTTGCTTTCTTTGGACCATTGGGCACCTTGATAGCACCACTAGGTTGCCACCAATGGACTTCGAGAAATTTGTTCTAGAGGTCCAATCGAGGGAACAAATATTTGTTTGTTGTTAGTTGTTGTTGTTATATTAAATTAAGTAATACTGATAATTTTACAATTATAATATTACTTAATTTTGACATTTGTGACACAAACAAGGAGAAACGAACAGTACTCATACACATACGAAAAGCAAACAAAACTATAATTATCTAGTTATAGGCTACCTAAATAGTAATTAAATTTTACATTTGGCACATTTAGTGAGAACAACTGCAAATTCCTTAAAGTACAATAGTTCGGTTACTTACGACACTTAGAACGACATCAACACGTTATCAATCAATCAAATCAATCAAACTAGGCTGAGAGTCAGCACTTTTGAACGTCAATGTTACATAAGACAGTCCCCCAAAACGCCCACCCTTCACCACTTTCTAGTGCTTTCGATGGGAAGAAGAAATGGCGCAACAAACTGTCCAGCAGCACAGCTGTTTGTTAAGTTAGAAGAGCTTGATTCTAGAATTATATGTAAGTAATTAATATTACGAAATCACAATGTTATGAAAATCACATTATAAAAAGTACCTACAATAGATATAATGTGATATCTCAAAGTTCAACTACATTGTAAGTCTATGTTGTATGTCTATGTTGTACAGTGAGGGCACAGACAGGGACAGACAGCGGGAACCGACTTTGTTTTATACTATGTAGTGATTAATACGGTTTTTTTCATAATTAGTGAAATATTCGGTACCTATTGCCATAATTATCATCAAAAAAATACAATAAAAGGTTGCTATGATTGAACCGGTCCAATGGTGAATCTCTCTTTAGGTCCAATGATGGCAACACTCATGGCATTACAAATAAACTGTCTAATATTTCATAACAGTGCATGGAGACAAATATGAATACAATGATACTAACGTCAAATTGTCCTGAGTCAAATTATTAGATTTTGACTGCAGCAAATACAACCACACTGCACACCTGTCATTTCTCACCACGTGCCGCACCGTAGTTGTGGTAAAACGGGGGTGCAACTGAGTCGCTGTGGACTCGTTTTGAATAGTTTAGGTGTTACTAGCTTGCATAGTTTTGGAAATACCTTGGTGGTCCAATGAAAGAACTAGTCCAATGATCGCAACCTTCCCCTATATACTGACTGACGATAACGTTGATAATAAGAACCTGGAGGTCTACATCTTAAGTATGAAGTCTGTAGTTTCGGTCGAACTTACGGGGCTTAAGTGAATTTAGGCCTACTCCATATCACTAACAGACATAATTCGGGCCTCGAGCTAAGAATGAATGACAATATGATTTGACACATTTTTATCACTGCATGCAGGGTAATTTTGGTATACCACTTAAGTTTTATTACCCACGACTATATGAAATTTGCAAGATATAGAGAATTTGATTACACTTCAAATATAATATTATTCACACACTTCAATAGCGTAATCGCTCGAGTTTAAATACTTGTCCCACAAACATTACCTCACCAAGGTCGTAGGTCAATGTGTAAGCAGTGCTTAACGCGAAGTACTCGAAATGCAAAGCCAGACAAACGGGAATGTTTTGTAGAGATACCAATGCGCACAATGATTGCTATCGATTTTTTTTTTATATTGATTCTATCTTGATGTATATTTTTTGCCGATGGATTTTACAAGATTGTTTTTTGGGCCAACGCCAAATGGTGGTACAGCTTGGCAAGGGATTTTGTATGAAAAATTATAATTTCAAAGGCAACGATACCGAGGTAATCTTAGGCATTCCTCGAAGTTCTTAGGCATTATCATTGCAATTTCATTGTAATTATCCCTTTTGAACTGAATTTTAGTCACTTTTAGTGATGATGGGATTGATAGTGTTTTTTATTGATGATCATATTTTACGGATTTTGTATCATCAAAAATATTATCAAAAAAAGCGGAAGAGAATAAGTCTGACGTCAGGTTAGAATTTCCCAATGTAAGAAAAAAACCTCTGTCTCCTAAACTATTAATAGTGGCTGAACATAAGTATATTGTAGTGTTTCGTGAAATCCTCGGATAAAGGAATTACAACGTAATTGTATAAAACGAAAAATACTTTTGCTGTCATGGTGGTTTTAGTACTGTCTACCTCCGCTATTAAGTTCAAAGTGTCTGAATAAATGGTTTGGATAAGAGCTAGCCAGTTTCCAATAAAGACGATGAAGAACAAAGCTAGGTCGCAAGTCGTAACTTAGTGTTTTCCCGTACATTTATGTACGTTTCTAGACATCACAGTCTAAGTCCCGTACATTGACACGTTTTACACGCCGCGACCCCGGGTTATTCTTCATTTCGCGGAATATGCTAAAAACAACGTCATACCGGTTTAACTTGAGCAACGGATCACGGAATGGATGGGAAACATAAACAATAGTGCAGCACTACATTAATTACAATTATTGTATGATATCATCGTTCGATTTTATTGATTTAATGAATTGTTAAAGACAATGTCTTTAGTTTAATCACAGTGATGATTGATTGATTACCTGCATTATTGTTTTTTTCTAATTGTTCGTCTTTTGTCACAGTGTCTGAGGTTGACTATTTTCAGTAAAACTTGTATTAAAATGATGATCCTAAACAATTCTAAGTTACCTAACGATCAGAAAGAGCACCGACATACGCTGGGAGCACAATCCCAGAGATCTACTTCCTAAACTCGAGTTCCTTGTATCGGCCGATATAAACGGGGATTGAGAAAATTTGTTCGTAAAATACCAGTATACAACCGATATTTATTGGTTCGAACCCGAATAAGAACAGGAACATAAATTGCAACGTTTAAGAACCTTTATTTTACTGGTCAACAACAAAGCGATTCGGAACTAATTTATACGGAGCTGCAGTAACTGAAGCTTATTTAAACTACTAACAATATTAATTTGCGGACACTGCGTACCAATTTGAAATCGCCAATATTTCGGAGGCGACTTGAAAAAATAAAGAAAAAATACGCAAGGCACGCGTCAAACATATGCCTTCTTTCTCACAGAACCTTTACATCGTACGATACGTAACCGGTATATTGTAACTTTTATTTGACACCAGAACCGGACCGAAATGCGGAACCGAAACCCAATTTCGTACTGGTTTTCAATCCCTGGATATAAGTTTAAGGTTGGACCTAAGAATGAATGACATCACAATTTGACAATTGTCCGTCCGAAAAAGTTTGTCAGGTGTAGCGTTCTCTCCGAAGCTTCGAAATACTTTTGGACCCGTAGTTTCGCTAACGGAGGTTGCAGAGTAGCCCAATCCTACTAATCAGGGTTGCCACCTTTAGGGGAAAAAAAAACGGGACGATCGCGCATCGGAGACGTTCGGAGATTGGTGAAAAAAAAAAAATTACCCATGAGACAGTCAAATCAGTCGCATCGCTTTGTAACCAAAGGAAACAGAAGATTAATCTCTCGACTCAAAGCGCGAAAATGCTGCAAACAGCTACAACCACAACATAGCACCAACCAATGTAACATTACATTATTGCAATGCAATAAAACACCGACCGCTTGACTTATATAATATATATTATACCGGATGACATTTTTTACCGTCTCGACCTTCATAGGGTGTGTTGTGTAACTAGAATAGAAAGCAGGAAGGCCTTCAGATTCATCGCAGGTGACTAAAGGAGCGCGGGACGCGGGTGGAAAGGGATGCAAGTGCGGCTCGTGCGCCTGCGAAAGATCAATGAGGCCGCCTATCGGCCGGCTTCATAGGGTAGGACTGCGCTACGAAATCATTGATACATGCCGCGCATTGAGTAGGGTGCGTATGATTTGAGTTTCGATAAATTTTAATTGTTTTTTTTTTTGTTTTTTTTTTTTCCAAATTTCTGTTTTTGTTATTCTAGTACGAAAATGTTACTTTAAATGTGTAGTATTTATTGGTAGATCAATTTCATTACATGTTATTCAAAAATATAAATAATAAAAATTTCTATGCCAAAGGCTTCTACTCCGTTCACCTATTACCCCCATTTTTTTTCAAGACGTTAAAAAATGTCACCCGGTATGTAAACTTCAGAGATATTTACATAATGTTTTTAAAAGTATGTATTGTTTAAACTCCAACGAATGTAATTTTTTCACTCAACTCAACGAAGAAAGAAACTCGCCGAAAGTACAACCACAGAGTCCACAGATTACTGCGCGCGCGGGAGGAGGCGAAAACGAACGCGGTACATGCGGCGCGCGGTAGATGACGCGGTGGCTCGTGACTGGGTTGGGTACCCGTGAATGAATTGATTGAGCCTGTCGCATATTGTCTAAAATCGGGACAAAATCGATAGGCCGTCGGGACGCGGGACAATGTCTTCGAAATCGGGACTGTCCCGGCAAAATCGGGACGGGTGGCAACTCTGCTACTAATATTATAAATGCGAAAGTTTGTGAGGATGGATGTATGTGTATGTGTATGTTTGTTACCCTTTCACGAAAAAACTACTGGACGGATTTGGATGAAATTTGGCAAACAGATAGTTTATAACCTGGAATAACACATAGGATACTTCTTATCCCGGTAGTATGTTCCCGCGGGATAATTTCCGACCTCCACGCGGGCGAAGCCGCTGGCAAAAGCTAGTGATGTATATAATCTTCGTACGGTTCTATGAGCTAACAAAAAAGCCTTGATGTGTCAATCAATGCTTAACGATTATCCCATTACAAGCCGTAATCTATGGATTATGAATGTATTTAAATTCAAAGCAAACTGACAGATGTAGTCGGCAGGTGTCACTTCCTATGTTTTTTGTATCATTGTCTATGAGTCCCGTTAACACGAGTTTGTTTTGTTTTTGTCTATGCTATTAGTCTTTCCTTCCTGTTCTTGTTATTTTCAATGCTTTGGTAATCTAGATGTATCTAGTCATGCGTCTTTGTCTGTTTTTTCAACACCAGCATTTGTTTAATAGCGGAATTCTTTGAGCTTCTTATCACCCGCTGCTCTAAAAACATAGTTTTGTAACCTGTGTAGTTCCTAAAATTGACCTCGGTAAATAATTAGTTTTCCATTTCCTTTTTCATCTTCTAATATACAGATTGTCATTTCATAACGTTTCATAACATTACACAATTATCATACGGAATACCGTAATAGTAATTTAATAGGTCATTTCTAATTCAAAGGATCCCAGAACGATGATCTCAGAAATATTAATAGGGTCTTCAAAATTCAGCCAGTGTTCCAAAGATAAGCGATAAGTGACAAAGGTAGCGAATTTGTAGTAACGGTAAAATAATAATATACTTAGTGACGTTACTAGAACCGGCGTGACTCAATCATTCGGAGTCGCAAACGAACTACGTAAATGTATCGTAAAACTTAATGATTTTTTAATCGAAAATACAATGATTTTTTAGTAGTAAATACACCAATTCGTTGTAACATACGTGTATTTGTGATTGAAAAATCATTCGAATTTACGATACATTATTTTGTTTTTTTTTTGCGACTACTAAATAAGTTGTACCCATCGATATAAATAAAGAAAAAAAAAAACGAAGTCAATATTACTTGCAAAATGGGTATTTTCAATTTTAATATCGTTCAAATTTACGTTAAGTTTACTCCGGGTATGTGTTATGATCACAGATACTTCTTTATATACCCTATTCTATCATAAGCTATAAATCGGTATTTGAACGACAGTAACACTGGACAGGTTCCGGTCGAGCGCTTTTATGTATGAGTTCATTCAATGCGTAGCCGTCACGAAAATTGCTGAACCGATTTCGGTAAATTGAATTGTCCTTGAGTTCGATTAGTCTTCCGCGTATTTTGGGATAATGGTTATAGACCAGACGTTTTTTTTTAATTAGTTTTATAGGTACGTTTTGGGGCATGTTTAAATATTTTGATGGTAAACAGATCGTGTCGATGGTATTTTAAGATATTTCGATTTGATTTTCTTGTAACAATTATAATATTTATGAAGGTAATTTATTTAGTTTTTATTTGTTTCAGCCCAGAGGGGTAATTGCGTAACCTCTTAGTAGGAATTGCTTTCATTTTAACTCTTCAACAGCATTCATTGCGTTACTTACGTTGTTGAGGAGACAATGTTTTCAAACATAAGACGCAATGGATTAGAAATATTATTCAAAATGATTCAGATTCTGAATTAAAGTGCGTTACGCAAGGGTGCAGTACCTACTAACCCCACAAGATCAACATTAGGCCTAACTGTAACATCGAAGATTTTAATATAGTTTTTTTTTTAAATTATATGGCAATGAACACTTGTTTTTCCAATTCACTTAAGACATTGGCAGAATAGTTGACATCGGCTTTGCTTGCCGTAATAAAAGACAGGACAGAATCGATTTGATTATCATAATACTCATCGATACCAAATAACGAGTCCATTGCATTGTCTTTCGTTTTCACCAGTGCCAGTGTTGCAAATGTAATATTTTGTAAAAACTTACTGGACCAAGGAGATAGGTATCTGAAGGTAACGCAAATTCTTTAACGCTACGATTGCAGATGTGCATATTAATTGGAATAAAACATTATATGATGCAACCTGTACTGGTTCAGCTATTACTAAATGCAATTACAGAACGTTGCCGTAAATAAGAATGTGATTACGTTTTGCAGTTTGCTTGATTAATATAGGTCTATAATTATTTTTTTTGGGATTGCATCTCGCTGGTCAACCTATGAGGTTGATGCCGGACTTGACTGTTGCTACTTTAATAAATAAAAGCCTCCAGCCAGGGCTTGAAAAACTTAAAACTAAAGCGACTACTCGGACCAACCCGCACTGGGCCCGCGTAGTGGATTACGGCCCACTCCCTCTCACTGAGAGGACGCCTGTGTCCCAGCAGTGGGCTATGATTATAGCTGATGATGATGATGATGATGATGAGAGCGACTACACGCTAAGGGCACCCCCTGTGAGGTACGGACCTCGGTTTAGGGCATCGCTGGCTAGGGACGTGCTGGATCGGAAAGATTATTATTTAGGGACGAAAAAAGCTACAGGTTCAGCAGTGCGGGCTGGCTCGAGCAAGGGTCGGGGCGGAATAGATCTGTACCCCTTTTACCATATTTATATAGTTTTGTCTCATTTCTATCGTGTGGAACTTTCTGTTCTATGTTTTGACTGTGTTCGTTAGATACGTCCTTAGATCAGACAATTCGTTATCATCGTAACTGGGGTATACTATTCATTTGAAACTCATTTATTTTAATAACTGGACTGCCTTTTTATTAGTATAGTTGTCGTAAGCGGTACTGCTAAGTACGAAGTTTCCTAAATTTTGATTTCCAAGCCGGACAAAGAGTTATTAGGTTTTTCCATTAGAATATTTGTCAGCCCGGATTCTAGATTTGCGTCGAATTGATGGCAATAGGCCCTAATAAATGGGACTTAAACATTAGATCACGATCGTAAGCATGTACAAATACCAGGGCGTGATTTTATCGTGCACTGGATTTTGGACTCTCGGTGTTCAACTGTGCATTGAGAATCCAACAGAGTGGATCCCGGTGCATTGAAAAAACACAGTGTTCGATTTTGAACTCTCAGCGTTTAACAATACGTTGAAGATCCCCTACGGCAAAAACCCCGCTGCGATTATTTTACGTCTGTGTAAAGTTGGATTAAATGGCGAAAGATGGGTATAACACAGGTCTGCGTCGTCGTCCAAACCCTTCATGTTATTAATATCAAATTATATTCTTTTAATAAATTCACTGAACATTGGGAATTCGGTTTGACCACACAAGGAAAAGCGGTTAATAATAAGTACGAGTACCTACAATCTTCAACCCAATGCGTTTTGTCTTTCAATTCTTTTTACTACGTCGCCGCGTCGTCGGTAGGTTTGTGTTTCTTGCTGCACTGCGCCCGCGCCATTACTGTGGGCATTTCCCGTGACCATTCCAACGTTTAAAACCAGTCAAGTGTGTGTCGTAAACTAAAGGGTTCCGTAATTGGGATGGATACGAATGCAAAGTATTGATTCTATATTCTATCGACTACAAAAATAAGTTTGTATTTTATTGTATTTCTCGAAGTTATTTCTGCGGTTGTAACAGAACCTATCTTATAAGCCAAAAACTATTAACGTCACTTAGAAACGTCATAACCTTTATAATTATGGGGCATTGTTTTTTTTTTTGACAGTACACAAAGTACACCATCTTACCGATTTGCATCGATATAGTAACAAATAGTCTCCGAGTAAAATGGCTGTCCGAGGGACGACCGACGGACGGACCTGACAAAATTATGAGGGTTTCATTCCTGCCTGTTGCCTACGGATCCTTAAAAACCTATAGAATGTTGAGACAGTAAATTGTCAGTAAACTGATTATTACGCATCACAATACTAACCCTCTTTCTTTTGAACTTGGAAATTACCGTATCATCCTTATTGTATCGGCCTCAAGTTGAGATTTGACTGGCAAGTAACTTTAAGAAGTTAACAGGAAAAATATTCCATTCAGGAATCCATTGACAGGCTGTAATCAGAGGACGGCGTAACGCTACTGTATTTTATGAGCTAATATAGGATTATTAACTTTATTGGTTCTAGTTTAAGTTGAAATTGGTGCGACAAGATAGCTTATCCATTCTGGACTGTCCTTATTTTGAAAGTGGTCGTAAGAAGTCGTCTTTTCCAGTCGAGTGATCCAGTTAATGAGATGTTTGGATTTACAACAGATACTAAAATAAGTACGATGTGAACAAAAAATTATGAAGTATGCCTTTCTAGGCGCGTGTTTAAATGGGACTATGTAAGTAGAGTTTAGGATCAGCTAAAAAATAAACAATCCCACATCATTTATGAAAATTGTGTTCCGTTTGGTGCCGGAAGTAAAGAATAGCACCATCCCATTTCTTCCCGTGGGTGTCGTAAGAGGCGACTAAGGGACATACTAGAAATTGGGCAGCAGCGTTCTCTATACCTTTTTACCGCCATACAGCGATTGTCAACCTGCCTGCCAAGCGTGGCGATTATGGCAAACGCCCTCAAATTGCGGAAGGCCTTTGTCCAGCAGTGGACGATTTTCGGCTGAATTGATGATGATAATTTATGTGAACGTCGAACATGCCAGCATGAATTAATTGAAACATATATGTACATATTTCATCAAATTGGGTCACGGCGTCCCTACAGATTGGTTGATAGTCAACAATTAATAAAAATCCCTGCCGATCCGTCACTCTGTAGTCCAAATTTAACCCACCAGTCACCGGGTCAATATGTAGGAACTAAAAAACTTGAGTAATTAACACGAGGACGAACCTATAATGATGACTGACAGCCCTGACTATTTTAATTGATATAGCAGCCGCAAAAAATCTGTTGCAATGAGTTTGTTCTGCTAACGGCCATTAATAAAGGGCTTGTTATGTTTTTCTATAGACCAATTGTCCGACTGTAAGCGGAAGCGAGAGCGGAGAGAGCAGTGGTGGCCGGTGGCCCAGTGGTATCGGCCCCGACTTACGATTTCGTTCGAGTGGGTTAAAACCCAGGCAGGTGCATTACTTTGTGTAAATCATTTCATCACCAATGCTCTCAAAACGGTGAAGAAAAACATCGTGAGGAAACCGGCATGTCCTAGAAACAAAAAATTCGAAGACATGTGACATCTACAAACTCGCACTGGGCCTAGTGGTAGCTTACGGCCTACTCCGCCTCAATGAGAGGAGGCCTGTGTCCCAGCTGTGGGAACAATATAGGCTCATAATGATGAATGAATGACGGAGCGGGAGCGGAAGCGATAGCGGGGTTAAACAGTTTCTTGTGACGGATGATTGGATTACAATAGGAAGGTATTTAACGTAGTCCACAATGCATAATATAACTATTTTTTATAATATTCATTGTACTGCACTATTAGAACTATTTGGTTAGTTTCCACATTGATTCCGAGGTAGTCAAAACACTTTCTATCTTACGAGACATTCTATAGGTTTAAGCATAATAAGTTTATATCATACGGTTCCAACTGCAGGGACACATGCTACCTCTTTGTGAGTAGGCTGAAATCCAAAACGACGGCTCAGAGCGAATTGGTAATCCTACTGTCCTAATAATATTATGAAAGTTTATATGTTTGGATGTTTGCTTATGGCTAACGGCCCAGCGAATTTAGGTGAAATTTGGCACACAGGTTTTGGCTCGAATTAACATATACGATACTTTTATTCCGGTAGTACGTTCCTTTGGGGATCATTGCCGACCTCCTCGCAGGCAAAGCCGCTGGCAAAAGTTCATAATTTTACCGAGTTAATGCCTTTTCCAATGTTTCTGAAGCCGTTTCTCTTATCGATAACATAGGCAATTAGTATGAAGAGAACCCTTTTCATATAAAAAAGCGATCAGGAATTTTCTTGTCTGTTACAAATCAAGAAAAAATTAAGGAACATCTTGGTATTTAGATATCCAGCCAGTGTCGATCCAAAAAAAAAAAACAAAGTTGAATTTTTTAGGATCGTGCTTCCATTTATAAAATAACTGTAAAATTTCAACCAAAAAGATGGGTCTAGTTCAGTTTTTTTTTTTTTGGATGGGAGATCATCAAATGACGTCTTCCGCTCTTGGGCGGACCGGGAGGGCGTGTCAGACTTTTACTGACTAAAACCCACCCGTGTTCCTTCAGTTGCTCATGTGCCAGGGTCACGGTGTCTCTTTTGAACAATCTCGCGACCCAGGCAGTTATGAACCTGTTTTAGTTATAATGCTGCACACGTGCACTTCCTTAGTTGGCTTCAGTCGTGAGTGACATTAAAAACGCAAATGACACGCACTAAGAGTAATTAGACTGAGAACAACTACGGCCCCACAGTCAAAGGGCCTGTGAGCACAGGCAGCACGGCACGGTAAGGGATTTTTATGCGACGAATAGGAATATTACTAAACTGAACCACCAAACAACGTTGAAATTTCAATCATCATACGTACAAAAAACTTTTTTACAAAAAAAAAAAAAAAAAAAACAACCGACTCCTTAAAAACACTACAAAGTGAAAAATAACTTAATTTCGGAAGTCGGTGTCTTAGGATCTGTATTTATGGTTTTTTTGCCACCGACTTCGGAAATTAAAGTTATTTTTCACTTTGTAGTGTTTTTAAGGAAGTCGGTTGTTTTTTTTTTGTAAAACAGTTTTTATTTTTAAATTTTTAGTTATGGTATCCACCCTGCACTAATTCCAAACAAACAATGCATATTTATGCGATAGCAGAAATCGCGGTTGATTTGCTGTCATTTTTTAAAGAGTTCCGGTGTCTGTCTCCGGAACTCATCATCAGATCTATATAAAATTTATATAGGACCATTTCGGAATAAACCCCTTTCGAACAAAAAAGAATTTAGCAAATCCGTCTATATATGACGGAATTATGGCCGAACATATATTAAAAGAAAATAGATAACCATCCGAATTGAGATCCTCCTCCTTTTTGAAGTCGGTTAAAAACAAATTTGCGGTATACTTAGGCGTGCCGTGTCATTGAAATTTATATGTTATTGTCACACTCTTAAGTTATGTTCTTATTTGTCGCATAAAAATCCCTTGCCATGCCGTTCCACCAGTAGGCGCAGGCTCTAAGGGTCACATAAAATTCAAATATTCCTTATTCGTGCTTCTGAGTTGTCTCATAAATCTTTTTCATTAGAATCGTGACCAGAACAAGTCAAAATATATTTCACACTTGATTTTGGATGAAACGAATTCAGTAACTCAAAAAACTAAGTTGTGTACGGAAGTATTCAAGTTTTTAGGTTTGCTAAAAGTGTTAGATGAAAAAGTAGTAAATTGCAATCCATCGTATATTTGTGATGCGCTTACGTCATTTCTAAAAAAACTGTAGTACGAAGTAGAAAATGTTCTCAAAACTTTTCGATAATTTGACTTAGTTTTGACCCGACAGCGGACGGTAGTGTGTGTAACAGTGTATGCTTGTTCCTTTGTGGCATTATAAAGGCGAAATGCGTAGCTCGGTTTTTGATGCTTCTTACGTAAGTGGATTAGTCTTAATCTTGTGAGTGTCACGAAAGATATGACAGTATTCAAAATTGAATATGCCGACAACCATCGCCATATTGTGAAAAATAAAATAAATAAAGTCGACGAACTATGTCGAGTGGGTTATCATTGAATAAGTCATTGAAAATTATCTAGGTAGTAAATCATCTAAACGTAGTAGTAGAAACAATAGCATGCAGTCGGAGGCATCTTCTAGAGTTTGACATGAAGGACAGCCTGCATGAGATTATTTATACTACATATTAATTTTAATAGTAAACCTCTTAAAAAATAAACTTGTTTACATCTTTTTAAAGATCAATTATTACGCAGTTGGGTTTTTGGATTTTTTATGATCAACCTTGGTCTGGACTGGCGTGAATCATATTTAGGGATCTGCTGATTATCACTCAGAGTTCAGTTGTTTTGCTTGAGGATCTCTCTTGCAATGCGAAACTGCCCTCTGATTCGTTTGGCTCATTTGTTAAGGACTGAATTTTCTGTAGAACTCTCACAATGGGCCTTATTAGAATGCTGTCAGTCATCTAAAAGGCAATGGAGAGAGCTTTGCTTGGAGTCACCATACAAAATCGAATCAGGAATGAAGAGATCCGCAGACGAACCAAGTAACCGATATAGCCCGAAGAATTGCCAAACTGAAGTGGCAGTGGGCAGGGAACATTGCTCGCAGAACAGATGACTGATGGGGCCAAAAAAAGTGGGAACCGCGTACCGGAAGACGTTGGAAGGCCTCCCATAAGGTAGACGGATGACCTTATGAAGCCCGCAGGAATCCGCTGAATGCGGGAAACACAAAACCGATCGAAGTGGCGGAGCTTGGGGGAGGCCTATGTCAAGCAGTGGACGTCTTTTGGCTGAAATAATAATGATGATAATTCCTCTGTAGTGTCCTCTTTTGCTCAGTATCATTCGACAATACCGACATTACAAAAAGTGGCAATATTCTTTCACAAAATCATGTCTAGGGAAGTTCGAGTTTTGTCAAATCACATGAAATAAAGATCAACAGTGTAAGACGAATGCAAAGAAGATGGGTCAGTAGCTCCCGACTTACAAACCCACAAGCACAAAAATGTAATTGCAGCCAGTTACAATGCAATTTAGCATTGAATCCTTCATGAATATAGTCTGTCACGGTTCACTTAACCTAGACCTAGTTGTCAGTGTTTTGTGACAACGTCCCACATTCGATGATTGTTAACAGACGTAACACATTTGTGATACGGTGCCATAGTATACATAATATTGTCTGTCGGACTTCTTGTATTGTGGGAGCAGTGGTGGTAACGGCCGCGATTTACGAGTTGGTAGTCATAGGTTCGAACCCAGAAGATGCATACTTTGTGCAAATTATTTCATCACTCATCATCTGCCTAGCCTTTTTCCAACTATGTGGAGGTCGGCTTCCAGTCTAACCGGATGCAGCTGAATACCAGTATTTTACATGGAGCGACTGCCTGTCAGATCTCCACAACCCAGTTACAGAGTAATACGATACCCCTTGGTAAGACTGGTTGTCCAGAATTTCGGGCTTCTGACGACCCGTAACGACTGTCTAAGTTCTACGAAAAGATAGCCGGGACCAACGGCTTAACGTGCTTTCCGAGGCACGGAAGGGTATGTAATTGTCTTTCTATGATTTAATATTATACATATACTCCCATCTTATTATTTATACATTATTTCATCACTTCTGATCTAAATATCGTCGTATAATCTTCGAAGACATGTGACATCAACCAACCCGCACCTGGCCCATGGCTACGTGGTGGATAACTGCCCATTTCCCTGTAGAAGAGAGGAGGCCTGCACCCGAATTGCTAAACGCACTATCAACCAGAATCTGAATCGGTTTGAAGATTATTTATAATCCATTGAGGCATTTGTTCGAATAAATTGTCGGCTCAGCAACGTAAATAACGCAATGAATGTTGTTTAAGGCCCTCTTGTAGTTGAAGACGTTTCGCCAAACACTGGCCGGTCGTTGCGAGCGCTTGAGCTGCTAAATTTTGTGTATAATGGTTTCGTGGAGACAAAATGATAAGGAAATTATAAAATATTTTCTCAGCATGCCCTAAAAAATAATAAAACCTATCTTTTGGTATGAGTTTTACATGGTTTAATGATGGAATCTCTTCAAGGTACACGTTTTAAATGGCGATTTAGTGTCAACTTTATGATTATTTTTTATCGAGCCAATTGGTTTAATTCACGTTTCTATCTTCACTCAGCGCTTAACAATATGTTCAATTTTCCTAAATATTTTTTTTTTTACGGAAACTAGCCATTTTGCTAGATTTACAGAGGTTTAAAAAAAATAAAAAGTACTGCAACCTCGCCTTAACTATCAAAATGAAACCAATTCCTACTGATAGCAAGTCCCGCAATTACCCCTCTGTATCTAACAGTGGGGATATTATAGGCTGATTTGTTCTGTCTTGTTCCGGTTTAATAAACTACTGGAATAGATGGTGAGAATATGTTTCAACGACTTGATTATTGTGTGTAAAGTAAAACCCTTTAATGTACAGGTCCTTAGGTCCTAGCTAGTTTGAATATTTCTGTGGCAGTAATGTGTCTTTGATTTTTTACTCTCGATTTTTTTACATTTTTAATTGTATTTCATGGGTTGCTGGCTAGCGTTTTTGATCTCAATGATCGTGTATTGATTGGTCTTGCTTGGTTATTTGACTTTGATATATTTACCCACAATCGAGATATAGTTTACATTTTTTTTTGCTACAAAAAATCTGTTTGTCTGCCTGTCTGTGTTAATTCTCGTCCTAATATAGTTAGCACTACGGCTACGCCCACAAAACTTCGAGTGGTATTTTCCCACGTTTGCCTATTTATGCATAGGAATCCGAGAATGTGTTCCTGTCTTATTCTTTTGTACGTGGTGTGAGGCAGATAGCGAACTGTGTGTATATTTGGGACGGGGCCCGCTTTTGTATGCGTGGTCAATCCCTAGAACTCATGCGCATTTTATGACCTGGCGATACCAGTTATGTCAAAACATTGTTCATTCATAAACGATTCATATCGTATAATTTATTTTTATCTTGAGCTTTGTTCGTAAACCGTCAATGATATTTAGGATAAATGTTCATTATACTACCACAAGTACAACATATGTCACTGCCTCATTGGTTTAGTGTTTGCAAGCGCTGAGCATGAAAGCCTGGATTCGATTCCCAGGTCGGGCAAAGTGTTATTGGGTTTTCCAATCTAGAATTTCTCAGTAGCAACCTGGAGCCTGGATTTTTGCCCGGATGATGGCAAAAGGCTCGCCCCATTTAACCTAACATAATACGTGCAATTCTGCCCATCCCTCCAGCGAAAAAAGCCGTGATGTTATATAAGTGCCACATAATTTACTTTATCCATTCACACGATTATCATTACTATGTTATTCTAAAGATTTGTGGACAATACGCACGTTTGAAAACTCTAGCCTACTATCTATATTACTACATGCCATACAAACCGCATTGTCTATGCAGACACTGTCGTTTAGTTTTCTACAACTACAATAAAAGATCAAATGCCATTAAACCGTAGCACAAATCGTTCAAATTAAATTATATCGATCTACTATCCAGGCAACGCAATATCGACAACACTGCAACTACGCAGTTTACAAAGATCTTAAAAACACGATGGGACTACATGAATAAGAATATGGCACATTTCGCGCTCATGAATAATACCCACAGATACTGAGAACCATTGAAATGCAGCAGGGCAACGCCATGTATCGGCTGCTTATCCCTACTTACTTGGCAACATTGATCGTGTGAAATTGAACAGGTGCAACTCCATTTTACTGTGGTAACATTATACGTAAGGTCTGCGCATTCGATATTCAAATAACTTCCGTCGTGGACAGTGTTCAAAGGACAATTAAATTATTGATTCGGTTGAAGGGTGGTGTTTAATAAGACGTTGCAATCGATTTTATACCGTGAATGTTACCCGTGCGTATACGCATAAGGTGGCCTTTCGACGATTGACTAAATTTGTGGGCAAGACAAGAAAAACATTCACGGCACTACAGCTTTCAAGTTACCTTAATTAAAATAACCTCACTTTATTGTCATTATTAATCATGACGGAATTACCATAATGCCTAGGAAGTTGGGTCGGCCTTTGGTGTGGGATGCAACCTGTGTCGATACCCTCGCGCCATCCCATCTTCTTAGCACGGCAGGATGCGCTGGGGCGGCAGCTGCAGGTGCAGAAAACCTCAAACGGAGCAAATATAACAAACTTATTGGGAGTTATATGTTTGAGCCGTTTGGGGTTGAAACATGTGCCGTGGGGTCCGAGTGCTCATCGAGTATTCCGGGATATCGCCAAGCGGTTGGCCAAATCTTCACGTGACTAGAGGGCTGGCCTATTTTTAGGTCAAAGAATCAGCATTGCCATCCAACGTGGCAACGCTGCCAGCATTCTAGGCACTTTTCCCACCGACAGCGATGCGGACGAATTCTTTGATGCCCAGTGACCTCTTTTTTTACCTTTATTTAATTAATTTCAGCCGTAAGACGTCCACTGCTGGACTTAGGCCTCCCCCAATTTGGGGGGCTTTGCCATAATCGCCACGCTTGGAAGGCGGGTTGGCGATCGCAGTATGGTGGTAAAATGCATAGAGAACGCTGCTGCCCATTCTCTAGTAAGTCCCTTAGTCGCCTTTTACGACACCCACGGGAAGAAATGGGGTGGTGTTATTCTTTACGTCCGGCACCACACGGTACATTTTTTATTTAATTGTACATAATATATTTATTTTAGTGTTAGTTTGTATATTGTATTGTTTTTATAAACCATAAACAACAATACACCTCATTTATAACATAACATCACGCCTTGTTTCCTCAAAGAGTTGGGCAGAGGTGTACCTATAGTACACCCACATTTCGCCTGTTATGTTTAAGTCCCATGTAATAGGTGACGAGCCTATTGCTATCAACGGGGCACAAATTAAGACTCCTAGCTGCTACAGAAAATACCAGATAAAAAACCCAGTAACAATTTGCTTGATCTAAAATCGAACCCAGGACCAGCAGTATACTATTATATACTTCGCTGAACTTTATGCTTAGTTCCACTCATACCACTGCTTTAAAACTTTTAAATCATCAAACCCCAAAAAAAAACTGTTATTTGTTGGTCAGGTTAGGAACAAGGTTACGATCGGAACAAATGTTCATGTTCCTAACCTAACCCGTGACTGCGTTAGAATTTCGGGTCAGGCTCGGAATCATCGAAAAAAACTCGCCAGTAACATTTATAAATAAAATCTTATAAGGAAAACAAGTAGTTTTCAGGTTTGAAAATACTCAAGAAACGGAAAAGTAAACAAGATAAGCTTTAAGTAAATATTACAGTGACATCATTTGGCAAAACGCAACAAAATCGTTAGGCTGCTGTTGCGAACAGCTGATGTGCTAAGGTGTTAAAATCAGTGGTTCTGCCAGTTGCCAGTTTACACTTTTGTTTACTTGCTGAAATGTGGACATCAAAACTCGGGATAGTCCACAAATTCAAGGTCGATCAGCGCGCTTTGGAGCGGTCTATGTTCGGAGTTACTTGGAAGAATAAAATCAGAAATGATGTTGTCCAGAAAAGAAACAGAATTACCGACATAACTTTCTGAGTAAGCAAGTGGCAAAGGCCTGACCAGTTTTATCAACAGACCGATGGCCGCGATAGAGCTGACGAGTCCTGCACCCTAATTGCGAAACGCACAATTTATCAGAATCTGAATGGGATTGAAGATTATTTCTAAACCATTGCGTCATTTGTTCGAATAAATTGTGGCTCAGCAACGTATATAACGCAATGAATGTTGTTTAACTATGAATATTAAACCAATTCCTACCGATAAAAAGTTCCGCAATTACCCCTCTGGAGAGGAGAACTGAAGAGATCTTTAAACGTAGTGTAGGACGCCCCCAGTTAGACCAACAACTTCCTAAATACGTTGATTGGGACAGACTGGATGCGAAAGGCGGAGGATAGAGTGTTGTAGTGCACACTGGGAGAGGACCAGTAGTGGACTACGATTGTCTCAGTTTATGGTAGGTGCCAGGACCGAGACAAACTTCCTATAATTTTCGTAGCCTCTCCTAGCATACGCATAGACGAGGCGTCAATGGAACAGCGTATTGCTTAATATTTTTCTTTGGTGCTTCCTTATAAACTTTTTTATTCACTATACATAAATACCTTTTTATTTTCGTGGCATGACGTAATATTCACAGCGCTACGATTTTAGTACCTATCCAGTTTTAAATCTTCCTTTTTACTGATTTATTAACAAAACATAATGTCTTTTTTAATTAGTAATTTGCATGTCTTAACGACCGGTGCCTAAAAGATAAATAGTTTTTGCACAAATATCTCATTGTCTGCCCACAGTTTAAGCCAATTTACAATGAACAGTTACTTTTCCAATTTGCATAAAATCTAGAACAAATTTCAGATAGACCGAACTGGATTATTATAGACTACATTAAGTTGATTAATTACATGAGACAAGGTGAATCACCTAATGTGAGGCTGCGTAGTTATTATATTATCACGATTATTTTGAATGATGTTAGCTAAGGAACACATCTACACAACAATATCTACCCTTATTTACACAAAAAAAAAAAAATACATAATGCTTTTTTGGCATTCAAGAACAGAGCTTATGACTTCATTGTCGAACTATAGATCAATAAGGTTAAGTTGACATAACCACGGTTAGCACGAAATCAGCTGATTCTATTTCTATCTCTGATATCATCGACAAACTAACCATTGAACGTCACCGTTGTTATTCTTCAACTTAATGTTGTCATCTTTGTTTATATTTTGACATCTTCAATTAATATGTATCTTATTGATATACAAAAACCCTTTTATATCAATGAGGTACGAACTGCTCTTTCTGGGTTATATATACGTAATTCTACAACTGTATCAGAAATGTTAGATTCGACAGTATGTTTATATTTGGAAGCACCACCACCGTTGGTTCTATTAACATAACCATTGACATCTTTTTGTAAACAAATCTTCAACGAAACAGTAGCTACATGGGAATTCAACAATTTATCTTCAAAAGGATTAACATTTTTGTCCTAAACATTTGCGGACGACAGTCAAGTCTCCCACTTTATTACCAATAAATCGTTTTATAATAGCAGTCATCTCGTTAGTTCATATCTTAGCAGAACAAGTTTCCTCTAGCTGGCTTACTTTAATACTGTTTTCTTTATTAATAAAAACTTCGCTATGGTGTTATATCATGGCTCTAATCTTTCTTGTTGATTAAGATATTTATCGTTACACAATCTTCGAACTGAGAAGAGGACGTGTTAGATCTTGATTTAGTTTTAAGGACACCGTTTTCATAATTACTTCAGCAATGGTTCCTTACCGTCTTTTGTTTTTGATAATCACGCTCTCTATGCGATGCCTTCTTATCTTATTATCGTCACCAGGCTATTTCGAATGTTGAGAGTAAATAAACGATTGAAGATACTCAAAGTATTTGAAAGTCGATATAAATTTTAACGACTCTTCGTTTACATACATATGTAGCAATCGATTTTAGTGTTAGAGAAAGCATTCTAGAATACTCAATAATTAGTAAGATGTAATTCGCTGAACAGAACAAATGCTCAGTACCTGTTCTGTTCATAAAATCTAATCGGTGTAAGTTAATATCTACTTGCTTTGAAAAAGGATAAGTTAACTCTTAGAAATTGCAAGGTTTGTAACGAACAAAATGCAAGGATCACCACATGACGTGCCAACAATGATTCCATACCGGCGCGTCAAAAATCGATATTATTCGATTTAAAATTTTAAGTCGCATTACCGCGAGGTCAACGCCTTTTCGTCCGTCTGTCTTGACCGTTCACATCTAAAACTCTATTATATTATACCTACGTATTAAAATGACAAGCTTGGAATTGAAGCGAAAGAATAACGTAGAATGTATCAGCTGCCGATCACCGTATTAAAAATCGATTATTGTTTCGATGCGAATTTTATTGTCGTTGGCGACTTGGCGACGCACTGGGCAACCGTCAGTATCGTACCTTCGTTGTTTTAAAATATGTTTTGTCAGATTTCTGTTTCTTTTTTTGGAAATTACATTTCGCATGTCACCTTTTTTTTTTTTTGTAGGACATCTCGTAGTTAATCTGAAAAAGATTCTGACTACTTAAACGGATTTTCGCCCGGCGATTTCTAAAAAGTTAAACTTTTTAGACCTCCAGCCGGGGCATAGTAAAATTACAAACTAAAGCGAAAGTCCTAAGGGTAACCCCGAGGGGGGTTTGCACCTCGGCTTAGGCAATCACTGGGGGAGGGCAGCAAGGGACATGCTGGATCTGGGTTAAATTATTTAGGGGCTAATTTAAAGCTACAGGCGCAGCATCGCGGGCTGGCTCATGCAAGGGTCGGGAGGGACTATTAAGTCGGGGTCGCGACGACGGACCTCGGCGGCGAGGTCGGTACGATTTGTGTTTGTTTGTTGTTCTCACTGTACTGGTCTCTTTTCGACTCTCCTGGAGGAGAGTAGTGGGATCATCGGGTTCGCTGAGAATGTGCCGCGGACGGCGGACTTTACTGATACGGGAGGGGGTATAGCTAGCTGCCGCGACAACCAGAGGGTTGCGGTGGGTCACTGCTTTATCGAAGAAACGCTTTGAAGCGCGTTTCATGTACTGCTGGATCGTAGGGATCCTGAGATCTAAATGGAGATTGATATTCCTAACGTACCAAGGCGCACCTGTGGCTTGTCGGAGAAAACGATTCTGGAGGGTCTGCATCCTATGGATAAATCGGGGTTTATCGCATGTCACCCTGGGAGATTATCGGCTGCTTAACCGGACTTGCCTGTGGGTATCTTAATAGATTAAGGTCTCCAGCCAGAGCTTAAAAAATGAAACCTAGAGCGCCTACTGCCTTGTTAATACCTTCCATTTTCCTACTGCAGGAGCTCGCCATCAAATCTGAGTTAACCAGAACCATGTAAGTGGTGGTAGGCTTAAAATTGTAATGACCCTGTTTTTGCGGTGAATGTTGCTAGCCAAACCAAGACCCAGATCATTAAATATTAAGTCATAAATCACAATCGTTTGAAAAGCCAAACTTAAATCATGCTTCACGAAAGCGATATGTTCGTTACAACAGTAGGAGTCGTGGGTAAAAGTTTGTTATAAAATAAGATAATGTTCAATATCATAGCCTTTAGCCTCATAAATCTAACAATCGTTCACTTTCTTTTCTATGAGAATAAATTGATATTGATAGAAATGTTACATTCATATTGACTACGCTCCAATCGTATACTACGCTGAACTCTGTTGTAGTACATACAAATATTCTTATCCTTAATGAAATCAAGGTTCAATTTTTATAATGCATCGTGTTCTTACTTTGAAGAACGATGTTATTTTGTTACTTACGGCTATATCCTCAGTTGTTTCAACGAAAACAATTTAAGTTTAAACTCTATAATTAACCACGATAGTTTCGGCCTTGTTCCTAAAACTGCGTTTCTGTGGCTACTTATTAATTACTCGACTAAAACTGAGTGATAGTACGTCACTAGTTAGACTGGTTGCAATGATGTTTAAAACGTAGTTTAATTTAAAATAAGAATTAAACGGGCTTGACTATCCGATCATTCGTCCTTTGTACTTTCCACGGCGGCGAGTGAAACCGTCTAAACCAGGCTTTCTAATCTTTTGTTAATTCATTAGGAAAGCTCGTGTCATATTTTAATTGCTAAGCGGATTGTTCCAATCGTTTATGTAGCGGCTTTTGTGTTTGTACCATACTAATATTGTGAACAAGAAAGTTGTAATTTAATTTGTTGATAAACAATGATATTGCTTCTTTTGGTTATAGTAGAAAAATTACATCATTGAAAAAATCATAAATGAATTGAAAACAACAAATTGATAGTCCAGTCGATAGCGATTGTATATACAACATCGTAAATGTCGGTGTAACGTCCTCTGAACATTGTTCCTAGCAACCGGTTGGTGTGAAACCTGTCCGTTTCGGGCCTGGCCCGGTTCCGGTACAGCGCAAAAAAGTAAACCTACATAAATATTCGACCAGTGCACTGAGATGTCATTGGTGAAAACATTTCGGTTCGGACATTAGAAGACTTCTTGTCATTTTAAAAAATGGAACTATTTAGATGGTAACCTTATTTTGTTCATAATAATTTCTACTACCTAGTGGTCTTCTTGTGGATGGCAGTGTTGGCCCAGCGGTAACAGCAGCACCCCCCCAGTGGGTTCCCGCATTGACGAGGCGGGGGGGCTCAGTAGCCGTGGTTTAGAACCCCACGGTGAAGCTAAGAGGAACCCGAGGAGGGGCCGCTCGTCAGGGCTTTTCCGCTCAAAGCCGACGACGTAGCGGCCAACGCGGTGTCGTTTGGCGACATCGCGAGGGTTGGAGGCCGCGGTGGGAGAGGAGTGCCGGTATTGAGGTGCGCCGCTCTCCCTACCTACCGCGGCCTGAACGGGGTCGCCACCGTCCGATGGCGAACGCGGTGGGGCCGCAGGGGAAGAGGAGTGTTGGTATAGCGTAGGCCACTCTCCCTATCCCCTGCGGCCGAAAACTGGTAGGCGGCGGGGCCACAGTCCTGACCCGTCGCAGGGGGACCAAGGGTGTCATTCAAGGGGTCGTCTGGCGCCTATATGCTAATTGGTCCCCGGGGTGGTCACGGCGTGTTATGTGTTCATGCGCGCCGTGAATGGGGGTATCCCCCAGAGGTGGGTCCGGCGACGGACAGCCGCGGCGGGTTCGCGGAAGAGTTTTTTCGTTCCCGTGTTCCCGCCATAAGCGGTGTAGGAGGACACCGTGGAGTTTTAGTGGGTTGAAGTCCCACATAACTGCGCTATTTCCCCTTAGTAGCGCAGTATGCATGAGCATTTCTCCACGACAAAAAAAAAAAAAAAAAAAAAAAGCGGTAACAGCAGCAACTTAGAAGTTGTAGAACGTAGGTTCAAACCTAAATAGGCGCTTTAGTTTGTGTAAATTATTCCATCACCGCTGCTCTCAAAACGGTGAAGTAAAACATCGGGAGCAAACCATGTCCTAGATCCAAAAATTAGACGACATATGATATGTACATAGCCGCACCGGGCCCGCGTGGTGGATTGCGGCCCACTCTCTATCACTGAGATGAGGCCTGTGTCCCAGCAGTGGGAACATAATAGGCTGGTTATGAATACTCTTTTAGGAATTTAAATAATTTAGTAGCGCCCGTAATCAGATATTTTCTATTTATGAGCTTGGAAACTATATCTGGTGTTAAGCAATGTTTACCTACATACATAAAAAAACTAGATATCTAGTAGAACATTCAAAGCTAAAAACTGGTCTACTATATAGGCCACGACCTAAACAGGTGAAAAAAGAAGAAAAAAAAACTTTGTATGTTTTACTTCAAATATGAGGGATCTATATTTCACTATACCCAGAAACGTCTTATTATTTGTTATCAGCAACTAACACCTTGCTTTTTAAATAAAAGAGACCATTGGAATCTCCTCTTACTTCGAAATAATATGTTATCCTTTGTTCAAAGTTGTAAAGGCACATTTATGAACCTCTTATCTTTGACACCCTAAAAAACCGAGTGAATGAGCAATGTTCTTACTATAGACGGATAAGGAGTACCTGGGAATTTTATAACAGGTACCTAATTAGCGTATTTTACAATCTATATATATCTACTAGCTGACCGTACAGACGTTGTCCTGTTTCCTAGAACTCGATAGCAGCGCCATCTATCGGGCTGATTTGTGAATCTAAACCATCCAGGGTGCCACTCAAACAAAAAAAAAATCATTCAAATCGGTCCAGCCGTTAAGGAGGAGTTCAGTGACATACAGTAGTAGAAGAAGAAGAATTATACAGTAGAATTATATATATAAAGACAGTAATAATATGCTGAAAAGTTTGTGTGTCTGTTTGAACGCATTTATCTTTAGACTACCAGTCAGAATTGAAAAAAATCTTATTCAATTTCATAGCCCAGTTCTTGACGAAGACTTTCGAAGTAGCCTACAGGCTACTTCACATCACGCCCACGCACCATGACCCATAGCAGCCGACCAAATACACCAACAACGCTAAGCGAACCAAGCTGGTGGGTCAGGGAATAAGTCGTCACGCGGACGAAGTCGCGGTCTGAAGTATTTACTGAGTTATTTACTAACTCATAAAGAGTAAGTAAAAAATCCTTTCTAAAAGCGAACGAATTTTTGTATTTTAAATAGATTGAAGAAAACAGTACGTTCATAGGTACTAATACCTCTTTATCTTAATTGTATCAATCAACTCAGCCTATCGCAGTCCACTGCTGGACATGTTGCTGGATGGACCGACGACCTCAAAAAGGTGGCTGGGACAAACTGGATGCGGACGGCGGAAGACAGGGTGTTGTGGCGCATCATGGGAGAGGCCTATGTCCTAATTATATATCATAACGAATTACGAATAAAATCTTATAATTTATGTATAATGCATAACGCACCGCAACACAAAGCACAAGTCTTGTTACATTTAAAACTAGCTACTACCCGCGACTTCACCTACGTGAACGTCGGAAAAAATCACACGTGGTCAGGAATTTGAATAGATATAGTTTTGGTTTTGGAAGCCGCTGGAGGACGGCTGTGTCATCTCTTGAAAGAAGGGCTGGTATATGGAGGCGTAAAGAGGAGGACAAGCCCAATACTGAATACTCCTCCGTATCCCAGCCGTACTTTCAGGAGATGTGACGGCCGAAATCTAGCGGATTACTTGAGAGTTACACTACGTTGCTCTTATGCAGACCGCGGGAACGAAACCATAGCGAGTTTAATTTTTCCTGTGCTGCCATCTAGTTTACTAGGGCTTAAACATTTTTGCACTTCAGTCTCAGAAAATGTAGTAAAGTTAGGTTTTAAGTTGTATACAATGTATGGATTTCGATAGGTTTTGACGACGTTTTTTTTTTGTGCTAAATAAGATGTTTTATGCGTAAAAACGATACGTTTGGGCAGTGCCATTAAGTGGTCGGTAGTCTAAACTGTGACGGTCTAATGGGACAAAGTGAACTCACTCTGAGTAGAGAGGTTCGATTTATAGATACAAAAATAAAAGTATAATAAGATAGGTGAATGAATAGCTCATTAAAATAATGATATTGGAAACAATGTTTTTTAAACAACGATCAACTTCTTTTTTAGAGTTTTACGTTTCAAATCGTAAGATGGATGCCTTATAATTGCGTCATGTCCACCTGTCTGCCGGTCTGTATGTCTGTACAAACTTCTGTCCGTCCGTCCAGATCTTACATACCCATTTTAATCAGAGACTATTTCGACTTAGCACTACATCAATGACTGGAAAGAAAGTGTATTCTTTGCACCGGTAACCAATGGTGTAGTGAAATTACGAAAAAAATAATAAGGGTTAATTCGCCACATACATGAATCGAAAGAATAATTTTAAATTTAATTAAATTAAAATAATAAAGGTAAATTATAACTTAAATTAAATTAATAAAAATTAAACGTTAATTTTCATTAGCTTGTGAAAAGCTTGTGATTTTACTAAATCAATTTTTGTTTAGTGTTTTTTTTTTTGTTGGATCTTAAAGTTAGTAAGAATATGATGTTACTAAGAAATGTTTTTTTTTTTAATAGTGGTTTAAAGAAACACGAAACAAAAAAAAAATTAGGTCAACAAAATCGTGAATATGCTTGTGTAAATATTCATTCCAACTGCAAAACCCACTGTGTTTTATCAAAAGGGTGGTATCCGCCTTGCGCTTTTAAAGTATCTACTGTAAGTTACTGTAAACAATATTTCCTGCCAGGGTCGCGAGATTGTTCGAAAGAGATACCGTGACTCTGGCACATGGGCAACTGAAGGAACACGGGTGGGTTTTAGTCAGTAGAAGTCTGACACGCCCTCCCGCTCCGCCCAGAGCGGGAGAAGTCATTTGATGATTTCCCATCCAAAAAAAAAAAAACACTGATATATTATGAATAGCGAGTTGAATTAGACAAGTAGGCTGCCTACTTTGCAGCCTACCTGCCTAATTCATATACCTGTATTTCCCTGAAGAGGTAGGCAGAGGTGTGCTTTAGTCCTCGACCTTGCCACCAGTTATTTGTAATTCTCATGGCATTTACACAATACATTACTGGTGAAATGGAGGGGCCCTGTTGATGGCAATAGGTTTACTACTACATAGATAGAGGGCGACCCTGTAGCCATCAACCGGTGATCGATCAAAATAGGGTGTTACTGAGAAATTCCTGATGGAAACATCTAATAAAAATATCACTGCGTGTTAATAGACATGGTTCAATTTATTTTTTATATAACTAGTAGGTGAATTCATAAGTGCTACCACTGTGAATGTTTAAGTACCTAAAGGACATTTCTAACTAAAGGACGAAGCAATGAGATTTTTCGCTAGTTTAATTTTCCTTATTTGAAAGGCGAAATTAAAAACCATAAAATATGTTGGGACTGCAATATTTGATTATCAATTAGGATTGACAAATACCTAAATGTGAGAAACTTTACGGGTTTTTGTTATGGTTGGACTAAAGTTATGGTAAATGAGAAAGGATTTTTGGAAAAGGTTTAGTCACAGCCCTGAAATGCCAGCGTACTAGTTCACGTAATTTATTTACAAAAAGAACTTATTTGGTTTAACCCTGAATACAATATTCACTCTGTGCTGTGTAGGGACAGCGTTATCCTTTCTTGTAAATACCTCCCTTGTTCGGAACTTCACCGACTCTAAAAGTTGTTTAAGCAGTGTAGAAAAATAATTAACGTAAAGGTTGGTATGTAGTTTTGGTTCATGCTAGTCATTTTAAATTTTTATACGATTATGTTCATATTTTACGCATTGCTGACATTATGCATCATAAAAAAAAAGCAACTAACACACAGACTATGTTTTCAATACCAATTGTTATTATTATATTATTATTATTAACGATCAAAATACTTATCGAATATTTTTATAAAACGAGATCCAACGAATATATTTGGTCGTTTTAAAATAGTAAAATGTCCACACATAAACAATAGCAAAATATATTACCACAATGTACAGTAAGAAAGCTGGTGCATAAAAAGAAAAAAAAAAACGTTTCAAAAACCGGCTCCAAGTTCAAAAGTTCGCGCGTATTTTTACGAGAAAATAAATGAGGTCTGAACACTACCTTTAGAGATCAGAAAACAGTATCTGTATCACAATATTCACTGCATTGTTTTGTTTCCAACTTTTAGGGTGCGAAGGCACTGGTCGCACACCCGAGTAGAAGCCAGTGCCGAGTCATAAGTATCACTGAAGAGCTTGCGAGACAAGTCGCCTCAGGTACAATTTTCACGTCTTTATTAACCGGTTAGTATGAACAGGTCGGTATTGTAGTAGCGCGGTACGGACATAGCGACCTACTAGATATGGTAAGGTTGTATCGAAAAGAACATTGTATCACATCGTCCGGTGTGCAAGAAAGAGATGAAAAGTGAATGACTGAACCTTCGCATAGAATAATCATTGTGCGCGTAGAAGAGCCAAACGGTAAATAAAATAAAAGATGGGCTAGGCTTTTGCTTTTTTGAAAAAATGTTTATTTGGTTTTTTAAATGGGGTAATGAGTGGTTTGACACAGGAAGAAAAATCGACGCGCGAGCTGTATCGTTGAATTCAGGAAGTGTTTGTAGAGTGATAAAAAAAATGTCTTCAGTTTTTAGAACGATAAAATGCCTAGGCAGTCAAAATGTATAGAACGGCTTAATTCAGGCGGGCTCAGAATCATGTCCCTGCCAACCTGTAAACTCTTGGATAAACCTTATTAACTAAGCTAAAAATGTGTTCAGTTTTTACTTTGGTCGTCAGTAAGACTGCTCTTGCTTGACGCGATGAGGCATTCTATACAATTTTGAATATATTTCTATACCTACTTATATTATAAAGCAGCACGCGTAGCATGACCGCCATAGAAATAACTTTGTCTATTCTAGGTAGAATAGAGATAGAATTGTCATGCTACGCTAGCAAAAAACGGTACAAATATTTCTACAATCTTTAATTCTGTCTTTAATCTTTCTACAATCTGTAATTTTGTCTATTCTTCCGTCGACAAAACCCCTTTCTACGGTGGTCATGCTCCGCATGCTGAAGAGTTTATTTGGTTGAACGCGATAATCTCAGGAAAAACTGGTGCGAGTTAGTCGTTTAAAAAGCTTTTGGTGTTTGATAGCCTATTTATCGAAAAAGGCTATATATGACACCACGCTATGGCTCTTAAGAGCCGAGTAAAGTCACAATTACCAACTATTCACACGGGCAGGCGAATCGACGCGATGGGGTGGGGTCACGGGCTAAATACCAGCCTCTGGTATTTAATAAATAAAGAATTGTATTATTTATTGTCAAAGATTTTTCCAGCTTTTCCATTATTCATTGAAACTTCTGTGTCACTAATATTATTATAAATATTGCAATTCAATACCGTTAACTTTTAGATCTGATTATCGTTAAATGGCGCAATCATTCCGGTTTATTAAGTATTATGCGAAATTATGAAAACTATTACCTTGAAAATGTAAACATTATTTTGTTATTATCTAATAAATAGTACGAGTTGTGATCGATAATATTACTTGCTTGAGCGGCTTGCAGGTACTTCAGTTTAACGATTTTAAATTTTCACTGGGTTCATACATTTCAGGATCAATGTTATAAACTAATAGATAGTTAGGCCATCATCATCATCATTTCAGCCAAAAGACGTCTATTGTTGGACATAAGCCTGTCCCCCAAAGGGACCGTTAGCCAAAATTGCCACGCATTTCAGGCGGGTTGGCGATCGCAGTATGGCGGTAAGATGCATAGGGAACGCTGCTGCCCATTCTCTAGTGAGTCTCTTAGTCGGCTTCCACGGCAGTCAAGTAATGGGTTGGTGCTATTCTTTACATCCGGTAACACACGTAACGCATAGTTAGGTAGCATAATGTAAATAATTAAGCATTATTGATTCATACCCCGTCTACGAACCTAATCCCAACTCTTTGACTCTGACGTCATCATTGTAAAATGTCAGCAACGCGCACCATATTGCCGTCTCTTTCTGCCGCCGAGCTCCCATACGGGACCGTTTCAAGGATACAGTGCACTCCTCAGTTCACTGCTCCCGCTGTTGCGTCGAAGCCTTACTCTGCGCATGAGTGTCCGACCGTTTTTTTTAACTTCCCGAACTCTTATAAATATTTTAACATTACATTATTTATTTTTTTACTAAGATTAATGTTTAGAAAAATATAAATAAAATCTAAGTCCGTAGTGAAAAAAATTAAAGTCATTACGAATTTGTCATTTTAATGATATGTATGCTTAATAATCGCAATAAATTAGGTAGATGACAGAAAAAATCAAAGTAATGCTTTATTGTAATTAGGATACGTAAATATTAATTACGGTAAGACTTCGCTGTCGAGAAGCAAGTCCGTCTCCATTATACCGGTAACCGACTTTGCTCGGCTCCCACTTCTTTTTTTTACTAACGTGGACGAGTTTTTGTACGGCCAGCTGATGTTATTAGTGGCGACCGCAATTTATTTTAATGGCCTGTGTAAATATTTGTCCCTATTCATTTAAAATAGGAGCGCCCTCTATGAATGAAAGCTTGAGTCCACATTACTAATAAAAGAATACTATAAAAAACAAAATATCTACATTTTTATGCGAATAATCCTAGGTACTATCCTACTAATATTATAATTGTAAAAGAGATACTTTTATTTAAAAAAAATTGATATTTTGTTTTTATTTTGTGATGTTTGGAAACCGGCAGGTCCGTAAACGAAATATTCAAAGACATGTGACATCCACCAACTCATACTGGGCCTGCGTGGTGGAATACGGCCCACTCCCTGCCACGAAGAGGAGGGCCAGCTGTGGGAACATTAATTGTTTATTGGTTTAGATGTTTGTGTGTTTCGATGTTTGTTACTCAATCACGCAAAAACGGCCAAAAGGATTTGGATAAAATTTGGCAGGCATATCGTTTATAACTTGTATTAACACATAGGACAGGCCTGTTGGTCTAGTGGTTAGTGGCCCTAACTGCTATGCCGGAGGTCGTGGGTTCGATTCCCACACAGGACAAATGTTTGTGTGATGAGCACGATCATTTGTTCTGTGTCTGGGTGTAATTTATCTATAATATGTATGTATTTAGAAATATATAAGTATGTTTATCAGTTGTCTAGTACCCATAACACAAGCTCTGCTTAGCTTGGGACTAGATGGCGTTGTGTGATAGTTGTGGAATATTATTATAGGATACATTTTATACCTTCACGTGGGATATTTTCCGACCCCCACGCGGGCAAAGCCGCTAGCAGAAGTTAGTAATTTACTAAATCAGGAATACGTAAGGTAAGGTGATTACATTAACCATCTTCAAAAAGGAGGAGCTTCTACGGTTATCTGTACGTATTTTTTTAAGTGTTTTTGTCAATTTGAAACTGATTTTGAGAATTCATGTGTACGTACTCTGAAACATCATTCAAGATATTTAATTAACTTAGAAACAAATTGCTGCTTAAACTTACACCATAAAAAGCTACTAGGAGTCATCCTAGTAGTCTTTTTATGGTGTAAGGTTAGTATAACATAGGCGATTACTAACCACAGGGTAGCCTTTGAGGTAATAAAACACAATTTGTAGTGGTTTTCAACCAGCGAATTGCTTTTTTTATGTTGGGTTGAGAAACCAAGACAGTGGAACATGACAAATGGGTTAAGAAATGGTTTTCAAATCTGAATTTGTGCACATTATGTTGATGGTACTATTACCATCAACATAATGTGCACAAATTCAGATTCCGAGCTGCTAATGAGAAATTCCAGATGGAAATAGGAAATAACACTTTGCCCGCCCTAGGAATCGAACCCAGGACCTCTAAACTCACCAGTATCGCTAAACCCGAAAAGTAAACCAAAACCATTTCTTAAACCATTTGTCATGTTCCACTGTCTTGGTTTCTCAACCCAACATAAAAAAAGCAATTCGCTGGTTGAAAACCACTACAAATTGTGTTTTATTACCTCAAAGACTACCCTGTGGTTAGTAATCGCCTATATTATACTAACCTTACACCATAAGAAGACTACTAGGATGACTCCTAGTAGCTTTTTATGGTGTAAGTTTAAGCAGCAATTAGCCTATGCTCTTCCTCTATTATATGGAAATAATACACTACTAGTGAAAAAAGGTTTTGGCCGAGGTGTAAATATAGTACAGCCACGGGCACTAATATGTATTCACATAGCCAAATTCAAAAGCGATTTTCTCTTTAAATAATAATTGCAACTTTGATATAACGCCTAATTCATAATAGTGTGGGTTACAAAACACTATGTTCGCAATAACATAAAATTACAATCAGTGCAATAGGAGAAATACACTATTAAAACTTGGTAAGTGCATAGATTAGTTAGTTTTATTATATATTATAGGTATTAGATTAGTTCTCGTGACTTTCCTATAGGTACACCTCTGCCAGTACCCTTCGGCGAAACAGGGTGTAATGTTGTGACACCTCACAAGATACGACAAACGTTATCATCATCATCATTTCAGCCGTAAGACGTCCACTGCTGGACTCAGGCCTCCCCCAATTTGGGGGGCTTTGCCATAATCGCCACGCTTGGCAGGCGGGTTGGCGATCGCAGTATGGTGGCAAAATGCATAGAGAACGCTGCTGCCCAAGGCGACTAAGGGACTTCCCTTAGTCGCCTTTTACGACACCCACGGGAAGAAATGGGGTGGTGTTATTTTTTACGTCCGGCACCACACGGTACCGGACAAACATTATACCAAAAGCTTCAAAGGCTAAAATCGTTATTTTGAGCTATGTTGGGCGAATCCCGTTTTGCAAAAAGTCTCGCTTGTTCATCTTACAAAAATCTTTGACGAAGGTTGTTTTATTATTCCTCAGTGTAATGTATTATGAATGGACATGGCCAGGCCTCTTTTGTTACAAAATACCGCCTATCTTGTTCGCTATGTCAGTCTTCTTATGACTTTACAAGCACTGATTCAATTTACTTTATCGGATTAGATCAAGTTATGTAGGTCGGGTTTCACTGCATATTTCACACTTTGTTCGTTTTGCTGCAGAATTTTGTCCGTGGGTTAGTATTACAATTGAGCTGCATTAAAATAACCTTCATAGTTATTATACGGCTTACGGCTAATCTTTATCCGTACTTGCATTTATAATTTTTCGGTACGTGTGTTTGTCATTGAACTACTCCTAAACTACAGGACTGATTTTGATGAAATTTACTATGTGTGTTTGCCCCACGCAAACACATAGTAATCATCAAAATTACTGAACTGCGCCTGCGTGAATCTCTGAGTAGGTCGGATAGGTAGATGAGTTATATTCACAATTGGATCCGGTAGGTGGCACTGCCATAAAGTTATAGAAAACAGGACAACGTTTGTCCGGATTACTAGTAATTAATAAGTTAGAGCTACTGCTGCGCATGAGGCCTTTGTTTTTTTTTTCCTGGATGGGAAATCATCAAATGACTTCTCCCGCTCTGGGCGGAGAGGGCGTGTCAGACTTTTACTGACTCAAACCCACCCGTGTTCCTTCAGTTGCCCATGTGCCAGGGTCACGGTATCTCTTTCGAACAATCTCGCAACCCTGGCAGGCAACGGTCCTAGCAGACCCCTTCAGTGCTGCTGACATCTCTTTGAGGCGCGTGTGGAATACTACGCGCCGTTGACCCGAGCCTGGTCCTTACCGGGCGGCGAGCTACCCATTGCTCGCCGCCCGCATGTTCGCGCCTACGGTGGCCGGGAGTCCGCTATAGACTCCCGACGCCCAGGGCGTCTCCTCCTGCGGCGGCTAGGGACGTGAGGGCGCAGAGACTGCCTCTCCCTGATCCTGAACCTGATCGATTGATTCGTACGGCTGTTACTTAGCAAGGAGCCTTGAACCGTGTGATGCCGGACGTTGAGAATAGCACCACCCCATTTCTTCCCGTGGGTGTCGTAAAAGGCGACTAAGAGATATACTAGAGAATTGGCAGCAGCGTTCTGCGACGGGTTCTGCCAAACGTGGCGATTATGGCAACCCCCCCTTTGGGGGTCACTTATGTCCAGCACTGGACGTTTCGGCTGAAAGGATGATGATGATGATGAGCCTCCATAAGGATTTTGGGCTATCCGTGATTCATGGAGCCGTCAGTTTGAATGAATAAGTCAGATACGTCCCGTTAGGAAGCCGATTAGATAAATAAGGCAGCTATTAAACGCAAGAAAAATAGTCTTAGATATTTATGACCTGAGTCATTCGTTTCTAGGTTAAATTCCTGGAATTACTAGATTTAAACCTCTAATCGATAAATTTTAAATGGAGGTTTCACAAAAATACGTGGAGTTTCTTGCCCATTCTTCTCCGTACGAAACTTACCTTTTGGAAGTGGTACATTAAAGCAAAATCAATTCTGCTTTATTGTAAATGGTGACGTATAGAAGTGCCATTTATTTATCTATAGGTACAGACGCCAGCACATCGAGCTACTAAAATCTGTCAAATTTCTTTAATAGATTTTCAACTTTACCGATAAAGCATTAGGTTCAAAGTTGATTGGGAGAATTTGTCAGTTTCGGGTACTTTGATGTGCTGGCGTCTGTTCATACAAATAAATAAAATTGTCCGTTTATAATTTCAAATTAACAGCTTTCACTAAATGCACAAGAATGTATATACGGTACTTACATCAAAAAACCAATATTTAATTAAAATTATTGTCTGTCAGTCTGTTTGTTCCGGTTAATCTCTGAAACAAGTGGACCGATTTTGACGGGACTTTCACTGGCAGATAGCTGATGTCCTAGGGGGATATAACATAGGGATTTTTTGTCTGAGTAGTGCGTCGCTTTGTGATAATTTCCGAACACCACGCGGGCGACGCCGCGGGCACAGCTAGATTGAAATAAATACTTTGACTTTGAGGTAATGCAATAATAAAAAAATATACACTTACTTGATCCTCATCTCGGTAATCGATGATATTGCTTCTGTAAAAGAAAAAGAATAATCTTGTTAGATACTTATTGCCAACCTTTTTGCTTTCAGAACTTGGTGGTCAAGGTTTTTATTTACAATTTTGATATAGAGTTGACGGTAGGGAGGGATGGGTATGAGACTATATTGTATTTAAATAACATAACGCTTGGTTTCCCCGAATGAGAGGTGTACTTATAGTACAGCCACATATCGCCTGTTATATTTAAGTCCCATGTAATAGGGGGCGAGCCTATTGCCATCAACCGGGTACGAATCCTGACTCCTGTGGGCTACTACTGTGAAATTTCATATACAAAAAACCCAATAACACTTTCTCCGAATCCTTCTTCTGGGAATCGAACCCAGGACTTCATGGTCAGCAGCAAGGCTGTATTTAATTATTCATTGGCAAAATTCAGCTGGTGAGACGACCTAGATGCGTACCGCGACGGCTGGTTTGAGGTGGCGCGGGACAAGAGTTCAGGGAAGAAATTGGGGGAGGCCTTTGTCCAGCAGTGGGGTAGTATAGGCTAGAGAAAAAAAAGTTTTCTATTAGACGGCGCCTATGCAGAAATTTTGAAGCAATTAAAATTGCGTAACACACTGAATCATTTTGAGGGTTATTGCAGATCCATTCTTTCATATGCTCGAAAGAATTCTGTAATGGAACGTAAACAACGCCATGAATGTTGTGGAACCTTCAAAATAAAAGAGATTCCTACTGACAGTGTATTATGCAATTACCCCTCTGTACTAGTGCAGCGATTTTAGCAAATAGTGCAAATCACTTTGCAATATGAAAACGAATTAAATGAAATCTAGTTTTATTTATTACTAACTTCTGCCCGCAACTTTGTCCGCGTTAAATTTCTTGTTCCCCGACCTTTCCCGTCACATCGTATCGCTTGCCCGTGCAATTTTCCGCGTTTTTGCAACATTTTTCATTGCTGCTCCGCTCCTATTAGTCGTAGCGTGATGTTATATAGCCTTTAGCCTCTCTCAATAAATAGGCTATCCAACACAAACATATTTTTTTCTATTCGGACCATTAGTTCCTGAGATGACCGCGTTCAACCAAACAAACAAACAAACTCTTCAGCTTTATAATATTATATAGTAAATATAGTAAAATAGTATAGATTGAAATGGATATTACTCGTAAGTTAATAAATATAATTAGAATTAATTTCATTGTTTGAGATTAGACGGGACTATAGTGTTAACTGGCCCTACATTGTGAAAGTGTCTTCAAGTACAGTATTCGTTAAATACCCTTGCTAAAAAGTTCTTATCTACTTGTCTAGGTAAGAATTTGTTCGCTCTATGTTTTTTTGTAAAGATGAAAAGTATCCTGCCACGGCCGCGAGATTTGTTCGAAAGAGATACCGTGGGCAACTGAAGGAACACGGGTGGGTTTTAGTCAGTAAAAGTCTGACACGCCCTCCCACTCCGTCCAGAGTGGGAGACGCCATTTGATGATTTCCTACTCACAAAAAAAAAGGATGAGAAGTATTGAGCACCAAGACAGCTGGCGAAATTAAATATTTCTTACGGCTTTTGCTATTTGCAGGTTAATGTCAAGCTGTATGTTGGTAACAAATATGACTTTACGGAATTAAAATCATCAATAAAAACCCTATCTTACAAAAAAATTACGACAATCTGAATTTCTCGGTCTACCTTAGCGTATAGCCTCCTTAATACGCAACTTTCCATTTGTAAATGAGAACTAAATAGAGGCTATATTATTAAAACTAATGGTCGCCCAGTGATCAATTTCAATAAACGATACTAAAATATATTAGCTTATTGCACTCCTTCTGCATGTAAACTTGAACTGTGCGAAATTTCATACTCCTTAGCCCGCGTAATGTTCATAAAAGGGGTGCAAAGTTTTTGCTTTACGTATAATATTATAAATAACTAAGTTACTTTAGTGAAGATTCCAATGACCTAAAAAATAGGATTCACACATCAAAACTGTCAAATCGTAATAGTATTTGTTTTGTTTGATTGGGAACTTAGACATCATTTTGTGAGTTACGTGGTAAGGTATTTTGGCAAAAAATAATCAGACAAAACTAACATCTATGTTAATCAAACATACTTCTCTTACAGTTTTGTTGATCGGCTCAAAACTCAAAACCTTAAGGCAGTTAACGCTTTTTATGATTGTTCACTATGCAAATAAATGTGAGTACGGTAACTACGAAAAAGCCGACTTTTATATAGAATTAACAAATCCTTTTTTTCTTCAAAGTACAGAAATAGTATCATTCAAATGTATTAAGAATGCCTTACCTGGAACGAATCTTCTTAATAACAGGCCGCTGCGCCGTACTGTCATGGATTCGGACTTGCGTTGGGTCTATTTCTTCACACGCGTCGTCGTCAAAAGGTAGCTGTCCGGTTCTCCTAGCCAGGATCGAGTCCATAAACGGACTATATATTTGACCAGATGTACCAAGAATATCGTCAATGTCAGTGTAACGAGATATGTACTTGTTTACGACTTTCTGGTAAGAATTTGTTGAAGGTCTCCTAAATTGACGATTGTTTTCGTAAGGTGACGTACGGCCTCTATAGTTTTCATTTTCTTTTGGTGTTTCCAAACCCTCAGGACTTCTTCTAGCTCCTAAAGGTTCATCGTCAGGTAAATGTAAAGGGAACGGCGGGATATGTGTACTAGGAGCGTAAACTTGAACTTCGGAATCAGATGAGTCACTTTCTTCTGGCGGTGGAGGCGTAGGCAACTTTTCAATACCTTCTGGAATGTTCTTGTCGCTTGCCAGCCACCAAGGCCGCTCACCAGATTCTATATGCCGTATTCGCCTCAATGGGAAGCTGCGTTCTGAACCAGATTTACTGAGCATTTGGCTTTGCTCCTGTTTATTGCTATTAGTTGAGTTTTCGTTACTCGTTACCCACCAATCTTTTTGATCTCCAGATTCAGTATGACGTACTTTGAAAAAGTTGAATTTATCACTTTTTTCACTGTCACTTGATGATTTTCTGGGCGGACTAAGCCGTTCTATTCCTTCTGGGATGTTTGCACAACTGTCTAGCCACCACGGCTTTTCGTCGTCAGCGAATTTACATTTCTTAATAAGTTTGTTTGAATCAGAATTTTCTGAAGTGTTTCCACGTGGCATTTGATTTTCATTTTTACTTTCGCTATTAGATTCAAGCCACCAAGCTTTTTCTCCGGACTCAACGTGTTTTATATTTCGTGGAATATTCTTTTCTGAAGGAGACCTTTGATTCTCACTATTTTGTAAGCTATTTTTTTTCTCGGATTCCGAATCTAACCACCATGCTCTTTCTCCAGATTCAATGGGCCTTATTGCTTTGAGTTTTACTAGATTATCATCATTGGATGCTATAATATTAGTAGTATCAATTTTGCCTTTACCTGATCTATCACTTTCTGTTGTAATATTCGAAACATCTTTGCCTGTAGACTCTGAAGTAGAATTTTCTAACCAACGACTATTTTCACTGCTTTCTTGATGCCTCATTTTAAATAAATTGGTAACAGGTGCCAGTGCTCGTATTAAGAATGATTTAGCCTCTTCAGTACCAGTTTCATTCTTTTGTGGAGATACAGGTGACTGTTGTTTGCCTGACCGGTCAGTTGGAATTGATAATTCATCAGCAGAAGTTCTAGAAACCTCATTTGTTTTGGACTTAGAAACAGTTTCGTCTTCGCTAATAGACGACTGTGTCGATAAAGTAATACTCGATTCTGGGCTGGCACTCTCTCGCGACTTGGAATGTTTCAATTTTGAAAGTCCATTTTGTAAATTACTACTTGATGAATTCTTTTGTATACTCTTATGTGAAGATCCTTTATCACTTACTTCACTACCTTGATCTGAATCGGTAGAGCTCACTGATTTACTTCTTTTCTTAATTATCTTTTTTTTGGAACTCGTATCTGCTGATGAGTCTGCACTTGTTTTCTTCACTTTTGTTTTTTTAATCTTGGTAGCCCCTTCTGTTTTCGGTGCTTGTGGTGGCAACTGACTATTTGTTATTGTAATCTCAGGTGAAACTAGTTCAGTAGATGTGACTGGACTTTTAGCTCTTTTTAATTTTAGATTGACATTTATTATGATTTCTGATGTATCATCGCCTTTATTTTGCTCAGATGCATAAACCGACAAGACTTCTTGGTCTGCTTCAGCGACATGGTTCGATAAATTGCTATCTATATTGTTATTTTCAGACAAAGAGTTATAACTTGAATTATCCCTACGCTCTGGCTCGGAACTTTGACTTCGACCTGTCCTTTCACTGGGGGAATAGGAATTACTGCCTGAACCTTCTCTCAAATTTGAATATTGCGTGGAATATCTACCAGCGTATCCTGTATAGCTGCTAGAGTTTGGAGTATAGTAGGACCAGTTTGTTACACTTGTTCTTGCGGTGCTACCAAATCTACTTGATCGTGTTGAATCATCTAATCTATCCGATTGAATTTCCTTATCTATCATTTCAGGCCTTTTTTTAGACCTTGTTATCGATTTTTCTACAGTTTTTGCCATGTCCGCCCTTCTACTGCGAACGTATGCAGATGAACCAGGAGGGGTAGGTGAAGTGTGACGCGTTATTATAGTAACTGTTTCAGTCTCATTTTCTTCTAATTGGGTTTCATTTGAATTTGAAATTTCACTACTTTCATTAAGTGGTTTTAATTCTTCGACGATAGCAGATTGTGTTACACATTTTTCCGATTCACTCTTAACAGAGTCAGTGTGATTAACTGGAGATAAAGAAGCTCTTTTCACAGTGGGAGGACTTCTTATATAATTGGAGGACAGTCTATTTGCTATGGCGTATCTGTTAACGGTAATTTCTGGTTTAGCTTCTGCTCTAGACGCAGGTCGTGTGTAATTTGAAGTTCGAGGGTATAATTTGTAGCTCGACAGGCTGTTATAGCCTGTAGACTTGTCAGTCTTACTTGGAATGTCTTTATCGCGATCTCCTGGGCTAGGATCTCGGCTTTTATCTTTGAACGTTTTCGTTGTTCTCCTCTCTGGGCTCAAGTGCCGAGAAGGTCGGGTCAGACTGTATTTCGATGTCGAAACGGGACTTACGTCTCTACTTTTGTTCATGGTAATTGATGGTACGGTGAGTTTTGAATAGTCTTTCTTTTCATATTTAGATGTGGGCTTCTCCGTTTTACTTGTACTATATGTATCGTATTTTGAGGCAGGTTTATCAGATTTAGTCGTGCTATATGTATCGTATTTAGAAATAGGTTTGTCATTTTTACTAGTATTGTAGGCATCATATTTCATTGAAGGTTTTTCTGTTTTACTAGAGTTGTAGGTATCGTATTTCGTAACAGGTTTATCTGTCTTACTAATGCTGTAGGAATCATATTTTGTTGCAGGTTTTTCTGTCTTAGTTGTGTTATAAGCATCGTATTTGGTGGGTGTTTTTTCTGTTTTACTATAGTTCGCATATCTGTTAGCAATGGCTGAGATTGGAGTATCTTCCTTGGTCGAGCGCTCAGGGCATAAGATAGGAATGCTCGACGACTTATACGACGGTGTTGTGTTGAGGTACTTCGCTGTAACTGTTGTCGGCCGTTCCGCAGCGGTACTCGATGAACTCCGACCGGCGGTAGTGTCTCGAGTTCGGCCGTACGACGGCGTATCATACTGAAATTAAAAACGTTTAGATTACTATCATATTTCTTAAGTAGTTTGGATTGTTTTTGATCATTATCAAATCAAACGAACTGATTTGTATTCGCACAACAAGAGTGGAATAATCTATTTACGCTGTAACAAAACGTACGATCAATTTTCTTCTTTCAACACTATCATATAAAGGCGTTGCTTTAACCGTTTTATAAATAGCGAAGAGAATGTGTGTGTATACGTGTGAAGATTATATACGGGGAGGGATTTTATTGAGCCCTTCGTTACTCACTATATTTAAGAGCTTCAAATTGATTAATCGACGGCTAAAGTGCGGAATCTACAAATGGTTTATTAGTGTGCATTTCGAGAAAATTTCTAAAATAGGTAAGGACATTAATCTGTCAAGCTGGGTGGAATCTGTTTTTAAAACTTTATATGGTGTCTGCTGATAATTTAGACTTCCTTTCATAAATCTTATTTAAGTGATAAATGATGTTATGTTTATAAGTGTAGGATTGTATAAACACTATTACACGTCAATCTTATTTTAAAACTAGATGAGGTTGACGTTTCCTATCTGACTACTCTGAGAATGAAGGCCAAAACGAACTCAGAGGTCACAGTATCTTTTAAAGTCAGATATTGGTGCCGATTCCCTTATTCACAAACTAAACTAAATTTAAGTTCAGTGCATCTTTTTCTTTCTATTTCATTAAGAAAAGGACAGAAGATAAATTTTAGTTTAGTCCTGTCAAATTAATCAGCGCTCCATACAAGTTTAGACGTGATTAAAAACTTGCCTACTAAAATTACGTCAATTTACGTCAAGCGCTGATTAATTTGACAGGACTGAACTAAAATTTATCTTCTGTCCTTTTCTTAATGAAATAGAAAGAAAAAGATGCACTGAACTTAAATTTAGTTTAGTTTGTGAATAAGGGAATCGGCACCAATATCGTGTATATTGGTGTATGATAAAGTTTTTAGGATCCGCTGGATGGGGGAAGCACAAAACCGGTCGAAGTGGCTGAGCTTGAGAGAGGCCTTTGTCCAGCAGTGTACGTCATTCGGCTGAAATGATGACGATGATCATGAAAGGCTTTTGAAGAAAGAATTACAAAGAGTCAGTGCACGTATTTGTCAGTATTCGCGCAGTATACTCAGAACTTTCAGAGCTCAACGATTCGACGAACAATACTAAATTACTCAAACGGCCAGAGGTATAATTGCGTAACTTGCTATCAGTAGGAATTGGTTTCACATTGATAGTTAAACAACATTCATTGCGTTATTTACGTTGCTGAGCCGACAATTTATTCGAACAAATGACGCAATGGTTTAGAAATAATCTTCAATCCCATTCAGATTCTGATAAATAGTGCATTTCGCAATTAGGGTGCTGATCATGATTAAATGTAAATGAGAAAAAACATAATTAATATAACCCACAAAGTACTCTGGTTCAAAATAATATAATACTTTATAAAATTAATATTCATGTCATTGTATTGTATAAAAAATATGTAGATATGTAGGAAAAAGTTAAACTTGGTAGCAATGTATAAAAAAATAACATTCACGATGTAATATAGTCTTTCACGAATTGAGTTAGAAAATCCTTCGCTTATTCAACTTAAACTCTAGATTTACGAATGGAAAGACACGCCCACAAGCCCACCACCGATGGACATCAGAAGGCAACAGTGGAGATGATAGTACCCATAGCACTGCCAATCCCTCAGATTATTTAATTGCTGTATTCAGAGTTAGTAAATTAAATACTGGAAGCAACAGTGGAGATGATAATACCAATAGCACTGCCAATTCCTCAGATCATTTAATTGCTGTATTCAGAGTTAGTAAATTAAATACTGGAGGCAACACTGGAGATGGTAGTACCAATAGCACTGCCAATTCCTCAGATTAATTGCATTCAGAGTTAGTAAATTAAATACTACCTTCAAAATGAGTACTTCATTTTCATATTGAAAATGTTACACCAAGATAAGGAAGAGCTCATCTCAGCTTAAATGTCGCGCCACTTGTAATAGATCATCATCATCATTTCAGACGGAAGACGTCCACTGTTAGACTAAGGCCTCCCACGAGCTCCACCACTTCGAACGGTCTTGTGCTTCCCGAACCCATACTAATAGATATGTGATTGCAAATATTAATATCTACACTACATCTGTGTCGGAGCATCGACTGTTCCGTGAACTACGATCAGATTGCGAAGATCGTGGAACATCTCTCTGTGTGGAGTAATGCAAGCAGCATTGTATGGAACAATATGTTCGCTCTCACGTGCGGTCAGACAATTATTATTAGTAAGCCAATAAATCCGTAAAAGTATCGAAAGAAGCGTGGGCCTATGCCACGATTCCACGGTCTGTTAACTGCTGGGCCGCGCCGTGCCAGGCCCGCACGACAGGCTGTGGCAACCGTCTCATCCGATGAGGCCTGTGGCGGCCCGTTGCCGCCAGTCTGATCTGTCAGGAGTCGGTAAATTCAAACAAGTGGCATGGCAAAGCGCGAGGGTGCTGTCACGGCCTATACGGCATGTATGGGCGCGTTTATTTGAATCTGGGAACACTCAGCACGGGCCGCAACAGGCCCGCGTGACCGCGGTATAAGTTTGATTCTAACGGCAACTGAATAACTAATGACAATGGTTAATATATTATGTGTATTGGGTCCATATTAAAAAGGACATGGCCAGAAATGGTTTTTTATTATTTAATAATTCCAACCAGAGTAGGTTAAATATATTTGGATAGACATCCCTAAAACTAGTCGTTCTAACTATATCATACATTTTTAAAGACCTCCAATTTAGAGAAAAATCGTTTTTTATTTTCGTGAGAATTTACTTCTAAAACGAACAAACCTTTCTAATTATCTAAAATAATAAAATGAACACACCCAAAAAAAAAGTAAACGTGTCAAAATTGACACCGGAGAACTGTCATTACTGGCAGTGACTGTCAATCACTTTTTGATTTAGGAGCATGACAATCACAGAGTACTAAATAAGTAAACGATATTAAAATCGTTAAAACATTATTTACAGTCAATAAAAACTTTTTTACAAAAAAAAAACAACCGACTTCCTTAAAAACACTACAAAGTGAAAAATAACTTTAATTTCGGAAGTCGGTGTCTTAGGATCTGTATTTATGGTTTTTTTGCCACCGACTTCCGAAATTAAAGTTATTTTTCACTTTGTAGTGTTTTTAAGGAAGTCGGTTGTTTTTTTTTGTAAAAAAGTTTTTATTTTTAAATTTTTAGTTGTGGTATTCACCCTGCACTAATTCCAAACAAACAATGCATATTTATGCGATAGCAGAAATCGCGGTTGATTTGCTGTAATTTTTTAAAGAGTTCCGGTGTCTGTCTCCCGAACTCATCATCAGATCTATATGAAAATTATATGGGACCATTTCGGAATAAATCCCTTTCGAACAAAAAAAGAATTTTGCAAATCCATCTACATATGACGGAGTTATGGCCGAACATACATAAAAAAAAAAAACATATAAACATCCGAATTGAGAACCTCCTTTTTGAAGTCGGTTAAAAATATAATAAATGGCCAGGCCAAAATGATTAAGGCTGATTTTTTTTTATTAAGCAGACAGTAGAATGGGTAAGAGCCCACTCTAGTGTCTGCTGAGGAATCAATTCTCGATGTCAACGAGTATGTCTATCTAGGACAAGATATCTTCTAACTCCTGATCGATAAGGAGTTGTACCTTCCATCATCAGCTCAACGGAATATAAGAATACAAGTAACGGTCTAAACGTGCCTATAATATTCAAAGAATTATCCCCTAACCTTCTAACCTTTCACTGTAAGTTCCTATATGTACTGTTCACCGATGAGGAGTTCCATGCGGTATCTTCGAAGACTATAATTAGTTCACCACGGATGGATAGATAGAACCAGCAATTATTTTTGATCTTTAGTACAATATCCAAATCACATTACGTGTACTGTTTGTTTTTGAGGAGTTCCTTCGTTTATCTCCCAAAGTATACATCAAATCTTCACAAAATTAATATGGGACCACCTCAGGAGTATACCCTTACGAATAAAAAAAGAATTTTCAAAATCGGTTGACAATTGGCGGAGAAATCGGTGAACATACATAAAAAAAAAAAAAAAAAAATACATACAGTCGAACATATAACCTCCTCCTTTTTTTGAAGTCGGTTAAAAATGTGTAGCAATATCCACCAAAAACTGAAATCACGTGAACATTTGAAGTTACCATGTACCAAGTTACCATAGAAAATCAACATTTGTGTTTTCTGTTGGGACTATAAGCTATATTATCTATTTTCTAAACTTTTTAATGTAAAATCATTAAGAAAATAAATGTCTTGTTTTATACCGAATACTTTTTATATGGTAATTTGTTATTAACGAATTCCTTGAACTAAAAAAATCCCTAATTTTACTGATGAGAAATCGTTTACTAAGTTATCTTTCTTGATTTTCATAAAATGGATTATATTTACATTGTAAATGGAGAATTGAAAAAAAGAAACTAAAATTTTTTAGAATTCATTTTTTTTGTCAATCGTTTCATCACGATATGATTTGAATCGATTTAGAATCGATCTTTTTCGGAAAGAATCGATAACCCTTTGAGCTGGTGACGCCATCTAGGTATGGTCAACTCGATTATTCGAGTTGCGCTCAGATTGAGTTGACGCGATCGAGTTGAATTAGATTGCCACGGTAAATGAAGAAGCGAGTACGTTATTGACGTCTCTTGTTTGGCATGTATTTGAACCTTATTTTATATTTAAATTGTACTGAAATTGTATTTGTATTATTTAGAACAGTCTCAATATGTGTTTTAGCGAATCTATTAAAAAAAATCGTTGCGAAACAGAGGTGAAATTGGTAAAAAAAACAATAATTCATTCAATTTCATCCAGCTACCAGAGTTGCGTAACTCGAGTTCAACTCGAGTCACATGATTGTCAATCCGAGTAACCTTGAGGCGTGTCTTATCCTGAGTTAGCACATCTCTAACGCCAGTGACAGCTGAATAATCATCTGTCAAATATGACATTGTCACAGAGTGTCGGAGTTTTTATTAGGGTTGCCAACTACAAATAACATCAATTATTAATTTATGATTTTTCGCTTAAATGGAGGGGTTTAAAAATATTATTTCAGTAGTTCTGAGTTCCATATTTATGTCGTATTTATTTGAGCCGAGTTTGATGCTGGTTAGATTTTTCTTGGAATAAAAAACCAACGTCCATACAAAAAGCGAACATCTCCTTTGCTTTTGTCCGTAAGTGCGCGTCATTTCAGTAGATGACTTAAAGTTTCTCCACAGACTAGATGCATTCAGATTCAGCCCGTCTCTTGTTGCCCTCTTCCAGCGCCGCTCTTTTTTTTTTTGGATGCAAAATCATCAAACTTCTCCCGCTCTGGGCGGAGCGGGAGGGCGTGTCAGACTTTTACTGACTAAAACCCACCCGTGTTCCTTCAGTTGCCCATGTGCCAGGGTCACGGTATCTCTTTCGAACAATCTCGCGACCCTGGCCGCCCTAAGCCGATGTTCGTACCCCACAGGGGGTGCCCTTAGCCCGTAGTCGCTTTAGTATTAAGTTTTTAAGCCCCGACTGGAGCCTTTAATTTATTAAGGTAGCCACATGCAAGTCCGTTTTAGCAGCCGACAACCTCATAGGTGCGAGATGTCATTCCCAAAACAAAAAAAAAAAACGCAGTCTACGTGTTTTACTAAATAAGGGTCCGTTTCTGTTTATGTGGAAGTAATGCAAATATCCCCATTTCTTCCTGTGGGTGTCGTAAAAGGCGACTAAGGAACTTACTAGAGAATGGGCAGCAGCGTTCTCTATGCATTTTGCCACCATACTGCGATCGCCAACCCGCCTGCCAAGCGTGGCGATTATGGCAACCCCCTCAAATTGGGGGAGGCCTAAGTCCAGAAGTGGACGTCTTACGGCTGAAATGATGATGATGAATGCACAATAAAGTGGCGGCAGACAGGAGAATTTTGTGTACCTCTCTAAAAGCGGTGGACCTCCTCTGGTTGCCCTCAATTTGGGTTGGTTCAGAACAGACTAAGGCCCGCGACCGTGGCGTTCTATTTTTGTTAGCGCGCCTCTGTAGGAATATATTTATGTAGACCCGGGTTATTCTTTTGACGGCTTAAAACTATGTTATTGTTTTAAAAACAAAAGAACTTGACCACTGCCTGTGTGCCTATTTCTAAAAGCGGCGACCTTTTCCTATCTAGAGTGAAAAGTTCTCGGCCTGACACAGAGATGGCGTTTCAATCAGCAATTTATTTTGCCCACCTGGGAACACGTGTTTGCATGCGGTGCATGGTGCATTAGTTCGTATGACAAGTTTGAACTTGTTCTCTCAAGAACCTTGTTAATTATTTTTTGCAGTAGATATCTTGCGTGTTTTTCGTTAAGGTGAATGCTCCAACCAGTGAATTTCGCGGGATAGTTGGAGCATTCCCCTTAAAATAGATAAACTTGGATATAGTGCGGTCATATTAAAAAAAAACCGGCCAAGTGCGAGTCGGACTCGCGCACCGAGGGTTCCGTACAAACCTGCAGGTCATCATCATCATCATTCGTCATCATCGTTTATGAAATTAAATGTTTTTTTTTTAAATTTTTATATTTGAGTTGACTGAATGAAAGGTAAATTGTGGTTTACGATTTATGACGTATTAAAAAAAACTACTTACTAGATCTCGTTCAAACCAATTTTCGTTGGTAGTTTTCATGGTAATGTACATCATATATTTTTTTTAGTTTTATCATTCCCTTATTTTAGAAGTTACGGGGGGGGGGGGGACACACATTTTACCACTTTGGAAGTGTCTCTCGCGCAAACTATTCAGTTTAGAAAAAAATGATATTAGAAACCTCAATTTCATTTTTAAAGACCTATCCATAGATACCCCACACGTAAGGGTTTGATTAATTTTTTTTTTTGTGTTTCAGTTCTATGTATGGGGAACCCCAAATATTATTGTTTAAAAAAAAAATGATATTAGAAACCTCAATATCATTTTTGAAGACCTATCCATAGATACCCCACACGTATGGGTTTGATGAAAAAAATTTTTTTGAGTTTCAATTCTATGTATGGGGAACCCCAAATATTATTGCTTTTTTTCTATTTTTGTGTGAAAATCTTAATGCGGTTCACTGAATACATCCACTTACCAAGTTTCAATAGCACAGCTCTTATAGTTTCGGAGAAAAGTGGCTGTGACATACTCGGACAGACAGACAGACAGACAGACAGACAGACAGACAGACATGGCGAATCTATAAGGGTTCCGTTTTTTGCCATTTGGCAACGGAACCCTAAAAAAAGAATGTTTTGTATGGAAAACCCGTAATCCAAAGTTGATAAACGTTTATGGGTACTCAATCCATGTTAACATCTAAAAAGTGGGTAGCTGACTTAAACGTGACGTTAAAGCAGTATGTACCTGTAGTTCAGCGCCAAAGAAACCGAAGTCGATTGAATTTTCCGAAAAAGTTATGGCCGTAGTCATTTAGGACACGAAATATCCTGTTAATTTATTACCTTGAAAAACGTACAACAATTACAGGCAAATATTTCTCCTACCTTCTTGGCCCCCTGGATGCCTAAATTCGCAAGGAGAGGTCTGGCTTAAAGATGAAAAAGTCAACTTTCTCCAGGATAACGCAGGTGCGTTGGCGATGGGAAAACTGCGGTATTTGGGAAATGATTAGCTCGGTCATACCAAGTGTGAGGATGCCAAATCAGGAGAACAGTGTTGCCTATCCTCCTGATTTGACATCCTCAGATTTCGATCTGTTCCCAAACTTTAAGAAATTAGTTTCGCGAAAGCACTTCGCATCCGATTAAAGAGTTGTGAGGGCCATAGATGAATATTTTCACAGCCATCCAGACTCTCATTTCCGCGAATGAATACTAATATTGAAGGAAAGCTGAACCAAGGGCCTTGAGGTCAAAGAAGATTAAGTAGAAAAATAAAACTATTTTCAACTGAAAGTCTTAGTCTTTCAGCATTAACTCCAAAAATATCAGCCTCCAAAAGATATCGTCTATGAGGTGGTCATAGTGGTTACTGTCTCTAAACTATGAAAAATGTTTATTCAAACTACTCTTTGAATCACTAGTTGTAACTTGTAAGTCAGGGCCACCACAGGGATACCACAGGGCCTTAGGACAAGCAGAGCCTTCTAATCCCGATACTAAACTGCATCGATTGGAACCATAAATATAAAACGTTTCAACTCTCATTTTCCGAGCTGACTGAATATGAACTACTATGAACAAGTAATGGAACAATGCATCATAATTAGATGCATAGTTTAGAAGTAGAACGCGATCACTCAGACAGAGACGAAAAGAGACTTTAATTTATATTGTTTTTCATTAATTACAATGCATTTCCTTGCTGTCATTTAAGTTATGTTAAAGTAGGTTATTTAACCGCCACCTATATTTTGGCGTCGACTCTAAGGTGGGCTAGGATAAGATGAGGATACAATCAACAGCCGTCCCTCTCATATTGTCCCCCCATAAGCAGCTGGCTACATTAGTAATGGTTTTTCTCAAACGAAAACAGTGGTGGTCCCGACAAATACAGGTCGTGAGTTCAAACCTTAGCTTGGCCCTTTACTTTGTATAAATCATTTCATTACTATTGCTCCCAAAACGGTCAAGGAAAACATCAGGAGGAAATTGGCATGGCCTAGAACCAAAAATTCTAAGATTTGTGACAGCAACCAACCCGCACTGGTCGCGTGGTAGATTATAGCAACTGATCACTCAATCTCGAAGAGCCAGAGCCCAGCTGTGGGAACATTATAAGTTGACTATAATGGTGATGAAAAAGGAAACGGAGGTTGTTAGACAATTTGAGACGGCATTTTCGGTTCTCAGGATTACGTTGTTTTATGAACGCATAATGGCTGATGTAGTGAGCAGTTAGAACAGATACTTACACCAACATATCATCTATCATTGAATGTATTGGAGTTGCTCACAATTGACTGTGGTGGTTAGGAACATTTTTTGAACGAAAAGTTTGCAGATACATATAAAATACTTACATAGTTTCTGAAAGACATGTTGCCAAGACATCAGCTCTCTTCCATTAGGCGGGGAGTAACACGTATCCAACTCGAGTGAATTCTGCAATGAAATTAATCATTATTTTAATATTACGACACAATTTATCGTGCTAAATTTACACTGTTTGATGTCATACAGTTCTGATACAAAGTGAGTATTGGCTATAAATAAAAGCAGCTCATTTCTTCTCGTGGGTGGGTAGTGTCGACGAAGGGATTATAAAAAGTAGATGGCCAACAGCCCATTGCATTTGTTATACCAACTTTATTAGTATCATTAATATTAACCAGGTATACCTAATTATGGAATACTACATAAAATACAAAATTGAGAGTTTACCCTGAATTTTGATTTGAATAATTTATTATTGGAGTTTACACCTTAAGAATCGATTTTCATATATGTATAAGCTCGGGGTATGAAAATGTATGGGGATTAAAATAAAACATTGTCCGTTACGTTACGTTATGCGGTACATTACGTTATGCGTTACATTAGGTTATGCGTTATGCTACCAGGCACTCAGAAGTGTTGCGAAAAAAAGTTTTTTTTGTATGAGAGACTGGCCAGTTATAAACTATTATAAAAATAACACAGGACGACAAAATTTGACGAACACTCTCACCCAGAAACCAGACTATACTTTTCTGAAGGATTTTGACGCGCTGAATTTGAATCTGGCCTCAAAATTGCTCTATCACGTCAGGGTTTTGAGATATCCTAACCTAAATGTGCAAAAAATACCGTTTTTTCTCATTTTTGAGGTTATGCAGCACGGCCGATCCTAGTTATTTAAAAAAATTATTGATATTATCTTAAAGGACTAGTCTTCTTCTTTAAAATGACGTTGAGTTTACTCAAATATCTTTTTTTTTTCGCTGAGATATCGCATTTTGAAAGGTTCATATACGTGGATTTTTCTACGTTTGAGAATTCATACACATACAGTATATACAGATCTCGTTGCAAGTAAATATAATATTTTTCTGAAAATCAAAAATAAAAGTTTTTAAGCATAGATAGGTCAGCCCACTCTAACCCTGATGAATCTCATGCCCAAAACCCTTACGACCCTAAATAACCTAAATACCCTAACCCTAACCCAACCCTAAATACTTTTAATAAGTATATGAAAATTTCAAAATGCGAAATCTCAGCGAAAAAAAAAAGATATTTGAGTAAACTTTACGTCATTTTAAAGAGGAATACTAGTCCTTTGAGATGCTATCAAAAGATGAAAATAACTAGGATCGGCCGTGCTACATAAATTCAAAAATGAGAAAAAACTAAATTTTTTGCACTTTTTGGTTAGGATATCTCAAAACTCTGACGTGATAGAGCAATTTTGAGGCCAGATTCGAATTCAGCGCGTCAAAATCCTTCGGAAAAGTATAATTTGGTTTCTGGGTAAAAACTTTGCCGGCCTGTGTAATGATTATTTTTAAGTAAAAATAGGTACGTTCCAATTTCAAAATTTCCCTCCACATTTTTTGCGAGCTATTTCAATTATCGTGTCTCATTGGAAAATGGATTTGCGCCGGGATCATTTTCACGCTATGATTTTTTACGATTTCAAGTGTCGCCTGAAACCGGACGAATCATACGATAGACTTCAAATTGCATTCATGGATGAAGGCCCTTCCAAGGCAACTGTGTATCGTTGGTATAACGAATTCAAACGTGGTCGACTAACTTTGGGTGATGAAGAAAGAAGTGGTGGCCCTTTGACGGGTGTTACGGAGGAAAACGTGCTAGCAGTGAAAAATTCAATCCAAGACAATAGGCGAATTACGTATCAGGAGATTCAACACATACTGCAGATTGGATCGGGAAGCCTTCACGAGATTCTATACGTGCATCTTCGCGTGAGGAGGATAGTTTCACGCTGGGTGCCGCACAACATCATCAATGCTCAGAAGCAGGCCCGGGTGGAATGGTGCAGTGATATGATAAACAAATTTGAAGCAGGCTCGCCTCGGCGTGTTTACGACATTATTACAGGTGATGAGTCCTGGATTTATCAATAAGATCCAGAAACGAAGCGCCAGTCGACGGTTTGGGTGTTTCAAAACGAATCAACGCCTACCAAAGTGAAGCTGTAAAAGCGGGGGAAGATTTGGATCGCGAGGTTTTTCAATTTGACTGGCTACTTGGTGTCAATCCCTTTACGGAACCAAAGAAGCATCAATGCCGAATGGTATACTACCAAAAGCTTGGCAGTATTTTTCTCTGTTGTGAGCAACAAGCGACCAAACACAGGGCTCCGCGGGCTACTGCTCCACCACGACAACGCGCCCACGCACACCGCGCTCAAAACGAGGGACTTCTTAGAAAGCATGCCGGTAAAACATCTGGGTCACCCTCCTTACAGTCCTGACCTAGCACCGTGTGACTTCTTTTTATTCCCAAAAATTAAAAATCAGCTCAAAGGGATACAATTTTGGTCGCCGGAAGTTTGTACCACGAAGCCACTTAAAGTGTTCTTGGACTATGGTAAATGTGTGTGATTCGGTATTGCCAGGAGCGTGTCTGACGGAACTCTTCATAGAATCGAAGTGAAAAGTAATGAGAAACTATTAAAATAAAATATCAAAATAGCAGCTTTGGACTAACAGACATTCGTAATTTACTGCTGGTGTAATAACGGTAACAGTTAATGAAATATACATATATGGTGATACCCTATTCCACAGTAAAGCCATAAGTTTAATTTCACGATTAGTGTTGAGTCGGGTAGCTTGCATGTTCGAGAGTGTACGTATGCTAACGAAACCAGGCCTAATACACGCTGAATATGTTAACCGAAGCAAGCTTTATTTCCTTAAGAAGTATTTCTAGACTGGAATAGTGCTAGAAATAGGAAGATTATTTTAACTAGGTCTGACCAAGATTATATTATTATGTTAGCTTTTGCTAGCGGTTTCACCCGCGTGGAGATCGCAAATTATCCTATGTGCCAGGTCATTATCTATTCATGTGCCAAATTTCATTCAAATATTTTTTGAGTGAAAGAGATACAAACATCGTTACAAACTTACACATTAGTAATATTAGTAGGATTGTTTTGGGGTAGGTCTATTCTATGTCCAGCACTGGACGTTTTTCAGTTGAAATGATGATAATGATAACCCCGACTATATCTGGACTTAAAAGAGACTGTGACTTCTGAGTTTGTTTCAGCCTGTCTTCTCAGAGTAGTCAGATTGGAAACACCGACCGTATCTAATTTTTACAATATGATTGACGTGTAAAACTGTGAAATTCAATCATTTATCATCTCTAGACTGATTTTCTTTGTCTTAACAAAGTTTGATCTGTTCTTTAAATTATTTCTTTATATGAATTTCGCATCGATATCTCTGAATTAGGTCATCCATTAACCGTCTTATTTCCACGTTTTAGTATATTAATAGTACTTAACTCGGCTATATATAGGACAGCTTGTAGATCCTACAACAACCGATATTAAAAACGGGTGTTTCTAAGTCGGTATAAGGTAGGTGATTGATACAAAGCTATATTTTTAGTTTCAAGTTTCCTATAAATAGTCATCGTCTCCTCTTTAGTGAAGACAGAACAAATCGTCATCGGTGAGCCCACGCGGCCATGTGTATACGTCGAGGCAATAAAACCAATTTGAGATCCTTTGCGCAAACGCACCGAACAATAGACCCATTCTATACACGACTGCGTAAGAAATACCTGTTTCTTTTTAGTTTCAAAATAGAAACGTTTTTAGTTTCCGGACTGACCTATATCGATTGAGTCAATGAACAAAAGATGGATGGTCAAGTTCCTAGCACTTTGCTGCACTACGATTTTAAACTTTATCTTTTTGAAGTGAAAGTTTAAATTCGTGTGTGAATGTTTCCTTATTATTCTGGTCCATGTTGCTTCTAGTGTATAAAGATATAGATCGCACTGGAAGATGCAACGATAAGAGCTGTTGTACGTTAATATTTATCGGTTGCTCTACAACTATAAATACATACAATACAGTAAATAAAAAACCTTTGAGTGTTCGTCTTAGACTGGTGTAAACAAGATATTTTTCGGTTAATCCGGGATATTGTTTTGTTTTGGTCTCTGGGTTTTCCTTGAACAGTGTTTTTCAAATTTCCTGACTACTTTATGCTATTATTGATATAGTGTGACGTTACTACTTATTAAGTATAGTCGCGGTCTGAAAATGCTTACCTGTTAAGGTTTATAATCGCATGCACATATCTATGTCAACTGCTACAAGGTCGAAGATATATATGATTTGATTACGTATAGAGCATAGATTATTCTTTTTTACACGTCGTTTAGAATAAATATAGAAAACCCATCCCCTTTCTGTAAAAAACGATCCTTCTTAAATAATATTAACTGGCATATATCGACATCAAGCATGGAAGAACTCAGTACTAAAAATACAAACATTTGAACAAATAATGTAACAGAAACTCAAAACGTCTTTTTTTCTATAATTTTAATTCTATCAACCTTTTTGATGTTTTAATACCCAGTATATCCCAACGGTGAAACATGCCGCACAGATTTTCAATCGGGTTCATATCTGATGACCGAGCAGGCAATTGAAAGAGATGAATGTCACGATCAACAGTAACGTGTGCAGGTTGGACCACGTCATTGTTGACCAGGCCGTGTTTCGGTGCATCATTCTATACATACCAGTTTAAGAATTCTGCAGCAGGACACAAAAGGCAGCATCACTTCTCGCAAAATCATTACCTAGATATTCGCAGTAGCCCTGGTTTGTTACGACATCAGCGGACAGTTCTCAGTAATTTTAAGAACGTTTAAAGTAAGAATTCAGAATCGATCTGTCAAAAATAACAGGAATTTCCATATATTTATTACACAATTTTGACATTAGACTGTCGCCGCAGTGAGACTGTGACTAGAGACTTTTAATGTTTTTAGTTACGAGAATTGGTGTTCAGGTTAAATATGTTGACAGTTTTTCCACAGTAGAATTGTCAATTTTATTCCATGGACACACCTTTTTTTTGTGGGTGGGAAATCATCAAATGACGTCTCCCGCTCTTGGGTGGAGCGGAAAGGCGTGTCAGACTTTTACTGACTAAAACCCCCCGTGTTCCTTCAGTTGCCAATGTGCCAGGGTCACGGTATCTCTTTTGAACGAATCTCGCGAACCTGGCAGGCATCATCAGGTCCTATCAGACCCCTTCAGTTCTGCTGACATCTCTTTGAGGCGCGCGTGGAACACTACGCGCCGTCAACACGGGCCTGGTCCTTACTGGACGGCGAGCTACTATTGCTCGCCGCCCGCAAGCCCGCGTCTACGGTGGCCGGGAGTCCGTCATCGACTCCCGGCGCCCGGGGCGTCTCCTTCTGCGGCAGCTAGGGACGTGAGGGCGCAGAGACTGCCACTCCCCCACGCATCCTCCTCCTTCGCAAGCATTACTGCTTCGATAAAGGAGGTAACGGCTTCCTATGCCCTCTCGCTCCGTATCATGGCTCACACCAGGGCCGGACGCGAGAGGTCGCCGCCGCCGATCGCCTCCACGAGAACACGGCGGTGCTCCGCCCAGGCAGGGCACACCTCTACCGTATGCTCCACCGTGTTTTCCAGACGATCCACGCAATGGAAACACCCGGGCGTTTCCTCCCGCTTTATCCTGAACAGGAACCTATCAAAACGAACAGGAACCCACCAAAACGGACAAACCCTTAGATGCATATTTTTATAACTGATGTCTACCTACCGACGTCTACTGATTCAACGATTAACAAAATGTTCCCAAAAAAGTTATGAAATACTTATCTCCTCTCTTCTCACTAATCGTGGTGATCCTATTCAAGCCTTTCAAAAATATTTTTTTTCAATCCATAACAAACTTTTTACTAAAGGTGTGAAGTAGTAAAGGCGAAGTTGTTACTCAGTGTTCTTTGTATGACGGCCACACTTAAAGCTTATTCACGGTTCAAATTGTAAACATCAGCCGTGACTAAGGTCTGCCTACGTAAATATTTTCAGTAGTGCTCAAGTAATTGTTGATTTCACAAGGATATTTCCATCGTTTGTACAAGTTTAAGCCGGAATGTATTATAATAATACTATGCAGTTCCGGGATGAAGAAAACTCGTAAAATGTTTGTAAAGCTTTGATTTGTGTCTTTGGATTTCCGATTAAACTCTTTGTACTAAATAATATTTGAAGTATCAGGATGTGGTGAAAGGCGGGCAATGCTAACAGTTCCTGAAACATAGCTTGGTCAACGCTCAAACACCATCAGCATGCGTAGCATGACCACCGTAGAAAGGGGTTTTGTCGACGGAAGAATATACAAAATTTCAGATTGTAGAAATATTAAAGACAGAATTAAATAGTATAGAATTTGTACCGTTTTATGCTGGCGTAGCATGAAGTTCTATCTCTATTCTACTAAGAATAGACAAAGTTTTTTCTATGGTGGTCATGCTACGCGTGCAGCTAAACTATTCTCTAAGAGACAATATCTTTGCTGTTTCTTTTTTGTTTTGTTTTGTTGTGGAGATAGCCTTTAGATCGACCGAGCCTGCAGCGCTGATTCAAACGATATTCACTAACGTAGCTATGGTCGTCGACCAATTCTAGGCTGTAGCCTCCCGACGCTGTTTCATAGACGATGTAGGCCTGGCAATAAATTTCTTTAAATCATAATCAATCTGAGAGTTATGTGGGTTAAGAATAAAGCGGAGTAGTTCTTACTCAGGCCGTCACAGCCCCAAAGCGATAGTGTAACAACATAAGCGTAATTGTACCATAGGAAAACTTTGCGCGCAAGGCTTTGTTATGCTACGGTTACATCATCGCGATTACGCGAACTATACTTTTATATTTCGGATATGCCACCTCGCACGTCTTAATAAATGAAGGCCTCCATCCAGGGCTTAAACAATTAAAACTAAAACGACTACCTCTTCTGTGGGGTACGGACCTTGGCTTAGGGCCTCGTTGGAAGAGGGCAGCAATGGATGGGCTGGATGGGAATGATATGCGAACTACACTTCACGTGCTCTCTTATGTATGGTGAGATGTTGAGCGGTACGAAAGAGAGCGTGCGAAATGTAATTCGCGTTAACCTGGCAATTTATTTGTAGTATTATGATATCATGATAACCCGAACTAAATTTCGTGCGCTCTCGCTCACACACCGCTCGACTTCTTGCTGTACAAAAGACAGTGCGCGTTATCGCGACAATGTAGCAGCAGCATACGGGAATGTGTCCATGTCACGGTATTTTTTTCAGCCAGTCACCACCTTGCTAGGTGGTTCCATCTCGCTGAGATGATTCGAACGAATTTTGATGCCCTTTGATTCTTAACCCTATTTTTTTATATACAAATGTTTGCTTATAAAACGTAAACCACTTCTCCCGAATACATTTTAAAACCTACATACAGGGCTGGATTTGGGGGAGGGCAACCGGGGTTATAGCCCCGGGACCTCCACAAGTGAGGGGCCCCCACAATGAGAATTTAAAAAAAAACATGTTACCACTAACTACTAAGAGTAATATATTCTTATTATTTAATTATTTGTCTTGTAATAAATTATTGAAACACTACAATTCAAAAAAATATTCATCAATTTGGAAAATTATTAGGGGCCTCCACTCCTTTCTTGCCCCAGGGCCTCCAGACCTCTAAATCCGGCCCTGCCTACATAATACATAAACCTACATAACGTGATGCTTGTGTTCCCTGAAGGGTTAAGCAGAGAGGTGTACCTATGTTTCAACAAAATTTCGCAAGTAATGCTAAAGTTCCATATTATAGGATGCAAGCCTATTGCTATCAACCGCGCACAAATCCAGACACCGGACTGCTACTGTGAAAATACTGACGGAATAACCTAATTACACAACCCAACCTGGGAATCGAACATAGGACCTGATGCTAAATGGTCGCGCTTACGACCAAAGAATCGAAAATACTCCGTATCCTTTTATAAAATAATAAAACTTTTTATTTCAATCAACAAAGAATCATAAACACAACAATTACAAAATTAAAAAGAAATGAAAATAATAATACAAAAAACACATACAATAAAAAAAATAAAAAACCACATAAAATGTTCTACTGCATTCGGTTGCTCAGTATACAATGTGAATCATGCAGCAATGGTTCAGGTACTGAAAATCGAACGTCTGCGCGAATGCCCTCAGGATGTGATTTTATGTTTGAGCCGCTCCACCCTCTTTGCTCCACGATTTTATGTTTTAAGAAAACTTTTCCACCGCTTTAAATTAGTATTGAAGTTCATGAAGGAACAAATTGTTCAGCAATTTCTTACGTGTATTGAAGATAATACGAATAAAATAGAGCTTGGACAATCGCCATCGGACTTAAAATAAGTTTGTAAAATTTTATTTCCGCGTGTCTCAATGCGATTTACATGTCTGTACGTTTGATTACGGTGTAATGGCAGGGTATGATAACTATTAGGTTTCATTAATTGTTTTTTTTAAATATAGCTATAGTCTCCGAAGGAAATTCTCGCGTTTACACTCGTAAGCAGAATTCGTCATTGCCGCTCGTCTCCTATGTCGCTTACGAAATAGTGACATTATCCAGAACAAGAATCATATTCTCAGTAAAAGTCGAACGTAAATCACGAGTCTAGGGAGAATAATGTTGCCATTATGCGTCGTACGAATTAATCCATTCCTCATAACGATGCTATTTTTGATATAATTGTTAAAGTGCTTTGGAAGTTTTGACCATCGTTTACATGATTTTTAAGTTAAAAACATGTTTTGATAGCGGTAGCATTTTTGTACATATTTTATAAATATTTATCAACATGATAAATATTGACATCGACGATTTCATTATTGACTTCGACTTAATTTTTATTTCATTATACACATTTGAATAAGGTTCCCTTAGTATTTCCTACAATGAATACATGGCTGATGCTGATTTGTCAATGTCAAAAGTAGTAATTTTATTGTTTGATGTTTTTATATATATTTTATAATGTTATTGTTTTAATTAATTATGTAACCAAATAGGATCAGAATGTCTGCCAACGATAATTATAAATAGCTTAAATAACTTCAAGACTTATCAAGATGGAGAGGAGTAACAGTGACTGTTGTAACTAGCGGACTAAATTACCTGCTCTCAGGAACGGTAGGACTTTGCTACTGCGTCCTACTGTTCCAACGACGCAGCTGTGCGTGTCCTAGCTATACTATACAAAGTCTGAACAGATTGTCAAATCTTGCGAAAACAAATTTCCTTCCTGACGGTCAAGCGGTAAGAGCTTCGTCATAACGCAAACTTCAATTTGTTTGAATGTGTCGGACAAACGTCTGTTGAATTTCTTGAAGACTTTGGGCAAAAGATGTCATATGATCCAACGATTCTTATGGTGGTTACAAAATAGCGCGCCAGACGTGACGACGACTAATCAAGTAAAGTACTGTGGACAATTGTGGCGGCGGCCTGAAGATTTCTGTAAAGCGATCAGAGCATCATCGTCTAAGGAGTTTATGAACTTGTAGCACATTTTGTTTGAAAATATTTGAAAAAAATGTTATTTGCTATTTTGTTTCGCAATTGAAACAATCGTGATGGACAAAACAACTATTTGACGCTTGCCCGACGTAATTTATGTGTGGACTAGTTTCAACCACTGTTTTCATGTCGCGTTAAACTAAGACATGTGGTATGACTTTCCCTCGAGAAATTGTCGAACCGACATGTCGAGAATAGCTCACATTGATTTTTATGGGGTAATCGATCAACAATAACGAATGATGGGAACGCGAGAACTGCTTTCCTGTTTCAGATAGCCTTTTTGGGCCAATTAGGTACCACGCTTCTGAAATTCCAGTTTCTTCACTAGATAGCGGGCATCCTTGTTTATGTCTAGTATAACATCAATGACTTGTTATCTCACCGAATTCGTGTTTTTTTTTTTTATTCGGTGTTATATTTTAGCACAATACTATCCAACCTTAAAATTTTGATTGACTGTTTGGGAACCATTCAATTGTTTCATCTCATTATCTCATTCAAGAAAAATAAGAGTTTTTCTTTGTTTTGGATATCGATAATCAGAAAGGTGTGGTGGAATTTAAGGGTGTCGTACAAACCATCTACTGAACAACTTTCTATATGTTATCAATGTTGCAATCGCGAAAAAATAAACAACCCATGCAAAACTCCATTATTTACAATACCTACCTATTCCTCATGGGATGGATGCATTTTTCGCGATTACGATAATTATTAATCCAGAATGTGTCATCAACCACGAGGAAACTAGATCCCACAACGCATGGTATCCCATTTTGGGGTCTAAGGTTACTCCATTGCACAAAAATTTGTTTTACAATCCAATCATAGTGATTTTTTATTTATTTTGTGCTTATTATGAATATGAACTTGTGTTGAAACGTCATCGTTCTATAGTCATATCGTGAGCGTCGCTGACTGTGACACGGTATGGACTCCTTGTTTGGAAGGCTGGAGGTTGTACAAGAACCTGGGTCTAACTGTGTTCATATTCTTTTGAGTGTCCATACGAACGGTTGCTAATTTCCGTATGACTGAAAAAACTCTAATGGTATTTGCCGGCATGGTTCCATGTTCTTTTTATTGGGAATTATATTGCTTCGTCTTGTACAAAGTTTATCGAATGAGTTGCAGACACATAATAATATTTCCGTAAACAATCCTATTACTTATTCCGCAAGATGCGTCCATAGATTTGTCGAGGCATTATTAATTTAGTATTATATTATTTAGACTATTTTGTGAGCAATACTATATCGCTTCTACGACCTCCAATAAACTCACGACGATGTCTTTTTAACTATACTAGCTTTTGCCTGCGGCTTCACCCGCGTGGTGGCTGAAAATTGTTCCAAGAGAACGTATTGCTACTTTTAACCCTAAGTTACTTACTTGCATGGGGTCCACCGCACTATCAAGTGTCGAAAAAACAGAAATTGCATTGGTTGAAACGTCCTGTCGCTCCAAGGAGCTTCATAATACGTCTCCTAAGATTATACTTTAGCACCGATAAGGCTGCTACAGCTGCAGGATGCCTCTCTGCTCTTTTGAGTAACCCCCCCATGTGAGTAATTACGGAACTCTTTTCAGTATGATAAGTTACTCATATTTTGTGATATTATTTAACCAGTTTTTGCCTATAAATTGTACGTACCCCTTTGTCATCCCCACAGGAGTGGTATCTGGATTTTTTTTTGGTATGACACTCTAATTTGACTCGAAGATTATAAAATACCAATTAGTGAGTTAGTAAAATCACGAAGTAAAATTCTACCCTTTAATGAATTTTCATTTTTGCCCTGTCAGTGCTTGATTATTGAAATAACCAAAAACGTATCAACCTTTCTTTTCTGTCAAAAGTATCAATACTTACTGAGTTTCCAGTTAATCGGTGTCGCGTTGAAATAATTAGGTAGGCGAAAATTTACGAAAAACCCCTATAAATTTTAATCCTTATTTTGGTCAGTAATATAAATACTGAATTTCGAGGAATCGGACCGCGAGTTGAAATTTCGTTGGACAAACTGTAACAACAAATCACACTCTAGGGGGTCCTCAAGGGAGATTGGGGCTGTCCAAGTTTAGAAAACCAAAAATGACAGATTTAAGAATTTACTTAGATAAGTATTCGTGACAAGTACCCCTCCCCCTTTTTACCCCTGATGAAATTTACAAAAAGCCTTTCTAAGTGCTCCATACATTATAAAAGGACGCTGCTGTCCAAAATTTCACGTTCCTAATCTCAGTAGTTTGGACTGAACCTTGATATGTCAGTCAGTTCCTTCTTATAAATTAATAAAAGATATGTACATAGATATTTATTATTAATTAAAGTACACTTCATGTCCATTTGTCTGTCTGTCTTTACACCTGTGTCTTGTTTTATGTTGAGTTGGCTTTTGGTTCTATATGTAGTCTAGATACAGGCACACCTGTATCTTATTATTATTTCGAGCTCGAATATGAATACTCCTTTTTGTTATCAAACTATTTTGTTTTAGGAATTCTAGCAAATTATTGTGTGCCATTAGTCTGTGCTGAATAAAAATACTTTGTTCATTTTTCTTTCGTAATAACTGACACAAACTTATACACTAAGAGCATGTCCTTTTTTTGAACAATTTCGTTTACCTCCACGAATTTAAAAAGAAAATAAAACATAATTTTTGCAAGAATGTGGACAGTTTTCACCGAAATTTGTCGCCAATCGATTCTGTTTCTTATTAAGATAAAAAAGCGTTGTTGCGTTGATGTTGTAATTCATACTGTTTATTTTGTATTTCAAATACAAATTACAAATTTAAGTCTGACAACCAGTCTTACCATGGATATCGAGTCTTACCAAGGTTATCGTATTACCCAGTAGCTGGGTTGTAGAGGTCGGATAGGCAGTCAGTCCATGTTTACTGCTTACTGGTATTCAGTTGCATCCAATTAGATTGGAAGCCGACCCCAACACAGGAAAAAGACTAGGCAGATGATGATATTTTGAATACAAATTTAAGTTTTTTTTTAACATTCATTAAATAATATAGGTACCTACTAGATTTTTTATTTTATAATTAATCACCGTTTTCTCGAATACAGAAAATGGGAGACCTCCAAAATGGTCCCACCAACACCTTCTTTTCGTCATGCGCGAGACAAAATAATATCTTCAAAAAGGGTCTGACGATGACGACACAGGTAACATTATCAATCAAGTACCTTCAAGCCGCCAAAAGAACAAAAATCCACGAACGACAACGACGCATAATATCCGCAGGCCATTCTAGTACCTAATAAGAGCATGCTGATTAAGTAATGCAGAATATGTCTGGCCGGTAATAAAGCCCTAAGCCAGGACAATGGCCATAGATCTTGAACAAATGCTGGCCAGCGGACCGCGACGGTAATTACATAATATTTTAACAGCAATGTGAGGATAGTGCTATTTGTGTCCTTAGAACCTGACGGCGACCTGTTGTCTGTTGATCTACGTCCGTGAGATCTCAATTGCTGTTGTACCTACTGAGCGAAGCATTTAAGTGGTGTAAATAGTAGTATTTAGGGCCTGTCTGTGTTTCTTTCAGTGAGTTGGTTGAGGTATTTTCGGTTTGATGTCGGAATCGATTTGATTGCTTGGAAATTTGTTTGTAGCTTATTTATTTTATTCATTTGATGAACCCGTATTGCTTCTTGTTTCTGAAGTTAAAATTGGTGTAATATTTGGCTTCAAATAAGTATGTAATTGTGATTTTATGTATTGTAAGCAAAACGTAGTTTCGTTTGGTGCCGGACGTAAATAATAGCACCATCCTATTTCCTCCCGTGGGTGTCGAAAAAGGCGACTAAGGGAATGGGCACAAGCCTCCTTTATTTATTTTACCACCGTACTGCGATTACCAACCCCATCCGGGCACCCCAAGAGTGGCGATTATGGCAAATCCCCCTTAGGGGAAGCCTATGCCCAGCAATGATGATGAAGCAAAACGCCACGATTTTGAAGTCAAAACAAAAATACAAATTGTAAAAGTGTCGACAGCAATCAATTAATCGACCCAGTACAAATAAAAATATAAAATCATACTCCGATATAATTTATAGTTTTTCAATTTATTGACTCTCACGGTAAGTTTTCGCTCTGAGAACCACTATAGAACCACATTACGTTCAGAAAAAGTGGTAGTACGTGGTCACTGCAGCAGTCAATTTGATCCGTCACATTACACACAAAAAACTTGTTGGTAAGCTGTTGAACATGTCTAGAACAACGACTAACTTAAATCTTGTCTTATAAAAGAGAAATAAAGAAACATCATGGGAAAATATAGCGCGTAAGGGTTTGTATCGAATAACGTCTCATTTTTCAATGAAGGCTTCTTTATTCATTTACATTCGGACTGCTTCGCAAAGTTTTGACAGTTTTATGATTTTTTTGCTTTTTGTTGGTCAAACAAAACAAAAATCATAAAACTCTTCGATTGGTCATAAGTTCATAACTAAACAAAAATCGAAATTCAAATAACTATTCGTTTTTTAAAAGACTAATTAAAAGCTAATCTTTCGTTGAACAGATGTGAAGTAAAAATAAAATCATTGAACTCGTGCATCGCTCACATTCTTTACGTCAACTGAGACAAAAAACATTTTGCTGTACAAAATGGAATATTTACACAATAATTTCAATGTAAAGGGCGTAATTTATTTAAAAATGGTGGCTAACAAACCGAGTAATTTTGCACAAAGTGAACAGTTTAAATATTCCATGTAATGGAAAATAAAAGTCTAGTAACAGTTCTGTTGTCCCAGTGCTTATTCGCACTATGTAACATCGCGCTGTTTACTAACGTAAACCTACGTACACATACAACATATATCGTCTATTTAAATTCGGTTTACAGAACACCAAACGGGAGCTCGAACCAAACAATCGTTATAGGAACTGTTAGATTTATTTCTGTCGAAAGTACATTACGAAAATAAATGGCCTACTCTCAGTAGAAGTGTCAAAGACTTGGGTTCGGTTCGGGTTGTTGCCTCGGCCGAAATGGGGTCGGACCGGCTTCCCGTAGGTATCCGCCAACACCTTGCTGCCAACCAACTTTCTAAGATCGGTTTTTACAGGTGCAACCTAGTACCAGGTACCCAAGCCTGTGGGATTTAGAAGTTCTAAGAATAAGACATCTTAGTCAGGCTCCGTTGTGCAACTGACTGATCTGATGCTCCAGTTGTGTGTTCCGAAAACGACACAGTTCCACTAAATGGTTCCCGGTTTCTGGATTCAACTTTCATGAGTTTCTCGAAACTTTGGGCACTTTGCTATGCTACGTTGAGTGAGCGATAAACACTGGATTGGTAATTGAAAGGCTTTTGCGTCACATCTATTTATGATGTGGTTATTGGCTTCCATCGTGTAGACAATTGACAGGTTAGTGACATTATGACAGCCTATCCTACGCTAAGATTACATTGTTAACTTTTGCCTGACAGTTTTGATGAAGAAACCAAACAGAATAATGTAGAAAGATATTATTTATTTACGCACATTTCTAATTCTGTTGAACCGTGCAATATTGCTATTACAATGATAAGGAACAGTGAACAAGCAAATACACACATATATGTATAGTATGAGTTGTGGAGCGCAATTTGGGTAAATGGTATTTGTCCAGCATGCATTAATTTGTGATAGGGTAAGTAATTGGTAAGGAAACAAGCTGCATTTGCATTGGGTTGGAAATCACTGTTGTCGCCCCTACAATGGATATCAAAGAATGAAGTTCATAATGTTGCTAAATCACAAATATATATACTGTCAAGAAAAACAGAAATCATGTAAGTATTAGATTACCAAATTACTAACGTGCCAAAATACGCCAATTACTAAATTATAAATCAAATGCACGATGACCTAATTTTAGGCCATCGACGGAAAATAAACTGAAACTTGCCAATAAAACTGGCAATGATTAATTAGATTTTCTCCTAGGTTTACGATTTGCATACAAGATCTTTAAAAAATGATCTTGTCTTATAATGTGATACGACTTCCTTTGTAAATAAATATGTTTTTGTAACGTTTCTGCTGAACTTTTATTAATCTCGTAAACTCTGATGTGTAATTTTGGTTTATTTTTATGGTGACCTAGAACTAGTACGAAATTTAAAGTATTAAATTCGTTTATTTTGTCATTTTAGGAGGGAAATATTTTTTTTTTTTATCACGCACTACCTATGTACATGATGTATCACGTGATACAGAGGAATGAGGAAAATGTCGTGAGCAAAGTATTGAGTATGAATGTCGATGGCTATAAGAGTAGAGGGAGACCAAAGAAACGATGGATGGACTGTGTGAATTATGATATGGAGAGAAAGGGGGTGACTACTGAGATAACGACTGATAGAGAAGTGTGGAAGAAAAACACATGTTGCACCGTACATACATACATGAGAACCGCTATACATGACACACAGCCTACAAAAACCACAAAATGTTAAATATTAGCCCATAGACACATTGGTGTCCATACCCTGCAAAACGGAACACAGTAAGGTAAAAGCTTCAAGGTAAAAATTAGTATGATTGTAGGTAGTTACGAACACATATTTATCAAAAACATTGCATTAAAAGTAGCTGACATGTCTGCTACTTTTGTGTGCACAGGATGATACAAGAAACAAGTGTATTTTATGTACCCTGTGCACAGAAATACACTCCAGAGTAGTCGATACAATAAAATGTAGGTATGTCAACTAGGGGATGCAAAAACCGGGTTGTTTTTAAAAACCGGTTTTTTCGGGGTTTATGTTTACAAAACCGGTGAAACCGGTTAAATCGGTTTTTTCGGGTTTTTTTATTTGATTTTTAATAAATGAGAAATATGTCTGTACAGAAATGAAAAAGCTGAAGTCTAATCAAAATATGAATTTATAACGGACTGAAATAAGCTACAAGTACTAACAGGCTATACAAAAAGTTTATTTTCTTTATACAAAACATAGAATAATAATCATAGAGCTTATGATTTAGGAAAATAACATATTCTTTTAAACCTAACATACACAATTTGGAACATTTGGTAGGTAGACAAAGGCTTAAAATGACAGAATATTAAATAACAATTGAACTGTCATAAAATACAAACAGGCAAAATCAACAGTACGTAAAATGAAATCGAAATAATTATTGAAATATCGCATAAAATGGAAGTCTTATTCCCTAATAAACCAAAACAAAATAAATCTGTCATTGTTATAGATAAAACAGACTAGCTTCTGCCCGCGACTTCGTCCGCGTCAATTTTTTCTACCCTGACCCTTCCCGTCGCATCGAATTGCCAGCTAGTTTTCGTTCATTTTTCGTTACTGCTCCGCTCCTTTTAATCGTAGCGTGATGTTATATAACCTTTCTCAATAAATGGGCTACTCAACACAAAAATATTTTTTCAATTCGGACCAGTAGTTCCTGAGATTACCGCGTTCAACCAAACAAACAAACTCTTCAGCTTTATAATATTAGTATAGATGAGACCTGCTGATAAAAAGGCTCTCTCTGATTCCACACTTGTTGGAGGTATAGATTCCAAAGCTTTATATACTTTTATTAAGTGCTCTCCCATTTTTCCTCCACCGCCGTAAAGTGCCATTTCCACCCTGGTTTTAGTTTCTAAATCAAGTTCAGTAGATAGGCTTGCACCAGAGGTATATTGTTTGAGAGCCTTCTTTATTTCTTGTCGGAGTTGGTCCTTGATGTTCCATGAAACATTTACTTGGTACTGTATAGTCTAAGTTTTCCTGAGTTGTAGTTGCCGTTAGTTTAGTAGTCGAAAAATGCTTACTTATAATGTTAACCGAAAAAACCGAAAACTCCGGTTTTGTTATCCTAAAAAAACCGGGTTTCAAATCAGTCGGTTATCCGGTTTTTTCGGTTATCCGGGTATCCGGTTTGCATGCCCTAATGTCAACCCTGTTATAAGCTAGCTTGCGTTATTGTAACAGTATAAAATTTTCATATACAAAACTTGTTTCGCCTAATATTACAACACTTTTCGGATCCAACCTACTTTATAAACCATAAAAAAATATAAAACAGCTACAAACTAATTAACAACAGAGTCACAGTCCACTTCAAAATAATATTAAACACTGAAATGACTTATTATCCTTTTAACTCTTAAGCGGTGGAGCGACCACACACAGATTCTCGGAACGCTAAATAAAACCAATAAATTGTGAAGCGTAAACTTGTCACAGGATATGCGATCCTTCACGAAAGAGGTTGAAACCTATACGAACTTCTTGGTCAGGCTTGGACGACAGTCTGTCAAGTGGATAGTGCTTTATTGTCCCGAAATCAAAGATGGTGGTGTCACACACGTGGGGTTAAATTCTTATAATTTCTAGATCGTTCGTGTAACCAAAACATATATGTATCTAATTATATATCTCTATTATAAATCTTATGTATCTATAAAATTATTTCACTGTGCTGTGCATAAAAAAAAAATTTTTAGTGAAAGCTGTTATAAATAGTATCAGTATTTTGAACCTTATTTGTTGCTGCAATTCGCTATTGACATAAATGTATACCTAAAAAGCTTCATACCACACCTTGATAACAATGATCGTCAGTGAAGATGATATTGGTAGAATTATTTTCATGCTAAGGAGTTATGCAATTAATAATATGAATGATTAATCTAACCTAACTGAACAAATTTCAACAAGAGGAAACAATACTATACTTAGCTGAGGGTGCTATGATTAGAATTTCTTTCATAAATTCATCTAAAGGCCAAGACGAATGGCAATATTTTTTAAAGAGTCACATATAACATTTTTTTAGATTACAGCAGGTCTGTCAGTCCTCATACGTTTTTGAATTTTGCCCCCATCGTTATTACATTTCTTTCTCTAAACCATACTAAAATCGCCAATCCGTCTGCCAAATGTGGCGATTAGGGCAAATCCCTCCTTATGGGGGAGGCCTATGGTCTGTGTGTGTGGAGTTTCTTACCCATTCTTCTCCATACAAATCTACTTTTGGAAGGGGCGATTAGAAACAATTCTATTTCAATGTAAATGTTGACTTTCAAAAGTGCTTTTATGTGCCTATTTGAAATAAATGCTTTGACTTTCAGTAGTGTCTTTCAGCTGAAATGTTGATGATCATTGTTATCGCTTATAGAAGGTCACTTTGATTAGTGTCTCAGGACTCTTAAATACGACCTGAATATAGCTTGCACAGTCTTAAAGTCTATGCAGCTCAGCCCCAGATACGAAAATAAATGAATGGCAGAGAAAAATGAGTTGGTACGTAAGAATGAGCGATGATTTGAAGTGATGAAACGGTGCACAGTCACGCTTTGGAATCAAGCCACGTGGTGGTTTGTTTACAAGGTGACCACTGGCTGTTGACTCATCTAACTACAACAGATTTGGTTAGTCAACATACACACGGACTTGATAAAATCGCAGCGGGATGTTTTCGCGCACAGGATTTTTAACTCTCGGTGTTCAACCAAGGATTAAGAATGCAACAGAGTGCATCTCAGGGAGTCGAAAAACGAACAGTGTGTAAAGGCTCGTGCAGACTAGCGCGACGCGACGGGTGCGCGCGATTCAGTGATTTATATCCGTTGAACAATTTCTATGAAAACGCGCGCGACACTTCACTCAGGGTCGACCAGAAATTGTTCTACGGATACAAATCGCCGAATTGTGCGCGACCGTTGCGTCACGCTAGTCTGCACAAGCCTTTATACAATTCGATTTTCAACTCTCGGTGCTAAGCAGTGCGATGAAAATCCAGTGCGCGAAAAAATCCCGCTGCGATTTTATTACGTTCGTGTGTATGTTGACTTAGTGTTTCGTCTTAATCCAACCGTACGATGAGTTTTATAGAATGTGTCGTGCGTGTTTAGTCTGTCCTCATTGTGGAAATCGGTCTTTGGGTGAATATTACAGTTTAAAAATCTAAAGTAATATTATAAAGCTGAAGAGTTTGTTTGTTTTTTTTTGTATATTTATTTGATTGAACGCGCTAATCTCAGGAACTACTAATCCGAATTGAAAAAATCTTTTTGTGTTGGGTAGCCTATTTATTGAGAAAGGCTATATAACATCACGCTCCAATCAGAAGGAGCGGAGCAGTAACGAAAAATGGTCGATAACTGGCAGGCAATTCGAAGGTTCAGGAAAACAAAAATTTGACGCGGACGAAGTCGCGGGCAGAAGCTAGTGGAGAATAAGGGGGGTATTTACAAAACTACTTTGTTGTACTTATCTTTGCTTTTGATATCATGCTAGTTTTTTTTTTGGTTTTTATCGTACACAATAATTGTTTGTGTTCCCTTTGACAAATTTATCGTATCAGTCCCATAAATTAGTGATGCAATGAAAAATAAATAACTCTTAGCCATAAACTATGAGACATAGTAAACATAGACTACTACTAAAATTTTATCGCTAAATGTCTACTGAGTCACATAACTTGTTGGTCCTATGGCTGTCGTAATAATAGGTTTTACTTTTTTAAATAGTAGTATGGATGAAAGCCAGTAAATGATTCCAAAAATAAAACGTTCTAAAGATAGTGGGAATTATCGTAAGAGGTGAAATGTTTTCGGCGAGTGGTCGCCCCAGTACCCGATTGGCCTATATAAACACTGAGGTACTAGGTAAATAATTACAGGAAAACTCCAATTAAGAGAATTCTTTGAAAACGTTCTACGTTGTCACCGACTCACGGTTCATAATAGACAACTGTAAAAAATCCCACGATTATAATTATAGGAAAAGACAGAACTCTGTGGAAAAGGGAGAGAGAGGCCTTTGCCCTGCAGTAGTACAATACAGGCTAGTTAGGTTACATAGTTTCAGACTAGAACTACAGGAAAATAAAGATCTAAACTATTCTGACTTCCATTTTAGGTGTAGTATGAAGGGACAAGCAACATTGAAAAACAGACAAAAATAATTAAGTATACCTATTTCAGTTCAAAAGATGCAGCCCACAGTGACAGACGAACTGACGGACAAACAGGAGAGCCTACGTAATAGGGTCACGTAAGCCACTGCTATCGTTATTTCGCTTTAATCTAGCTATGGTCCCACTTCTTGAGACCTTACATAGGTACATAAGATCACGCTTAAACAGATACAGAACAGGATATACACTGTTACAATTAGTACGAAAGCCAAAGCACTAATTGGAAACACGTTTTGGTTAGATACGGTGGGCTAAGATTTGATAAAGAGTAATTAGTAGCTAGTCTACTGCTTCGTCGTTAGTATCAAGACAACACCTCTAGTGGTATCGGTTTTGAGGCAGGCTACGATAATAGTCTGTACATTTTGTTCTCTCTTTTTACCAGATTACTAATGGGAATCGAATTCAGGCAGGCAAGGCAGTCAATATGTAAAGGAGATGTTTCATTTTTATATGGGGCTCCGGCCATAACGTGTACCGTTTAGCGAAGCTGGGTAAATTACTCATGAATAGAATAAAGTAACATTTTTTTCATAATATCAAATGGTTTTTATGTACAAAATAAAAATTAAAAATGTTTGACGTTTGTCCTAAGAGTTAGCAAGTGGTTATTTTGAATTCGTTTAGAAACACACTTCAAGAATGGAGACTAAAGATGAAATGGTCACACTTAATTATGTTTACTCAAAAATATTTACAAGAGAATAATAGTAATTTATTTTTAACACTACAAGAATACACACATTTTTTAATTATTTTCTACTTAACATTGATTTGATGAGACATGATTTCAGAACGAATGAAGTCTGCAAGCAAACGAGACGCCATGTTGAATAAGACATGGTAATAGTTGAAAAACTATTATTTTTTGTACACAACAAATCAGGCGCAAATTAACCAGAGAATATTTTTCCCTAATTTGTGGTATTTTTTCCTCTTTTTTGATAAATGTACATCTGATGGCCGAAAATGAAACATCTCCTTTGGAAGCATTATTCATTATAGTCTTTATAACAATAAAAGTATTTGTGGAGTAACCAGCCTGTCCTAGAGTTAAAAAATCGAAGACATGCGACGCCACAACCCGCAATGGGCCGACGTGGTGAATTACGGCCGACTCTTTCTTACTCAGAGATGGCCTGTGTCACAGCAATAAGAACATTATTATGCTCATTGTGCTTATGCTAACATAGACGTAATAAAGAAATCTTCATATTTTGTCAAGTCATCAAATCCGTACTAAGTAGGGTGGCTAATATAACGATAAAGCTAAAAATCACGCACACTATAAACAATTCGCAGCGCACACTTACAAAGACAAACATACACACAGGCAGAGCTTGTCAAGATAATTTGATCACTACGTGCAGCCGTCGCGAGGGTACAGTTCTTGACTGCAGCCCAAAATAGCCCACAGCTACATTTCGATGCGATGGGATATCCTGACAAATTATTTTTAAATATCCCAGTTTGTCTTTATATCCGTAGGGAAGGTCCCTTTTTCTAATTGTTGGTTGTAGGGGACTATTTTTGGTATGAACTTAGAGCGTTGTATTGATGATTTTGATGGTTATAATTCTGTAACTACATATGTTTTACAGGTGCGAATAATATTTTTATCAACATACAACTTAGCACTGGCCTGCAAATTGCAAAAAACGGTAAGAAATTTTGAATTTCGCGGGCTGGTCGGAGCATCCCCCTTACTATGATGAAAAGCAAACAATTTGCTGAACCTGCCAACACTAGTAAAGAAGAAAAGTGAAAAGTAGTAGACAAAATTGTGAAGATGCATTTGGTTGGGGCCACGGTCCACCATGCACATGTAATGATGATCCACAATACATATAAAAAAACCGGCCAAGTGCGAGTCGGACTCGCGCACCGAGGGTTCCGTACAAACCTGCAGGTCATCATCATCATCATTCGTCATCATCGTTTATGAAATGAAATGTTTTTTTTTTTTAATTTTTATATTTGTGTTGACTGAATGAAAGGTAAATTGTGGTTTACGATTTATGACGTATTAAAAAAAAAACTACTAACTAGATCTCGTTCAAACCAATTTTCGTTGGTAGTTTTCATGGTAATGTACATCATATATTTTTTTTAGTTTTATCATTCCCTTATTTTAGAAGTTACGGGGGGGGGGACACACATTTTACCACTTTGGAAGTGTCTCTCGCGCAAACTATTCAGTTTAGAAAAAAATGATATTAGAAACCTCAATTTCATTTTTGAAGACCTATCCATAGATACCCCACACGTAAGGGTTTGATGAAATTTTTTTTTTGTGTTTCAGTTCTATGTATGGGGAACCCCAAATATTATTGTTTTAAAAAAAAATGATATTAGAAACCTCAATATCATTTTTGAAGACCTATCCATAGATACCCCACACGTAAGGGTTTGATGAAAAAAAAAATTTTGAGTTTCAGTTCTATGTATGGGGAACCCCAAATATTATTGTTTTTTTTCTATTTTTGTGTGAAAATCTTAATGCGGTTCACTGAATACATCTACTTACCAAGTTTCAATAGCACAGCTCTTATAGTTTCGGAGAAAAGTGGCTGCGACATACTCGGACAGACAGACAGACATGGCGAATCTATAAGGGTTCCGTTTTTTGCCATTTGGCAACGGAACCCTAAAAACGATCGGATGCCCGTACTATATCGGCTTCGGCAAGCTTTCGTGAGTTCTAATAATAAAGGAAATATGATAAAAGACATTTTAGATGAATTTTAAGTTCTGTGAAGTTTACCAGATTTTAAACCAGCATTCTAGTGTTTAAAGGAATTCAAACATTTTAAAATTCAGTTTTGGTACAAACCGCGGCTTTTTTAAAAGAAGGAAGGCCGTAAAGGAACATTATAATATGTACGTTTAAAAATGTACGTTCATAAAAGTTCTTTTCACAACGGTAGCCGGGTCACACACAGATAACCAAATTGTGACTATGATACCCGCCCACGATGGTACGTGTCTTGATTGGAACTAGAGGCACAAAAAGTACCGTTTAAAATGATCTCGTTGTGAGTGAGGAAAATAGATTGAAAACTGAGAAAAGAGGACATTGTATGGGTGCCAATATCCTCCATTAGGAAGTGTTAGAAATAAAGCATGCGTAGGATGTTCGCTCAGCGAATTATGGAAAACATTAACAGTAAAATAAATTCTATTTTAATGTTGAAGAAATAATTTAGTTTAAAATGAATTCAGTGAATGAGCAATGACCCTTTGGGCCCTCACATTTGTTTTCAAACTTCCAGATTTGTGAAACTCTATCATTAACTTTTAAACGTAGATTCCTTTAACGATTTAATGTTCTTCTTCTCGTCTTAGATGCTGTCACCGCGGCATTAAACATGGGGCTAATATTATGTCTGATCTTTCTAGACTGTCTATAACATATTGTACTTTAAAGAAAAACATAATATCGTGTAAGACCATCATAGATAGTACATTAATTAGAATAATTAATAGAAGTTAAACTGTGAGTTCATGTCGAAATGTTGATATCAATACGCCCGAAAACAGAAGAATATTTTATGTAATTTTCACAGCTATCTGAACCGTTGTATTAATGAAATTTGTATAGTTACTTAGTAAGCCGGGTAATAATTGTATTGACGATATCAATTAGACAAATTTTATTAAATAAGCCGTAATTGAATGGTAAAGTCCTTTGTCTACTAATAAATTAACAGTATTCTGCACAAGGGCTTCCGGAACGTGCAAAAGGAGGTGGGTAAAGCTTAGAACATTTTTCGCCTATCATAGTCAATAAATTCAAAGTATTTATTGACGTCATGTTATTGTGTGTATGTGAAGTTTAGGTATCGACCTTTACATCTATTCTAAAATAATAAGACAAAAGTAGCAAGTCATATATAAAAATCATCAAACGTGGCAAATTCGTTGAAGTTTTGTTATTTTAAGCACTGTTTCTAACTTTCATAAAAAAATAAACTGTTATGCGCTTTATGCACCAATATACTTTTTTGTCTCTCAAATACTACAGTAAATAGGCTTTCTAACTAGCATTCATTTGCTTTGGTGCATAAAGCGCTTAACATTTCAACGAATTTGCCACGTTTGATGATTTTTTTATATGACTTGCTATTTATTTTTTATTATTTTAGAAGTCGATACCTAAACTTCACATAAACACAATAACATGTGACGTCAATAAATACTTCGAATTTTCATGACTATGATAGGCGAAAAATGTTCTAATCTTTACCCTCCTCCTTTGTCTGCTTAGCAACGTACATAACGCAATAAATGTTGTAGAACTGTTAAAATGATAGCCAATCCTGCTGGAAGCTGGAAGAAAGCAATTATCCCTCTGGTCTATGAGTACAGGCATTTCAATTTGTATGTTAACACATTCAAAGAGAATGCAGCGTGCATCACTACCACGTACAAGATATTTGCACGGATTGCATATGAGTGTGGGATGGTGGAGGCGTAAAAAATTAGAATATTATGATTCACACACACTTGGTCTGTTGTGACAGCAATATTACAAAATAATTGTATTTATGTACACTGTTGTGGTGCAACTTTTATTTCTTTTCTTAACAACGTCTGACATTGCCAACTAGTCGTCTCATTCAATAAAATTAAACAACACACTGCCCGCTTAGATCAAAATATTACTTGGTTCTTTTTGTTGGATCTAGTGCTTGTTTCCCCGAAATTATCCCGAATTTATAAGACATAACATGACGCCATGTTACCTTGAAAGGTTGGGTAGAGGGGTGCCTATAATACAACCACATTTCGATATGTCCAAGTCCCATGTTATAGGGCGAGTGTTTTGCCATCAACCGGTAACAAATCCCGACTCCGGGCAGTTACTGAGAAATTCCAGACAGTAAAACCAGTTAACACTTTGCCCGACCTGGGAATCGAACCCAGAACATCATGCTCAGCAGCACCACTAGACCAAAGACGCAGTCAATATATAAATTTGGAAACATGAGTCATTTTAGTTTTTAAAACAATCAACTTTTTTATTCCAAAAAGGTTGATCACAACCGAACAAAAGGAGTTTGTATATATTATTCGTACATCTATAAAAAAACCGTACGGTAGGTAATCGGGCTTAACCTTGACCGAGTATTTTGGTAACGAAGCTTCTGTTGTTCATTTTGTTTTACGCAGACGTTCGCAAAATATTCCATGTCTGCATGTATAAGAAATGTGGGGTTTGTAGCTATCACCGTGTTATTGTAATTCTGCCAAACCAATTATTTAACGGTGCAAAATAAAGTTACTTTAGAACATAAAATAAAAAAATTCCATTATCTAACCTTCATTCAACTCAATCACTAATCTCTTGATTTCAGAATGTACAGCGGTGAGCCTGGCTCTGGAGTTGGCAAGGGTGGCGGCGCGGCGCCGCGGCGGTGGCGGTACCTTCCAGGAGGCTGGCGGTGCTTTCGGAAAAATGGAGGCAGCCAGGGAAGATGAGTACTTCTTAAAGGATATACAAACATACCCTCTTATATTTTAATGCAGATATAATATTTAAACAATTACCGTGAATTAATATGTGGCAATTAAAATTTGAAATTTTTCCTTGTTTAAGTATTTAAGGGTTTGGAGCAGAGCAGGCACATTCTCTATGGGACCGACATCATAAATAAGAAACAGTAATCAGTTGTTTGTGCTGTTCCATACATATGAGTCCAGTAGGTATTGAAGTTTTGTATGGGATAGTAACAATTGTGTAGTGTGCAACGTTTTCTAAACATGATCTTACGATCGAAAATGGAAATTGCTAATAGTCATTACTTCTGGTTAAAAGTTTGGTGATCATAGTGTGTTTAAGATATATTCTTAGCTTGACAATTCCCCTGCTAGGGTCGCGAGATTTGTTCGAAAGAGATACCGTGGCCCTGGCATATGGGCACAGTTGCCCATATGGGTTTAAGTCAGTAAAAGTCTGACACGCCTTTCCGCTCCACCCAGAGTGGTAGACGTCATTTGATGATTTCTCACCCGCAAAAAAAAGTATGACAATTCCCATCCAAGTCGTCAGATGTAAACGCAGAAGCCAGCAGATTTACGTTGTTGAGCAGATTTTTTTTCGAACATATGAAGCCATGGGCTATCAATTTCGTTTAAGATGATACAGATTCTGATTGATTCTTAGAGTTTCAAGCTCATGTCAACGCAGAAAACAAGACGAAATAGACCTCGTTTCGAGATGTGACACAAAACCGGAAGAATTTGTTTTTTCATTCATTAAACATATCAAACAAAATACGCAGTAGAAAAAACCAAAATAATGTAGGAAACGCAACAATTGATCAACGAGAACAACTTTACAACTACACGAGAATGCACGCATGCACATTTTACATTTAGAAATGTAAACATTATAACTCATTCTGTCTTCATACGTAGATAAGTTCTATGCTCGTACCAACTCGTACGCATGCATTATCCTAAATATATTGCGTACTTTCGTTTACTAGACTCAGCTAAAACTATTCCTGTTATTAGCCGCTTTACTCGACGTAATTAAAAGCAAAGATTTCTGTAATAAAACACTGTCAACGTGAACTATTTTGCTTGCCACATTTTGTTATTCTCTACCTTGTTTAACTGTGATACGGTTCAAAATGGTTAAAGGATTTATTCCTAGACTAGCTGTGCCTGTGATTCCGTCCGTGATCGGAAGCTATAAAGAAGAGGTCGGTATTCCCGTTGCTCATTAGGGAATCGAATTTGGTTCGGTTGAGTACAGAGTAGAGTAAAGTAGAGTTAGAGCTCGTGGGCAAGTCGAAAGGTGAGGTATCGTCCTTGGCGTGACTCTTCGTTTAATTTTGATAAGATTGTACCTGCACCGGTACAGTTGGCTTGGAAAACGGTTTAATAATACCCTGGTTGGGCAATGTTGTTGCTGACGTGCTACAAGCTACTGCATGTACAATATGCAGTTGCCGTTTATGAGCGGCCCAGATTGCCAGCAAAAAAGCGAATGAATTTTCAAATAATATTTTTCTTCACTAGTTCGGTAAAAGTTATGGATTTCGAGGCTGATTACTTCTGAAATTGGACCTTATCTGCTTTGATATTAAGTTGTGATACGGTTATACCTTAATTGAATTGGCGATTTGCCCTGACATTCTTTATTTTCCTATCATATGTAAATCTTAAGTTTTGCTGTCTTGTATGGCTGTCAGAATGTTGGGCCACAAAAGGGATGAATGAACGGCAATTGCATGCAGCTGAGATGAGAATGTTAAGAGGGATGTGTGGTGTTACACGAATGGATAGAATAAGAAATTAGTACATAAGAGGAAGTCTGAAAGTGACACCAATAACTGAAAAGTCGTGTGGGAATCGGTTGTCATGGTATGGTCACGTGATACGGAGGAATGAAGAAAATGTCGTGAGGAAAGTATTGAGTATGAATGTCGATGACTTTAAGAGTAGAGGGAGACCAAAGAAACGATGGATGGACTGTGCGAATAATGATATGGATAGAAAGGGGGTGACTACTGAGATGACGACTAATAGAGAAGTGTGGAAGATAAATTGTGATAAGGGCAGGAGAATGATGATATAAATCTTAAGTTTTCCGGCATTTAAAACAATAATATTATTTACGTTCATCACCAAGCTAAGCTTCCGTAAATTCTGTAAAGTAGTTCTAAAAACATTGTGTGGAAACTTGCATGTCCTTAAAAGCAAAGGTTAGAAGACGTATGACATCTAACTAACCGCACCGGGCCCGCGGGGAGGATTTATTTCCTACTTTTTCCCATAGAGAGGAGGACTGTGTCCCAGGCTCCCAGCAGGAGGCGCATTATAAGCTAATTGTTATTAGTTCTGAAATCATGTAGGTAGTAAGTTAGCAGAATGGATGATAACAAAATCTATTGGTCGGTCCATCGGTTGTCATATCCCACAACTCCCCAACCATTTTCCATGAACTGACAACTCCAGCATGCGTAGCATGACCACCGTAGAAAGGGGTTTGTCGACGGAAGAATAGACAAAATTACAGATTGTAGAAATATTAAAGACGGAATTAAAGATTGTAGAAAGATTTGTACCGTTTTATGCTGGCGTAGCATGACAGTATCTCTATTCTACTAAGAATAGACAAAGTTCTTTCTATGGTAGTCATACTACGCGTGCTGTTGTTTATAGTTTCAGTATATGTAAGTAAGTATAGATAGTAGAACTCATAATACCTAAATGTCTAGGTAAACGAACCTACCTATTTGTTTCGAACAATGAGGGTAATGTAAACTGGAAATGTTTTCTACACTAGGTGGAAAAACACTAAACGCGTGGGTTCATAAATGTGGCCTACTGTACTAACGCATTTTGTTTTGCATTTTGTTTTTGCTTTTTGAACAGGGTCGTCTCCTTGGCGCTTAAACATGTCTGTCGAAATGTTGACTGGCCTGTTAGTCTAGTGGTTAGTGACCCTGACTGCTAAGACTGAGATCGTGGGTTCGATTCCCACCCAGGACAAATCTTTGTATGATGAGCACAATCATTTGTTCTGTGTCTGGGTATAATTTATCTATAATATGTATGTATTAAGAGATATATAAGTATGTTTATCAGTTGTCTGGTTGCCATAGTACAAGCTTTGCCTAGTTTGGGATCAGATAACGTTGTGTTGGTTGTCCTAAGATATTATTATTATTTTGATATTATTATGTAGCTGTAGCTAATTATGATTCCCTGAAGGTTTAAGCAGAGGTGCTGCCTAACGCTTCGGAGAATCACAATCTGCCTATGATATTCTCACTGCTGGGACACAGGCCCCCTCTAGGTGAGAAGAAGTGGGCCATCCACCGCGCGGGTCCGGTGCGTGTTGGTAAATGTCATATGTCTTCAACTTTTTGGTTCCTTGACATGTCAGGGTGCTTACTCTCGATTTTAATTCTGATCGATTGACATTGGAATTGGAACTTTCGTATTCTTGAATTTGAAGCTTGTGCCAAAATGTGTTTAAATTGGGTGTCCATTTTTTAGAACTAAGTGGAATCGAGATCAGGCGTTGTTGTTGCTCCAATGTTGACACTATTGTTTTCAAGAGCACCGAATTACGTGTATGGAAAATTAACATTGCAATCGTATTGGTAATTAGATTGGGATTAAAATTAGGTTGAAGTGTAAGCCCCCAGTTTCTTCACAATATTTAGAGCAGTGGTGATGAAATAATTTGCACATAGAAAAGCGACTGTTAGGGTTCGAAACACCAATGCACAGCTTTCATTGAAGTAATTTTATTAGGGAGGTGTTTGAACAACAAAATAAATTTTTGTTGGGTTGGTTACATAATATAATGAGCGTATAATGGTCCCACTGCTGGAACACATGCCTACTCGATGTAAGAGGGAGTGGGCCGTAATCCACTACGCAGGCCCAGTGTGGGTTGGCTAGTTTGTAGGTTGGTCAAACTTATTTTGTTAATATCCGTGTGCATTCAATACATTGCTGTGTTATCTGTGGATCTTACAGATGCTTTCAGTATTCAGTTAGCCTGGACAAATAGCACTGTTACCGGTACCCGTTTTACTGCCCTTCTTATGTTTTTACACGCTTTATATTAGCTTCACTTGTATGTTTGTTTGTATGATTGATTGTAACCGAGTCCTTATAGCGTGATTTTGACCCATTTTAAACGACCAGATTTCATTCAAACTTTGCACACCTGTCAAGGACCGATGACAATGCAATAATTTCATAAATTTGTGCCATTATCCTTGCCAGGGTTACCAGGACAGCAAAAAAACTCTCTTCTAAAACTACGCTGACATACGTCACAAACTACGCTGACATACGACACAAACTACGCTGACATACGTCACAAACTACGCTGACATACGTCACAAACTACGCTGACATACGTCTCAAAATTCGAAGCACCCTAAAAAATAGAAAATAAATAATAGTTTAAAAAAACTAAAAAACACGCTTCCATTGAAAACCAAACTAAAAAGTGCAAAATAATGGAAAAAAGCGTGCCTGATATCAATAAAAAAATACCTTAAAAAGCATCCTACGCTTTTTTTCCATTAATTTGTACTTTTTATCACCACGGCATTTAGCACGGCCGTTTACGAGGAAATAATAACGGCTCTGACTATGGTGAGTAGGTGAAGACATACACTGAATGTTTGCAATACAGTGTTCCGAGAATGTACTATGTGATCGTGCAGTAATTAATGAGTCCTAGCGGCACTACATCAAAGGCTTGCATGACGCGAGGTAAACTGAGACTTTCCCTGCAGGTGCATTTGAAAACGCACATGTTTTGTTTTCCAATCAAACGGACGGTTTTCTACTAAGTATATGATAAGGATTATCTCGTCTGTCGGGGGAAATCCGAAGTGTTTAAATTAACACAGCTAACGTCTAGACCCGAAATTAAAAACGTTAAAAATCTAGTTGTAGTGTCATGTTGGAGACAATGGTACCGATTCCCTTGTTCACAAACTAAACTAAATTTAAGTTCAGTGCATCTTTTTCTTTGTATTTCATTAAGAAGAGGACAAAAGAAAATTTTTAGTTTAGTCCTGTCAAATTAATCAGCGCCTGTCACTACTCCATACAAGTTTAGACGTGATTAAAAACTTGCCTACTAAAATTACGTCAAGCGCTGATTAATTTGACAGGACTAAACTAAAATTTATCTTCTGTCCTTTCCCTAATGAAATAGAAAGAAAAAGATGCACTGAACTTAAATTTAGTTTAGTTTGTGAATAAGGGAATCGGCACCAATGAATGACAAAAACTTGTCAAATATAAGGAGGGCGAAGGAATACTATAAATATTATGAATACTTCTGAGATATTGGTATTGAAATTAGAATGCCATTCGCATTCTTAAAATATCGAGAATTGCACCTCGGATGTATGTCCATGTCTTATTAAGTGCAGTTAGATACTGGGCTATTCCACTACCATAATAATCTAGTCAGTTTTCAAAAGTTTGCGGCCTGAAATTTGGATTTTCATCTGGCTATAAACAAGTCCCTTACTACATGGGATGTAAGCTATATATCTATGTATATTTCACAATAGATATATTCAATGATACGGAGGAATGAGGAAAATGTCGTGAGGAAAGTATTGAGTATGAATGTCGATGGCTTTAAGAGTGGAGAGAGACCAAAGAAACGATGGATGGACTGTGTGAATTATGATATGGATTGAAAGGGGGTGACTACCGAGATGACGACTGATAGAGAAGTGTGGAAGAAAAAGACAAGTTGCGCCGACCCCAAATAAATTGGGATAAGGGCAGGAGAATGATGATGGGGTACCTATATTCCAAGTCGAGACAAAAAAAGGACATACAAGATTTTTTTTTAAAGTGTTTAATGAAAAATTAATGTTGTGGAAATGTGTTCCTTGCGAAGCAGTGTGGTGAGATTATGAACGATAGGCTGAGGAATGAGGTGATAAGACAACGGTGCGGTTTAAAAGAAGATGTAGTGACAAATGGCGGTTTAATTTTTTGTTAAAAAGTTTTTATTTTGTAATTTTTTGTGGCCTTACTAATAATACTTGGCAAGGTATACCCTATCCAAAGAAAAAAGAATTATCAAAATCGGACTACTCTGTACAAAGTTATGCGTGGTTAAACATTACAATCAATGAGTGAACAATCAATCATCCCCTGTTTTCCAACCCTTAGGGTTCGATTTTGTTTTCCAAATTTATATGGGACCACCTTCGGAGTATACCCTTTCCAATAAAAAGAAGAATTATCACAATTGGACTATTACGTAAAAAGTTATGCGTGGTCAAACATAAAAAAAAAAAAAAACAAAAAAAATATATATATACGCGTCGAATTGATAACCTCCTCCGTTTTTTTTCGTCGGTTAAAAATTGAAAAGAGTATGCTTAGATGGTTTGGTCAAAAGAAATATGTCAGGATCGTAGAAGGTGGCGTTCCGTAGATTCTGATCACCCCCATGAAAAAAAGGCGAGAGTTTATGTATGTATGTATGTGTTCCCTGAATAAGTATTATAATAAAATTTATAATAGTGACTGTGGTCTGCCGATTAATCGAATAGCTATGTGTGAGAAACAAATCTATACTAATATTATAAAGCTGAAGAGTTTGTTTGTTTGATTGATTGAACGCGCTAATCTCAGAAACTACTGGTCCGAATTGAAAAATTATTTTTGTGTTGGGTAGCCTATGTATTGAGGAAGGCTATTGGTTATATAACATCACGCTACAACTATGTGGAGCGGAGCAATAGTGAAAAATGTTGCAAAAACGGGGAAAATCGCACGGGTAGGCGATCCGACGCGACGGGAAGGGTCGGGGAACAAGAAATTTAACGCGGACGAAGTCGCGGGCAGAAGCTAGTTAAATATATAAAATTGATATTTTGTATGAAGACTGCTTGACGTTTAAATATCATCATCATCTATCTGACCTCCACAACGCAGTTACTGGGTAACACGATAACCCTTCATAAACCCTTGTTGTCAGACTTTCGGGCTTCTGACTACCGTCGGGACCAATGGCATAGCGTGATTTCCGAGGTCAAGATATTTCAAAATCGACGAATATATAACTATTTTTGTATGATCGTCTCCATATAGATTAAGTCGCCTCTGCATATTGTTTACTGCTCCGGGGAAAACTGGCATGGATGTTTTATATTCGCATAACAACAACTGTGTTTTCAACGTGGAAATGTGCTACAGATAGATGACTGTGTTAATCAGTGGACTGACATGTTATTGTATACACATTTGGCCCGTGTAACGAGAACATGAGACAGAAAATCCATGAAATAGCCAGGATAATCCGTAATATTCGTTCTAAGGGTAAATAAATAATAAATATTGTTTTTCCCAGAACTAAATTGTGCTTATATTTTTCTTAGATTGTATTTGGATCATAATACATGCCAAAATGAGTGTCCCAGTTAGTAAACAAACATGTCTTGGCAACAAGGTTCAGTCGTTCGGTCAATCGCTCCAACAATATTATATTAACAATATTGTGTTCTCTAGAAGCCCGAACTAAATTATATTTAGTAACTAGCTGCTGCTGTCTGTGGTTTTACTTGCATTCTTCTATCATAACTCTTTGGTTGGTTGGTTGTTGAATCCAGCGGAGTAATAGCTTAATTCTTTATCAATAAGAATGGCTTTTAATTTGACAGTTCAACAAAATTCATTGTCCCTACGTCTCCACGGACGAATTAAAAGCGCGGCGGGATTTTTACGCGCACTGGGTCTTTGATAATTTCTGGAATGGTCTTTTGACTTACAAATGGATTAACTTCATGCTCCCGTTGCCTCTGGAAGATATTGGATATGTTACTAGTTTATGCCACGCGGGCGAGGCCGCAGTCAGAAAATATCCTGCGGGAACATACTACCAGGATAAAAAGTATCCTATGTGTTATAAATGATCTGTTTGCCAAATTTCAGACAAATCCGTTAAGTAGATTTTGCGTGAAATAGTACTAAACGTCCTGACTTCCTAACAAACTTTCACATTAATTATATTAGTATGATTTAAACTACGTAACGTACTTATAAGCCCAATTCTAGCGCATTTAAAACTGACCAACTTCTTTGTTCCGTGTGAGGACGGACGTAAATAACCACCATCCCATTTCTTGCAGTTGGTGTCGTAAAAAGTTATCAAGGGACTTACCGCCAACCCGCTTGCCCAGCGTGGCGATTATGGCAACTAAAAATGAACAGGCCATAATGGCGATTCTTGGGGAAGGCCTTTGTCCAGCAGTGGATGTCTTTCGGCTAAAATGATGATAATGATTAAAACAGAGAGTTACGAAGACGAAACTTGTTTTGACTACTTATTTATTGAAATTGACTATAAGTATTGCCTACCCAGACTGAAAGATCAAACGTATTAATTGTATGATGCATCTTTCACAACAAGCTACATAGTGTTCATAACATATACCACCACAATTGTGTAAACTAGCCGGTTTAAATAATTCATATCGTCGGAATTGAGTAAGAACACTCATACGATCAAGATCCAACGAAAGATACGGCTCGTAAATTCTACGGATCGTTGCAAAAAACAGGAACCCGTAGTTATGTACCAGCCGTAATATAATAATAAATTAATGTGCACGAACTTGACACAGTTCGGAGCCAATTTTTTAACGTAACAATGTACGAAAATATTGTGAGAGGAACCGGCGCGGCGATAGTATTTTGTTTATTAACCTTAAAATTGACGGTGTTGAGTAATTAATCAGATTTGTGTTATGTTAAAATTTTGTGGCGTCGACTTTGCTTAGGTTCAGGGGATGGCAAATGTCGAAAATGCTTTTAACTAAGAAATGGATAAGCATGGGATACAGTATATCACGAAAACGTTAACCAATCAAGACTATCAGGAATCACATAACAAAACAATGCACAAAATTAACTAATATCCACGATATTAAGAAGACACATTTTACAAACGAATTGCGATCAAATATCTCCATTCAAAAAAGAAGAAAGAATGTAAATATATTTATATTGCTCAGACTAAAAACTACACATCAAATTCTGGAAATGGAATCATATAAAGAGTGCAAGTGCGATGAAAGAAATTAGCAGGAATGTTTGCTTCATAACTGCGCCAAATAGGCCCTGTTTAGCAAAAAAACCAGGCACCTAGGGCCTGCTGCCGGTATCAACTAGATCTGAAGTTATGAAGTCACTCAGTCCAATTAATTCAGCCTCTCGCATTCAGTTGATGGGCATAGGCCTCTCGCAGGCTTTTCCACAACACTCTGACCTTCACCTTCTGCATTCAGTCTGTTCCAGTCACCTTTTTAAGGTCGTCGGCCCATCTAGCTGGGGGCGACGCATACTACACTTGCCGTGACGCAATCTCCACTCCAGAACTGATCTGCTCCACAGGTCATCGTTAGTTCGACAAATATAGCCAACCCACAGTAACGTTAGCTTTTTAACTCTACAAGCTGTGTCGGTAACTTCATTTCTTTTCGTATATTATCATTTCGGGTTTTTTGCTTAAAAGAAACTTCTAGCCTCAACGTTGATACCCTGTTTTGACCAGTCCAGCGTCATAAAAACGTCCTCGCACGCATTGGTGTATAGTTTCCGAGATATCGCACCCAAGGGGGTGCGAGCTCTCCAACTGCCCTCTGAACTGTTGGAGGGGGCTGGTATTCTTATCGTGGATCTAGATTGTCATTGAGGCAGCGTCATAAAAACATCTCGTCGCTTGACGTAGCGCCAGTCAATATGATATCGTTGCATAGACGCCAGAGCTGCCCTCGTACTCCACAAATGCCATGCACAGCAGATGGTTGTACTTTTCGGCTTTATAGCATTTTTCTGTGAAACAGCTTCTTATTCTATAACCGACAGAAAGGTTTCTACGCTTAGGGTCTAGAATCGTGTGCTGAATTTATGGTTATAGTTTGCGCGTCCATGTCTTTATCACCCTGTACATTAAGTATATGTACAATAATATTCGGTTTAAAAAGCGTCTGCAAGGTTAGGTGCAAAATTGTGTTCAATTATTTGCAAATTTCAAATATGCTGACTTCAAGTATGTTTAATAAATATTATTGCTTCCTTCTTACGATCAGTTTGGTCAACACAATATATCAGAATTCTATCTATCCAAGATATCGCCCTTGCTCCCACACATGATATTTATTTGCCCAAAGATAGAAAAAGAATCAAATAAGTACCTAAATTATTTGATTATTTTCTCTATTCTACCAGGTAAAAATGTCTTGGACTAGGGAACAATTATCCTACACAAAAAAAAACACCGTAAACAAAATCAGTTTTAGTTATCTCTAAAATCGGACTCAGGTTCAGTTTCCGGCCTAAAGTCCCATCAAGCTAAATGACTTATTTCACGCCTGTGAAACCTATAGCACAGCTAATATATGTACGTATATACCCTATATTAGAGTAATGAACCAAAACTATATTGTTATATTGTTTGAATGTAAATAAGAATGTAAATACAAGTTAGTGACGCTAAAATATATGCATACTGTTGCAACCACGAGTACGTTTATTTATAAAAATAAAAACTCGCTGGCATTGTCATAGTTCATCTACTGGCAAGAAAGTTGAGTTGAGTCGATCCATTCTTAAATAGAATCAATCGGACTATCTGGTTATAAATAATGCACATATGTTTTTATCTATCTTGTAGCTAGTCAGTATTTATAGTAAACACAGCTAACTGTTTTAAACTGTATTGACTAAAATAGTACAAAGTTTTATACTCTGTGTGATTTTTTTATGCTTAATTTTCTTGTTATACCGTCTACTATCAGTCTTGAGGCTATAATGCATTTATCTATAATTTAGAAGTTTATTTTTAATTGTCGCTTAAAGCAATTACTGCTGATATTAATGTTATTGTTATATCAAATATCTCCATTCGATTAACTTCTATTTTATTGACTGAAAAAATATTGTATTCAAATCGATTTTTTGTGTAAGAATTTGCAGTCAATAATGCTAAATAATTTTATTTGTTGCAAGTAGATTTGTAAAAACGGTTGTACACGTCAATCAAATATTTTTTTTAAACTAGATGAGGTTTGCGTTTCCTATCTGACTAGTCTGAGAAGAAAGGCCGAAATAAACTCAGATGTCACAGTCTCTTTAAAGTTCAGACATAAAGACAGTCGTTGGTCAGATCATGTGATGACTATGTGGAATTGTGTCTGAAATAGTCTTTTGAGGAAAGAACCAAATAGATTAAGTGGACCTGTACAATCAGTGCACGCATTTATCAGTAATAATGCAACTATGTGTTCCATTACGTATTCCAATCAGTGCTTCTAATGCCACTGCTTCTCATATAATTGATTTATGACACAGTACTGTGCCTATATATACTGCAATGGGCTAAAACCAGTTGCCAAGCTATTAAAATATATCTGTACTAGATATAACCATTACGTTTCTCCTAAAGTACGTACTCGTAGAATCCATTTAAGTTGAAAAGGTCCATAATGCCGGATATGATACGTGTCATCTTAAAAGCAATAATATTGTTATAATATTGAAGTGTCAGGCTGTTAATCAAGATAATGCACTCACGTGACGACACTTGACAGATCTGGATATGTTTCGCCTGAACATGATCAGTAAGCTTTGAATACTTCAGTAAATGGAACAGTAACACACATTATGATGCAGCTATATACAAGCCGTGTAATTTTATTTTACATGGGATTTCAAATCGACAAAAAAGACTACCTTCCACAAAAACTTTCGTCTCCTATTTAACCCGTTCTGGGGACTTTTTTATAATCTTTCTATAGTGTTCACCTTTGTTATAGTTATAAAGAAATCTTGTGCTAAATTGTAGGTTTCTAGGCAGCTGAGAGTAAGGAGAATGCATGAAATAAAAACGTTATTTCAGGCTTTGCTAAATGTTTAACGGAAAGTAGCGAGACCTCAGACGAAGACAATGCAAACAGCAACATGTAACACACCGGAGCAACGACATAGAAAAGAGCCGAGGAATCAGTTGAACCCCACCAAAAGATGCGCTGGTTAAGCTCGACCTGAATCACCTGTACGGCGATGTCTTTAAAAGACCCTCCCATTGATAAATATCGCCAGTCTTTCCACTAGTCCATTGCCTACTCTAGGATGCGAACCCAGTGCAGCTTGCAATCCCTCCCTATCCTGAGTACACGTCTTCTCTAACATAACGGTGGGCACCGTTCTGCACCCAGTCTACTACTAGATATTATGCAATGGTCTCCGTAACAATATGAAACATGAGACCTCAGGGGCTAGTGCAAATGCAGTGCAGTGTGTGGTCAAACCACGTTGGGGTCAGTGGTAATTTCATTCATTCATTCATATTACGGGCTTTGCTAGATATCGTTTTTGTCCAATTCTCAAAGCAACAAAAGATGAATTTAATTTTGCTTGGTAAATAGTAGTGGAAACCATACGTTAGGTAATGATTTAAACTTTATTTCTATTGCAGTGAGCGAAAGTGTTGGTTTAATTAATTTGGCACTGTGTTGAAACTGTTTGGCAAATATTTATACTTCTGCAAACTGTTTTTATTAAACAATTTACTATTGAAACTAGTTTTATTGTGTGGGCTTCATCATTAGTTAATTTGATTATAATGATTCATTATTTTTTGTAGAGGTACTACTGAAAATATCATAATCAGAAAATATCATAATCATAATATACCATATCTCTTGTATGTACTTTCCTATCGCAGTTATGCTTTAAGAGATTTTAGTAGAAACAAGGATCGCCTTTATATCTATTTTTCTGCTTTTTCTTTTTATATATATGATTTTATATATTATTCTATATTTATGTAAGTACATGAGTGGTCAACTAATTTAATTTTGTTTTGATTTTTCTCGTTTGGTCATAATGAACAGGAAAACAAGTTAATCATATTTAAGTACATAAATCTCGTCAGTACATAGACGAATTGGCAACACTTGGCTGTAGTTACCAAGTTTAATTGCATGCACATACCTACATATTAAAACAGTGTCAAAAATATTTATAGACTTAATTAGTTCACTGGGTCGTGTATAATTAAGAGGGGTCATGAATATGATTTAGAACTGATTCTAATTACTTCTGTTTATTAATATGTGGATAACGTTGTGAGCAGTGTATTTGTTAACTCTATTATTTAGTTCTAACCTTAGTCGTCTGATATAAGGAGCTACACAATATCTTTAATTTAACACGGTCATACCAATCGCTTCCGCCTACTCTTGCAGCCAGCATTTTAGTTGTTCTTTTCATTTATTTATTTAATTTTTAGATGACATACCTGCTCCTTGTCTTTTAACACATTAACTGCCATGGTTAAAATCAGAAAAAGTAAAAAAATGTACTTAGTGTTATTTCACTTTAAGTAGATTATTTATTCCATAAATACATATTTATCGTATTTATTACATTATATACCGCCTATTTTTATAATTTATTTCCTGGCTTTTATGTTGACTTCATACTTTCCACAAAGTGTATGAGAGTAAATAAAAGTTATATTGACACACTGGTTTTTGTGCTCTACAGGGACACTTAATATAGCTGAAAGAGTAATAAACATGGCCGCCAGGCAACAACGACACGTTCAGATTTGGTATGTGTTGTCGGTCATATAGTCCGACAAGGCCTGAATGGAACAAAAATTGTCGGACACATAGTCCGACATGGCAGTTAACGTGTTAATTTGTATGAAGAAGACCTGTGACACAGGTTTCTTCGAATAACCGATTTCAGGTACCAGCTCTCACAATGTGAATGTTAATACATAGTTCACTCTAATTGCGTAACACACTATCAATCGGAATCTTTATAACTTTGAAGGATATTGCTGGTCCATTGCTTAATTTATTCGAAAATGTTGTCTGCTCAACTACGTAAACAACGCAATGAATGTTGTTAAGCTGTCAAACTGAAAGCCATTCTTACTGTTAGTGTGTTCCGCAATTACCCCTCTATTAGTTTCAACAAAACCATTGTGAGGGAAAATAAATCTGCCAGGGTCGCTAGATTTTTTCGAAAGAGATACCGTGGCGCTGTCATATGAAACTGAAGGAACACGGGTGAGTTTTAGTCAGTAAAGTTCTGACACGCCCCACCGCGCCGCCCAAGGGCGGGAGACATCATTTGATGACCTACGAAAAAAAGGTATTTATTTGTAGGGCATCCTGTAGTTAGCCTATTAAGGCTGTCACTACTTAAACGGACTTTCCCGCGGATTCCTTAAAAGTTAATTTAAGGCCTCCAGCCGGGGCTTATATATCTAAAAACTAAAGCGACTAAGACCTAAGGGCAACCCCAGGTGGGGTACGGACCTCGGCTTAGGCAGTCACTGGTAGAAGGGGCAGTAAGGGACAGGCTGGATCTAGGTTATTCTTATTTAGGGACTAATTTAAAACTACAGGCTCAGTATCGGCAACGGCGAGGTCGGTACGAAAAAAGGGGAAAATATATGAACTTATTATAATGTAATAGCCGATTTTTATAAACGAACTAGTCTTTGGTTGGGTAACAAATAAATAAACATTCGGTTTGTCGACCCCGTCCCCATTAAATGTGAATAGTTTCATGCTTTCATACGTAGATTTTTGACAGTCGTAATGGGTAGTCAGAAGCCTGAAAGTCTGACAACTAGTCGTACAAAATGATACCGTGATGCACAGTAACTGTATTGTGGAGGTCGCTCCATGTAAAACACTATTATTTAGCTGCATCTGGTTAGACTGGAAGCTAAACACAGCAAAGTAAGGTACTGGCTATGGTAGGCAACTAATATCTATATTTATTTTTAAGGCGTCTTTATTGGAGAAAATAAAATGTTTATGGTTATAATAAATGTTACTAGTTAAGCAAAAGCTAGACTGATGACTAAATATGATGGACGCACTCTCGAAATTTAGAAAAACAAATTTCTGTTTAGACAAGACAGCTTAAATAAAGATTTTTAAAAAAGTTCAAAATCTGTGACCGTCGTACTGACGGTCCATAAAATCTGTATTTTTTTAATACAGATTTTCAAAATTTCAGAAAATCGTCAGGACGACGGACCAAAAGTTTAAGTTACAATAGAGAAATCTGTGGGGTGGGCCCCTTTGTATCTTGAAATTAGGATTACCAATTCTACCCAGCCAGCACTTGACTTAAAGGTAGAAATATTTGTTAAATCACAATGATCCATTGACAATAAACTAAACTTTCAAGAGATCCAACCCCACTAGCTGTCACAATACCATATCTCACATGAACCACACTTTTTCAGAAGAATTGTTATAATATGTCAGTCAAATCTTGGGGAGGCTTATGTCCAGCAGTGAACGTCTTTTGGCTGAAATAATAATAATAATAATAATAACCTGGCAACACCGTGTCAACACGTCATGTTCTTCAGTTTTTCTACAATTTAAATAGATAAAATAATTTGAACCCAGTTTTTAAATAAATTTCCAATAAAAAAGCAAACCTATACCAAGAAGATCATAAAATAATACATAACTGTCTGGAAAACCAAAGAAATGTAAAAAATTTGATAAAAAACTAACAATTCGGAGGTGGCATGACAGATGTCACCTCCGAACAAAAATGAATCCGACCGACAATACGAAGAAATAGAGGAAAAGACGAGATGTTGACCAGGTCAGCTACACGCAGCGCACGCCTATCACCTCCGGACTCGTCGCTCAGCTCCGCCCCGCCGCCGCCGGTACCCAGCCCCATCGAGAGTGCTGTGACACCGGCCGTGGCAGTTGCGTCGAGCTCGAGCGACGAATATTTTTCCCCGCCGACGTCGCCAACACCTGTACGTCGGCAGGGGAGAGGCCGGCCACCGAGGAGCTTGGGACTTAGGGGCCATCCGGCCCCGCGCCGGGTCCCCGCTGCCGGTGGTTGTGTGCAGCGCATGAGATGGACTCAGTCTATGAACGAGAACGTCATGCGCGCATATTACGGGCCTACAGAGGGGGGAACTAACCTCACTGCGTATCGTGATAGGATGCTGTCTCTGTTCCAGGAACTACAACCAACCGTCAACGTCTCGGCCCAACGACTTTCGGATCAGGTGCGGGTTATCCAACGCAATCACAGGTTGGACGATACCGCACTTGAAAGGCTGCGCTCAGAAGTACTGAGCAACTATGTCGTCTCGACTCCGACACAAACCGCGGCACAAGGATCTTCAAGTATTGATGCAATTACGCCGCGGTCCCAACATGTTGAAGAAGAGGATGATATGGTTGCCACAGTAAGTAGCCAGTGTAACAACCGACTGAGGAGCGCTCTGGAGGATGCGCTTCGCGAGTATAGGTCTACCCCAACCGAGCATAGACCCCGATTACCACGGTTGCCTATGCATAAGAAAAATAGGGCGCTGGTGTGTGCCTTGGACTCGCAGCTTAAGAATTTATTCGAGAGCAGCGAGAATCTCGTCGATACACACTCGATCCTGTATTGCGCGGCTGTTGCGGCATGTCGTTTAGCTAACGTCAAGTTCCCAAGCTGTGACGGAGCTACTCGACCAATACCAACCGTACCAGCCTGGCAATGCAGGATCGAGAGTCGTATCGATGGGGCCAGGGTACTCATCGGCAAACTATACTGCTTCAGGGAGGGTAATACACGACCACGAGTGATGCGCTTTGTAAGGCGGGCATTCTCGGGGACCGGAATCAGTCCTCTTGAATACATGTCCCGTGTCACAGAGCGCATCGACTTCCTGAAGCAGAAAGTCTGTGCATGGGCAAGCCGTATTCGGCGGTATAAACGGCGGGTCGACCGATACAAGCAGAATCGTATGTTCCAGAGCGATGAGAGGTGGGTATATAGAGCTTGGGAGCGACCCGAACAAAATGTGACGGACGTGCGCTGCCCGGATGATGCTGCCACGAGTGCATTCTGGCGCAGCATTTGGTCAGTGCCCGTCTGTCACGTTGAGACTGGCTGGATGCGAGACGTCGAGCGAGTGTGTGAAACAATACCAGAAATGGAGCCGGTGCAAATTACGCCAACAGACGTAGCCAGAGCAGTCCGTCCGTTACCGAATTGGAAATCACCGGGACCGGACGGACTGCACAATTTCTGGTTAAAATGGCTCACCAGTTCACACAGTCGCCTGGCATCTCATTTCCAGTCATCCTTAGAGTCTGGGTTGCTACCACAGTTTCTGACAACAGGCGTTACCCATCTGCTCTATAAGTCAGGTAGTACCGCGGAACCTAAGAATTATAGACCGATCACATGTTTGTCGACGGTTTATAAACTTCTTACATCCATTTTGAGAGCGAAAATTAGTTCGCATATTGATAATAATTCTATTATGTCTGCGTCTCAAAATGGATGTAGGAACGGGTCCCGTGGTACTAAGGAGCTACTCCTCATCGACATGGCCATAAGCCAACAGGTTCGTCGATCCCGCAAGGATCTGTCGACATGCTGGATAGACTACAAGAAGGCCTACGACTCGGTGCCACATACATGGCTCAGGAGGGTGCTGGAGTTGTACAAGGTTGATGCAACTCTACGCACCTTCCTTGAGTCGTGCATGGGGCAATGGAGGACAGTCCTTCGCTATCCGGGATGTCCACAGATCCAGCGAAATGATGAGCCTATATGGATCAAGCGGGGAATATTTCAGGGCGACAGTTTGAGTCCACTTTGGTTCTGCTTAGCCCTGAATCCTCTAAGAACACTGCTGGAGGATTCAGGTCTAGGCTATCGGCTGAGGAGAGGTGGTCAGGTAATATCTCACCTCCTCTACATGGATGACCTAAAACTCTTTGCCTCCAACAAACTGCAACTGATGGAGCTACTGAAGGTAACTGAAACTTTTAGTAGCGCCATCAGGATGGACTTTGGTGTGGACAAATGTGCAGTCATGCATGTAAAGCGAGGTGAGGTTATTGAATCCGAGGGAATCCAACTTTCGGATTCCATACACCTCAGATCCCTTTCCTCATCCGAAAACTATAAGTATTTGGGTATGTCGGAAGCGTTAGGCATTAACGATGCTGACATGAAGCAATCGTTGAAGGAGCGCTTCTTTGGTCGCCTAAAGAAGGTATTAATTAGTCTTCTTTCAGGCGGAAACAAGGTGCGCGCCTTCAACGGTTGGGTCATGCCGGTTTTGATGTACTCTTTCGGCATACTCAAATGGACTCAAACAGAACTCGATGCCCTAGATAGGAGGGTCCGTTCAATGCTGACCGCAAACCGGATGCATCACCCACGATCATCAGTGATGAGACTGTACATCCCGCGGAAGTGCGGGGGTCGAGGCTTTTTAAATGCAAAGACCCTCCACAACCGCGAGGTGTGCAATCTCAGAGAGTATTTTTTGAAAGCCGAAGTGGGTATGCACCGTGATGTGGTCGCAGTGGACAAGGGGCTCACCCCGCTCTCCATGGCTAAAGAGAACTGGCGCAAACCTGTAGTACTTACTACCCATGACCGCAAGGAAGTATGGCGAAACAAGGAGCTTCACGGGCGCTTCTACCGGGCTCTTCATGAGCCCAATGTAGATTTCTTAGCGTCCGTATCCTGGCTACGTTTTGGTGACCTTTTCGGGGAAACTGAAGGTTTCGTCTGTGCAATTATGGACGAAGTTATCTTGACGAATAACTACCGGAGACCAGTGGCGTGCAGTCCATATAGGCAAAAAGACACTGCAGACCCTAGGGTCTAGACCCTAGATAAGGACTAGTTACTAATATTTCAAAAATAAAAGAATTATACTAACAGTAAGTAATAAAACCATTCAAAAAGTTTAAACGCCTAATGTAAATATAATAGCAACGTTCATACCGTTCTTTTTACTACGGCAACGCATTCATAACAGATCGAAACGTAAGCAGCATAGATATCCTTTAGTTTCTGTTATCTGTGGTAAGCAGGCAGCGAACGATCGTGTCTTTATTTCATTCATAAATGTACGCATGTAGTGGTAATTTCTTCTACATTTTCGTGTCTATACATTGCACAAAGATTGCACACATAAAGCGAAGTCCTGCCGCAGGATAACCAATCACAGGCGTCTCTGCGCCATTCAATATTGGCGCATGGACGCCTGTGATTGGTGAGTATTATCACAGCGCGCTGTGAGTATTATGCGATCAAGTTGAATATGTACGTAGCCTCAGCAACATTACGATTCGCAATGATGCAATTTTATTTGTCAACGTTTTAGTTATCAAAATTTAGAAATTGTTTGTTTACGAAAGGATCCATATTGATTTCGTACATGTGAAGCGCGCTGTTTTATGTTTTTATTTTGATTGAGTTTTCTTGTGATTAATTCATTTACAAACGTTAATATTAGGTAGATTTGTTGCTTATTTCAATTAGTTTTTTGAATTGTTTTAATTTTTACTTACTACGCTGTTTGTTTGTTTTTTCAAAATGTTGTTCTATTGTGAGGTTTGTGTAGAAAATGTGTGTTTGTTAAAAAGTGTATCTAAATGGAAATGTGTACCTGAGTAACGAGAATTATAACCCAGCAAAGAGGTAATGCAACTCGTAAGTTTCATAGTAATAATTAAGCAACTAAAACCGGCTATGTTGTTGTTTACACACATTAAAATATTTTTTTTCCTTGCTAGTTTAGTAGTTCGAGTACAGTGTGGAATTGTTCGGGATTTGCAGATTTACATGATTACTATCCCACGGCTTGCTCAAAGATTTTGGTAATTATCGTATTGAGAGAAGTATTACGAAGAAGTTTTTCATTAAAACGGATTCTTACGTACCTATTTAACAAACACACAAAGTCAACAACAAGTACCTACACATCTTTCTGTGCTTTCGACGGAAAAAGAATTATTGGTCGAATGAAGACGCATACCAACTTTTTATGACGATGGTTCAAAATCATATTTAAAAAAAGGTAGGCGCGTTTATGTCATTTATAAATGAGTTTGTTTACTTTATTATTTTTGCTGTTACCCGTACTAAATTTACCTATTAAATATATTTACATATACGAATCACATGAAGGGCCTTTTTCAACTATCACTCACCTGGATCAGATATTTGAGGTGGCCGAAATCATTTATTAGCATTATCAGGAAATCGCCATTTCAAACTTTTAAACCACCTAGTGAGTTTTTCTTCACTAACTTGAGCAATTACAAAAGACGTTTTTTTTTTTTGAACTGCCTACCCGATCATAAAACCCTGTGCACGCCACTGCCGGAGACATATTATGAAGGACGGGACGGTTGACGTGTGTCGGGCATGTCACCATCCGGGTGAGTCCATTAGACATATTATCTCTGCTTGTTCTCGTCTGGCTAACGGCGAATACTTGCACAGGCATAACCAAGTAGCCAGGATTATTCACCAGCAACTTGCTTTGCAATACAAACTAGTGGATTCTGAGGTACCGTATTACAAGTATGTGCCCGACCCAGTTCTCGAAAATGACCATATCACGTTGTACTGGGATCGGTCTATCATTACTGACAGGACTATTGTCGCCAATAAGCCTGATATAGTGGTGATAGACCGGTTAGCGCGCCGCACAATGATAGTCGATGTTACCATTCCGCATGATTGCAACCTCGTGAAAGCTGAGAAGGAAAAACAGATTAAATATCTCGACTTAGCACACGAGGTTGTTGACATGTGGAATGTTGACTCGGCTGTCATTGTGCCGATTGTCGTATCAGCCAATGGGCTGATGGCCGAGACCCTCGACCAACACCTGTCGAGGCTATCGTTAGGCGGTTGGATCAAGAGCCTGATTCAGAAGGCAGTACTCCTTGACACGGCTCGCATCGTGAGGAGGTTTCTGTCTCTGAAGCCCTAACCACCAGTAGCTTGGACCCTGCTCCCGCTACTGATGGATCACTATTTTTTATATTTTTAAATGTTTTTTGTATTTTTTTTTTGTAAAAAAAATATTTAAAAATGTAATTAAATGTGTTGAAAAATAAATAAAAGATAATAATAATATTCCACAACTATCACACAACGCCATCTAGTCCCAAGCTAAGCAGAGCTTGTGTTATGGGTACTAGACAACTGATAAACATACTTATATATTTCTAAATACATACATATTATAGATAAATTACACCCAGACACAGAAAAATGAATGAAGAAAAAAAATGAAGGAATCGAACCCACGACCTCCGGCATAGCAGTCAGGGTCGCTAACCACTAGACCAACAGGTCAATTATGTTGATATACATACATACGTCAAAATTCATAACATAAACAAATCAGCCAGTAAACTATATAATTTAATACGAAACTTGAGAAATGGCTCATAATAAATCTGTTCTTGAATAATATATTCATTTGAAGCAAGCTTCAAAATAATTATAACAGTATATTTTCATCACATGATCTTAACAGTAATAATTATGTGGTTTGAATCAAATTATCTTTCTTTTAATGAGTTTTTGTTAGAATATTATTTTAAGGTCTTTTTTACATGCTTAAGTAAACATGATTTATATTTAAAATGTTTTGTAAATATACCTTATGCAAAATAAATATATTAATTGTATATTTTTTCTTTTCCATTTCAAAACACTATGTAAACTAATCTCTTATACGTAAAGATCAAATAAATATAAAGACCTTATATATAAAGACCAAATAACTATACACACATATGTATGTATGAACGGAAACTATAAAAACAAAACAGTACAGGGACACGCGGAAAAATAAAATAGTACCGAACACCGAAATCCGAGTAGCATCACCACGTGACAGTACTCAAGTATCAAACAATACCGAATCACTTTATCAGCAGTAAATTGTAACGTCAAGTTATTCTTGTGCGACGCGTGTTTATCTAAAAAGTGTTGCAATGCTTATACAAAATACCGTTTTGGTTAATTACACATTCAGCCCGGATGACATGCAACGAATATACTTTGGTACTAAAATAAAATGTATGTTGAATGAACGCGGATAGTGCGACGAAAACGTCGGTGCAGTTTAGGTCGGTTGGTTTTATATAAATGGGTGTATTTTAGTTAAAAATGCAGTTGGTTCTAACCTGTAGTGTTGTGGTGTGGAGTTGCGCGTGCGCTGCTGGGCGGGCGGCCGACGACTGGGCGGGCGGCGTCTGGTGCCTAGCTGCCGCGACGCGGACCGACTATTCACACTGTGCGGGACGAGGACGGTACGATTACGAAACTGCGGCAGCCGTGGTCTGTAGTTCCATGTATTTGAATACAAAATAGTGCGATGCTCCGCACGAAAGTTATATTTCAGAGATTTTGGAATGCCAATAAAAAAGAATCTTTAAATGTCCTATCATCTACAATAGAATTTGCATTGCATACAAATTAGTGTTGGTATTGGTAAGACAGGCTAGCGTCCGAAACACCACGTCAAGGCACGTAATTTGCGTCTCTGTGTTAAAATCGATTATTATATTCACTCCAGCTTCACAAGGAAGACCAGCAACGCCTTAATGTTACTGGCAATCTCACGAAGGGTACCTGGATTTCTGAAGTACATTGCCCTGTATGTGGCAACTGTCAGGCAGTTAATAAGCACGTGAACTGCTTTCTCGACTTCCACCATGCAAGCCCTGCTCAGTGGCTCTCTGTGTTGTCTCCTATGACAAAGAGGCGTTAATCAAATGGCCCGTCGCCAGTTTTGGCTGCTGTGAATGTACGCAGCTGTTGTTTAGATAGACGGAGAGGCTGTTTCTTTGTAAGCCAAAAACCAATTTATATGATTAATCATGTTCCTTGGATTTAGAAACTTTAGTAACTTGGCACAATTACTACTCTAGGTAAACGAAAAAGTACCTTTTCTTTAAAGGGAGAATTGAAATTTGGGGCTTGTTCTAAATCCGCTTTACAACATTATTAATAAACAACAGTAGAAGTATGGACGCTTAAAAACGCAGGGTGTAAATTGTTCCTCAGTATTCTGAAAATCATAATTTTTTTTATGGAATATGTTTTCACCAGCATGTTTAGCCGGTTTCAACTTATTAGCAATTTATTTTATTTATTTATTTAAACATTTATGCACACATATAAATAGACAATAAGAAAGGAACAGAAAAATATGTACAAAGGTAATGCTTATTTCTATAGAAATCTCTTCCAGCATATTTGCAATAGGAGAGAATATACAAAGAGATGTAGACAACGTGTCAATTGTCTTTGATGATTAAATTAATCTAAGTAGGTAAATACTACTTTTAAAACATTTTCACTTGGCTTCACAACTAGGTACCACACTTTTAAAATTGCAATAATATTCAAAGGACACAAGATATATTTTCAAAATGAAAAGGATTATTAAAAGTTTGTTTTGAAACTTTATAGTTAGTACCTTCTTGTAAGCAATGGCTGAACTTACTCACTCATTTTGCAATTTCTGTATTACTTTTTCGTTAGTGTTTTGATTTCATATTTATTTATGATCGATAGATTTTGTTTCAAAAGTCAAGGTGTCTACAACACGTTAAGTTTACATATTATCATGCCTCTTTCACCTGAAGAATGGGCAAGAATTATGGCTTTCCTGGGTTGAGGCAGCAGTATGCGCCGTACTGCAAGAAAGGTGGATGTAATATTAAGGATGATCAGGCAAGTAAAGCGAAGGTACGAAAAAACTGAAACCAATCTGAGGAAACTTTATAATGGCAGACTCAGGTGAACTAGTACTCGAGAAGACCGCTATATTGTCTCCACTGTGTTGAAAATAGCCACTTTAATGCAGTTAAAATTCCGCATCAGCTTCTTCAGACCCGAAGAGTCTACATTAGTTACAATACTACGAGACCAAAGTGGCAGTTCTTGTGACGGGGGCTCATGTCGTATTGCCGTCCTATTGGACTATGAGAGTGAGGAAAGAGTGAGTGCCCCTGTGTCTGCGCACACTCTTGTGTACCCGCATCGAAGGTTAGTCACCATCGAGCTTGGCTGCCATGCATAGTTACATTGCAGTAAGAAGAAGATTTGCTTAAGCAAACCTGTAACCCCAAAGGCCAATGGCTCCAAACTCCAGAGAGGTCATCAGGAGGTTGGTATGAACTTAATGGCTTGGTCATTAAGAAGACCTGATCTCAACCCGATCGAGCACGCCTTGGATGAGCTTGGGAGGCTGGTCAGAAGCCGCAGACCACCTCGTATCACTCTCAGGGCCTTAAAATATTACTATGCCTCCCTGTTCGTCGGTACTCGTCCATCTGTCTGTCAGCTGGCTAAATTCAGCTTCATGAACTGTAATAGCTAGCCAGTTGATGTTACCCCAGAGTGTGTATTTTATTTTGTGTATTTTTCTCTAACAAAAAATATATAAAAATAAAATAAAGTTACCTAGGTATTCGTTTTGGCGATTTTTGCCATGTGGTACGAAAATCCATCGTGTGTGATTTTTATAATGCTTCGCTCATTGCTCTTTGGCAAATTTGGATTTTGGACTTCTGAAGCTCGGTCACCGAGTACGTCTGAGTGCCGAAGGTTAAAAATACACATATCTGAGAGCTTGTGCTTTAGCGTTTACAGGACATACTCCTGCAGGCATTTTCGGCTCGATGTTCGATCTCCTAGTCCTGTCTGTTGTGGGAAGAATCTAGCTGACCCAGGTAGAGACACCATTGGTCAATATAATGCATTTCCTGCCCATCAACCTTGACCCTTTTAGCCGCATTTTTCATGACTTGAGTCTCTGACCGATTCATCGTCAGTTCAACCTCAATTTTCATTTAATTTCTCATCAATTTTATTGAACTGATTCTTGGAGTATTTAAGGCAGTTGAAGTAGTAAAAGCGTTAGAAATAACGAAATCGTCTGTAAAACAAAGATTTTATAGCAATTTATCGCCGATTGGATGCTTTGCATTGCCCCAGCGTCTGTGAGTATTTTGATATCTAAGTTTCTGATGAATAGTTTAGAAGAGTTCTTATCACCCTGTTTTATACTCCTTTATCAATTTAAATATATTGCATACAGAATCCAGTATAACGTTACCCGTGCTAATATTTTAAATATTTTTTAGCAGTTCTATAAAAGTTTGCTCTAAAATTATCTTGACTCCATAAGGCAGAAAATATTGCACTATTTGTTGCCTTTGTGTACTTCATGAACGGCAAATATGTAGATATTCTTGATATTAAAGATAATGAAACTGACAGAATAAGTGGTGAAAACGTGAGTTCACACAAATACCTGGCAGAAATGAGTTTTGTATTTTTGCTACGCATAGAAGCATAAGCACAATCAGCCCTATAACGACTCATTGTTGGGATACCGGCCTTCACTCTGTGAGCAGAAGTGGGCCATTATCTACAGCGCGGGGCCAATGTGGATGACACACGTCTCTCAATTCACTCATAGTGACAACTGATTTTACCGAAATCTCTCACATACAGTACCATCAGAATTTCATTTCTACTAACAATCAGCGTTACTGTGTTTAGAATTGAAGGATATGTAGCGGACAGATGGGACGCGATCAGCAGTCGAAGAGCAAACAAGCTGAAATCTTCGGACAAGACTTCAATCAAGAAGCAGTTTTTTTTTGTCTCCTCTTCAACGTCTCCGAGGTCTTTGTGAATAAAACATACGTAACGCATTCAGCGGTGCGTGGTGACGTGTGTCGCCAGCAGAGTCTCTAGACTCAGTAAATAAGCGAGCACGTCAAAAACAGTGGAATTAGTCACAGGGCGAGTGCTAGTGCTGGTCTTGCCCCTACCGTCCACTACAATATGTTTACAAGTTTATTAACTGGGACACATGAGACGTTTGAACTTCTTCTCGGTCTTGGCGAAGCATCTGTGATGCGCCTGGAATTACAGTTGGCAGCTGTGCCTTCATCAACATCAGCATTACAAGAGTCTATTGGTAAACATGGGCCTCTCGAAACGCTCGCTATTTTTCAGCCGACACCGTACGGAACAACACTGCATCTAGCCTGATGGCGTCCAATCTAACGTGTCATGGTCTCCACTTAAGAAGACGTCAATTCTAATGATTATTGGTTCCACGGGTAATATGACCGACCCATTGCTACTTCAGCTTCTTTCTTCTGTGAGGTACGTCGACAACATTCGGTTGGCCCTTATTCGCATTTAGTACCATAAATAACCAGAAATACATGTTCCTACAAGGTGAGAGAAATGGCCCATGCGAGTAATTAACGTGGCCAAACGTTCCTTTTACTTGATTCGCCTTAAATAGTGATTAATATCTGTATCAATCGGTAAAATGTAAATTACTGCTAAAGCTGACTATTTTCATTAGTTTGTGTTTGTGGCATCTCTGTAAACCTAGTTTTATGTAACACATGTACAATTATAACAATACGCAAGTACATCTGTTGTGGAAATAAAAAAAAAGGATTTTCATGGCTTTCTTACGATTTCTGTGAAGGTTTGCATACCAACTTTTTATATTACCAAGCAGTTACCTATGAATAAGTTCGGTTTATTCAATTGCATGTTTATTTAAGTATAATGTGTGTTTGTTTCTTTAACTACTATGAAAATTTCACGTCTTGGTCTTGTTTCTAAATTGACGCATTGGGCAAAACGGATATGGGCAAAATGGATAGGTGTCCGTTTTGCCCATTCTTAATTAGCTGATATTTATTCGGTTATAGATGGTGTTTAATTTATAAATGAAAAAATGATCAGACAGCCTGGTTAGAAGACATATTAAACAGAGCAGTAGGAGCTGTAAAAGATGATGGACAATCAATTAATGCGACCGCAAACAAGTTTAGGTTTCCGTTTCAATTTTGCAGAGACACGTGAAGACTGGAAATAAGTCGAAGAAACTGGAAAGGTTTACGACTGTTTTTAGTCCAGAACAAGGAGAGCTGTGAATTAGGAGCTTATTTTCTAGGCTAAATCCTACAGATTTTTTAGAACTGGTGTTTGATTATGCAACAAGAAATAATATTTGTCATCCTTTTAAAAATGGCAGTGCTGAAGATGACTGGTTTCCTGGATTCAAGCATCGATACCCAGAAATTGTACACTAAAAGCGCCGGACCCAACAACTTTGGCAAGAACAAGAGGCTTTAATAGGCCACAGGTGGTGTTATGCTAGACGTTGTTGTACTAGCACTAGAGGCTGAGATACCTACTACACCTTAGCTTGATTCCACCTTGTTACATGAAGCTGATATACTGGAAGGAGCATCAGATAATTCAGTGGGAAAAAACCATCCAGCGACTGCAGCGAGCCTTACGCCATTGCAGATCAGACCAATAAATACCAACTATGGCTGCTACCAAAAATTGAGGCTTTGACACATTGATCATCATTCATTCATTTATCATTTCATTTGATTGAGGTTTTTACTCCCGTTGAAAGCTGGGCAAGCGTTAAAATTTGAGAAGGCAAATAATAAGAAGACAAAAAATTCGGAGTTAGAAAGAAAGAAAGAAAAGAAAGAAAGAAAATACATTTATTTAGCACAGTTTAAAAGGCACACAATAGGTATACAGCAGGAAAGAGTAAAATAAAAATACATTTAAAAAGTATATGGTGTAAAGTCAGAAACTAGTGGTATAGTGTGCCTCGCGGCTGCGCCAAAAAGGCCCAGTTCAGCAAAATGCCAGACTACTAGTGCCTGACGCTGGTTTTCAACTGGACCTGAAGTGTGGGGTGACGGATGTAAATCAGTTTTATATCAATAATCCAACGTAATGTGTGCATGTATTTATAAATTAAATAAAAAAAAATATCAGACAAACAAATAAAAATAAACAAAATTGTAACGAATATGTACATAAGTAGTGTGGTATTGAAGTTTTTAGTTAGTTAGTAATTTAATTTACTACCTAGAGTAAGAGTAATATGTAGTCAGCTGTAATAAGTATTGTAAAATTAATGTAAGTAAACTAATAAACCTTTGAGTACACAGTGTGATATTGAATAAGATTGCAAAGAAAAACATAAAAGAAAAAAATAAGGAAGACAGGTCGGCTGGTAAATAAATAAGCGAAGCGGGTGCATGATATGACCTCAACGTGTAAATAGGGAATTTAATCTTTCGAAGACAGTCAGAACGCAAAAAAGTGAAACAACATCAGCGACAGAAACAATGATACACACTCAAGTGAGTAAGTGGGTAGATATATACATCATATAATTGAGACATTAAGTGTGACCATATCTAGCTTCCGTTGCGCTTCTATAAGGTACTGCCGTAAGCGTCGTCTAAAAGCGTCTATTGTCTTCATTATTCTAATTGGTGGTGGTATATTATTCCATATTTTAGAAGCTGCGTAACGAAAGCTGCCTCTAAAAGCGGCTGTACCCTGAGACTGAGTCGAGAGTTGTTGTGAGCATTGTCTTCTCCCGCATTCCCGTCTACTGGCAATCCAACTTAGCTTGTTATATAGGTAGTCCGGTTTCTGATATTTTACCACACCGAACAGAAGACAAGCTAAGTGTAGTTTGCGTCTGGACTTCATTTTCAGTGAAAAGTGCTTGTTAAGAAAAGGTGTTACATGGCATCTACGAGGAATATTGTAACAAAACCGAGCACAGGCGTTTTGTACCCTTTGGATAAGGCGGTCTGTACGAGCTAATAGGCGCGGGCCGTAAACCGTGTCAGCGTAGTTCAACCTGGACAAAACCAGGGTTTCCACTAGCTGTTCCCGTAGTTTTTCCGATAAATAAGGCCTCGCATTGTACAGAACCTTCAGACGGTAAAAACAGTTTCTTACAGAGTCTGCTACGTGTTTCTCAAAACGAAGGTCCTTGTCCATCACAACGCCTAGATTTCGCGCTTCATACACTCGCTCAATTGGTTCACCCATAAGTTTTAGGTCAAAAGTCGCAGGTAATCGAGCCAACTGCTGTCTTGTGCCAATTAACATATACTTCGTTTTTGTTGGATTTAAAGATAGGCAGTTGTCCTCTGACCAAGCGGCGATTCTTTGAAGGTCATCGTTAAGATCCTTGATGGCACTATCGTACTCGTCTGGTCTAAAAGATATATAAAGTTGGACATCGTCGGCGTATATATGGTACTTGCATCTCTGAAGGCATTTTACAATATCCGCACAGTACAGAATAAAGAGAATTGGGCCTAATATAGAGCCCTGTGGGACTCCTCTGTCTACAGAAATAAGTGTAGATTTAAGGGTAGTGCCGTCACCCAAACGCAACTCCACAAATTGCTCTCTATTATTTAAATAGCTGCGGAACCATTGCGTAGCGCTGGGGTCGAAACCATAATAATTTAATTTTGATAGTAATAACGGGATATTTATAGCGTCAAATGCCCGGGAAAAATCAAGTAAAACCAGTAATGAGCACATTCCTCTATCTTGGGCAGATAATATGTTATCAGTAACATCCAGCAAAGCAGTGGATGTACTGCGCTGTTTTCTAAAACCAGATTGTAAATCAGGTAGAACATTATTTTTTTCCAAAAAACACGTTAATTGGCGGCTAACGACCTTCTCTAATACTTTGGATAAACATGGTAATATACTTATAGGGCGTAAATCTTTTAAAGTGGATGGATTAGAATTTTTTGGCAAGGGTCTAACGGAGGCAATTTTCCAAGAAGGCCCCAGCAAAGCTTTATTAAAAGATCATTTGAAAAACTGCAAAACAAAAACCCAAATGCTATCTTCTGAGATACAGGCCTCGCCTAGTCCAGAAGATAGAGTCTATTTACCAAACCTCTTTTCTACCATGCAAATGCTGCTGGATTATTGTTGTTTATTGTATACGACATTAGTATTAAGTTCGTTTAATATGTAATCGTGATTGCTATGATGGTGAGAAATAAACTCTTTTTATTTTTATTTACCTTATCAAGATTTATTTTGTTAGTGTGCGCTGACAAATACACTGAACCCCTACGGATGATTTGAGTCAGTGTAATCAATGCAAAAGTTAAGCGCAGGAAGAATGCCTTTCTTATGTTGGAGTTAGCAGCTACTTCTGTGATGAATACGAAGACTGATCTAAACTACTTTAACATATCCTTTTAGCCCTTGGTGCGTATTGATACTTTATGTTAAAGCACATAATAATTGTAGAAAGTGCTTAAGTTTTTAAAATTTAAATAGTATTTTCAAAAGACGAATAAATATAGTGCAAATTAAAAGTACCAAGAGTTCTATTGATTTATCAGGTTGTGATTTTATTAACACTTTTCCAATATGCGTCTTGCCCGGGCTTCCCCTACGTGTTTTGCTACAATCGTGGAACAAGATCTATAATTTATTATATTGATCATCACATGTAAAGAAAAGTATTTTGCTGGCTACCGCTACGCATTTTCCTTAATTGTATGGAGACATTATACAATAGTCTCAAATATATAAATTAAATACATCATTTAATTATAACACAGCGATCTGAAATATGTTTAGTTAAACCACAAGTTAAACAGAGTAGAACTTCCTACACTTATTTATAAGTTATTACCTGGTATGGTTTAGAAATAAAATATAGTGGTAAATATTATTTAAATAGGTACACTATTTCACCGTACGTTCTGTATGGTGGCGATATGATGTTGTTTCTTTCGCTTACTCGAAGACATTGCTCAAAACCGTTCCACCGGCGCCGGAGGCCGCAAGAGCAACCCGTTGACCGGTCGCGCATATATAACTGGGATGTTTTTGAAATTTTTCGTGAATCCACTTCGATGTTTTTTATGAAAAATTCAAAAACGCTTTGCTGATCCAAGAATTGAACGCAGGATCTCATGCCCAGCAGTAGCACTTGCAACCACTAGACCATCAAAGCAACAGAATACAAGTAGAAAGATTTAAAGTTCCAAAATTCAGTCGTATATTTCTCATCATCATTTCAGCCGAAAGACATCCACTGTTGGACATAGGCCTCCCCCAATTTGGGAGGGTTTGCCATAATCGCCACGCTTGGCAGGCGAGTTGGCGATCGCAGTACGGTGGTAAAACGCACAGAGAACGCTGCTGCCCATTCTCTTCGCCTCTTACGACATCCACAGTATGCAATGGAATGGTGCTGTTAAATTCAGTCGTGTATTGATTTATTTGTACAGTATAAATTTGAAGGATTAGTCAGGAAAATTGATTGTTTATCAATTTTACATACTACGACAATTTGCATGTTACAAGCCTTTTCATACAACTGGCAAAAAATGAAAGCTGCGATCGGAATTTCTCCATAGGAATCTACAAATAACTTGCACCTAGCTGCTGACGTTTCATAAGTGCCCATGTAGGTTTATGTGATACAAAAATATTTTTATTTTGATTATGCTTTTGAGTACCCTTACTCTTTGATGAGACTGCTTGTCACACTTCCGGGCTTCTACCGACCTGTAATGACTGCTAAAGATCAACGAAAGACAGCCGGGACCCAATACCTTAACGTGCGTTACCAGGCACGGAGGTACGCATAGATCACGGTCAGGTCACCTATTCACGAACCAATCGCGACTGGCAGCTTAACCTGAGCTGTCGACACTTGCAGCTGTTCTTATTTAGCCACAAGGACATACATTTTTATTCATGTGGCCACAATCCCCATTATGGAATCTTGCGTAAGTGTAAGGTGGTAAGGTGTTTATGCGTGTGAATGTACCTACATAATAAGTGTACGTTATGGTCTCCCATAGCTGGAAGAGCACACAAATATTTGTTCTGATTCTTGTAAAATTGTAAGTATGTGATTGTGTTTACCCTCGCTGTAGGAGATCCAATAACTAAACTGCTGCAGCAATCAGGATAAAGAAGTGCTATCAGTGTAAGCTTAATCTCTAAATAAAGTATTTGTTTTGTGAATTTTCGTAAATCGGACTTCATTAGTGATCGAACTTGCCAAAATAAAAAACCCATTTTACTTTTGAAGTTTTATTGCTTTTTTTGTTTCTTTAACATAAATAGCATTTATTTTTAATTAATAAAAGTTACAGTTACAAACGTACAATATGCATTGCACCATTAATAAATAATAATATAAAATAATTCTTTTATTTTAAACTACTGCACCTAAATTACGGTACATAACGACATTGTATTCTATAGCGCCGGTGACCTTATATTAGAAAAATATTGAAAAAAAAAAGCTTAAAGTTTTTGGTTCCTTTATTTGGTTGAATTAGCGTTACATTAAAAACGTCCGTTGGGACGAGCGGTCGGCGATTGGCCGGAGTAGTGCGGAGACACGGCAACGTTAGGGCGAGCCGTAGCGCCGAGCGCCCGTCCCGACTCGGCGCCAGCTGCGCAGAGGGCGCCGGCGAGCACGGCCACGCCGCGCCCACTGGCGCCCTCTACCGCTTGAACATCACTTAACGAACGACTAGGCTTATTATACCCGACCGGAATTGCGCCCCGATATCGACTGATGGAGAGAAATGCTGGTGTGGCGGGGCTTTGGGTGGGGCGCTCACATACGCTCTGAGCTGATGGCACGAGACTCTTGCACCAGGTAGACCTGGGAGCCGGGCACGGTGGAGGTGGTGACGAAGGTGCGGTGCTTGGCGCGGATCAGGGACAGATTGCTTTCGGCGCAGTCGGCGCGGTCCTCGGCGGCTTCCAGCTCGCGTTGGAATCGTCGCACCCTTGTCACGTTCTGCTGGGACATACCCTCCTATTGGGAAAAATAAGATTTAGTATTTCATTTATGTGCTGGTCATATTAATAGATATGTTGGTATAAAGTATTACATTTAGGAATTTAGAACGAAAAGAAAGATGTAGGGTTTGTGCAAGGGCAACATCATAAGGCCATGCAAAATAATAATTGCTTCTCCGGAACAACCACGATGGTTAATGAACTTCAGACCGAGTACTGATAGTCAGTTCCCTCAATTTTTTACCAAGAAAAGTTTAAGAAGAAAACATTCTATGGAAAGAATCGTACCTGTTCCGTCAGTTGCCTCTTGTAGATGTTGACCTTCTGGGAGGTCTTTTCGAGAGAGTCCTGGAGCAAGACGATGTTCTTCTGGTCCTCCTCGCACTGGATCATGACCTCCTTGAGGGTACGCTCCTTCTTACGGAGGATCTTGATGGTCTCAGCGTGCCTCCTCTTCTCCTCATCCAGTTCCAGTTCCATGTCCTTGATGCGGGCCTCAAGTTTGCTGATGATGCGCTTTCCACCGACGATGGCGTTGGCCTCGACCTCTTCCAGGCGGACAGAGATGTTCTAGAAAGAAAATCGAGATTAGTAGACTAAATAAGATTCTGAAGATCTTGTGACTTGAGTATGTGTGATTATTGAGCTTGGCCGTCTTAAATTTTTCACAGTATTAAATTTTTCAGGTGGGGTTGGGGGGGGGGGGGATTGGGGTATAATTGTCAAGCCCGGGCCCCAATTAAGGGGAGACGAAACGATTTCTTAATTTACATATTTTGTCTCCATTTAGCTTGAGTGGGTACGGTTGAACAGAGAGGAGAGGTGTTGTGAGCGGCGTGCAGCGAGTGACATCGCTAGATGCCCTTCGCCGCACTCAACACACTAGCTAGTATCCATCTACGCACAGCTTTAGTGGATACACTCTAGCTGTTAAAAATCTCCTTTTCTCTCCGCTTCATACATCTCCGCCCATCTCTGCCTTGGTGGAGTCCGGGCCTCATTGTGTAGATATAAAAAGACATGTATTGTGGTACCCGTACCTTAACTTCGATCTCGAGAGACTTCTTGACAGCTTCGATCTTGACGATCCTTTCCTGCTCTTCGTGCAAGTGCTCAACGGTGAGTTTCAGTTCAGACTGAAAAAGGCAGAATTAAATTCAAATGTTTGTCCTGAAATTGTTACTTAGTTGGTAGAATAAAATGGGCTTCACCTAAATGCATATTTTATTTTCGTATTTTTTTTTTATAATTTCCATTTCGAGTTAAATCTAAGTTTCAAATTTTAAACCTGGTGGTATATTCAGATGCATATTGGATTAGGAGCATACTCTTATTATTTAAATAATAATATAATTCAAATGTAAAGAAACTAAAAAGGTTATAAATAAACTAGTAATTCACTCATAGTTAAGTAGTAGTAATCTCATTTTAGCGACAATAAACATTATGAGAAACTTAAAAAATGGATGAATGTAGTTATTTTTGGCAAGTTGAGATAAGGAATAGAATGCAAACTTTCAAAAAAATGCGGGAATTTTCCCTCAACTATTAGGTTTCATTCCAAAACAAACTTTCATAAAAATGCGGGAATTTTCCCTCAACTATTAGGGCTAAAGTTACTTAAGCTTCATAATTTGGTTTCTAAAAAATAATGCTTGGAAATTAATCTAAACTAACCTGTACGCGCTGGTATCTCTCGTCAGCGATGCGCAGCTCCTTGGTGATCTCATCATAGTCAGCGGCGACGGCTCCAAGTTCCTGCTCAATCTTAGCCTTGCTGCTGGACAGGTTGACGTTGATCACGGTCAGCTCATTGATGCGGGTCACCGCCTCCTCATACGACTGTTCGACGGTGCGCTTGGCACGAAGGGCCTGGGTGAATCATAAAGTTTTAATAAGAAACTGTTGGTTGTCTGTGAAGTTGAAAGGATTGTGCCAATGGATGAATCAATATTGGCATCTGTTCATTATTAATGACAAACTGTTAAACAATAACCGAAGTTTACAATGTTGCAAAAATTTATGACTCTGATTCTCTGCAATCTACAGCAGCAGGTGCAACTATTTATCGCTTGACGTCAGCAAAAACTATCCCGAAGTTATTTACATGCATAGAATAACTGTTTAGCCTGATTTATTTGTTTGGATTTAAAGTTTGGCTTCCAAAGTATCGGAATATATTGCTACGATCACTTATCTATTTCGAGTAGAACATAACACCACCCCATTTCTTCCCGTGGGTGTCGTAAAAGGCGACTAAGGGACTTACTAGAGAACGGGCAGCAGCGTTCTCTATACATTTTACCACCATACTGCGATCGCCAACCCGCCTGCCAAGCGTGGCGATTATGGCAAAGCCCCCCAAATTGGGGGAGGCCTAAGTCCAGCAGTGGACGTCTTACGGCTGAAATGATGATGTTTAAGTATAGAAAGGAGGTCACTGATATTGTGTTTTCTGTCCTTTACGGTTTGTGAACTGACCTGCTCGTAGTTGCCACGGATCTCTTCGACCTCGCCGGTGAGGGACTGTATCCTGCGCTGGGCGACGCCGTACTGGTCGAGCGTCACCTGGAGCTGCCTCTGCACTTCGTCGTAGTGGGTCTGGATCTCAGTGAGCTGGAAATATACATATAATGTCATGTAGTTGATGCAAACATGGAAATTGGATCAGACGATAACTTATTACGTGAAGATTCAAACTTAAATAGAGTATTCTAGAGAAATCTTTATTATATGCCATTACATATTTAAACTGCTCTAGATATTTGTAACCTTCTCTAGAATTTTATCTCAATATCATTATTTTCCTCCCGTTGTGTGTTACTTGATACTAAGCCTTGACTGGTATGTTAGTAAAATATTGAAAGACACACACCTGCAGCGACTGCTTCTTGACGACCTTCTGGAGGTCGATGTTGGTCTTGTTGGCAACATCAAGAGAGAGCTCAAGCTCGGTGATATGGATCTGCAGCTTCTTCTTGATGCGGGTGACCTCGGTCTTCAACTTGGTCTCAGCCTCAACAACGCGAGCGTTCAACTGCTCGATCTCGATGCTGGTCTGCTTGCTGTTGACAATACAATACAAGTTCAAAACACTGAATGCACTTCTATAATTATAACAGTAATACCACGACTTATTCAAAACCCAAATCACCTCGAATCAACCATTAAGTATGAACTCAGTTCGTCAAAATGTTTAATCGTTTTTTTAAGCTCGTTCAAAGGTTGCAAATATGAGTCATCTACGCGGAGGACCTCGGTCGGCATTTCCCTAACCCTTACGACGCATTTAGATGGCGAAGTTTCCCGTATAGCCTTATGTATTGTTTCAGTCATTTTTTCTGATATGTGGTTTGCCGCTGCACCTGAAATGCTTGATGCTGCCACAGCTTTTGATAAAACGTTCTGGGTAATCTGGGACAAGTTTTTGTCGATAACGCTCCTTTTGCCGCGATACTCAATCCTTATAGGCCTGTCTTCAGCAACAATTCTTCTACTTTGATACTCCGTTCTAGTTGGTCTATCTTCAGCAAAATTTCGTCTACTCTCTTCTAGAAGAGTCTGAGCGATTGCTTTAGCCGATTTACCTCTATACATTTTGGCTTTTCCTCTAAGTTCCGCACCTACATTCACTTCCTTTTCGTATAAATCCAGCTCCTTATTAATTTCATTTATTCTCTTTTTTTGCCTTTCGATCTTATATTTATCCCTTTCTTCTTTCTTTTTCCTTGTTTTGGAAGTTAAACTTTCGGTTCCAATATGTTTTACTATATTTGCTGCATCGGCAGTTGCGATCACTGAGAAAGGGGATCGTCTCGCAATACTGAAAGTGTTGAGATCTCTCTTGGCTTGATCTGCGGCCTCATGTGAAAGTCTCGTCACGTCTTCTTCAGAGTAGGTTCGTATCGGTTTATCAAACCTGTATTTGTCCAACCCTCGTTCGTTGTTCCATGGCAGGTGTGGAGGCTGGGTGGCAACACCCTGGTCTTTAGCACTGATGTAGTCGATCATTGGCTGGTAAAAATTGATCCCGTAGCCATAATTATCTTCATATATTGAGGTGGGTGGTCTGTTCCACTTATTGTAGTTAGGCACTTTAACCGGCGGCATGATGAAAGATTAACGAGTTGCGAAGATTCGCTTCGATTGAGCCGCGATCACCCCGATGTGCGCCGTCCGGGGCCGAGGTTGCGTAATTGGGGGCGCGAGAAAATGAACATCGTCTTTTGTACATTTTCAGTTGTACTTATTGCCAAAGCTCGTATGTGATCACCGGTAATAAGCACCAATCAGATGCGTGGATATATATAAACGAAATACGTGCCAATTATTTGAAATATATTTACTAAACTAAATGCATAACTGAGTTTGATTCTAATGGACGTTGACGGAAGTGCGTTTCATACATTTAGATTGCATTAGTTCTGGATGGTTTAGACCGTTAATTGGAATAATATTTGATAGGAGATAATTCTGTAAATTATTGGTTTTAGAAACACTTCATCAAATTTCGATTGGCGTCGATCCACGTTATAATTGTGTCATGGTTGTGATTTGTTGAATGCGTGTTTGGATGACAGTGATGAAACCTATCAGTCAGCGCGGGGAAGTGGTGGGGCGTATTCGTTGAAAGATATCGTAAGCTAGTAGTTCCGAGTTGGCGATCGTCGAGTGAGGTGTGTGATGATGCTTCAGTCATACGTGGACATCATCGGTGTAAACATTACAACAAATCCTACCATAGGTAAGTGTCTCAGATATAGACTGTATTAAATTTAGGGTATCTTTCAAATCTATACTCCTTAAATACCATTTTGAAGCGATTCTATTTCTTCGTGTCGATGACACGCCAGTGAATTAGATTTTGCAGACTGAAAACCTTTCCACTACCACGGCATTGTCACTAATTGGCATTGTATGAATTATTTGGATGCTGTATATTATCTTTCCTTGCTAAAAAAAATCTGAGTGCCGATTTTTTTTTAAATGTTTTCCGTACAATTGATTGCTAAAACCTGATTTGTTTGTCTATAACAGACGTATGTATTTTTTCTAGTAAGTTCCCAGATTTAATTTTAAATTAAGAACTTACCGGATGGATTCAATTTCTTCTTCCTTCTCCTGGAGGCGGCGCTCGGCCTCATGACGGAACTGGCCCAGTTCGGAGGCCAGTCTCATGGCACGCTGCTCCTCAGCTTTGCGGCCCTGTGACATAAAAAACACCATAATCAAGAATATGTACAACATAAACTTTTGGAACTAGTTTGGTCAAATAAACAAGGCTAATGACGCCGTTAATCAATCTAACTATTCCAGGAAGAAGGTAATTATATTCTGGATAATTGGAGAGTAGAGATTTCAGTTCTTGGTGTTGCTGCCAGATGGTAAAGTACCTATGCTATATGTTTGTTAATAATAGATGTCACTGCTACACAAGGTATTTTTACGATTGTATCGTTATCATCGGACTACTTTTCATCTACACTCTAACCAACATTTCATTGTCTTGAAAAATAACGCGAATGCTTTTCTGTGTGCGAAAGTATATATAAGCGATTTTATTAATATTCTTTTATTGCATCGCGAATTCACTTCGTTTAACAAATTTCCTATCATTCTCAGGTGGTCATTAACACCTCATAAACCTTGTCAATTTCAGTGAATAACTTTAGACATATCGTGTAAATAGACTATTGTCCTCGGTGCTAAATATAAATGCACTATTTTTAGCTGTAACGGAACCCTGGCAAGTCTGTTGGTATCGCATTTAATAGCTGATTGGTTGCCAAAGCGTTGCTAACAATCTGTACAAGAATGACCTATTAATTACTATTGTCAAATGAGCCGTTCAGTTGGTTGGTTATGTGGTTATTTTTATGTGACTTCGGTTCGCGGAAATCTGATATACGTATTGAAAGATATAATTGTTCTTTTAGTTCCAACTAGTAAAAATATGTAATTCTGCAAAGTCTCAGGTTCCGAATATTAAATTTTGCTGCTCCACCAATTTCGGTTATTTCGGTTTCCCATTTAATGCGGCAACTAATTTTGTTCTCGCTATGTAGATGCGGTATAGTTTTTAACGTAAACGCCGATCTATACTTTGCTTTTGTATGTTTTTTTTTTTTGTATAAATTGTGGTCTACATACTTTATTATTAAATATTCAAATTTGGGTAAAATATAAAACAACTCTACGCCGATTGGCGTAGTCCTAATAAGAGTATGAAAAAATAATACACCAAGCGGCGTGTGCCACATTGAATGGGTTAATGTTAATTCATATGACCAATACTGCTAAGGATTTGAAAAATATTACCATGTCTACCGTAATCGAAGCATTGTAACACATAATATTTTCCACGCTTTAAGATTATGATCAACTACAACTTTATAAATAGTATGGTTATTTTAAATTATTTCTTAAATCAAATAGGTACTATTGTTCTTTCAAGCACAGGTTTATAACATTTTTTTTTTAAATACAGAACAAAAACGGCAAAGTATGCTCGTGGGCGAGATTTTCTTTTGAAAGGGAACTTAAATACTTAAGCCTATTACAGTCACCAACATTTTCCGTTTAGACCATCTAACGTTACGCACTGAGCAGTGGGGTTATATCGTATAACATTTCCAATGACAACAACAACATTCATTGCGTTATTTAAGCTATCGAGCATACGATTTTTTCAAGCATATGAAGCAATTTATTTGTATTTTCCTCCAAAATCCTTCAGATTATGAATAAAAGTGTGTTACGTAATTAAGATGTTACTCAGTTACTACGATTCTGTTACTCGGTTGCTGAAGTATCGTAATTTAAATATATTTTCAAATAATATATTTTTATCTATAGCTTTTAATTAACCATTAGTCTTATTGTCCTGTACTGAGCAAAATTGCAGCACCTCAGTTAAGATAAACCATCATTAAAATTTTGGGTAAAAGGACACTTATTCCTTTTTTTGCTGTGATGGTAACTGTGTCTGTTTGCTACCTAGCAAACAAACAGTGTATCTATCACGGTTTGTGATGGAGAATTCCTGGAATTACGACTGAACGAAAAGCGTATTGTAGTAGTGTAGGCAAATAAGTACATCTACAAACACAGGTCCATCTGGCCTGATAAAAGTCTACTGCATGTCCGTACACAGTTTACACTGAATTGTGGAAATCCATGGAATTAGTATGTACGATTTATTTAAGGTCCTCTCGGAAACTGCACTATTACATATACGACTATTGTCACTACCAGTTAATAAAATTTTTAGAGTCCTTTCACGAAAATTTATATCTGTTATTATATTTTATCTGTTTCTGGAGCTACTCACACCTGAGGGGCGCTTCTCGTATTATAAGAACGTTCACGTTCGATCTCAGTCTCAATATGTCAAAAATACCTCGACTTCCCATACATTTTCAACAAGTTTTTGACATTCGATGGTCGCTGAAGTGACACTGCGACTAGATTTGGAACGTTTTTAATTACAAGAATTGACCTTTAGATGTTGAATAAATTTGTTTCCAACACCGTGGAGTCTGTCCTAAACTAAAGTTTTCTATTCTACTGCATGACTGTCAAATCACAATGATCTTTATTTTCTTTGCAATAAGATTGCTGGTGGGCTATGGTACAGATGGCTACATATTAAGCTACACATTTCCAGTTTAAACTGACCTCTCATTATAAAGAAATCCCATACAATGTGAGGTCAGTTTATACTTGAAATGCAAAGCATGATAATCCTGAACGAACTGATGTAACCTGAACTAAAAGGTTATTATATAAGCTACTTACGGCTTCAGCCTCCTTGTAGGCGGCGGTGAGTTCCTCTCGCTCGTTCTCAAGACGGCGCAGCTCGATTTCGAGCTCGTGATAACGGCGGGTCAACTCCGTGAGATTTGCGCGTGCGTCGTGCAGGTCATCTGTTGAGAATACATTTGTTAGACGGTACTTAACTCGGTTGTTCTGATCTCTTTCTTTGTTACAAAGTCGTACTAGAGAAGAAAAGGAAAGAGAACTTAAAGAAAATACGATGCGAGGTTAAAGAAAGGAAAAAGCATGAAAGCGATAATTCATTACCAAAAATTACAAAATTATATTGTCGGAGAAAACGGGTCAATAGCGGCAGCAAAAGTTTTCGTGAAGTATGAATAATTGTCATTTAATCATGTTGATAGTTGTGTTGGCAGGGACATTGCCTTCAGGATAAACAAAAGTAAACATGGATTGATTACTTACGTTCTCGTTATTAATAATTAAATCTTATAAGAATGAATTATAACTTTGGCCCTATTACAAACAAACCGGGGGCTTATTTTGCCATCGCCAAGAATAAGTCACAAAATAAGTCATGTAATGAATGAAATTAGAGAATTTTGCTTCGATAGAAAATATTGTAGTTAAAAAAAACTTACCACCCAGCTTCTTGTTCTCGCGGCCAAGGGCATCCTTTTGCTCACGGGTCTTGTCGAGTTCGTGGGAGATGCGCTGGATCTCAGTGATCTTGACGCGCAGGTCACGCTGGGTCTGCTCGTACAGCTGTACGGTCTCCTCCAGGCGCGACTTGATCTCGATGTTGACACGCTCCAACTGCTCAGTCCTCTTCTGCAGCTCCCGAGCTGTTCCGTTGGCCTTCTCCAGGTCGATGATGAGGACCTCGACCTGTAGGGTTTGGTTAATTAGTACTTTTGTTTTTGACTGAGTGAGTAGAGTTCCGAAGTCTTAAGTTTGGATTGATTTCTGATACTGCTTGCTACTTAATAAGAAAAGGGCCAACTATTATTCTCTAATTTAAAAAAATAAGAATAATTACTTCGCTCTGAAGACGAGACTTCTGCTTCTCAATGCTGCTGATCTTAGCGATGAGGGTCTCGATCTGTTCCTCCTGTTCCTGGATACGGATGGAGTACTTGCGGCGGATCTCCTCAATTTCTTCAGACCTGGCAGCAGCCTCGGCCTCGAACTTGGACTTCCAGTGGCTGACTTCGCCGTTGGACTTAACCAGCTGGCGTTCCAGGTCCAAACGGGCCTCGGATTCCTCCTCAAGCTGGACGCGGACGGACTCCAAGTCGATTTCAACCTATAGGTGTTGGAAAACGATTTAGATAAACATTCATGTTAACCGCATATAAATGAGACATGAAGTCAGAAGCTGATTCCTTCAATGAAATCTGATATCTATGAACTCTAAATATAAACTATTATATACCTGGGGTTTAAGCAAATTGCGATGGTAGAAGACCAAAAATTGCATATAGAACAAATTAAATAATTCTTACCTGGTGAAGGCTAGCCTCAAGCAGAGAGCGCCTCCTCTCCTCATCCTCGAGCCTGCGGCGAGAGTCCTCGAGCTGGCTGGCTAACTGGCTCCTAAGGTACACCACGTTCTCAATGTTCACCTGGAAAGTTTAACCACTTCTATTATTATCTAGATATACATAGAACCGTTTTGTAGTAAAAGTTCCCACTGACTAGTTCTCGGGGACTGAAAATAAGTTTTGTTGATTCAATTACGGGTGTGAAGCTAAAATGGATAATTTTGATTTGTAAAATTTTCATTTTATCTATCTCTTGGAAGATATATTAGCTCACCTTAAGGTCCTGAACTTCCTTGATGAGCTCAACATTCTCCTGGGACAGGCGCTGCTTGTGGGAGGTGATGTCCACAATGGTGCGGTTCAACTCCTCGATCTTGATGTGCAGCTCGCTGATGGTGATCTCGAGCCTCTCGCATGTCTTGGAGATGGTGATCTTTTCCTTGGTGGAGTTCTCCACTTGGGCCAACAACTCGTAAACTTCAGCTTGGAATTTGGACTTTTCTTTCTCAGACCTGATGACAAAGAAAGATATGATGCAATCACGGGAAACGACAACATTTTAAAAATGATGTTCGTAGACGTTTTGTAGGTGATGTATTAATGTTAAGTGTAGAAGACGCACAGCAATTTTCGCAATAGGTTTCGCTTGGCATTATCTTAACTCTAAACATTGAAAACACAGTTTAGTTAGTACAACGATGACTAGATGTATTTAGAGGATAGTCGGTGTGTCCTCACCTGGCTCTGCTTTTGGTAAGCTGGTCGATTTGTTCCTGGAAGTCAACCACGATCTCCTGGTGTTTCCTCTTGAGCAAGTGGGCGGTCTCCTCGGACTCAAGATGGACATCTTCCAGTAGCTTGCGGAGCTTGGTAAGTTCGGTGTCGCGTTTTCTGTTGATCTCGAACTGAAAAATGTACGGTACCATTTCAAAATACGACCCCAAAACATAGAACCTTTGGGGTGAGCATTTGAAATATTATTTTCGCACTATGATCTAACTATTTTCTTAGATGGAATTTTTGAACAAAATTAATGTTTTATACTACTGAATGTGAAACTAAAAAACTCAAAACAAACAAACTCTTCACATGACCTATTTTTTGGCCAAAGAATCAGCATGGCAATGCTGTTGGGCTTTTGGGCACTTTTAATATAGACTGCGATGCGCAAGAGTTTTTTAATGCTTTGTGTTTCTTTTCTCTCTGGTTTTATATACAAACATTATAGTTTAATTTGTTACATTCCCGATCATATATTTCTGCAACTTGGTATAAACATTTACCTTCACTTTCAGTATTTCTTAAAATGTAAAATGATCAAATAATGTTTTGATATCTGTATAAGAACTCATGTATCCTCATACGTGAAAATAAAATGATACTTCTATATGTTTAATTGGTTTCACTTTTATCCTGAAATAGATACAGATAATAGACATAAAAAATATCGCTAAGCAATAGTTCGCAATGGGTAACTTAATAATTTCGCAAAGGTTTAAAATGATTGTTAAGTTTTCACGAATCTGTTTGTCGTATTTTTCTAAGACTTTTATTTTTTGTTTTCTTTGTTCCATTTAAGCTTTCTTCTTGAAAGTTGTGTTTTGCTTCATTCTATCTTGTATATTTTATGTTGCTTCTATTCCCGCTTGCTCCTATTTTTCACTTAAATCGGTGTTTTTTTTTTTAATCTTCACATAAAAGATTTTCACTCAAACACTTTTTCTGTTGTAGGATTTGTAGTGCCAATTTATCCCTGGATTTCGTACATCTTTGTTTACTTCTTCAGTTTTCTCTTGAATGTTTTCTTGTATTATTCGTGCTTGATGCACATAAGTCCTTACCGACATTTTAATATTTGGTATAATAGCTACAGAATAGCTACTTTTGTCAAAATGAGTAAATAGTTTGGAATATCTACCTGACTCTCGGCCCCGCCTTCAGCTTCCTCCAGCCTCTCAGAGAGTTGGATTACTTGCACGCTCAAATCTGCCTTCTCCCTCTCGATCTGGAAATGAATAATAGTTGTACTAATTTGAAAGGTGAAGTTAAATATTATTTTGTTATGATGTTAGTTCTAGTTGTCAATGATTGTTAGACTTGATAAGTTATGATATTATTTTGAAATGACGTATTTCATGATTATCGAGTTTAGTTAGTTGTCGTTATGTTGACATGTTTACTATTCTCACAACTCTAATTAATTTAATTTGTGATGTAGTTAATAGAAGTAGCTACAAGATATTGTGCGTCATCCCCAATCATAAGTGTTGACTTTCCTAAAAATGTACCTTTTTACATAAAATAACTTTCTTTCAATCATTATGCAATTACAGGTTTCTGGGTAACTCGTCCTTCACATATTTCAGCATTGTACCCATCTAAAATAAGAAACAGTTTATGTCTCACGGCAGCTCTGACTAACTCGGATATTTTCGCTACTCATACCGCGGTCTATTATTATATTTCAATATTGTGGCATTCTCAACGGGAACGAGCATCATTTGGCCCAGTTTCAAAAGTGAGACCGGAGAGCGAGGAGTTGAGATTTCAGAGAATGCTTTCGCTACAGAGCTATATATATCACAGAGTGAGCGAGCGCCGGCAAGCGGGAGTCGGCGACGCAGCCGCTTGCAGCACGCAGGCACACTTGCCATTCTATGACCACGCAACAGCGCAACCAAAATAGAATGCGCGAGGCTTGATCAGATGTCTGTCCTGAACAATCTCTCGCGTATTGTGTATGACGTCTCCGTCATGTATGATATTGAACTTTATCACACAGATATGAACCTATTTAGAAACTTAAGGTCACTTCAATCCCTTTGAACTTTTTTTTTTTTTGTTCTTCAATATTTTTTTTCCCTGAATGAAGTGCAATTCCGAGAAGGTAGTTCGTGGGGTAGGTATAAATAATATTTTTAAAAAAAGATTAAATTCTCAATTAAGGGGGTTAATAAGCGATGAAAAAAATTGTAACTGGTTTGCTGTGTTAGGTAGGGCACAAGAATGCCATCATAATTAGGAATTAATGATTTGAATTTATTACTAAAATAGGGGGTAAAAATATGCACTGATGGGGTGTAAATGCAATCAAAGGCATAGGGCGGGCGGTATTAATAGAGGTGTTGCGGAAGGCGCACGCCCCGCCTACACCTGAGCGGCGCGCGCGCCCTGTATGGCCGGCGCACACGCCGTATCACATTTCGTATGCTCGATCAGCTTACCCTCTGACGCAGCTCCCTTTCGGATTCCAGATCATCATGGAGGAGACGGATTTTGTCCTGAAAAATACAACATATTCTATCATGTGTCCGCAAACACTTCACAAGCACTGCACTGTGTCGTTGGGGCCGGTACCTCCAGCCTGGAGAGAGCACTCAGGTCGGCGCTGTACTCGATGTTGACGTCGGTGGTGCCACCGCCGCTGCTGCGGTAGGTGTACTTGGAAGTTTTCGCCACGGCGGACATTGTCGCTGGTTCGTCTCTCGATCGGCAGTCGGCGCTACGTTACCGGTCGGGCACCGTTCGACTAGTGAGAGCGGGTGCGGGCGGCGCGCGCGCACCACGGCGGCACCGCGCCCCCCGCGCCCCCGCGCCCCCCCTTCCCGGCCCCTCGCGCTCCAGGGCGGCCGGCCGGCTGGAGCTCGCGGATCGTGTTACCACCCCCGCGCACCCCCCTCTCAGCCTTTTATAGACACGCCCGTCTTGACGCCGTCGCGGTTCTCTTTTATTTGTTTTGCCCAAAAATTTGGCAAAACCCTTCACGTCCATTTGTGTTATCATGCAGCAGTGCAGCTGAACCACTGTGGCGTTATCGGCGTGCACAAAGTTGTTGTAAACAGTGGAGTCGTGGGCGGAGAGCCGGGTCCAGGCGTTTCCTGGTGGATTCCTGTCGGTCCCTGGCAGTCGCCCGCGCCCCGCGAAATGCCACCAATCGACTGAACTTAACAATGAACTTCTAGTACTCTTTAAATTAACCCCTAACAACCAATGACTCTGCTCTCTGTTTACAAACATTAATTTAATCTAATTTTATCGGTTGATCTTGAGAATAAGACATGAATTTGCATATTAAAACAGTTTTAGTGGAATCACATATTGGTGGTCTTATGTAGATTGGTTCATTTTATTTACACAGGATTTCATGAAATCCCAAACGTTGTTGTTATTTATGTTTGTTTAGTTGAGAGAAACAGATGCACATGAAGCTACGTGACCGCTGCACCGCAATCACGGAGCGTAGCGTCGTAGCACTTCGTAGTAGATCACGTAGACCTTACGGAGCAACTTTAATCAACGAGCCAAGGAAAAAAAAACTATATTTGTCAAATAAAAACAACCTAGCACAGTTTCAATAAGTATCACATAAGCAAGACAAGATTTTTACCTGCCTGTACGGCAGGTAAAAATCTTGTCTGAAGTATCTGTAAGTACGTATTATGGTTGTTAGCCCAAAACTGATTCACTCTGACCCCGTACTAGTACAAACTGTATTACGGTGGAACAGATTTCCTCTTTTTCTGTAATTGTAAAGTTTATAGTAACAGACGTGTGACCAATTTTCTTAGTAGCAAAAGAATCTTACTTATTATTAACAAAGCAAAGTAGGTGTTATATTATTTCAAATAAGGTAGGTAAACAAAAAACATGACATAATGATAAACTTGATTTTTGTAAAAAACTTGTAGGTAGATGTTAAAGTTGGCATAGTATTATGCAAAATATTTAATTCAGATGCAAAGTTTGTTTACAAAGTGTCTGGCTGAACTTTTATAATAATATATTAGTTTTAGGTTTTATTTTCTTTTTTAATTTTATTTTCAGTTAAAAAGTAAAGTGAAAATTAGATTACAATTTAAAATTAGATTAAAATCTAAAATCAGATTAAAATTTAAAATTAGATCCGAATCCAAAATTAGATTAAAATTTCAAATTAGATTAAAATTTAAAATCAGATTAAAATTTCAAATTAGATTAAAATTTAATGTCAATCTCGTTAGATATAATTTAAAAAAAAAAAAGTGCAATCTGCTAATCGACGACGATTTATAAGTGGCTGTAAATGAAATTTCTTGCGCAAAGATTTATGTAATTATCAGAATAGTATGTCAAAATCATAGAAAACGAATAAATCTTTTTTGTATGTTCTCAATACGATCGATGTACGATCAAATCAAATCAAATCAAATCAAAATATTTTTATTTCATATAAACCTACATGGGCACTTATGAAACGACAGAAGCTAGGTGATGTGTCGATGATCGATGATCGATGGATCGATGTGTGATCGTTGCACGGGTTCCATATTTGTGATGCATATTCCATATGAATTCTCACAAAAGAACAATAAAGAATCTTTAAAGAATCTTTATGGCACGCTTCCTTAGAGATAGCTTATATACAGTAGTATGACTATCCATTGTTTCTGTTAACGCTGTCAGAAACACATTTGTCATTGTATTGCAGTCATCGGTTGTTAGAATAGATGGCCAGTTAATCTGTTTTTGGTCTTCAATTACGGCCTGATAACCAATTTTTTTACAAGTTTTAGGTTTGCTAGTGTATAGTTTGTATTTTTTTGACAGAAAGATCATAACAGATGAATGATCCATTACAGTGGACTTGCAGATGACAGTAGTAGATAAATTTCCAGTTCAGTTCATTTCATCAGTATTGCTTATAGTTTCAACGATTTTAGTTTCCTGATACTCTTTAAAGTAGATCACTATCCCACCATTTTTGTTAATTGTTTCAGCAGTAGCGAAAGTTTTATATGAGAGTATTTTGGGTAGTGCCTCAAGTTTATTTAACCAACATTCAATTACAATAATAAAATCAAATTCTATATCTAGTCCACTTAGTAAGAGCTGAAAGTCATCGAAATTATGTTTCAAGCTTCATATACTTCAATATTTTGTAATTATTAGATGCACCAAATTTTTTTTTTTACAATTTTCAGGAATATCCACACTGTGTGCAATGCCGACACTTATAGTTTTTTCTATGTCTTCCGAAATATCTGATAAATTAGCCATACTGTTTGTAGTAGTTAATTATAAAGAAGATTAAGTCAGCGGCACAAAGTAGGTATCACCGTGTAAATGCAGTGTCATATATGTAAATTGTGTGTGAGTTTAGTATGTAATGAGTAAATATTGTGGGTATAACGTGCTTGTAGGCACATTTTTGCAGATTTTTTGAAGATCTCAAAAATTATGATCCTTGAAGAGTTAAAATTTGAAAAAATAATTAAAGGAAAATGAAAAAGCAATACGAGATCAGACTTGAAGACAACTTAGTCTCAGCTACGAGTCAAAGTTCCAAAAAGGGGGCATTAATATCGTTAATAATAACTTGGATTTGTTCAGTGGATTTAATCAAAATTGCTGGCTTATCTTCCGATTTCTTCAAGAATATCCGTCCATTAGAAACCCAGCCGAACTTGAAATCGTACTTCATTTTTAACTCTCTAGATTGGTAGAAGAGTTTCCTGGCAATTGGGGTAAGTGCTTCTGAGATATACACTGACTGAGTGTCTCCAGATATGTTGAGTGCTTAGTGCTATCTTGTATCTTGTTTTTTGTTCAGATTGTAAGATTTGATTGCATTCAATGCATTGGCATTGAAAGCAATCAAATCTTACAATCTGAACAATGCACGCATGAACGTGCCAATGCACGCATTTTAACATTACCGTACCCAACAAAAATTGATTTATTTTGTCCTGATTTTTTCCGGTAGACTTGCCGTACTTGATCTGGGGTGATTTGTACGTTTAAGGAGCTATGTAACTGGTTCACCACCTTAGTTAAATTTTCAGGGTCAGTCACAGGAATATTTTTGATTTCTATTACAGTTTCTAGCTGTTTTCGTTGTAACTCTTCTACTTGGTCCTCGAGGTATCCAACTTTGGTGAGCACAACATTATTTTCTAGCAACAATCTATACAAATATTATAAAGCTGAAGAGTTTGATTGTTTAAAATCTCAAGAACTACTAGTCCGAATTAAAAATATCTTTTTGTGTTGAGTAGCCTATTTATTGAGGAAGGTTATAGGCTATATAACATCACGCTACAATTAAAAGGAGCGAAGCAGCAACGAAAAATGGACGAAAATTGGCAGGCAATTCGATGCGATGGGCAGGGTCACGGGAGCAAAAATTTGACGCGGACGAAGTCGCGGGCAGAAGCTAGTGTGTCATATTTTGACTTTAAATCCTTGTACAAACCCACATTTTCTTCCAGAGCTTTTTTCAGAGTATCGTTTGAAGTAATGTTTTCCTTATTTTGATCTTTAAGCTCACTTATCATTTTGTTTAGTGTAAAAAATTAAATCCGTAGGAATTAAAAAGTTACAACTTTTGGATTTATCTAAATTCAACCCATAACTGAGTTTGGAGGCAGTTAGAGCTTGTGGCAAAGTAATAATAGGGTCGATCGATCAGGATAAGCTACGCTTGCCTCGGTTGGTCCGTAGATCATTTGTGGATCTTCGACTGTCGTTATGGGTCGCCAGAACCAGGAAAGCCTGACAACAACTACTTCACAAGGAGTATCGAATTACCCAGTAAATGGGTTGTGGAAGTCAAATAGGCAACCGCTCCATGTAAAATACTGGTATGCAGCTGCATTCGGTTATTGTGGAAACCAACCCTGACACCATTGTGAAAAGGTTTGGCAAATGATGACTAACTAGGTATTGGGGACGACAAAGGGCTATTCAAGTTTTAGGGGAAGATTTTCTGCTAATCTCGCCTATATGCCAGAGCCGTGGCCTTAGCATTTAGGCGAGATTTGTTCGAATGAAATACCCTGGTAACTCTTTCGAACAAATCTCGCGACCCTGGTAGGCATCGGTCCTCGCGGACCCCTTCAAATTATGCTGACATCTCTTTGAGGCGCGCATGGAACACAACGTGCTGGTCCTTACCGGGGGGCGAGCTAGTCATTACTCGACGCTCGCAAGCCCGCGCCAGGAATCGAACCTACGACCGAGTTGCGTTACACACTATTAGTCAGAATCTTAATAATTTTGAACTTATTTGTCATCCATTCTTACATACATACATACATAGAATCACGCCTTTTTCCCATGGGGGTAGGCAGAAACCACGGACCGCCACCTGCTACGATCTCTACACACTTCTTTTGCCTCGTTTAGGTTCATACAATTGGTCATACACACACGCCGGTTGCGAGTACTACGCACCTGACCTTTCTGAAGAACATCACCAATAAGGTCCCTATATGTCCTCCATTCTTATATATGTTCGAAAAAAATGTTTACTTAGCAACGACAACAACGCCATGAATGTTGCGGAATTGTCAAAATGAAATCGATTCTGAAAGTGTATTACGCAATTACCCTCTGATTGTATACATTTTTAAGACGCTATTAAAACATGTTGGAGCAAAATGGCCCTGGAAAAGGATGCTTGGAGGGATTTGGGGCAGGCCTTTGCTCAGCGTAGGTAAAGTGTAGGCGGTGTATAAAAGACATGTTATAGAATTTATGACTTCCAAAACAGTGTTTCAGCACTCTGCCAGTCAATAGTCAACTATCGGATAACCTCCTGGGGAGGAGCAGGCAAGTATACTCCTTCTGAATATCCATAGAGAGCCGTAAGTACTCGTGGTTGGAGCTGGACTACCTTTTTGTTATCCAACTTCTGAGCTACACAAACGTTGGGATGTCTGCAAAAGGCAGAACTTTATACTCTCTATAATGAGCAAAACCATACACAAATAATAGGGTACTATTCCAATTATATTAATTAACGCATAAACTATTATTGCTTGACAATAAACATCATCATCATCATTTCAGTCGTAAGACGTCCACTGCTGGACTTAGGCCTCCCCCAATTTGGGGGGCTTTGCCATAATCGCCACGCTTGGCAGGCGGGTTGACGATCGCAGTATGGTGGTAAAATGCATAGAGAACGCCGCTGCCCATTCTCTAGTAAGTCCCTTAGTCGCCTTTTACTACACCCACAGGAAGAAATGGGGTGGTGTTATTCTTTAGGTCCGGCACCACACGGTATACTAAACATGTTGTATTATAATTACTAAAGGGAGCGGTGGTGGCCCAATGGTATAGGCCCAGATTTATGAGCTTACAACCTCCTGGGAGGTTCAGGAAAGTGCAAGAGAGTCGTACACGAGGTTGAAGCTGAACTGCCTTTTCGTTATCCAAATGCTAAGCTACACAAACATTGAAATGTCTTAACAGTCGGGCAGAGGTTCATGTTCTCTATAGTAAGCAAAAACATCATCATCATTGCAGCCGAACGACGTCCACTGTTGGACATAGGCCTCCCACAAGCTACGCCACTTCGACCTGTTTTATGCTTCCCGTATCTAGTGGATTCCTACAACTTTCACAAAGTCATCGGACCACATTCTGGGAAACCATCTAACTCTACATCTTCCGCCACTCCAGAACCTTTCGGCCCCATCAGCCATCTATTCTGTGAGCAATGTGCACTGCCTACTTAAGTTTGGCAATTCGGGCTATATCGGTTACCTTGGTACGCCAGCGGATCTCTTCAATTCTGATTCGATGATAGCGAACAAGCAAAGACTTACCTACACAAATTTATTTATTTATATAAGTTAGTTAAAACAGCCCAATTCCAATTACATCAATTAATGTAGAAACCTTTATTGCTTAACAATAATTAGGTATCATCATCATCTTTTCAGCCGAAAGTCGTCCACTGCTGGACATAGCCCCCCCCCCCCACCCCCAAGCTCCGCCACTTGTATAACTTGACAATAATTAGGTATGTTGTATGATAATTTCGAAAATTAACACGGAACAGTGGACTCCCTTGCATACTTTGTCTCCCAGAACACCCGACATATACGCGAATTACTCCATTATTATTTACTCCATTCATCCGCAAACAGATCACATTAGGGTTGACAACCAAAAGCGTATTTAGCATTTTTAAAGTAAAATAGACTGGAGTTTCGATTCTGGCTGCAATTGATAACGACACTTGCGCAAACAAATTAAATATCTAAGATACTGTCTATCCTCTTGTTTTATTTCGCAATATTTTCTCGTAAAAGTTTTACTGCTTTCTTGCAGGATATTTATAAACAAAACAACATTCTCAATGTACCCAATGTTATTTTGCTTGTAAATTTTATCTAAATGACTGAAAACTCTCGGTCACAGGCAAGTAAAGCCTAAAGCCCAACCTAAGCCTACGCCTAAAGTAATTTCCATTTATGTTGATATTATTCTGTACTTACCTTTTTTGAGGAGTAGTCCTCATGGATACCCTTCGCCTGGGATAAACGAAGGGTTATATCGAACTCCCCTTAAGGTTATGGCTCCTCCTTATGCTGGCCGGAGATCGTTAAGCGACTTTCGACGTCCGGTTGATTCTGTACTTACTTTTGTGATAGTTTATTAAAGAAAATATTAAAACCCATACCTATCTAAATTGGATGGTACATACGTAAGTCCTGCTGCCTGGTGACATAACACAGGTATTCGATGAGTTTTTTGGGCACCGATCTCTCAGAATGTTGAGCTTGTTTATTAGATTACGTAGGTACTACAGCAATATTTGTGATTTGGAAACAAAAAATGCATGAAAGCTCTTTGCGACGATGAGAACTACACACGCCTTTATATAACAAACAGGGTGAGGAAACCATGAATTCAGCACATGATTCTAGATATCAGTACGAAATTTCTTGTAGGTCATAAAAAAAAATCAACTCCTTCATAGAAAAGTGAAAAGTCAATACTTTATTTTTTCAATAACCGACAAACATTCAACGCAAGGCATTCCGAATTAAGTACTGAATTCATTTAGGTACCTAATAGGTTGCGCGTTGCGAGTTATTTCAATCAAACTTAACCCTTACTAGTAATGGAATGTAAAATAGATTTGTTTAGACTTTATTGACCTCAAAAAAGCTTTCGACACCGTTAGTCATGAATTATTACTGAAAAAGCTAGAAATCATAAAAATTACCGGTAATGCCCTAAAAATGTTCGATTCCTATCTCAAAAACAGGTCACAGTTAGTCAAAATGGATAATAATTATCAAAGTGGCGCATTACCTATAACGTGTGGAGTTCCCCAGGGATCAATTTTAGGGCCCCTGCTCTTCCTCGTCTACATAAACAATATTCAGGAGATCAAATTACATGGCCATCTTACTCTATACGCAGATGACATTTGTTTATTTTATTTCGGATCTTCGATCCATGATTTAGTTGCCCAGGCACAAGAAGATTTAAACACCCTTTTTTCGTGGTTTCAATACAATCTACTTATGATAAATATTTCCAAATCATACTATATCTTGTTTAAAGAAAAAAACTTCCATATAATCCATTAATTATTAACAATAAAAATAGCAGTAAAAATCTTGTGAAAAATATCTTGGACTTAGAATGGATAGTTCTCTGTCGTGGTCTGTTCACATGGATCATATAAAAACAAAACTGACGTCACTACTTGGATCCCTCCGAAACATAGTTCGATGTATTCCACATAGACTGCGTCACACCATCTATAAAGCCTTAGTAAAACCACACCTACTATACCTGATTGAAATTTGGGGCAGTGCGGCCAAAACGAAGCTAGCAAGCCTCCAAGTCGCACAAAACAAAATAATAAAAATGATTTTTAACTACCCATTTTTAACATCAACATGCAATATTTATGAGGAAACCCAAATAATGAACATTAGACAATTATATATTTACAACACATGCATTTTTATTCGTAAGGCACTCAACAAAAGTGTTCAGACCAATTTATCATTTACAAAAGTCAAACAGGTTACACAACGTAGCAGTCGCAGGGCTAGTTTTCTGATTTTACCGAAGACAAGAACGCAGTTTGGCAAAAAAAAAAAAAAAAAACTTTTGTAGGAGCACAGTTAAATAACAAAATACCCTCACATATAAAAAAAATGCACTCATTCCATGCATTCAAAACACAATTAGCTGCATATTTAATGAAAAATACCACCTTTCCCAAAAGCTGAATGTATTGGATGTGTGTAAAATTACTACAATAACGTCTGTGACGAACGTTTTATTTTAATAATTTACTGTAAGCATTGTTCTCATGTAAGTGACTTTGTGTCTTTTTTGAGAATAAATATCTTTAAACCTAAACCTAACTTAAAAGCTACTATTCGAGCAAATGAGTTGACCCAATCCGTACACTACGTATGGTAAGCCGATCTCTTGAGCGAAGCGAGCCAAATACTTAGGTGTGATCCTCGACCACCACCTTACCTTCAGGGAGCACATTACGACGGCTCGTTCGCACGCCGCATTCGACCTTGGTAGGCTCCGCTCATTCTGATCGCCCGTAGCAAATTGTCCCTTAGGTGCAAATTGCGTAACTACACCGCGGTCATACGCCATATCATGAGTTATGCGTGCGTCGTCTTCGCGTACACTAAGCCCTCCCACATCCATAGGATGCAGACCCTTCAAAATCGTTTACTTAGAAAGGTTGCAGGAGCCCCCTTTTATGTCCGAAACAAGAATCTCCATCTAGATCTCAGAATGGCAATCATCCAGCAGTTCATAAAACGCCTTGCCAAACATTTCTTCTATTCTGCTGTGAAGCATCTCAATCCCCTGATCACGGCAGCCATCAGCTACACTCCCACCCGCATTAGTAGGATTTGCCGACCCATTCCCGATGACGCTACAACAAAGGGGATAGTCACTCTCGTTTCAAGTTTTTAAGCTCTGGTTAGAGGCCTTAATTAATAAGATAACCACAGGCAAGTCTGGTTGAGCAGCCGACAACCTCATAGGTTATGCTGCGAGATGACATTCAAAAAATAAAAAAGGATTAACAAAACAAGACATTGTTCTCGTAGTATTTTTTTTTTTTGAATTTATAAATACTTTAATTAATATAGTGTAGTGACAATGCTGTACTATTCTAAGTTTATAAGGTGTGAAACTATTCATTGGAAGGGCTTCGGAAGATGATCATAAAGATTAACTATAAGGGGTCACATTTGGAGAATATCAGGCTAATTTAGACACTGTGCAAGTATGATAAGTACCAAAGCACTTAACGAACATACGTTAGGCAAAACGTACAGTCATGCGTCTTTATGGCAAATCTGACAGGTACTAACCAATGTCATACTTACCATCGACTTGAGGTGCACAATTAGCCCACTGCTTTAAAAATCTAATGTAGCCTTGATGGTGTTTTATGCAAATTTATTTTCAACCCAGTTGATACTGATAATTTTTTATCATGTTCGAGTAAGTGCTAACAACTATTTCCCGCACTTTAATATTTATTTTAGAAATTATCTACATGATTAAAACCTTAATTATTCGTGTTTCAGTAAATTATGACTGAATAAATTAATTATGTCACTATTCATTAAACTTAAGTTAATTATTACTAAAAAACCGGTTGAACTAACATTAATTGTAAGAACTCATACCTCCGGTGATATAGGTTTATCCCCGTACAGGCAACATACTTTGAACTTACTACTTAAATTACTTTCTAAGATTTATACTGTATTTTACCAATTTTTATGTTTTGAATACATGTTTGTATAGAAAATATTTTATTTATTTATTTAATATTTTGTGAAATGATATCGCTATTAAAACAATAGAAGAGTGAAGAAACTGAACTTCTGGTACACCTTCTGCAGTCACTCCAACCTCGTCACCAATTTTGTTAACAGAAGAACAGAAGTATACAACATTCCATGTTACGTAATTTAAAAGCATGGAAGCGTCCAGAAACTAAAACCGCCTATACATGCATTAACATTAGACAGAAGTTTACATCTCACTACCCCGTTCTTTAAACAAACATTATTTAAAAATTAACACGTTCTACTGAATTTAATACGAATTTTACAGCCGGTACGCGTGATACATGAGTATATTTCAAAACCGGAGCACCTGCATTCGTTGCGGCATAGTATCGTCAAGAGTGAAATGTCAACGATATTTTCTCTAATGTCCTAATGCACTGATATTAATCATGGATTTATTTCGGTTAGTGCACGTACTGTTGGCGAGAAACTATCTCGTAAATATCTAAACAGATGCAATCATTTTAATCGAGGCTTTAATTTTTGAGGTATTCCACGTACAGCGCCGATTTCAACCGCACGTGGTCGTGTCAACCGATTCGGGTGAATTTTATTCCAGACTACAAATCCCATGCACTTCAGAATTGAATATATCCCAAAACTAAAAGCTTCTCTAATCTAGAAAATATTTCTAAACTGTTCCACTCATCATCATCATTTCAGCCGTAAGACGTCCACTGCTGGACTTAAGCCTCCCCCAATTTGGGGGGCTTTGCCATAATCGCCACGCTTGGCAGGCGGGTTGGCGATCGCAGTATGGTGGTAAAATGCATAGAGAACGCTGCTGCCCATTCTCTAGTAAGTCCCTTAGTCGCCTTTTACGACACCCACGGGAAGAACTGTTTCACTAAACATCACTAATAACAATTTTGTTCCGGTGCGAAAGTTATGGCATGCATACAAGTTTTAATGTGGCTAAATAATAACTCAGTTGCACGAGTCGATCGATCAGGTTCAGCTTTACTTGCCGCAGTCGGTCAGCGGATGAATGATCACCTTTATAAGTATCTTAAATATCTAAATAAATATCTTAGGACAACCAACACACCGTTATCTGATCCCAAACTAGGCAAAGCCTGTAATATGGTAACCAGACAACTGATAAATATACTTATATATTTCTAAATACATATATATTACAGATAAATTACACCCAGACACAGAACAAATGATTGTGCTCATCACACAAACATTTGTCCTGGGTGCCCCACGACCTCAGTCTCAGCAGTCAGGATCACTAACCACTAGACTAACAGGCCAGTCTAATATATCCTCTCCGTATCTCGGAGAGCACGTTAAGCCGCTGATTCCAGCTGTTATTTGTACACCTTTCACATTCATTACGGGTAGTCAGAATCCAACCTGATCGCCAAAGTCTGACCACTTACCAAAGGGTATCGTATTACTCAGTAAATGGATTGTGAAGGTCAAATATGCAGTCGCTTCATGTAAAATACTAGCATTCAGCTGAATCCGGATAGACTGCAAGCCGACAACAACATAGTTGCAAAAGTAAAGCATTATTATTTTATTATTCACAGATAAAGTATCTGTGTTTTTAAACAAGAACTAATATAGTATGTTTTTAACTTCAATCACAGTATTTAATCAACATACATCTTACAAATACATGAAAACTAAGAAATTATTAAAAACAATTAATAATACCTTGGATCAATATTTTACCCCTCTTTAAGCCTTGACTATTGAAATGAACAATAAGAATAAATAAACAATGAACACAATAAGAATTTCATGCAATGGAATTTGGAAATAAATTGATACGGCTGTAGCCTATGTCTAAAATATTTTGTGTGTTATGTTACTACAGCGCCAGAGTTTTCAAACTAATAAATTCGAGATGAAAATCTATGCACGACTGTCCTGCGGCCCGTTTTCCACCACGCAGCGCACGCGCAGGTGGGAAAGTATTCGGTTATATTCGTACCTGCGCGAAGTGGGCCGAGCGCTTTCCGCGTGTCCCCCTCCCCACGCGTCGCATCCCCTTTAGCGAATGACTCAGCCGACTCTGGCTGGACACGATGGAAATTATTAATGCCAGCTTTTTCGACCTGTTTATGTGTCGCCACATTGCTTTTTAATAATAAGTTCCTTTGATTAAAAATAATAGATATACAAGTTGGATTTTTGGTGGTACAGGTACCTTAATCGCTTTATCTACAGAGAAATACTCTTGGGAGACCGTCATATCATTAGTTTTTAAAAAAAAACAAATATATGGTCATCAAGATCATGGGCGGTTTCCACAAAAAAAATGCCATTTGATACTTTTTCTGATAAGGATCAGACTCGTACAGACTAACCGAAACCGAAAATACAATTTTTCTTAAATATATATGGATAGTCTCCGAAGGCGGTTTGCTTATAGTTACAGCCGTTGAAGTACCTGCCCTTACTCTCCAGCCTCAAAAACCATTCTGCATATAATAATAGTTGTTGTTATTAGTCATTAAAATTCATTTATTTGGAATGGGATGACAGCCACTTTTATAGCGGTCTCTCACTTGGATTTGGAGAAACTGTAGCTATGAATCGGTTTTAATCTTCAATGTGATGTGATATTCTTTTTCAGTATAGATCCGTTGTTGCTTTGGAATCCTTGTTCTACCTTTTAAACTGAAAATTGTCTTAGTGTAGCGATACAAAGCAAGTTTATTCTTGGAAAAATACTGCAGCAATCTGTCTCTCGCGTATCGACGCGTTGTTTATACAAATGGAAATTTTCAGTAATTTTCATATTTCACAGCATATATCTTTTAGCAGCAAACGCTGAGAAATGATCTTAGCAATAATCATAAATAAGATGCAAAACACAGGCATAAACAGATCAATGAACGAAATCTCAAAAAATTCAAATGTGTCTTCGGATCTATTTAGAACGAAAGGGCATTCACATGCAGATATAGTTTCTTGCCAAAACAGCTTGTCTAGTAAATGAAGTCACTATGGAATCATACCAATATATCTATTAGGTTAATCGGTCCAGCGTGTTTCGCCTAAAAACATCAGTTATTTTCAGAGCCCAATTGTATATATGTGTCTACAAACTAGACCAGTGGTATGTAAATAGATGGTACAGACTCTACATTTGAAAATCAACGTTATTTCAGAGTAGCTTTACGGAGACATCAATATTGAACTTGAGTTTAAAATATGTTTTATGTTTGATATTATTTAATAATAGGCCTTTTAATGTTGGGTTCTTAATACACAAAATCTAATCGATCGATTTAGGGCCATAGGTCAAAGATATTGAGATCATCAAATGCATACCGAATGTCAGCCAAAAAGTGAAAGTATCAAAACACACGTCTAATTATAGAACAAATGAATCACTTCGATAAATCGATCGGCTATCTTAGATATGTGCATAACGAAGTCGAATCGTCCGGAATATGTTGACGAGGCGAGTCCCAAATACATTCAGAAATCGTAAGTCAGCGAGTCATGGAAGTCGTCTTCGCACCCGATAAAGTTTATTTTGATCTTTACGTCCCTAACAGTCATTAAGAAGTAAGCGTCGTCGGTGCCAACAATTCAGATTATTTACGTGCCGTTTCGAATACCTCTATACTTCATGCCATTATATGATTTGATCGCGATCGGGACATAAGTAATGGGTAATGCTTTTATTAATTTGGTTTTGGTAGCAACCGCGCTTAGCACACTTATCTCGCAGTGCAGACACTTTCATCATGGTCATCATTTCAGCCGACAGACGTCCACTGCTGGGCATAGGACTACCACAATTTGGGGGGGTTTGTCATAATCGCCACGCTAGCATGCGTCTGCCTAGGCAGGCGGATTGGCGATCGCAGTATTTTACAGATTGACTGGCCTGTTAGTCTAGTGTTTCGATTCCCACCCGGGACAAATATTGTGTGATGAGCACAATCATTTGTTCTGTGTCTGGGTGGAATTTATCTAATAATCTGTATGTATTTAGAAATATATAAGTATATTTATCAGTTGTCTGGTTGCCATAGCACAGGCTCTGCCTAATTTGGGATCAGATAACGTTGTGTTGGTTGTCCTAAGATATTTAAAAAAAGTATAAAATAAAATGCATAGAGAACGCTGCTGCCCATTCTACAGTAAGTCCTTTAGTCGCCACTTACGACACCCACGGGACGAATGAGATGGTCCTATTCTTTACATCCGGCACCACACGAAACCAAACTTTAGCTACAATAAAAAGCCTTGGTAATTTTTATTGTATACGGACAGGTTCACTTTTTATTTGTAGTGATGGAACAGTGTTTTAGGAAAAACACACGCACTCTTTCACGCAAAAACTACTGATCAGATTTAGATGAAAGTAGGCACACAGATAGTTTATAACCGGGATTAACACATAGGGTACTTTTTATCCCGGTAGTACGTTCCCGCGGGATAATCTTCAACCTCCACGTGGGCGAAGCCGCTGGCAAAAGCTAGTTTAGAAATAAACCAATAACCTTGCGTCAGGAAATGAAATACTGTAATAGTAATTGAAGATATTTCGATGTTACTGTATTTTTTTCATTTTTTTGTTTATCTGTAAATGTTGAAATGATTATCTTTAAATGTTGAGATGTGAACCCACTTACAATGCCGATACAGATTGAAAATGCTCAGTAGTGTTGACTCAGTTTACACATTTCTGGGTGACCTATTCTCTAAGTAGTATGTTATGTATCTGCATAGATCTGTTTCACTAACAACAGGTGGAGCTAGACCTGCGATGACTAATACAAGTATTTATATAGGTAGGTACACTGATCTAAATATATTTTGTACAAGTTTTAAGAAGTCAGCATTATGTTCCATGAATCTAGTGAAAACTTGTTCAAGAGTATCTAGAAATAAAACAAGACTATAGCGTCGAAGGTGAAAAATATGTCGTTTTTCTGTTTTTAGCAATGTTTTGTTAAAGCCATTAAGAATGGAACCATTCGGTCCACGTCTCATCTTCGCGCCCGAATGAAAGCGACAGCCAGCAGTACAAATCTTTACTGAAAATTGAGTTTGTCATATTTCTATTTTTACAAATATAGGTTTCTAGTGCTACAAACGAATGAGCAATACCTACGCATGGACGTTTGAATCACCGGTTCTATAACATCGTTATTTATTTATTCGTTTCTAACTTCACGTTCATTAGAACTTGGAGGTAAGCAGAACTCGGCTGCTGGTAAGTAGGTTATTAATCAAAGCTTTAGCGAATGAGTAAAACCAATTTAGTAGGTGGAGACATGGTCTTTGTAACATGACTGGTAACGACAAAAGAAAGGCTGGATCAAACTTAGTTGAGCAATTGGAAAACCTTGTACAAAGCCGAGGACTGCTATTTAGATAAAATATGTACATGATAAACGAAGACGCGCATTCACTTCTTGTGTACTTAATCTAGATTTAAAAATCGATCGACTTGGTCTGATGCCCCTCAATTTACCTCGTGGGCACTTACGGTGTTCACTGTAGTCAAATGCTTTTCTAGTTATTTTGTTTCACAAAAGAACTTCAGACTTGTACATACGTTCTGATCAAAATCAAAATGAATTCATTCAAACTAGGCCGAGAATCAGCACTTTTTGAACGTCAAAGTTACAAAAGATAGTCTCCCAAAACGCCCTTGACCACTTCCTTGTGCTTTAGCTAGAAAAAAGAAGTAGCGAAACAAACTCCTCAACAGCACAGCTGTGTGTTAAGTTAGGAGAATTTGATTCTAAATTCGATGAGATTAGATTCGATTCTTGATTTCATACTAATCGGTATATTTTTCAGCAATCATTAAAAAAGGGCTTGATTTAAACAACTGGAAAACAAACGAATCACTGTTTTCTTATGATTTTGAACTTGTGTATAACAGTATCCATTAACGTATATTATTTTGTGTCTACCCTCATTTTAAACTTTTTTTTCTGTTTAGCAGGTTACGTCAGCTTTTGTTCAGTTTATTCTGAAATCTCAGCCAATAGAATAAAGTTTTTGATTGAAAGCGCAACTGTGCTTATTATTAGTATAGCAAACAAATTGTTACTAGTCTTCGGCTAATTAATCTTGGTATCAATTGGCTAGCTGTGAATGTTCATAGCAATTAGGAGGCCTTTAAATAACTTTGAAATTTGATGAATGGCAAAAATATATCGCAGCTCTTCAATATTGATATTACAAATAACTTATTAGTCAACTACTCAAAAAAAAAAAACCCAGCCAAATCATCTGTGCGGTCTAAGACAACACGTTAGTAGCTTACGATATGGACAAAACTGCTTTAATAATTGATAGCTTTAATAAACAATCAAGAGCACATAAAATAACTATTTGTAACTTTATGATTAATAATATCCTAACTAAAACTATTCACGAACTAAAACATAGCATCGAAAAATTCATCCCCATCGCTGTGGAGTGCTTGTGGCCGAGAGACAATACCACTTTGTTTAGCAATGCTTAGCCTCTGGCCAAGGTAAAAACCAGCCACCCTATCACGGGAAGTGTCAACCAGTCGTTTCGTGATATCATTAGACTATGAGTACTCGGACGCCACAGCCCGAGGGTTTCAACCCCTTAACGGATTGAAAATATAATTACTCATAAAGTTATTATACTTACGCCGCTTGAGATTTTACGCAGCCGCAATAGCAGCGCCTGCACAGCACGCCGTGCCAGGAAGATGGTATGGCGCAAAGGTATCGACCTACCTTATTTTTCATGGTAATAAAGACATGCCGTCCGGCCTCTTGCCATCTCCGCGTGCTAAGCTATTGAGTTCTTATGCAGCTGGAACGCCGAGCGACGGTGAAAATAGCTCGTAGGGTGATGTCGTTCATGTTCGCGTGCCGCGCTAAGCGGCCCGTACTTCGGCTGCAAGACAGGCCGTAGCTTCCAAGACCGTGCCGCTTTCCTCTTGTAGTCAGTAGTGGCAGTATTCCTCTGGAGGCTCCAACAGCAGTCTGCAAGTATGGCTGGATCCCATCTACCCTGATAACGCTTCTCATACTACGCACTTTCTTTATGAAATCTTTCACCGTCTACATTAGTTACTTCCCCATGTTATCTGGAATGAAACTTAAATGGAAAGAAATTAATTTTCAACGACATTTTGCAACTTAGTGTGTGATATACGGCATCAACTTAATTTTTTCATGCCAATCCGGTGACCTGTGATTGCGGAGAAAAAATTTGTGACGTCGACAAAACCAACCATGGATTTTTTTATAGGTCTGAGGCTCGATATGTCCGGTCGAAGTGGTGGAACTTGGTGGGAGCCTATGTCCAGCAGTGGACGTCTTTCGGCTGAAATGATGATGATGATAATGAAGCTCGATATGAAAGATTTATATTTTTTTTTATTTTTTCTTATGACTTTTTGTACACATCAATAATATAATTTTATAACTACCCTCGACCAAGTAATTAAAACAAGATCTTCGTTATTAATTATTGCGACCTGATTTCTAAATTTAAATTGGTATTCTGTTGATTACTAAGTGTAAAGTGTAATACGAATCACCACTTGGGATATCGGTGTATTTTGATTGGTGTTGCCTGGTATTTATTCTAAATCTTGAATAGTGAGGCATAGCCGACCAGGTGACTCATAAACCCTCAGAACCACTCTAGTATCCGCTCTGATAGGTATCTGTAAAATTATTCGTTAAACATTTGAGTAGTTCTCATGTGGTTTGCTTCATAGCTGCACGCGTAGCATGACCACCGTAGAAATGGGTTTTGTCGACGGAAGAATAGACAAAATTACAGATTGTAGAAAGATTAAAGACAAAATTAAAGATTGTAGAAAGATTTTACCGTTTTATGCTGACACAGCATGACAATTCTATCTCTATTCTACCAAGAATAGACAAAACCCATTTCTACGGTGGTCATGCTACGTGTGCTGTTTGATTTTTATAATATAGCATTCGTTGTGAGAGCTTAGTTATATAAGTGACCAGTTCAGCATATAGTTGTAAACTAATATTCTGCTTAATATGCTGTTTGTTACTAGTGAATAAGTTGTTGCAGTTTGAGGAACTTGTGACTAAATAATAACAGCCGCATGCGCCGATTGAAGGTCAAGCTACGCTTGCCGCGGTCGTTTATTAGATGGGTGTCCATCCAAAATATTTCGAGAGTTCGCCGTGCCTCGGAAATCACGTTAAACCGTTGTTGGTCTCAGCTGTTGTTTGTACATCTGCAATCAGAAGCCCGAAAGTTTGACAAACAGTGTCGTGTGTTACCAAGGGGTTATTGTATTACCCAGTTACTGGGTTGTGGAGGTAAAATAAGGAAGTCGCTCCATGTAAAATACTGGTAGTCAGCTGCATCCGGTTAGACTGAAAACTGACCCCAAACATAGTTGGGAAAGGGCTAGGCAGATTGATTTTGATTAAGTCATAGGAGTACCCTTAAAATGAATACGCATTCTGTTGTAGATTATACTATCTAGAATGCATGCTGTGAGTCGTTAATATGTCATTGTTCAGAATGTACCCAATGAACACACGGCCAATATGTTACAACGATTAAATACGACAGTAACAGCAACAAATGATGACAAAAGTTTATTTGACTCTTAATTGTATTGATGATATCAACTGCTACTTTTGTATATCACATAGTATTATTCTTAGTGAGTTTTCGAACAGGGATCGCTATGCCAGCTATCCTAACTGCAGGTAGAAAACAGGACAATTTTATGTAGGAAAACCATTTCAACTTTTACGCGTAGTATTAAAAAAACGTGAAGTATGGCAGAAAAAGGAGGAATTAACCAAGCAGCTGGTGAACTAGGGCTGTTAAAGTGATGACAATGACGGATTTGTGAAAAGAATAATTTTGAGTAGGTATCTTGTTTAATATCGATTACTGTGTCCCACGCTTTAACTTCGTTTTTTATAATCTACTACTACTACTTTCTGACTTTTCTTCTTTTTTCTCGGGTCCTAACGGTCACGGTGTGTTGTTCAATAGCCTATATCCTTTCTCCAGGATTGGTCTGGCACATACAAAAAAGAAACCGACTTGTAGTTCCAGAGATTACCCCCTACATATAAACTTACAAGCAAATATCTCTTTATAATAAAACGCCAATTTCATAGATAAGGCCCTACTTAGGTCTTGCCAAATCTACGGGTCTCCAAAACGGGAATCCTAGACGTAGGCAAAAAGGCAGCCAGACTAAAATGGACTGGGTGGGTCACATCAATCGCATGCACAGTGACTGCTGGGCAATAGTCTCCACACAGTGGGTGCCTGAGGATGGACGGCGCCGTCGAGACCGGCCGAAGAAGAGGTGGCGGACGATCTAGTTGCGTATTGCCCGGGTTGGATCGAGGTGGTTCTGAAAAAGAATGCCTGGAGGGATTTGGGGGACAAATTTGCTCAGCAATGGGACAGTGTAGGCTAACATAAATACATATGGAATAAGCAAAACGGTTATATCGCATTATTTACGAATCACGAGTACCGCCGTGGCACCAGTGCTGCAGAAACAACTTGAAGGATAATGATGTTATGGCGGGTACGATTGTCGCAACGCTGGGCACGCCACAATTGCAGCGGTAAGTCTCCTCTTTGAGGAGAGCCGGAGAAGTGTTTGATGATGATTTTTCATCCAAAAAAAAAGGGTAATGATGTTTATGGGGAAGCTAATGAAAAAGAAAACACGATACGATTTCGGTTGCAACGTTTTATTTCTGGAAATGTTGACCTACAGAACAAACACCGAAAACGGCTGGAGACCCCAGTTGACAATAAAAAGTTAAAGTGGTCGTGGAAGCGGGTCTATTGCAAACTATATCAGAGTTAGCGGCAAGCTTCGGTTTGAGTGATAAGACAATTTTAATTCACATGAAACAATTTAATGTACAAGCTATTATCACTGTCCATTCCATGGTTGGCTGGAAGAGGTCGCAGAAAGCGATAAGGCCCATTGTATATTTTGTAGCATTCATTGTTTTTATGTTTTGTATTTTTTTTTTGTGTACAGTACAGAATATATAAATAAATAAACAAATTGGGAAGTGACAAAAGCTCGAAAAATACACGCATATACACCTAAATTGAAAGAAGTACGTTAACCAGCACACGGCGAGTGCTACGTTACATTACTCAACGGTCACAATAACGAGAGAATTATGGATCGTATAGTTAGTTGTAACGAAAAATGGATCCTGTACGATAATCGGAACGCTCATCACAACAATTGAACCGAGGAGAACCGGCCAAATCCTGCCGCAGTGAGACTCAATAAACGGTACAGGTAAGTATCTAGTGTAGCGGTACTGGTATCATCCACTACAGTTTCCTAAGATCTGACCGATGACAATTACGAAAGATCTACTTATTTTATGATGTTTGGGTGGCTTACAGAAAACAATAAAATAATTGTACTGAGGTAGTTTAAGATAGGCCATTTACAAGCTTCCACAGACAGTTACACACACACTGAACACCAAACGGTCGCTAAATTACAGGAGTTGTGATTGGAATGTTCCTGACCTTACCATACCTTGCTCCAACGGATAATCACTTCTTCCAGAATTTGAACAATGAAAAAAAATCAATTCAGATGAGGCAGTGAAACCGCTTACAAAGTGTTTATTGATTCTCATTCCTACATTTTTTTCAACAAAGGAATAACCTGCCTATAAAATAGCGAAAGTGCACAGATAATTATGGTACATGATTTATTTTTATTATCTAAATAATAATAATTTCATATTAAAAACAACATTTAGCTTTTTTTTTCAAATAAAACGCCCAATTTCATATGTAAATGTTCATCATCATCATCATCATTTCAGCCGTCAGACGTCCACTACTGGGCTTAGGCCTCCCCCAATTTGGGGGGCTTTGCCATAATCGCCACGCTTGGCAGGCGGGTTGGCGATCGGAATTTAAATGTTCCGAAAGTATAAAAATCAACACAGAACAACGAAACACATGGGTCGGCAATTATTCAGAGACCTCAAATTTCTTCCAAAGGTATTACAAAATAAACTTCCTTAAAAAATAAAAGAATTCCAGGAAGGCATAATTCATCAAATCACCCAAAGATATAAAAATTTGTGCCATAATAATTTACATCAACAACAAACCGTATTTTTGTTGTGATGTGAAATGAAACATGCGTCCGTTCTATTCTTGTACCACCGTAACACATTTTGCAAGTCTTAACGGAGTGTTTATTTTTTTAAAGCGCGTCATCGTTCGCTCAAGTCATCCCTTTAATTTTAAATCGTTCAGGTTAAGTGATCTGGGTTTCTTTGAATGATGAGATGTGTTACGAAAATAATTTAGCAAAATTCGACTTTGTTTTGTTAAATTAGCTTGATCATTAAAAAGACAGTAAGTTTGATCGCCAAAATGTAGTGTAAAATTGGTAGTATATGAAACAGCAGAACTCTCTTAAAAAATATTACCTTACATTCTATTTTTAGCTAAAGCTATGTTTATAAATAAAGGTCATGTTTGCGAAAATTACTTTTTTTTTTTCAATAAGAGCTCTAAAAACCATCACCATAAATTAGCACAAAATTTGAAACACCCACGCAGAAATTTTTCGTTGAAAAGTGCAACACTTACACGGTTAAAATGTATGGAACAGTCACTTATAAAGCAAAAATTATCGACGAAAAATTCCAAAACAGGTTCAGACCTATGTACTGAATCCAGTACAATCTTTATAACACACTATATAAATAAGTCTAATCTTAATACATGAACAATGCAAACCAATTTCAAAATCACTCATGTGATGTAACGTTGAAAAACTGTTTTCTTCGTTAGGAATGTACTATTTATAAGTATGACGTCAAGACCCGAAGTCCCGAACATTGTTTCAATAACATTCGGTAAATGCAGAAATTTACTAAACAAAGTTAACTGTTTTCAACCTTCGCTCGCAAAGGTCAACTCCTTCTTTGCAAGATACTTGCTTCTGCCCGTGACTTCATTCGCATGGAAGTCACCACAATTCACAAAAATAACATACAAATTTATAAAAACTTTTCCTGTATGGGTACTACTACCCTACCTACAATAAAATATATCATAGGTATGAAGAGAGTCAGAACTGGTGATACCGGAGCAAGAGACGACATCGTACACTTTTCTGTGTCCGGAGCCACGGAGCCTCCATTAGTTATGTATGCGTTCCTGTACATAACTTTGCTGTCAGTAAGGAATAATTCCCACAGTGTGTTTTTATTATTAAAAAAAAAACTGTTATTACCATCGATTTCATCAGTATTTTTTTTTATTACTGCATGGATTAGTCTTTCTAAATAAAATAAAACTGTAAGCATTGTACTGCCACAACTTTGTGACTTTTGTGGTTTCGTAGCTAATTTATAAACTAAACCAAAGTAACTTCATTTTATATGGCTTCCGGTTTTTTCCCTATTACAATTCATTTTGTGAAACCTCCCGATCATGACTTATTTATGACTGCGTCGTATTTGCACACGCTTAACCCCACCGTATCCTAAGGATGCAGACCCTTCAAAACCATTTCCTTGGATAGGTTACGGGAGCTCCCATTTATGTCCGAAATGATAATCTCCATCTAGATCTCAGAATGCCCACGATCCAGCAGTTCATGAAACGCCTTTCTAAGCGTTTGTTCGATTCTGCTATAAAGCAACCCAATCCCCTGATTGCCGTAGCTGCCCGTTACACTACCTTCCACCTCTCTAAGTACACCCGATGATGCTACAACCCTCCTCCAGGAGAGTAGTAAGCGCACCAGTACTCTCAAGATCCACCGTCACAGACCGCCGTCCTTGCGAGAAGGAGCACAACAATAACCAAAACTTCCCAAATATCAACTTCACGTGAGGTGGACTACTTATTCTCGACTAACCTATCCCACTTAACATTGGCTCTGAACTAACAATTGTAACCAGGCGATGCCAAATAATTATAGATAACACTCTAGCATCAGAGGGTGCAGTAGAAATTTGCATCACCCTGCCACCTTCCGTAAACCCAGACTTAATCGCTAGACAAATCGAGACGCCTTTTATTAAAATTCACTTCCCTAATTATGTCTTCACGCAGATAATCGACTGGCAAGATTATATTAAATACTATCAAACTATACGCACGGAGGGTGATGACTCTGGAGAAACTCTTAGTGATATCAGGAGTTTCCATCCTGTTTAAGGCAGCTGGTTGATGTGGTGTTTCTCGCCATACTACAGTGCGGTGTAGTCACTTTCACAATAAGACTGTTACCATAAGATACGTTTTTAAAATATGGAGGGAAGTGAATGCAATATTCATCCCAAAGCCAAATAAGGGTGGCTATGCCATCGTCCCACTGACCAATAAGCCTGATATCCTATTTAATAAAGACTCTGCAACGGCACTTTGGTAATCATATCGCTGCACGGTAATCAACATAACCAGCCAGATAGAGGAAACGATTTATCAGAATAGGACCTGCCTGGGCACTGTCATAAGTATTGATGCTGGAGAAGTTACTTTTGTCAAAAGCTCCTTTTCCTCTTCATCATAGGAGTCACAGGTAGTCCACTGTGCCTTCGCAAGGCCTGTATGAAGGAGGACGAGACAGCACCTGCTTCCAAATTGCCCAAAGGTTGCCACATGAAGGGCATAAAGTACTTCAGTAACCCAAAGACTGAGGAGCTAGGGTGGATCAAATAATCAATTTTCCCACTCGTACGCAATTTTACTTCATACTACTACGTATGTATTACCTACTGAATAGTTATTAATTTGTAATCCTAATAAATTCGTATACCTAAATGTGTGTCTAATTATAGTACGTTGTAATTTTCGATCATCCATCCATCGATTTAATCTCTTCTTATTTATTTTGAGCCTTGAGCTACAAACAGTGTCGCTGGCAGTTCAACAGCGGGTTAGGGGTAGTTTTCTTTTGAATAGCCAGGGACGACCGTCCTTATAGCTAACGTGGTGCCCCAAAGCCAGCATACACACAGGTTCTGAAAACGAGCAAAGGCGGTGTAACCATTTACCGGTTAGCTGTAAGCGTACCCTGCTACTGTTTTGTACGTCCTTACTCGCTCTCAATAAAGTATTCGGGATTAAGAGACCAGGGTCTCCTGCGAGTCTAAACAGCACAGGTTTTACTTACAAGGAAACATTCCTAGGTGTCCTTCTCTGATTTTGATGCCGCTGAAATATGTTATTCTATGTTGAATTCTAAGAGACACGTATTTTTTTATTGGCGTTTTTAGGGGGTAAAACGGACCGTCAAAGTTGACCCTCTCAGGATGAGTTTTTCAGGTTTCATATACTTAAAGTCGATATTTTCGCAAACGACCAAGTGGGTCATAAACTGCACGAAAAACTATGAAAAACGTATACAAATGCGATTTCAAATATTATTTTTTTATTATTTTTATTTTCATTAAAAAGAAAATATCACGGGATCTACGGTAATCGAAAGAGCATAAAAAAAAGAATACGTCTTCTGGCGTTTCTCAAAAAAAATTAGAAGTTAAGCTATAAATTACCGTCATATATATTATGAGTATATCATGCCCTAATAAAAACTGATAATCAGATAAAATTAGGGCAAAATAAAAATAATTAAAAATTAATATTTGAAATCGCGTTTGTATACGTTTTTCATAGTTTTTCGTGTAGTTTATGACCCACTTGGTCGTTTGCGAAAATATCGACTTTAAGTAGGTATATGAAACTTGAAAAACTCGTTCTGAGAGGGTTAAGTTTCACTGTCCATTTTACCCCCTAAAAATGTTTTTCCGCCAATAAAAAAATATGTCTCTTAGAATTCAACGTAGAATAACATATTTCAGCGGCATCAAAATTGGAGAGGGACACCTGGGAATGTTTCCTTGTTAGTATAAGCTCCTGTCTAACATCTTAAAACTTTTTGAAATCTTTACTGTGCACATTTTCATACTTTTGGGAGAAAATAAATAAATTTATTCTTTTAAGAACCATACATCTGACAAACACTTTTTAAAATATACTCTGGCGGTGATTTCTGTTGCAGCTTTTACGAGCTAAAGAAAAACTCACATTTAATAACTGCACATACCCAGCTATGTAGAATCAGTACAAGACCACGTATTATTTTGACACTGATTGATTTCAGTCCTCGACGAGCATAAATTTAAATGTATGTAAGTCTTATTTATCTTATACAGAACCCACGTAATCGTAGTGTCAATAATATCCCGACATTATTCACGCAGCAAAAGCGGCGCTGGTGTAAAGATGATTCATTCAGAAATAAACATTTATATATGACTCAACGCGGCTGCTTCGTTTCACAGAAATATGTAGGTACCGTAAGAAAGAAAACTGTGTGATTATCTCGTGGTTTCAAAGCTTTCAGACGACTTTGACATTATTTTGGTAATTGGTAATTAAGACAGTGTGCTCTTTGTCGTAATGCGTAAAGGTCGTTATTTTGAACTATTACGTAAATATTGTCTGTTTTGTTTTCTTACAGGTAAATGTTAATAATATTTTTAGGGTTCCTTAGTCAAACTAGGAGCGTTCATAATTTTGCCAAGACCGCATGACGCGACAAATTTTCAATTTATTACTAAAAAAATAAAACTAGATTTTTTTTGTGGCAGCTCGACGTACCAGCATTGATCCAGTAACATCTTGGTTTGAGTTTTCGCGTCGATATCCCTGTCACCCTATACAGGAAAAAAACTGAAGATGATTATTTTATTATGTTTGGGCAGATTACAGCGAACAATATAAAATTGACAAGCCTTCCAGATAAATTTTATATGAAATTAGTAATAAATCAGCAAGGCAATATCTACTCTTTACCTATTATCTTAATCCCTTGTCTCATTCTATGAAAAAGAAGGCTAAACTATTCTCAGTCGGCCATCACAGAGCATTAATAAATAAACCTATGTTGTGTTGAAACACAAAACCAATGTTTTGTTGCTAAAAGAATTTCTTGGAAGTCTATCGAAAGAATTCGAGTTTTACGAAACTCTTCTGCTTTATTTATAGATTCAAAGTTTAATCAGACTTCTATAAACAGGAACTTATTTTTAGGAGCAAAGTGTACGGTCGCGGATCTGAAAATGTTTATAGGGTTTCAAATTCAATTCCTATTCTTTGTCAAAAATTATTTGTCAAAATTGTGGCTGCATATCGTTGTTTTATCTAATAGTAGCGTGGTAGTGCTAGATGGCCAGAAAATTCTTCAGTCTACCTGTGTGTACCAAACAAGAATCATTCCATCAAAACCTTTTTATTCTAAAGCCAACAAACTAAACTACAACCAATTCACTCTAGAACTCAAACAAACTGAAAGCATAGATAAATGATTATTAACAGAATGATTATTCGTGAGCTCGTATAAGATTGCCTCACCTCTCAGCCTGTAAGGTGCGAACATTCCGGAGTCTACAGAAATAGTCCTGCGTAGGTGTGCAATCACCTCCATCGCGGTATTTGAAAACTAAAAAGTGATCCGAACAATATTCAGATAATAAAGTGAGTCAAGAAAGTTTATTATAATTTTTTCAAGGAAATAAGATTGTTTTATATATTGGTTAGAAAGACGCGTTTTTATCAAAATTGTGTTCTGCACATTTGTTTACGAACGAGAGTAAGCTTCTGGTTAAGAAATAACACCGGCAGAGGTCAATCGATCAGGTGAGTGTCTTGGTTGGTCCATGGATGGGTGACCATCTTTACATACCAAGACCCCCCCTGTGTCTCGGACGGCACGTTAAGCCGTTGGTCGCGGCTGCGCTTCGTAGACCCTTGGCAGTCTTTACGAGTCGTCAGAAGCCCGAAAATCTGACAGTCAGTCTTACCTACGGGTATCGCATTACCCAGTAACCGGGATATGGAGATCAAAAAGGCAGCCGCTTTATGTAAAATACTGGCACTTAGCCGCATCCGGTTAGACTGAAATCCGACCCCAAAATAGTTGGATAGGCTAGGCAGATGATGACATTTGTTCATAAACATTCTGTCCGGAACTCCAACATTATAACTGAGCTTCAGATCCGTTACTGTTGAATTCTACCGGCAAAGCTGAACATAAGTTGTGTAAGTGTTCAGTGCGGGCACACAGCATAGTTGTCAATGTTTACCCGAGTGAGGCCACAGAGAGAAACATTTGTACTAAACACTGTGCACTACAGTGTCCCACAGTGCCGTATATTATAACTATACAGTAATGAGAATAGTAAACTATTATATACTGTGGTAAAAAAAAAAAAAACAGGGCAGGGCACATTGCTCGCAAAACAGATTGCCGATGGGGTTGGTAGGTTCTGGAGTGGCGACCGCATACAGGAGGCCTAGCGTTGCAAGGCCTCCCACAAGATGGATCGATGACCTGGTGAAAGCCGCTGAAATCCGCTGGATGCGAGAAAATCAGAACCGGTCGAAATGATGGTGCTTGGGGGAGACCTATGTTCAGCAGTGTACGTCTTTCAGCTGAAATGATGACGATGTTGAAAAAAAAAACTTTTCAACCAGTAAGTATGATACCATCCCCGAGGTGCAGCGGGCGTATCAACATGAGTGTCGCCTCTGAGTCAATGCTGTTAATGTACATTATTTCCTGAAACTATTAGTCTGTAACTAAATCAGACCATCTCATTTTATTCCTGAGAACAATGCGACATCTAAAAGACAACAGACTGTTGGTATAGCAACTTGTACCCACATTATGCAATTTGAATCTATTTTAAACTCTCTATATTTATGCCAAAACTAAATGCGGTTGCTATTAGTGGTTTGGCTATCCGTAACTCTGCTTACACGGTTAGGGACAAGCGTGATATTATGTAAACTCGGCGCCAGATAATCTTGCCAAGAATGTAAACAAGATATAAGTAGGAATAAGATAAATGATAATGGCATTAAAATATTGTTCTTCGAAAGACAAATCATATTTTGGGGTCATTACTTCAAATAAGATAATTATTATTACACTGGTTTTGGGCTCACATTTTTTTTTACATATATAGGGTAGATTTATAGAAAGTATACAGGTATCCAGACACTGCTGATTCCTGCTCCACTTTGACGTGCGCAAACAATTAGATCGGAAACAACTGTTTGTGTGGAACAGTCCACAGACATTATGTAAGTCAGCAGCACAAGACGTGCGTCATTCTCGTCCTTCTTTTTGTAAATTTTCTTTTCGATTCAAAGGAAATTTCGAACTTCCTTATAAATCACCATGGAAGGAAAACAATGGAATTGGCGTACCTAAATACAATGATGATATAGTGTAGACACAAAACATCATTTCACGATTTCACGTTTTTTCCTATTCTCTCTGATCTTCTTTTGTTATTTATTGATTTTTCTCATAACCTTTTGAATGGAAGCCAATAAAGAGTGATTTTTAGTAATGTGGAAATCTTTGACTAGATTATATATAACACAGAAATTGATTTAATATCCTTTAAAATTTACTTTATTTGGCAGATACTTTTATGGCGTGTTTGAAAATGATTTCGGGGAAATGTCTGTAATTTTTCAAATAAAGCCAATTGCAGGATATTAAAAAAAATCTGTGTTTTATTTCTATTTAAAGTTATCTGCTATAAAAGACACCCGATTAATTAAATCAAAACTGCAATGAAGCATCCTATTAGTACAAGAAAGCAGAAGGAAAGCGGTAGTTTGAGAAATATGTTTTTTTTTTGGATGGGACTTCATAAAATGCCTTCTCCCGCTCTGGGCGGAGCAGGATCGCGTATCAGACTTTTACTGACTAAAACCCACCTGTGTTCCTTCAGTTGCCCATATGCCAGAGCCACGGTAACTCTTTCGAACGAAACTCGCGACCCTGGCAGGCATCGGTCCCAGCAGACCCCTTCAGTTGCTGACATCTCTTTGAGGCGCGCGTGGATCACTACGCGCCGTCGACCCGAGCCTGGTCCTTACCGGGCGGCGAGCTACCCATTGCTCGCCACCCACAAGCTCGCGCCTACGGCGGCCGGGAGTCCGCTATTGACTCCCGACACCCGAGGCGTCTCCTCCTGCGGTGGCTAGGGACGTGAGGGCGCAGAGACTGCTACTCCTTCACGCGCCCCGCCTCCTCCTTCGCGAGCATTACTGCTTCGTAGAAGGCGGTGACGGCTTCCTATGCCCTCTCACTCCGTACCATGGCTCGCACCAGGGCCGGACGCGAGAGGTCGCCGCCGCCGATCGCCTCCACGAGGACGCGGTGGTTCTCCGCCCAGGCAGGGCACACCTCCACCGTATGCTCCACCGTGTCCTCCAGACGATCCTCGCAATGGAAACGCCAGGGCGTTTCCTCCCGCTTTATCCTGAAAAATATGGCTTATCATACAGTAACTAAGAGATACATCATTTACGACGAGACGAAGAGGAATTAAGTAAGTGCTTATCAACGTATCCGTTGCTTGCATTCTGTTGATCTCCAACACTTTTAAATAAGAAATACGAATTTTCTCATTTTCTATATTATAAACTCACCAAACGTTTAATCAGTTCAGTGTTCGTTGATGTTTAGTAGATTATCTTAACACTTAGCTGGTGTATCATAAACGCCATAAGAATAAAATTTTCTCTATTAGGAAAACTCCTAATGCTGTATAGCACTATAAAACTATCTCTCAAACTATGCCTATTCCTGGGTACAATTTGACCTCCATCGAGATGCGGTGGACGCAGGCCTTTGGCATCTTTTGACCCGGTGTGGGCTATAACACTAGTTACCTAGGCCTACAGGACTACTGTAGAATCTTCCACTTCACATCCTTGATATGCTAATACAGGACAAATTGTATCTCATCCGGCTTGAATTATGCGCACGGTAGTCGATTGTGCAACCGACAAAGTGCACATCCTGTACTCGAATGAACACAATGAACCTATAAATCTTTGGAGTAGCACAAAAGTATCGATAGTGAATGATCTATTTGTAACTTGCCTCAGATCGAAAGACGACGTCATCATTTATTTCGCGTACCATATTAGTCAATAAAACAGGGAGGGACTACTGCTTAGTAAAAATTAAGGCTATACTGGTCAAACAACCAAAAACCTAGTATAAGATGAAAGGTAAAATCATTAGAAGTTAATCACCAAACTTTTTCACCAAACAAAAGATCCGAAACTCACTTTATATATCTTAACCATCATTAACTATGGATTTACAGTCGAGAGTGGGCCTTATCTTTGTCGGCTAGAATTCTCGATTATAACTTCATCATTTCAGCCGAAAGACGTCCACTGCTGGACATAGGCCTCCCCCAAGCACCACAACTTCGACCTATTCTGTTCTTTTCGCATCCAACGTATTCCCAGCGATCTTTTCATTGGTCCGGAGTATGCGCGTGTTGTAGGTTGCCAGGTCCAGTTGTCGGTGATTGTGGTAGCCGAATCTCGTCCGGGGATTGTTAGCACCCCTTGCCCCATGGCCTTGATCGCTACCATAGCCAAGGGTAGGTGGGCCACCGGGCACTAGGGGCCGTTTTTTGTTTGAGCTTGTCATTATTTGGGGGGGGAGGGTTGCCATAATCGCCACGCTTAGCAGGCGGGTTGCCGATCGCAGTATGGTTCTGATAAAATGCATAGAGAAAGCTGCTTCCCATTCTCTAGTTAGTCCCTTAGTCGCCTCTTACGACACCCACGGGAGGAAATGGGGTGATGCTATTCTTTACGTCCGGCACCACACGATACAGATTATAACTTATTTTCGATTTATTTTCTAAAAATGTCTCCTCCGATCTTAGATCTTGGTCTCCATGGTCGCGAGATTTGTTAGAAAGAGATACCGCGGCCCTGGCATATGGGTAACTGAAGGAACACGGGTGGGTTTTAGTCAGTAAAAGTCTGTCACGCCTTTCCGCTCCGCTCAGAGCGGGAGACGTCATTTGATGACATCCCACCCACAAAAAAAAACTTGGTCTACACCATCCACCACCAGGTCGACTTTTCCGACAATCCGGCTTACAATTTGATGGGTGCTTTGGTGTCGTCCATTTTTACGAGATGTTGTGTCCATTGAAGACGTCCAATTTTAATGGTCTTAATACTGATAATAACAAAAAACGCCTTTACACAAAAAATTATGAAATTATTTATTAGAACATCAAAATTAAACGTATGATTAAAATTTGGAGACTGAGTTATTTAGTATCGGTGACCAATACACTATTTCAAGTTTCATTTGTTTGGATAAGATCTGACCCACCGTCATTAAAGTGGGACTATGATGTTTTTCTTTTTAATACCCTATATCTGCATTTATTCGGGTTAACCGCCAAATTTGTGTTTTTTTTTTAAATCAATTGTAGGACTGTAGCTTTATTTTCGACAGATCTACAATTAACATTCGAACATTGGAACCAAACCGTGTTTTATTCATTTTATATTATTAAAACTTCCGTCCCTGTACATTATGAAGTTGTCATGTTTATCAAAAGTCATCATTTTCATCATTTCAGCCGTAAGACGTCCACTGCTGGACTTAGGCCTCTCGCAATTTGGGGGGCTTTGCCATAATCGCCACGATTGGCAGGCGGGTTGGCGATCGCAGTATGATGGTAAAATGCATAGAGAACGCTGCTGCCCATTCACTAGTACGTCCCTTAGTCGCCTTTTACGACATCCACGGGAAGAAATGGGGAGATACCTACATATTTTAGAATAAAAATAAATTTAATTAACAGAAGAAAAAAAAAACATTACATTTATCAGTTTAAATCTATTATATATACGTGTATTTTACATTTATCAAAAGTAATCTTAACCAATTTGAAACCCCATCCACTAAACACATGCATTTATCATCATGATGATGAAATGAAATATCCCTAGCCTTATACTAGCCATTTTTGGGGTCGGCTTCCACTCTAACCGAAAGCAGCTAAATGACAGTATTTTACACTGAGGACTGCCTATCTAAACTCCACAACCTACTAACTAGGTAACGCGATAACCCTTGAAAAGATTGATTGCTAGACTTTTGGTCTTCTGACAGCCCGCTTTGCTTGTCAAAGATCAACGAATGACGACTGGGACCTCATATAAAGATGGTCACCAATCTACGAATGCGACAGTTATTTTTTAACCACGGGCTTATTTGTATGACCATAATTAACCTCACAATTAAAAAAATATATATTTTTCTGTCTACCATATACGAAACGAGTAATAAGGAAAAGAAGTACAATCCAATACGGTCGCTTTTAACCAGCTACCACTATCTTTCAATAAGCGCCGTGCTCACACTTCTGCATACATATTATAATTACTAATTAAATTGCTATTCAGTTCAAACTGCCACTGACGCCGCAATAAACGTGGCCACCTACCGGGCTCAAACGATATAGTATAAAGTGTACAAGTACCTTCGATACGAAACAAGAAGAAGTTCAAACTACTTAGGTTTTTCAGATTTTAAACTTTTGTGGCATAAAAGCACCTGTCACATACAATTCATAATCCTGAACGTCTTGGAATAGTCTTAAAATCTTATAAAGCACGAATTACAGGTGATTCTGAAGGTAGGAAACTAGCAGGCGAACGACGCGGGCGCACGAGACTCGAGTACCTATATTTAGATCGCTCCACATCCGAACAGAGTTTCGCAACACCGCCGCAAGCGCCGACATCGGCCTTGCATAGATCAACCGACACCTGGTCGAAAAAAAATACAATTTTCTTGCATATACCTTCCTATTTTAAATTAGGTAAGAGTTCTATTTATCAGAAAAGACAGAAATATAGACCTGCCTTTTGCTGTAGTACCTACTGAAATGCATTTTTACTAAGCCACGTAGAAACGCTAGCCCGGGAGCGTGACGAACTGCGCAAATACTCGCAATGCTCCGGCCAAAGATTAATGAAAAAAGGCGTGTTATATTACTCAGTAAGAGTCTCACGGTCCTATCACATAGTGGAGGACAGCATGGAGGTGTACTACAGGACAGAGAATGAGAGAATGCTCCATTAACAATTATCTTTGAACGTGTACTGCATCCCGTTCTACTCAGGGTTCTCTTGACTTACGTTTAGATATATCTAGAAGAACAAATATATTGAAAGCCCTAGAATATTATTCATTCAAACCTGATTTATGAAACTTAGTAGTGAGCAACAGGTATCTCATGAATATTACCGTTTTCAGTATGACAAAACGGAACCTTGCCTGTTTCATCTTTACCCTTGGCATAACGGCCGCCCCAATTCTCCGATGTTCTAATTCTTCTAGCCATTTCTTTATGGAGACATTTGATATTGCACCATAATGTCCGAGGACAACCATTTTTTCGTTACTACATGTACATGACTGACTGCATATGACCTGCCCACTCTCCTTTTAACTTTACCTCATCTTTTAGCAACATCGGCAGGTTGCAATTTGAGCAACGAATGTATTTTTGGTTTATCTTTACCTGATGGTCAGAAGGCTCCATTCTTATTTTTATTACCCACTCTAAAGCAATATGAAGAAATCTTTTAGGTACAAGTCTGACTTCTTCTAGACCGCGTCATTGGTTTTTGTTATTCAGGATCCCATCCGTGGGTGCTTTCGCTTGAAGTTCATCCAGCAAATGGAGGCTTGCCCAAATTTATAAATTTTGGCAGTTCAGTTGTTTATGGAGAAATAATACTTTTATGCCTACTTCCTGTTTAGCACATCTGTTAAACGTAATCTTTGTCTTCGTTTAGTATCTGGCAATAACCAGGAGAATATTTCGTGACGGCTTTGTTATTTGTTTATTACTTTACTGAGATATTTCTATTGAAGGCCGTTCTTATGGAACACGAGTATTTTCGGCGCCTACATTTCCATAGTTTTGTTTCCAAAACTCTCGGTACGTAACTGGATGCTTTGGACTTACATCGAATGTTTTTTGTTTATATTGCGGGATGATAAATTAATGGATACGCTCGAGGGCATTATGTAGGCATAAGTATTAAATGATATATGATTAATTACTTATGATATATCCATACACATACATACACATATACACACACAGATACTTCTATAGATGATACTAGCTTCTGCCCGCGATTTCGTCCGCGTCAAATTTTTGCTCCTGTAACCCTCCCCGTCGCATCGAATTGCCTGCCAGTTTTCGCCCATTTTTCGTTGCTGTTCCTGTGCCTTTTGATTGTAGCGTGATGTTATATAGCCTATAGCCTTCCTCAATAAATAGGCTACCCAACACAAAAATAATTTTCCAATTCGGATCCGTTGTTTCGGAGCCTATTCAATACAAACAAACAATCAAATCTTTCCTCTTTATGATATTATTGCGACTATAAATTGAGATGTAAGCTATCCTATCTTTCAAGTTAGATCAAACTGCATACGGTGTGCAAATTTTATTAGTTTAGGAGTCCATCCCGGATAAACAACGTGACGCGTAATTTATATATATTAAGATGTAATATAATATCATTTTTTCCTGAGACTCAATCAAGTATAGGCTAAAAGACAGCCGGGTAAAGTTCTTCAAAAGGAATGCCAGCAACGCCATAGAGTTATTAACAATCTTACGGCTTACACTTGGGTGTTGGGACCTGTGAGATTCTAATTCAGGAGATCTGCAGCCCTAAGAAGTCTCGTGGTGTCGTGTACCGATGGAAAATAGGGGGGAATATGTAGATGGAATATATGTACAACATCCCGACATCAATCGTTGGGCAGAAGCTCACCAGACACTAGACCTTGTCAGGTCGAGTATCCTAACTTTCCTATGCAGGATGAGTATATTTTACACTGTACTTTACACCTCTATAAACACAATGTACGTGGTGACCCCCGAGGACTCAGAGTCGCCTGTTGGTACTTTAGACACCTGTGTCACTTAGGGAAAGGAGCATCTTAACGCTATGCTCCTTTTGTGGCACAGAGAGTTGCCCTGACGGGCAGTCAGTATGTTGCTATCCTTGCCATATTAGGTATGATTCCTCGAAATAAAAATAATACGTAATCAGATTTTTGGAACAAAATAATAATACTGTTGCATAAACAAAAAGAAAACAGAACGAGGAAAGAAGATAGGTATTTAATTGTATTCTTATTCGTAGGCTTCATACATACTGAGTATTTGTATTCAATGTAGACTATATGCGAATACTAGGTACAATTAATTATTCCACTAAAAGCTGTTCCGTTCCGTTTTCCTTTATTTTACAAAACATCCTTTTACTCGGTACTGGGACCAGTATAGTTCGGGTAATTTGGTTACCGGCTGCTTGTGTAACAAGGCAGCCCATCAATTTGGCACCTTTTTTTCCTAAAAGGACGGCCAACATGACAGACAGTGATTGGCCGCATGCAGATACGTTCAGGCGCGAAATCTGCCAAGGTAATTGATCCACGAACGAGTTTCGTAGTTACCTAGCAAGAGAACCATAAAGTAAGTCGGTTTGAGTCTGACAAAGAATATAGTTTACCCCACTCTGAGGCCAGCTATTAGGATATCAAAGAAGAAAATAATTTTCCTAAGCCCCTCATAAGTTCTAAGTTTACGCGAATAATTGCTACTAAATCCCCACAATTTACGCCCAATGAAGACATGATATGATATGATGGTGATATTGTTAGACAGATTTCTAACAATATCACCATCATATCATATCATGTCTATTTTCACCAGTTATTTTGAAAACTATATTCTGACGACTGTGGCTGACTTCATGAACGTCTGCAGTAATTCGCCGACGAAAAACACAGTTCAATTTGATTGACAGAGGGATACCTGCACTATGTACCTGCAATTACTGTCACCTCGGGCATCAAACACCTGCGCAGGTGTACGTCGAGTGCCAAACATTTGCCTTAATGATTGACGACCGTTCACCGCGCGTGGATATATTGATAGTACGATAGTGTTAACGTAATAATGAATGTTATCGGTAACTGTCGTACGTCAAGATACTCTAAAACTATTTCAGTGTTTGTTTCTAACGTTAAAAATTATTAATGCATCGACTAGCTGTTTACAATGGAGTGCTGGTACGTATGCTTATGTATTGTAGTCTATGTTGGGTAGGGCAAAAGAAGCATGAAATCAGAATAAAAGCTGCGGAAATGCGTTCCTTGCGAAGCATTTTTGGTGTGACTATGAATGATACGGTAAGGAATAATATGATAAAACAACGGTGCGTTTAATTGAAGATGTAGTAATAAAAATTAAAAAGAGTATGCTATGATTTTCTAGTAGGTAATAGGTAATCTATTTGTTTTACTAAAACTATTTACAAATTAAAAACATCGCGTCTAAAAATCATCCGCATCGCTGTCGACTGGTAGTGTGCCCAAGAGACTGGCGGCATTACCACGTTGTATGGCAATGCTTAGCCTCTGGCCAAGATAAAAACCAGCTCTTGGGTCACGGGAAGTGTCCACCAGCCGTTTAGAAATTTCCTTAAATAGGATAAGAGCGCTCGGACCCCACGGCCCGAGCGTTTCAACCCCAAACGGCTCAAAAATATAATGACCAATAAGGTTACTATACTTACGCCGCTTGAGGTTTTCTGCAGCCGCAGCAGCGGCACCAGCACAGCACGCCGTGCCAGGAAGATGGGATGGCGCAAGAGTATCGACGCACGTCGCATCCCACACTAAAGGCCTACCCACCTTCCATGGAAATAAAGACATACCGTCCGGTCTCTTGCCATCGTCGCGTGCCAAGCCATTGGGTTCTAATACAGCTGGGACGCCGACGGTGACAAGAGCTCGTCGGATTATGTCATTAATGTTTGCGTGCCGTGCTAATCGACCCGCACTTCGGCTGCAAGACAGGCCGTGGTGTCCTAGACTGGTGACAACTTCGCCACAGTGACAGCGATGAGGAGAACAACACGGAGCTCCCAAACGTAGGGAAACAGCGAGGCGGAAAGTAGTGTCGTCGAACAAGGTGCCTATATTCGACGACGGTAGTGCATGAAGCCATAAACCCGATTCCCACTTACCCACAGCCAGCAGGCGCGCACGCTCCGCAGTAGTAGCAGACGTGTTGAGCAAATTGTCTTGTACTACTCTGCAGAGCGGCTCATCCCACCGTCTCTGGGAAAATGGATTATCGGGTAGCTCAGTGTTCGGGCAAGCGAGTTTCCAGGCGTCTATAGCCTCGGTGAAGCACGGCACATCAAAATTAATCAGTGTTGAGGCTAGAATTTTCCTGATTAATTTCTCAGTACCGTGGATCGAGGATATAAAAGCTGGTAAACTAATACTAGAAATTTTGCGGACGCCGAGGCCTCCCATACGAATGGGAAGAGTAGCTTGTGCCCAAGCTCGGTCGTCCATGGCCACATTTAAAATCGAGGTTAATGTTTGCCGGATAATTTGGTCCATTCTGTCTAATAGGTGAGTGTGCTTCCATAAATGGGAAGCGCGATGGAAGTATGTTAATTTGGGGCCGAAACAGCAATACCGAATTAAGGTGATAGCCGAATGCATGTTAATTTGGAACAATCTTTCCGAAACGTCATTGAAATTTTGGATTTTTTCGTCAATAAAAATGGAAAAGGAATTCTCGAAGATTGGAGACCCAAGGAGACGAAGCGAGCTTTTTTCAATAATTTGAATATCAGGAGCAATTTCATTAAATTTGGGAAGTGTCAGATGTCTGTCAGTACTGTCCGCTAAGTAGAGTTCACATTTCGAAAAGTTGAGATCAAGCCCAATGGAATGAAGTTCATTTTTTAAGAATTTAAGATCATTTAAGACAGTCTCTACATCGCCTCCCAAGGTTCCGTCATCAAGATACCAAACATTAAATTTGGAATTTAGCTTTTGAATAATTGGGTGAATTGCTAAACTAAAAATCACTGGCCCGAGGGGGTCACCTTGTTGGCAGCCAACTGCAGATTCCAAAACGTTGTCCCGATACAGTAATTTAGATGGGTGTCTGTAACATTGCCAAAGGAAACTAAAGATTTGGGGTATTTCTTTTTTAGTTTCTGCCAGCAAGGTGTCCCTGTTTACTGAATTGAAGGCATTCTTTATGTCAACCTTCAGGATAACCTCTCCTTGGCCAGAATTTAGATAGGTCGATAAGGCATGTACGGCAGCCTCGCAGCCCCCTTTGGAGCCGTAACCTAGCTGCAGGGGCTGAAATTTTTCCGAAACCACCTCACCATAAAATTTACAACAAATTTTGGCTGCCATACGCCGGTACGTAGTTCCCACGGCAATGGGACGAATGCCGCCATCCTTCTTACGCAGGGCGCATAGATTGGCCCCGTACAGAACGTCGATGACGGCCTCGTTCACGTTGCCGGAGAGCATAAGGTTAATCAGAGCCGTGAGCTCCTTCACGAGTAACTCACCAGCTTCCCCGGCGCCTGAACAGATAAGGTCCTTTAGGTGCTGAGGACTCAGACCGTCGAGGCCGCCAGCGGAGCCACTCCGGAAGGAACAGACGGCTGTGACCAACTCTCGACCTGAAATGGTGAGGGAGTGATTATCCGGGTCAGGCGGGGCGGGAAAGGAAAGGTCATCCGCTGGGGCAGGGTGTTTGCTCTCCAAAGCTGCGAGCGTTTCTGGAGAACACGGTGCCACCACATCACTACTGAAAAGAATCCTGGCTGCTCCACTAATGTCACCTTCCCCTAACTTTGATTCTACAAGATGAGAAATACCTCTTGAAGAGGTATATCTCTGTGTCTGTAATTTTGAGTCAAAATTATGAGCCGAAACATTACAGTTTTCTTTTATTTGCGCTGTTAGAGTCTTTTTGGTTGCCAAATTCTTTTGTGCATGTAGAACTCTGTAAGGGAAGGTGAGCAGCTGTTCCCAAGCACTTTGTGAGTTCTCCCGGGCGGCAAGACGAACGCAACCTGCTAGGTGCTGCGCCACAAGAGGTCTAGCTCCGCGGGGAACTCGCTTCAAAACTGGTACAGAGTTTTTGAATTTAGAGAGGGTTTTCCAAAACGGGTCATCGGATGGAGCTGGTGTTGTGGGTGTTGATATAAAGACAGGGTCTGAATTTGGTGCATTTAGTGGTCTGTGTACTTTTCCAATATGCACATTCAGACCCCGCTTACCTTTAAAAAACCGTGCCTGGGTACACAGCGGACATCTTTCCAGGATGTTTAGCGATGCTGAAGGTTGACCAGCACTAATTTCCACCACATCGCTGTTGCCACTAAACATTTACTTATTTTCCTTAAATTTAAATAAAAATAATATATCTAAAACAAACTAAATAACAAAAACACTAAATGTCTGTCTGACACCGATGACAATGTCGCCGGTGACGGGACCGACGCGACGCAGTCGCGCTGGCGGCCTAGGGCGCCGCGCCACCAATGCATTCTAGCGCAGCGCTGGCAACCGTTGCCGGGAGACACGCGAACTGGCGTCGCTTCATTGATCTTCCTGATCATCCGATACAGAAAGGGCGTCGAGTTGTGGCACTCCGGTGACCAAAAGTTTCTTTATAAAACGAGATTGTCCGTTTATTTCGATGATTTATCATGGCATCATTGTGTAAAACGCGACGGTCACTTATGTCGTTATTTTTGATATGATGGTTTTGTCATATTGAGAGGATGAATGAAGGACGGATTACAAAAGGTATTTATTTACAAGGCAATTGTGAGCGGAAACGTCGAGTGTGAACGCCCTAGGAAGACGTACAATCACCTTATTAGTGATGTTCTTCAGAAAAGTCAGGTGCGTAGTACTTGCAACCGGCGTGTGTGTCTATCCAAATGTATGAACGTAAACGAGGCAAAAGGAGTAAGTAAGAAAATAACTTTTTTTGCCGCAGGTAGCGAAGAACTGCCTAGTCAGATGAGTGAACCAACAATAGATCGCGAATGATTTATCAGACCAGGAAAGCTTAGCACAAAATGAAGAGAAAAAAGAGTGGCAGGGTGAGAAGGATAGCAACAACATCGCTATATAGTAAGAATCAACAACCTATTCGAAAAATAAGCTATCAAAATTATAAAAGTACTTGAGCACATAACTAGAACAGATAATTATTGAAAATAAGCTGGTTTGAGTTTGAGGGGCTTGTGGTTAAGTAATAGCAGCCCGCTCATATCGATTAATCAGGTTTAGCAACGCTTGCCTCGGTTGGTACGTGGATGGGTGACCATCTTTACGTACTTTTCGAGGCGCGGAGGAGTCTTCCCTCCGCGTCTCGGAAAGTACGTTAAGCTGTAATGTTGGTCCCGGCTGTCAAATGTACATCTTGTTTAATCGTTACGGGTCGACAGAAGCCCGAAAATCTGACAACCAGTCTTACCAAGGGGTATCGTATTGCCCAGTAACTGGGTTGTGGAGGTCAGATAGGCAGTCGCTCCATGGAAAATACTGGTATTCAGCTACATCTGGCTAGACTAGACGCCGACCCCAACATAGTTGGGAAAAGACTAGGCAGATGATGAACCCGGGTTAAATTAATATTTTTACGGATGGGAAACAGTTTATTAACTTTTATTATTTTTCATAAGTTTGGTGCCTAATTCATACTATTTACCTTTGTATTTATGTCTGTCTAGCTAGGGGTCGTCACACACTTCGCTTCACTCGAGAAACATGTTCAGACCACTGCCACTCCAACTTGCTTACTCCGCAAGCTATGTTGGTAATTCCGGTTACTTTCCAGATCTTTTGAATTCATTTATTTGTGACAATAGGTATATTACGTGAATTGTTTACAACTTGGGTTTTGCTGTAAAATTTATAGAGAATATTTTAAATTGTCAATTAAGTATCAACACCAAGATCACCTTTTGCCTTTTGTGGTTAATGAGCCTCTTTTAACTTATTGGACATTTTTAAAGGTGATCGTCGTAATTAAGCTAGGTCATGATGAACTGATTAAGTGTGTTAAGCTGACTTAGAACTGTGTCTAACTCTACACACGACCCGTTTAAACCGATGACAAGCAGTTTCTGGGCCAGCTACCAGGGAAACCACGTTAAAAAGCGCCTTGTATATTATTTGCAGGTGGCGTAGAAACATGTGTTTATCAGGGAGATTGCAACCTTTCAATTTATCTCAAAAACGGTGATTCTTAAGAAAAAAGTGTGAGGAAAATTTTAGTTGATAGTTGCATGTTTTCCTTTTTTTTTGTGTATTTTTATAACTTACCACTTAGCAAACAATTGCAAAAAAAAACATTTTCGGAAACTTTGACCTTGAATTATTTTTGCAAATGTGGGATCTATAGGGAGTTTTCACATTTCTTTATATAAACAATCAAACCAAGATTTATTTATCCGAATTAATGTAAAATTGAATGTCTATTTTGACCGGACTATTAATACTATAATCTCTTTTCTAAAAATAATGACTTCAGAAGTCTACATTTAAACATGAAAAGTGTTTTTTGCATCTTATATGTTCAGGTAAGTTAATGTATATTCGGATGCTTCGATATTCTGGGCTATTTTTATACAGCGCTAGTCTAGGTAGTAGTAGAATAAATTTAGTTTTGCGGCACTCATTCTTATCAAAATTATAATATAGATATGGCCATTAGCCAACGGCCCGAAGGGATCTGTCCACATGTTGGATAGACACAAAGGCTTATGACTCGATGCCGCATTCATGGCTCAGAAAAGTGCTGGAGTGTAAAGTGAGATGCAACTCTACGCCTTCAACAACCTTCCTAATGTCGTGTATGGGAAAGGGCTTTCGCTATCCACGATTTTGAAATATCCAGCACCCCTAGCCAAGTTGATAATCTGCAATCGTTAACGCTAGTCGAAAACTAATCAAATGTATGGGAATGAAATCATCTCAACGTTAAGTCACGTGGTTAGAACAAACGAATAGAAAATTCGTAGCCAAGTTCACATCGTTCAAAATGATAGAATGAATTGTTATGGTTTCTACAATGTTCAACGCTACATCCTTTATTATAATGTCATTTTTCTAAAGACATTGTAGAACGAGCGGCCAACTCAGGCGCGTCAACATGGCTACCAACTTATCGTTTTCTACAATTGCTGACACCGAGGCGTTACTGATTGGAGAACGGAATTCGACACGAAACGTTTGTAACTTGGCTAGGGGGGCATAGCAATAGTGATAGCTAATAAGGATCGAACGAAACTTACTTCAGGGCGATAATTTGAGTCCGCCTCGGTTCTGCTTAGCCTTAAGTCCTATAAGCACACTGCTGTACGCTATTTGCTGATAAGAGGTGGTCAGGTTATATCTCACCTACATGGACGTACATGGATGACCTAATACTCTTTGCCCTCAGCAGTTTGCAACTGATGAAGCTACTCCAAGTAACTGAAACCTGAAGTAGTGCAATCAGGATGGAGTTTGGTGTAGACAAATGTGCAGTCATCAATGTAAGGCGAGGGGATATCATCGCATCCGTGGGAATCCAGCTCTTAGATTTCATACACCTAAGATTCGTCTCCTCAATCGATGGATGAAAGTCCCGGATCGGAGTCGGAGTTTTCTCCAACGAAGACTGAGAATGTTTAATATCTTCTAATTCTAAGTGGAGTGTGTGAGCATTATCAAATCGGTCTAGACCATAGAAGCTAGGAGAGTTATGGACACCTACAAGTGTTTTCTCGTTGACAGCGCCTCAGTTCTTCAATACTTAGAAAATAAATATTTATGTATTTACATCAACAAGTACATCTTACAGTAAGTATTCCAAGACGATGTTATACACAGTAATGAAAATATCTACATATTATATAAAAACATAAATTACTTCGAGACGAATACTAAGGTATCACAAAGACCGAACCGCAACACTGCAATGAATAAAAGGACACAGCTCTTGAGCTGATGAACTAGCAAGAAGAGGATCCAGCACGTCAGTCTGTAGACCCGAACTTGCTGTGCCGAACCCTTTCAACCAACTACGCATATAGCTACAAGGGGTTTACACACACACAAGTGGAGAGCTGGTGGACCTCGACACCAGGCTGGAGGCAGGGTCCAAGGAAGCTATACCATCCTTAGACAGCAGGATAACCAGGCGCTTAGCATGCTCGGACACGGACGGCCTGCGGCTGGTTGCGAGGATCATCACGGAATATTCAAACTCAAACTCAAACTTAGAGCATATATTTCAAAGAAACCAACAGGCAATTTTGAATTATCAGATGGTCAGTCAGACAAACATTTTCACACAAAAGGCATAACGGAAAGTCCACTGTGCAGAGAATGCGTGTAGGCTGAGTAACTGCTCTTTTAATGCACAGACGTAACCACAAGTAGACCATAAACCCTCAAGTCACTAGATCTGAACAGACGATAAAACCTCATTTGCTTCTGGACGGAGGTAGGTTGGAGTGAACACCGACAGCTGCCATGGTCCACGTGAAATAAGTCCACTGAAGGACTAAGTGCGGGATGGGTTTCCATCCTTATTACATAGAACATAGACGTTATTGTTAACACTCCATCAGTATACAGTCAAATCGTCTGCGACCAATGATGACTGTTTCTCATGACGTTGGCGATGCAAATACATGCCAAGAAACTCACAGATGAATCATTAGAAATAAATATAAACTAAAACATTATACATATTAATGCGGCTCGCCATTTTATGGTCCCTATTTATAGAACACGCATGTATTGTTTTACATCGTAAGTTCGAAGAGAGATTAAATATAATCTATTTATAATAAGTAGTAAGATTTGCTATATGAAGTAGTAACTGAGCCCCATGTTATCCTTTTAACTTAGAACATTATTTTCTTCCCGTGGGTGTGGCAAGAGGTGACTAAGGGACTTACTAGAGAATGGCCAGCAGTATTCTCTGTGTATTTGACCACCATACTACGATCACTAACACGCCTGCCAAGCGTGGCGATTATGCCCCCCCCCCCCCCCCATTGGGAGACGACGACATACGCCATGTCCAGCAGTGGACGTGTTTTGTCTGAAATGATGATGATTTATTTAGAACGTACCTAAATCTGATTGATTTCAAGTAACAAAATGGAAATCAAACAAAGAAAAAACGACACAGAACAAAGCTTTATTGCAAAATTGATCATTTGTGATTTCAGCACAGAAAAACTGAAAAGCAAAATATACTAAACCTTAAAATTATGAGTCGGCGCTTAGAGTGATCTTTGTTCATTGATTTTTCAGCGCCGACTCATAATTTTATTTTAAGGTTTATTATTTTTTGCTTTTCAGTTTTTTCGGCGGTTAAATTTTTTGGTAAAAGTTTTTATTTTATAATTTTTTGTTGCTTTAATGTACTTATAATACTTGGCAAGGTATACCCTATCCAATGAAAAAAGAATTATCAAAATCGGACTGCTCTGTACAAAGTTATGCGTGGTTATACATTACAATCAATGAGTGAACAATCAATCATCCCCTGTTTTCCGACCCTTAGGGTTCGATTTTGTTTTCCAAATTTATATGGGACCACCCTCGGAGTATACCCTTTCCAATAAAAAACAATTATCAAAATCGGTTATGCGTGGTCATACATAAAAAAAAAACAATATACGCGTCGAATTGATAACCTCCTCCGTTTTTTTCGTCGGTTAAAAATATCTTCTCACTTAAAGAATAGGCCGTGGCGTATATCAATGTAAGGGAGGACATTTTTTCTAGTACAAAGCTAAGTTTGTTCTTGGGATAAATTCATCTCAACTACGGAATCCTTCATTGTGCATGGTACGATATGCACTTAGGTGGTTTTTATGATGACTGGAAATGACTTATGAATGCAGACCGAAATTTCTTAAAAATTTAGCCTCCCAGACTATTTTCCTGTAGCTACAGCGTTAAAAGAACCTACATTAAAAACGCAACAGTAATAACTTCTATCACAATAAAAAGAGCCATTTCCCTACTTAGTTAGCAGGTGCGTATTTAATACTAATTTATGATCATCAATTTAGGTACTACTTACTTACTGAATTATTCGTCTGTGAGCCAAAAATTCAGCGAACAACCGTAGTCTAGATGACGAAATGTCAAAATGTCTTTGGACTCTTCGCAATGTGTAATTGCTGCTCGCAAAAGGTGACATAAATATCTAACGGTTGAGAGTTTTACGAGGATATAATTGTATCACATACATCGGGCTCTGTAGACATAAACATTAAAAAAAACAAATGAAGATAAACTCCAATGTTTACACTTCATTTTTCTTTTTACTCGATTTTCTAACGTGAGTCCCAATGTGACATTTTCAATCCATATTTACTTTCTGAATTTATCATGCACGAACTACATCGGTGATGGCCGACATCCTGAGGAAATCTGAAATTATCTATATCTATGTTCGAAGTCGCTTTTTATGACTATCTGTATGACCGCAATGTTCTCCGAAATCAAATGGACTCACTAAATGATGGTGAATTTATTCCAGAAAAATTATTTGTCCGAGCCATTAGTATTACACTCTTAAATATTAAATAAATCTCGGTGTTAGATAATACACACATAGTCAGCCTATAACCTTCCCACTGCTAGAACACAGGCCTCCTCTCTATGAGGAGGTTTTCGAAAATTTTATTTCTAAGACATACCGTTTCCGCAAGATGTTGTTCTTCGTCGTTTTGAGAAGAACTGTAATGATGAAAGAAATACACAACATACGTAATGTGCATAAATGCCTGGGTTTGAACCCACGACCTGGGACACGTCAGTCGGGGCTGTTGCCACTGCGCCACCACTGCTCGCGGGGCGGGTCGCTATTCTATAAATAGTAATAGAAAAAAATCGAACGATGTGATTGTGATGATGAAGTTGTTTTCTACCATTTGTTAATGTGAAACGTCTTTATAATCACACCGAAACATACCAGTACTGTAGAATATGAACCGTAACGAATAGATCTTAATAGTTTTGCTCAACATTTCCTAATTTTAGAAACGGTAGTGCAGAGTCATTATTTAAGTCATAAAAATCAGCTTGCTGATACAACCATGACTTTACGTCAGATGCTGGTGGGTTAGCGAGGAAGAGGCAATCCACAGATTGAACAAACCCTGCGCTCTTGCACCTCTCATTGCAGAGTAGCTGACTCAGATGTGATAGCGTGATGATTGATCAATACGTGTGTGTATGGAGTTTATATAGACAGATTGACTTAAGGAATACTAACTGTATTGAGTTACATTTTCAACGTAAAAACTTTTAAAAACGTAAAAGCCTTTAAAAAGTGTAAAAGCCAGTCGAAAATATAAATAAAGCTATAGGGGACGTAGAGGGTACTATGAGCTACAGACAGGTACCCCAACGTCTGGCACCAAGCAACCGTTATGACTACGAGAGTGTCGCAACGCTGGCCCGCACGCTTTGTGAGCGATGCTGGCTACGTGCTACGCCGCCGCGCCGCCGCGAGCATCTCTACGAAGAATCTTCCTCATGAATCACTTCAACCATTGAAGCGCACCGTAAAAAAAATCATTTGGTAGTTTTTTAATTTATCATACAGACTGACGCAACGAGGGAACTTTCATTATTACATGTAGTGATTTGGTAAATTTGTATGTTTGTTACCCAATCACGCAATAACGGGAGATTGAATTTGAATTTAATTAGGCACACGTATACACTATAACCTGGATTAAGACATAGGATAATCTTTATTCCTGTAGTACCGTCCCGTGGCATAATATTCGACCTTCGGCGGGTAAAAGTAGTCACAAACTACTTTTCAATTGTTTCTAAGAGGGGCTAACTAACAGCTGCAAGGGTCGATCGACTAACTCAAGCTACGCTTGCCGCAGTTAGTCTGTGCATTGATCCATATTTAACTGCAACTCAGTATACATTGACAACGATATAAAAAGACGTGCACATTAAGGTCGTTCGTAATAAAAAGATAAAACAAAATAAAACCGTAGCTTCGAGATGATCTATCCACGAACATGACGTATGGATGCAGCACCATTCAGCTCAACCATTTTTAAGGGAATCCTATTATGCAATTACCCCATTTACAAATCAAGAACTCTCCGTACCTCGGAATTCTTTTGTCCCGGCTGTCATTCTTGAAATTTTGGCAGTCGTTACGGCCTACGTCGCTCGTAAAGACGGTCTTCAGGAGCCTGAAAGTCTGGCCAACGGGTATCGTATCACTAAGTCACTGGGCTGTGGAGGTCAGATAGACAGTCGCATCATGTAAAGTAGTGGTATTGAGTTGCATCTGGTTAGACTGGAAGTCCACCCCTACAAAGTTGGGAAAAGGTTAGGCAGATGATGATTCATTTATTCTACTGCACAAAAAATGTAAAGTGCAGGTAACTAATAGACTAAGCGTAAAGCTGTTCGCTCACACCGCGGATTTTTTCTTAGTCATAGCATTTTTTTTATCCGTCGTACGGTCAACTGGAGACGACCAGCTGCACCGAGGACTCTTTATCAGAAAGGCACCTCATCATCATCACCATTTCAGTCGAACGACGTCCACTGCTGGACATAGACCTCCCCCAAGCACAGCCACCTCGACCGGTGCCATGATTCTCGCATCCAGCGAATTCCTGCGGCCTTCACCGAATAACCGGTCCATCTTGGCCACCCAGGCCTTTGATTTGATTATAATAATAATAAATATATAAAAAGAATTTATTTCTCACCATCATAGCAACCACGATTACATATTAAATGAACTTAATACTAATCTCATATACAATAAACAACAATAATCCAGCAGCATTTGTGGTGGTAAAAAGAAGTTTGATAAATAGACTCTATCTTCTGAACTTGGCGAGGCCTGTATCTCAGAAGATAGCGTTCAGCTGACAATTTCATTATTTTGTAACCTAAAAAACATTGTGTGTTTTAAATTATTAATAATTTTTTATTTTTATTAAAAAGAAAATGCAAGTAGTGAATCTTTCCCGAAGTTGGACCTACCTAACTGGACAGTTTGTTCAAGGTAAACATAATCATCCACTACTTCGAGAGTAGAGTCTCGATCTTCATGAGAGAGGGTGTGACAAGGGCATTAGACATCACCTTTGTTTTGTACATGTACATTTTGCTGCCAGCTCAGCCATGATTACTATATCGTAGGCAAACCGAAGTTGAGTGATTTACTCGTCATTAATGTTGATGCCAACCCCTCTTCAGTCCAGAACCTTGAAGATATCCTCCAGTACAGCGATGAACAGTTTTGGAGAGATTACTTACACCTCGCTGCAGAAGGATAGGGTTCGAGGTCCAGTTCTGGAGTCGGACTTTCCGTACAGACACTTCAGCTCTTTGATGTACCTATAGTCGATCTGGCACCGTTGGAGAGACTGCAGCACAGCCCAGGTTTCGATTGATCGTATTGAAGGCTTTTTAGTAGTCCAGAAAAGTTAAACAGAGAGGCAGGTGTTCTGTATAACCTGCCGCAGAATATGTATGTGGTATATAGAGCTAAACCCTTTACAAGGTGGGTAGCCTCAATAACCATTCAATGGATAAAAGGACACAGCGGTTCGCTAGGTAACGATGCCGCCGATAAACTTGCCAGAAGGGGGTCGAGCATGACTCGAGGAGGACGGATTCAAACAGCCTACAATATTGAATTGAATTATCTAGCGATATAGCAGTTGGTTATGCCGCCCAAAATAAAAATTATTTTTGCATGTCACATCTATAGGTACTAAATCCCTAGTAGTTCAAGTAGCCGGCAAAATCGTAATCATTTTCACCAAATTTTAGTACACGCAATACCCGTACCAACGCAACCCGTATTTGTATCTTTATTGCCTTGAAATAGGACTATTTATTCTTTGAAACTGTTGTATACATTTCTGCAGGATACTGGAGGAGCCGAAAAAAAAAAGTTGCTTATGGATTGCATACAATTTTGTTTATTGCTTTAAGTTATTTTTTTTTCCAATTAGCAATGAGCTCTCTAGCAGTAAACGAATGTTTGATAACGGATCAGAATTTTTAGAGGCTGACTTCCCTTCTCTCTCCGCTGTCACCCGTTTCCACCCAATGACTCAATGTTGAGTGTAGGTCTCCTCCATTGCACTTTACCCGGTATTTGGCTACTTTGGACAAATCGTCGGTACACCTGGCTCAAGCTCTATGCTCCTATGGGCAGTTCGGTTCTCCATTCCAACACATTCTTACCGCACATATCATCTGGTCTACGGCATATGTGGCTTGCCCATTTCCACTTCTCCTGTGCGACCGCCAGGGCTGCTAGCTTCCTTCTTCTTAGACTCTCTATATTTCTGTAAAATTTTCAACACTGCGGTCTCGTTGAGTTTGGTGAGAGCCTGCTCAGTGGGCAAACAATTTTCATCCCCAATACACTATGATGAAGAGGGCACATTGTTCAAGAATGAGATGTTTTGGATTCAGTGGTATGTTGCAGATATCGGTAAATTTGCCAAAAGCTAAGTTGTATTCGGTGCTTCAGATCGCGTTCTTTGCTTTTTTTGTCCAGGTAGACGTATTCTTGTGTGGTGGCCCAGTGGTTACCGTGATTAATTTATCAGGGATTCTCTTCATGGACCTGAATTATTAAACCGTGAGTGTATGTATTAGATACTAGCTTCTGCCTGCGACTTCGTTCGCGTCAAATTTTCGCTCCCATTCCTGTCGCATCGAATTGCGTGCCAGTTTTCGTCCATTTTTCGTTTGCTGCTCCGCTCCTTTTGACCGTAGCGTGATGTTATATAGCCTATAGCCTTTCTCAATAAATGGGCTACCCAACACAATAATAAATTTCAATTCCGACCACTAGTTCCTGAGATTAGCGCGTTCAATCAAACAAACAAACAAACTCTTCAGCTTTATAATATTATAGTACAGATATTGCCTCGTTGTTCTAGCGGTCGAAAGACCAGTTGCTGAGCATCCTGGGGTAGCCAAAGTTATTGGGTTTTTCTTATTGCGAATTTCTCAGGTGCAACCTGAAATCTAGATTCGTGCCCGGTTAATGGAAAGAGCCTCCAAGCCAATTGCATGAAAATGAACCGTAACTGACGAAATATAGGTGTACTATAGGTACCCACAGCTCTGCCTAAGCCTTCTGGAAAATACTTGGCTGATGTTAAGTTATGATTTACGCGCCAGTGTATTCTTAGGACTGAAGGGGTCTGCTAGGACCGATGCCTGCCAGGGTCGCGAGATTCGTTCGAAAGAGATACCGTGGCCCTGACATATGGGCAACTGAAGGAACACGGGTGGGTTTTAGTCAGTAAAAGCCTGACACGCCCTTCAACTCCACCCAGAGCAGGAGACGTCTCCCGCTCTGGGTGGAGCGGAAAGACGTGTCAGAATTTTGAAGATTTCCATTAAAAAAAAAAGTGTATTCTTAGGTACTTATAACGTTAAGGTGGCGACATCTACAGGCGATTTTGTTAACTTCAGTCCCATAACACACTGGGTGCGTTAAAATTAAAATCAATGAACTAATTCATTATTTGATTCCTCATGCGCTCGCCAGATGGTAGACCGTTACTCCATAAACCTAGCTTTTCCTACAGGCATTAAATTTGTTGTAACAATTAAACGAAATATTGAAATTTTCACAATATTAGTTATAGAAACTGACATATTATGCATATTTAAGTCACCGTATTTATGTCATTTATTATCGGCATTAGATTTACAAACCGTTGAAAAATTGTGACTTGATACAATTTTTCGCATTCATTTTCGGTATTTAATAATAATCTATCAAAGTTAAATTCGGGAAATAAACTTTGGTTTGTTGTATTAAATATGGTTATAAACTAACGTTGTGTATTAATTAATTTCACTAAAAGGTGGAATCTGGGACCTAGTCCCGAAAGCCCCACGAGGCCACGACCCTATAACACGGTACTTTTTTAGATCTATCGTGATCATACCATTACGAACTTCGTTCAAAATGTTAAATCATTCAAAAATGATCGGAACGCCTGATCAGTTACATAGAGCTAATTCTCTCCTATGAGTAGGTAACTGCTATTATACTAGTTTCAAGAAGGTCAAGTAGAGGTGTAAATCATTCTTACAATTTGACTACCTACTAATTTTTAACCATGAAGTTTCATAACTTACTTTATAATTGATTATTTTATAATTATAACTTACTAAATGATAATGATATCATCATTACTATCATCTGCCTAGTGTTTTCCCACCTTTGTTGGGGTCGGCTTCCATTCTAATCGGATCCAGCTGAATACTACGTAGTATTTTACATGAAGCGACTGCTTAGTAATGATTTCATTTCTGTAAGTACTTAGGTTTGTACAAAAACTCTACACTACTTTCATATTTTAAAAACTAGATGAGGTCGGCGTTTCCTGTGTACTCTGAAAATACCGGTACCGTACCGAGCCGGTAACGAGGCTGGACGTAAAGAATAGCATCATCCTATTTCTTTCCGTGGGTGTCGTAAGAGGCGACTAAGGTACTGACTGGCCTGTTAGTCTAGTGGTTAGTGACTCTGACTGCAAAGACTGAGTTCGTGGTTTCGATTCCCACCCAGAACAAATATTTGTGTGATGAGCACAAACAATTAATCATTTGTTCTGTGTCTGAGTGTAATTTATCTATATGTATGTATTTAGAAATATATAAGTATGTTTATCAGTTGTCTGATTGCCATAGTACAGACTCTACCTAGTTTGGGATCAGATAACGTTGTGTTGGTTATCCTAAGATATTATTATTATCTCCTTTATTCCATTTAAACATTCTTATAAATTATATTTTTAAATATTAGTTTTTTTTTAAACATTTAAAAATATATAAAATAGTAGCCCACTGATATCGGGAACAGGGTCCAAGCTACCGGCGGTCAGGGCTCCAGAGAGAGGCATCTCCTGACAATGCGAGCCGTGTCCAGAAGCCCTTGATGCAGCTGCCCAACGAGAGCCTCTTTAGGTGTTGGTCGAAGCTTTTGGCTATCAAGCCATAGGCTGTGACGACTATCGGCACAATGATAACTGAGTCCATATCCCACATGTCGACAACCTCGCGAGCCAAGTCAAAATACTTGATTTGTTTAACTTTTTCGGCTTTCACGAGGCTCCCGTCGTGAGGGATTGTTATGTCAACGATCATTGTGCGCCACTCTGATCGATCCATCACTACTATATCAGGCTTATTTGCAAAAAATAGTCATGTTAGTGATGATGAGTCGATCCCAGTACAGTGTGATATGTAGGTATGTGTGTCCATTTTCGAGAACTGGGGTACTTCATAGTTCATCGTGGGGTTACTACTGCCAAACAGCTCGCTACTTGCTGCCACCGTGCGGCTTTATATCTCTCTTAGTTTGCCTTCTCACTTTAGATCTATATCGAAAAAATAAACTCTACCGGCTCAGACCTAGTCTTTTTTGAAGCGTGCGAGCTCCTCTCCTTCGTCATCGTAGATTACGGCAATTTGTATTATCATTATTATCACTGCTGTGTTTTTATTCTCTATGTTTATCAGTATTCCAACCTTCCAACATTCTACCTCAAAACTATTATTGTAAAAACCCCAACATTCTACCTCAAAACTATTATTGTAAAAGCTATGAAGCACCATCTACCGGCAGTATGGGTAAACAAATATTGAATGAGTTCATTGATTGTAATTATATTGACGCGCAGTATGCCTCATGAGAACGTAGTTAACAAAGTTGACTATAGATGTCGCCTGAACAACATTCTGAAAAGTGAAAAAACTCGCGTACATGTGTGTTTTTAGAAATAAAGTTGAAAAAAGCTTGAAACAAAAATATGATAAGTATAATATATATTTATATAATATTATATTTTTATTATATATAAAACATTATCTTAAAAAGCTTAAAACAAAAATATTATACCATATATTATTTAGGATGATGTTTTTGTTGTAAGCTTTTTAGCTCTAAGCCAATTTCTCCCTTACCTACTTTATTTCGATTTGGATAAAGTTCTTAATACAAGAAAAACAATCTTGCACGGATTAAGTCGGTTTTCAACCGACTTCAAAAAAGGAGGAGGTTATCAATTCGTCTGTATTTTTTTTATAATATTTTTTTTTAATGTTTGTTAGCTCATAACTTTTGACTGCATGAACCGATTTCATGTTTTTTTTTTATTTGAAAGCTGGTGCTTTCCTATTGGTCCCATTTGGTTCCATTCGGACAATGGAGTCCATGTGAAAACCATATAAGTCTTAAAGCATTAAGTATTTGCGCGACAAATGAACGAATACCGCGATTAGATTAGTGCGGGGTATCTACCATAACTAAAAAGTTGAAAATAAAAACTTTTTACAAAAAATCCAACCGACTTCCTTAAAAAAAACACTACAAAGTCAAAAATAACTTTAATTTCGGAAGTCGGTGGCAAAAACCTTAAATACAGATCCTAAGACACCGAATTCCGAAATTAAAGTTATTTTTGACTTTGTAGTGTTTTTTTAAGGAAGTCGGTTGTTTTTTTGTAAAAAATATTGTACTTCGATTTCTGTTATGTTCTTATTTCAAAAACAGGCTCAATGATTTAAACCATACCATATGAAAAGTTTAGTTTCATTGTTTCAGGTGAACTCCCTGTTCGGCTCCCTGTATAATCGTTATATACCGTCTTACTCTATTTAGAATTTTCGCTAACAATATATTGTACAATGGGAATTATATGGCATTTAATATCAGCATTACACCCTGATATGATCGATCTTATATCGGAGTAGTTATCTTTTGAGGTAAGTTTTACTTTCATTCTGTAAAGATTGTAAAGATGAAGTTGTCCTCCTACTAAATTTATCAGAGGTATGATTTATCCCAAAATTCTCACGTCATGATCAAATTCTAGACTGATACGTTCTCATTTTACATTCACTCATAGAAGTGTCAGTGGTGCCTGCTATGACAATATAAGATGCCTTGCAACCGATCCAAGAGACGGACAACTTCATCTTTACAATCTTTGTTATGACTGTGTAGATCTGTTACACATGCCAGAAGAAACACATTTGGGTTTTTGTAATTCAGCCCTCTTTAGTTATATCATTATTGCATCACCATGGCCATGTAAGTAAATAATTTTTAGTATGACTATTTATTCACATTAACTGATAATAATAATATCTTAGGCAGGGGCGTAGCTACCGCCGTATCTGCCGTATCAATTATACGGGGCCCCCGGGCCACGGGGGCCTCCGACGTGCGTAAGCAAAAATTAATAATAAAAAAAAAATTTTTTTTTTTTTCAGAAATGAAAAAAGTCACAAAAAGCAATTTCTTTTTACCCGCATAAAGTGTGCGTTCCAAAATTGGCAACACCCTACATCGGTTATCGCGGGCTGCGGGATTTCCCCGTTTTTTTTTTTCACATAGTATGGGTACAGTGACATTTAGTCACGTGACTTAAATAGTGAGGTCTCTTTGCGTAATGAATTCGATTATTAGCAAGAATCGAGAAGTTTTTCAATTGAACATAAATCGTTTTTTTTTTAAAATAGATGCACGGTTAATTATAAATAATTTCTAATAAAGATTATGGATGTAAAAAGAAAAATATAACAATTCATAAAAATCACTTCAATCTAATTCGTTGTCAGATTGCATTGGCAAAGACGAACAGTCATCCTAATCACCTAAGTCAATAATAAACTCATCTCCGCTCTAGTAAAGTCGTCCTGTAAAATAGTCGATCTGATTTATCGATTATGGTGCGTCAATCTCTATTACCCAGCTCACTTCACGCATCAAACGCTTAAGTTATTTTTTTGTTTTCTCGTTTTTAAAAATGTACACACTTGGTAAAATAAATTATTAAAATTGGATGACAATGGAATTATTTATTATCTCCAGATTGCCGAAAAAAAGGCAAGGAGAGTTTTTTAATTTAAATTGTTTATAACAGTTTTGGAAAAAGTGACAGATAGATAATTATGATGAATAAATATTTCTTTTAATTTTTATGCAAAGTTGCAAACATTTTTTTTCTTTTTGTGAGAAATCGTTACCCTTCATAAGGGCCCCAAAACAATTTTTTATACGGGGCCCCGCCCAGGCACGCTACGCCACTGATCTTAGGACAACCCACACACCGTCGTCTGATTCCAAACTAGGCATAGCCTGTACTATGGCAACCAGACAACTGATAAATATACTTATATATTTCTAAAAACTTGCATATTATAGAAAAAATATTACAGCCCCAGAACAAATAATTGTGCTCATCACACAAAGATTTGTCCCGGGTGGCAAGCAAACCCACAACCTCCATCTTAGCAGTCAGCACTAACCAAGAGACTAACAGACCAGCCAATTAACAAAACCATAAATTGCAATTTTAACAAAACCATAAATATTATCTAGGCTAATAATGAAAAAATGTAGTAGAAAATGCAATATAGTTTATAGTATATATTATTAAACACGATTGTTTGAAAAGGAATGAGGAATATTTAAGATTTATCAAAATGTATACAGCTGGCTATAAAGCTGTATACTTCCCTTATTATTAATTCTTTCAGTGTTTAATGATAAGATGTAAACAATAGAATAACGAGGACAAGCTACTCCTAATCTAGTGAGTGGACAATATGGTAAGGTTTTATATGTTTAGCGAGTAGCCAAGTTTTTAAGTCATGGTTGTAAAATGAGAGCTAACCGAGAAGTGGTCTAACGAAACATTGTTGATGCTGGTTTCTATACCATTGAAGGAAATCAAACTGAAGAGATTCAAATATCAATTTCTCCACCACTCTCTCCTGGATTAGCTGTAAGGAATGATACAGATGTATCATCAATAGTCCTACCGAATTATATTCGGTGTGCTAATACTTATAAGCGATGTATTAAATATATATCTATATATTTGATGGATATCAGAGAAGTTCATGTCATTTATTGTATATGCTTTATTTGCCTAAAAGTGCCCGAGTCTGTAAAACTCATTTACATTCAAATGGATGGGAGTTATTATTAGACGTGCACAAATTTAGCAAATCATATCACCGCAAACCATATTGAAAACTTGGTAGACAGTAAAAGTGATACCATTAAATGATTAAAATAATTCTCTTTGCTTTACTAGTAGAATATTTTGTTATATATGCTACTGTAGATATGTTATTTTATGCAATAAAAATAGTTACAAACTAAAGAATTTCTAAAATACTAAAAAATTGCTGTTCTTATTTATTATTTTACAAATTTATCTACATTAAATGGCTTAGCCATAAAGCAAAAATCTACTGTATGAAGCTTTCATATTTTTTGTCCACTATTGTTGAGCAATATGCACCTTATTTGTTTAGAGAAGATCATGCACATAGGATAAGTTTTTATCCAGTGCGTAAATTGTAACCATGAATTCAGCATATCATTCTAGACCCCCTTGCGCAGAAATTTTTCGTCGGTTTTACAAAAAAATATCAGCTGTTTCATAGAAAAATGCAATACCTACGGGGTCAAAATGTATGCACACATAAAGAAATATTACATATTTGATTTATTGAGAAAGCACTATACGCCAGGTGAGTTTGGCACTGATTTGTGCCTATCATTGTTTATTATTATATTATTATTCCTTTAATTTCAATAGGTGGAAAACCACTAGATTGAAGTAAATCGAAAGTTATGTTGTGTGTTTTAGTAAGCGACCATAGGCGGAAGACAGTGCCTGCAACAAAGTTCCGGCCATTCTGCATAGATGTCATGGGAAATAAATGAACGTGTAAGACCGCGCACGATAGAAACGTGTAAAACTGCTTGCAGTCTTATAACATCTTATTAAAGAAAAGAAAACCTGCAATAAAAAAACAAAGTTTGACGGGACTACAAGTACTAATCGGAAGAACCTGAAAAGCATTAAAAACGCAACAAAACCAAACAACTAAGAAAAGACTTTAATAAAAAATAAAAAACTTGGATCTAAGAGAACTGGGGCTTCTTCTACTTGAATAAAGCCCAGGCTGTGGATAAATTTATAAAGAAGCAATCATAGAAGGTTGGAATTTGAGGGTAGTGCAATGACTGGTGGCATGAATAAAGTTCAGCAGATCCTGCAGGAGAGTTCGTATATGATCTGTAACAAAAATGAAAAAAAATGAATGATGTGATGTTCATTATCAACTGCGCACTATTACAATTACCGCGATTTCTTACCAAACTCACTGCTCAATCTTACACGAAAGGGTGTCTAGGATTTCGTATTTACCATTTATTTATATTGCTATAACATAACATATCACGCCGTGTTACTCCGAAATGTTTGGGCAGATGTGTGTAGTACGTACCTATATAGTACACACACATTTCACCTGTTATGTTTATTTTGCTTAAATTGTTGTAAAATTGTTGATTTCAGGTCGAAGAATCTTACAAAATAATAGACCACCCTACCGCACCCTCCTATACCAGCATTTTGTGGAATTGCTAGAAGTACAAAATAAAAGGACTGTATTTTTCCAAGATTGAAAGTAAGAAAGAAATATCTAGAAACTGTAAAATCCAGTAAAAGCTTACAGTTTTCAACGTAGAATTGATAACAAAAGAAATGTTTTGCGACGCTACGAACACCCCATTTCTTCTGATTATATTTTTCTCTGAAAATGTTTCATGTTGTGTACCTTCATGAAGCCTTTTAAAGATTATGTACGTTATTATAACTCCAGTAAATAACGACTTTAATAGCAGACTACGTAAGAGTTACTTTTCATTTTGCGTAATAAACGGTCGAGATCAATCAAGGGGCAACTCTCCGATTTTAGTTATTTACGTTTTTTTCAGTGTCGTGTGAAGTATCAATCCGTCAAAAATATCTAGTTACATTTTCGACAGTTGAGTGTCGCTGAGATGAGACTGTAACTAGATTTTGAACGTTTTTAATTAGTTACGAATATTAACCTACTGACATGTGCTCAAAAGTTCAAAATCTTTCCTTTGGAAAATAAACAGTTATAATTAATATTAGTATTATTAAGAATTATGGATAGCCAAATGAAAATTATGTTAGAAGGATCCTTGATAAAATAGATATACAAACAAAAACTATTACAGAATTCGTTACAACCATGCAGCACATAGAACTAGGTGCTTTACAGTTGAAAATAAGCAGCTGAAAAATGAGGTTGTACAACTGAAATAATAAGAGAAAATTCTGGAAATGGACAAGAAAAGAAACAACATACCCAAGAACAATACAATCCAATCCAGAAGATCCACTGTCACCAAAACTTTTAATAGCAGTGTTGCAGAGCATATTCATACAACTTAACAGGCAGGGTAGAGGTATTGAAATAGCTGGACAGCACTTAAGTCATCTTAGATTTGCAGACGAAATCTTTCAATTCGCACAAACGAGGAGCAAGTTGGACGAAATGATAAAAGCACTAAGTGTTGAAACTGAAAAAGAAGACCTAAAAATGAATGAGGATAAGACGAAAGTAATGACGAACAGCAATGCATACCCAGTCAATCAAAACGGCAAGGCTCTGGAATATGTAAGTAGCTACGTGAACTTGGAAAAAAAACTTTGACTTGAAAACAAATGTACCGAAGACAAGGTCGAACGAAGGGTAATGTGACCTCTCCATTCACCTAAACTAGGTTGTACTTGATAAATGTATCCTACAGTTTCCTGTCGAACTTCGACATATGTCTACCAAAAAACAAACAAAGGGTAGTATAAGCCAAAAAGCTCTGGAAAGGAGCATACTAAAATTAGAAGAAAAAAACAGGAAAACAGAAGTGAATACATAAAACAGAAAACGATGCTTTGCAATATGAGCTTAAACTCTAGTGGAAATGGGCCTGACACCTAGCCCGTACAACCGACAAGAGATGAATTATAAAGGTGACTCAGAGGACTGGACTCGGAAGTAAGAGGTGGTAAGGGCGGTCTAGGAAACGCTGGATAGAGGACATAATTGCAGTAGCAGGACAAAAGAAGCCACAGACAGAGAAAACTGGAATGAGCTGGAGGAGGCCTAGACCCGAGAAAACGTTCCAAACTCTAAGATGTAAATATATGGAAATAATACATAATAATAAATAAGAAAAAAAAAACAGAAACAAAAGAACTGCAAAAAAACATTATATTTGTACATGAACTTTATAAATCTAGCTGCTAATTAGATGAATATTATTTTAAAAAAAATACATGGTATGGTTAAGGAAATTAAAACGGATTTTAATTACCTATTAGCCTTCTGGTGCTTATTTATATTAGAACTAGCGAATCATCTCATCGCCTCATGCCTAGCTTAGAAGTTTAAGCAACTTAGATTTCTCACAAACACACAGAAACCCTTATCCAAAAAAAAAGTATGCGCGTTAGGAATCTTTGAGCCCGTAATCCCGGCAATCGTTTTGAATGGGACCATTGAGTCCTTTGAACACGTGAGACCTTTGAGCTCATCCCAGCCGGGACGCAAGTGCATTGAGCGCTACAGCCCTTCCCCCCTCCCCTCGCCCCCTGAGACGGCGTGCCCTGCCGGGCGGCATGCTGCGCCCGGGAGGCTTACCTGCGCGTACGCCGCTCAGTGATAATATAGCCTCAGAAAACCGCTACTACGTTAGCACAGAATATTCGTGAATGCGCAGACTCGACACACCATTGCATTAGACACGCATTTTTTAAATTAAAACCCGAGGAGATTTTGGAAAAGAGTTCCTACATGACATCCTATAGGTAGGTACCTATAGTTTTTTTTTTACATTTATTAAATTTAAATGTCAATGGGATTAATATTTCAAGAATTTGTTTCCAAACATAAAAGTAGTATCTTATACTTTTTTAAACCCGCGTAATGAAAACACCCTATCAGGTATTTTTTTGAATGTTTCATCATGTCACAAAAGGCCTAAAAAATCAAAAACTAAAAATATAACTACTTCAATTTAAATACTTATTCAATATTTATAAAATACTACCTGACTCGACAGACAATAAACTATACCCACAAATAATGGTTCATAAAATCTCCTACAAAAAGAAGGTTAGAATATTCCCGAATTTGAATAAAATGTGGGCTATCTGAATCAGTTCTTCTTTCCATAAACACCTAATCGGACTAATAACAAAATTAAAAAGTATTCCCATCTGTCTAGTCTAGAACGATCAGCATTTCATTTTTATTTATAGGTATATACTAAGCAAGCAAAGAATAAAAAAAATTACTCCGCCGAATTTTGATCAAATAAAATAAAAATAACAAAGATCTTAATAAAACAGACAGGCCGCAAATGTGCACTCATTTCGTGATAGAAACAAGTGTCACATCTGCGGCACAATCCAGTATTTGTCCGTCAACCAGCAGCAGAGTTGGTTGCCGACACCGCGGGCACGTCACATAAGGCTGCGCTTCGGAGCGGAGCGGACGTGGCGTACTCGAAGCGTCCCGCCGGCCCTGACACTTGTGACTGGCTAGCATGTTCGGTGCCGTGTTTTTGTGAATGTGACTGTGACTTTGTGAAATTGTGACCATGTGGAACTTCACATTCTTCACACTCTTCGCCCTCGTCCTGGGATGCCACGCTGAGCTCCAAGAAAGAGGTAAGTTGTAACTTTAAAAAAGTTACACGTTTTTACTCAACTTGTTCCAAAGTTAAGATGCCGAAGCTATGCTGATTGCAGAGTCCAGTTGGTGTTTTTAATGGTACAAGCTAATCGTCTTACGACTTACGGTAACTTAATGAGAGTAAGCTCAAACTGTTATGTACAACGCTGTTATGTTTCCGTAATACTTTTCCTCTTACTAGAAGTGAAAACAATGCTGCAGAGAGATCTTTTGTGATTGTTTGACAAGTTTTAAGAGTAAACCTTTACACCATTCTACACTACTTATAAAACTTAGTTGGAAATGTAGTCGGGCACACCTTTTAAGAGTTGTTTTTCACCTTTGTTGTTAAGATAACAATGTTTAAAGTTTCCTTTAATGAACGTTATAGAGTTTTATTGCAGGTTTTAATGTCAACTGTAGCGTAGTTACTATGGTATGCTAAATTTTAAATGTTCATATTGTTATCTGTGTTCGTCAAGGCCTTGTAATCTGACTTCATTAATCCGAATACCGATATTTTGGTAAATATCTTTTGTTCATACATAATGTACAAAAATCGTACGTAAAACCTATAAAAACCATTTTCAAAATATATTCATCGTATTAGATAATATGACATAAACTCAAGTCTTTTTCCCATTGGGGTAGGCAGAAACTACGGAACGCCACCACCTGCTACGATTCTTACATATTCCTTTTGTCTCGTTTAGGTTCATACAATTGATCATACACACACGCCACCGTACGAAGATAATATTATATCTTATAAATAATGATTTTTACTTACTTCCTATGTCTTAGACCCGTACTGCAGTTACTCTGCTCTATCTTATCTAATGCAAATTCCTCGGTTTCTAGAACTTAGCGATTGGTCTCAGAAGAAAGGATTTCAATGACTTGCATGCACGTTATCAACTGTAAATAACTATGCAAAAATAAAATCTAGGCGGCCATTAAGTAAATAACTTAAAAAAACTTTTTACACAAAAATAATAATAGATTTCCTGTAAAAAAAACATTACAAAGTGAAAAATATCTTTAATTTCGGAAGTCGGTGTCTTAAGAACTGTTTTTAAGGTTTTTTTGCCACCGACTTCCGAAATTAAAGTTATTTTTCTCTTTGTAGTGTTTTTTTTTTTTAAGGAAGTGATTTGTTATTTTTTTTGTAAAAAGTTTTTGTTTTTTTAATTTTTACTTATGGTATATACCTACCCCGCACAAATCTAATCGCGTTATTCGTTCATTTGTCGCGCAAATACTTTATGCAAATTTAAGACTTATATGGTTTTCACATGAATTTCATTGACCGCATGGAACCAAATTAAATGGGACCATTCGGAAAGCACCAGCTTTCAAATAAAAAAAGAATCATCAAAATCGGTTCACGCAGTCAAAAGTAATGAGGTAACAAACATTTTTTTAAAATACAGTCGAATTGATAACCTCCTCCTTTTTTTAAGTCGGTTAAAAATACAGTCGATTTGATAACCTCCTCTTTTTTTAAGTCGGTTAAAAAGAGATGTAAATTTGCTAAGTTTGTTTTTAAGATCTACCAGTACCATGCAGAAACAAAAAATATTGGTGGTAGAATATGCTCACGGGTACCAATATCTAATTTATGTAGTTGACAGTACAGGGGCTTGTGGCTAAGTAATAACAGCCTCACGGGTCGATCGTTCAGGTTAAGCTACGCTACGCTTGCCGCGTTTGTTCTGCGGATAGTTGACCAACTTTACATACCACCAAGACTAGAGTTGCCACCCGTACTGTATAATAAAGTATTGTACGTTATTTCACATAATTTGTACTTTATACTTTATGAGAACAATAACAATACTTTATTTTGCAAGATTTGATTTCTTTGGGATTTTGACGTTAAACGAAATTTATTTGATACAAACTCCAAAAAGCAATAAAAATATGTTTTTAAATATAAATACAAATAAATAATACTTTATTTTTATACTATGTACTTAATTTTTTTCTTACCTATAATAACCAATGTACTTTAATTGCAAGAAAAAAAGGTGGCAGCCCTAACCAAGACCCTTCCATGCATCGGCAAACACGTGAAGCCGTTGGTCCCGGCTGTCTCTCGTAGATCTTAGACAGTCGTTACGGGTCGTCAGAAGCCAGAAAGTCTGACAACCAGTCTTACCAAGGAGTATCGTATTACCCATTAACTGGGTTGTGGAGGTCAGATAGGCAGTCGCTCCATGTAAAACTACTACTCAGCTGCATCCGGTTTGACTGGAAGCTGACCCCAACATAGCTGGGAAAAGGCTAGGCAGATGATTGTGGAGTTCACAGTAATGGGTATACAAACTTAGCGAGTCCGTTTGCGTCGGGATTACTACGGTAGCTACTGTACTAGTTATGGGCTGTGTAGGTTATGTTAATAAATGTTATATGTGGGTACGTGCAAATAAACCAGTTGTCACTCGGAATCGTAGATTGAATCATTGCTTCCCATTATTATACACCGTGACATTTTAGTCGTCTGACAACGGCAGCCCTCTTCATGTATCCAATGACTACTACACATCCATAAGAAAAAAATGAACATTTAAATAAATAAAAATATTATTCATTATAATGACACATGACATAGTTTGTTTGATATTTTTCTCATGGAAAATGGAGATGGAATGATCTAGTCGACTCATGCGCTGGGTAGGTATGTTCTCTAACATATGATACGTAAACATTATTAACTGGATTTTTCATAATTCTAGTGCATTATTTATTTTTCTAAGTACGTATTTTCTTAATTGGTAACATTTTTTTAATCACGCCTAGAGGTATATTATGTCGGATACATTGAGTGGACAACCTTTAAGACGACTAAAATGTCACGGTGTATATCATAAATACAACTAGCGACGAGGAAAACAATTAAATTTTTGTGGTTTACATCGTTTAAGGGTGGATCTTGGTAGTTTAGGACAAAATGGCAAATAGTGATGAAGCCAGCCATCCCATCGGAACACAATATCTTATACTGAAAATAAAAAAATGATTACTTAAGTTCTGACAGCAGTGGTAGCCCAGTGGTAACAGCCGCGACTTACGAGAAGTAGGTCGTGAGTTCGAATCAAAGCAGGCGCTTTACTTTGTGTAAATTATTTCATCACCACTGCTCTCAAAACGGTGAAGGAAAACATCGTGAGGAAACCGGCATGTATTACAACCAAAAATTCGAAGACATGTGACATCTACCAACCCGCACTGGGCCCGCGTGGTAGATTATGGCCCACTCCCTCTCACCGAGCGGAGGCCTGTGTCCCAGCAGTGGGAACATTATAGGTTGCTGATAATGACTTAAGTTCTGCAAATCCGTATGATGACACCCACACATGCTTCCTGTAGAGGAACATACATACATAAGATTGCGATCTTTAATGAATAGCGGACAGGTACAAAAGGGTACTCGCCGTTGGGGTATATTGTGAAGTGACCCCTCTAATTCCACCTTGGAACAAGTGTACCACCTGTTGATATTCAGCCGTTGCTGAGTTTTACAAGTTTTGTGGTTCAATCAATCATTAAACGCTTTAATCGGTTCAGAAAAATGCGGTACAATATTTTGAGCACATATCTACTGATACATGGGAGCTTGTGGCTAACAGCCACACGGATTGATCGATTAGGTTAAGCTACGCTTGCCGCGGTTGGTTCGATGATGGGTGACGATCTTTACATACCGAGATCCTTCCATGGCTCGGAAAGCACGTTAAGGCGTTGGTCCTGCCTGTCATTTGTGGATCTTTAACAGTCGTAACGGGTCGTCATAAGCCCGAAAGTCTGACAGCCAGTCTTATTAAGGGTCGTATTACCCAGTAACTGGGTTGTGGACGTCAGATAAGCAATCGCTCCATGTAAAGTACCGCTATTCAGCTGCATTCGGTTAGACTGGAAGCAGGCCCTACCATAGTTCAATAATAAATCCTTCCTTGAACCCCACAGAAGGATTTTATTGAACGACTCATAGAGTAGCCAAGTTTTATTGTATGTACATTGAGTTCATGATTATGATTACAACTAATTGCGCATTTAATAGTCATTGTATGAATTACACGGTCCCAAGTCTATTATGATATCAATTACGTGCATAATGGTCGGTGCAGTAAGGTTCTGGATCTTGAACTGTGACGTTTGAAGTTCTTTAGGCACTGCGTACCTATACTAAAGCCCCGTTAGTCTCGTGGTCGCAAGTGCGCTGCTGAGAATAAGGTCCTGAGTTCGAATCCCAGGTCAAGCAAAGTGTTATAGGGTTTTTCTAATAGGAATTTCTTAGGGACAGCCCGGAGTTAAGGAGTTGGTGGTGCGATATTCAAAAAAAATGTCTAATAAAGCACGTAAAGCCGTTGGTCCTGCGCTTGATCTCTCTCCCTTCGTGTCGGATTGCCGTCCCATCAGACTATGAGAGTGAGGGAACAGTGAGTGCCCCTGTGTCTGCGCACACACTTGTGCACTATAATTTCCTCCCGCACCGATGGCTAGTCTCCGTTGAGATTGGTTGGCTTGGCAGAAATACGGTCTGGAGGACTATATACTAAAGCTCCACTCTTCATTTCTGGCAATACTGATGCAAACAGATCTTACAAGCTGATACGATAGAACAAGACCAACAGCATCAAAAAGTGTCAGCAGGCTCGTCACCGTTAAATTATTTACCCTTACTTAATAAGTACTGATTGGCAGTCACTTAAAGAAATGATTACATCAATTACTGCGGCGGGGCGACAAGTATTTCTCATTCACTTTGTTGCACATGGAAAAGGGCTTTAATTCGACTTAAATTTATTTTATTGAGACAGTAGTTAATCGAATTTTCCACATACAACCAAACTCATCATGTTTCATCATCATCATTTCAGCCAAAAGACGTCCACTGTTGGACATAGACGTCCCCCAATTTTGGGGGGTTTGCAATAATCGCCACGCTTGGCATGCGGGTTGGCGATCGCAGTATGGTGGTAAAATGCATAGAGAACGCTGCTGCCCATTCTGTAGAAAGTCCCTTAGTCGCCTTTTACGACACCCATGGGAAGAAATGGGGTGGTTCTATACTTTATGTCCGGCACCACACGAAAAACAACCAAACTCGTAGTCCGCCCTAACTATGAACATTATCTCTAAAGTCGTAGTCTATTAACAGGCCCGCTATAATTATGATATCAGGTTCTTTAAACTTGCATCCAATAATGACTTAGGAAAAAGCTCAGTTGAGAAATAGCATTGAATATGATTCCGATTATAATAACTCTACAATTTGCAACATTGGTTAATATCATTCAAGTCTCGATCACTTCCTAGCTTGCCAATCTACTGGGTTAATAGTCATTCTTTCATAAGAATTTTTATCCGCCAAGATTTTCCGTGTCTTTATAATTATTGGTAAGGACAATCGAAAGATAAATCATGAAACATTTACTAGTCTTAAACAACTGTTGTCACGCCACGAAATGTTTTCATAAGTCCTTGCTCATAGTATCATTTTATTAAACATGTTTTTTTCCCTCTAGATTTCTGAGAAATAATTCTTCGATACTGCTATCCAATTGCCTGTTTATTATAGATTATTCCCATAATGATAAAATTGTTATTGTAACCAAAGACAAGAGTAAAAGATACGTTTCATTATTCTTCATAATAACGATATGAATTTCGCATTTGTTTGGTTTTCTGAGAAATTTTCTAAAAACCTATCGTTGATTTATTTACAAAAGACAACAGCGGTCAGTGACAAAAAAAAATCGTCCTCACCTTTGAGGTACTATATGCTTTATTTACCATTTACCTCACGTGCCATGTATGCAAATATTTCAGTCGAACTATAGGACAAAAAAGTTAAAAATAAATCCGTACACCAAAAACAAAAAAGCAATGGCAAAAACCACAATCCTCACATGAAATAAATCCAAAATGTCAAATAATAAAACAATGCGTTTTCATGCAAACTTGGATAATATAATTTGTGTGCAAACGCAGCGTATCATTACGGTTCCTCAGTTCCTCCCACAATGCATTTTAGTTCAAATACTGTATGTAATGAAGCTATTACTGACACTAGCTCTTAACGCATGGTGAACGAAACGAAATAGAAGAACGTAGACATTGTCATACATTTAGTATGAATCTTTCAATTAATTTGTGAACATTTTTGCCACTTTATGACAGTAAATGAAACTTTCTACAGGATACTGACCTTTTAAATGCCTTCTTCATTCAGCTTTCATCATCACCATCATAATTTCAGCCAAGTGACGTCCACTGCTGGAGTTAGCATAGGCGTCTCCCAATTTAAATGGCTTTGCAATAATCATATGTACCATAATGCATGCTTGGCAGACGGGTCCATTCAGCTTTATCCAATATCAGTTTATTAACAGGAGTAATCGATCGGTCTTCTTTATCCATCGTATCATCTTACTGACAACGAATCTATAGTTTCTTTGGTTTTCCGCTACTCTTACTTTGAAACATACTTTTTCTCGAGTTGAAACTTTAAGATTTTTCTAAAATATTATTCAGTTTTAATCATAGTAATTATAGACTGTCATATATACTGCTCCGACGATTTCTTTATAATGCCAGTTTAACTGAATATTAATGTGTTATACACAGAAAAATTCCGAAATACTTATTTTTTTTTTTTTTTTTGGGATGGGTAATCATCAAATGACTTCTCCTGCTCTGGGCGGAGCGGGAGGGCATACCTACACTCACTTCAAAATCTGTTGAGGACTTTATGAACAAAAATAATCCAAAACCATATTTCAAGCCAATTTTCCTCCTCGGGCAGGATTCCCACGCAGCTCTCCACCACTGAACGCTACAATCGAATTATCGTGAAATGTAGGTACTGACCTTAAAATCTACACGTGTTTCATATTATCCGCTATGGCTCTTTAATGAATGCACTCCATTTATAGACAGACACGATATTTTTTGTACTATACACAGAACTACATCAGAAAATCAGCTGCCTATAATGTTCCCACTGCTGGGACACAGGCCTCCTCTGGGCCATAATCCACCACGCGGGCCCAGTGCGGGTTGGTAGATACAACATGTCTTCGAAGTTTTGGTTCTAATACATGCCGTTTTCCTCAAGATGTTTCTCTTCACCGTTTTGAGAGCAGTGCTGAAGAAATAACTTACACAAAGTAAACTGCCTGCCTGGGTTCGAACTCACGACCACTCGGAAGTCGGGGCCACTGGGCCACCACTGATCGATATACACTCCAATATATCTGATAAGGTCCTTTCAAAGGCACGAAGAAAGAGTCAAGTTAAAACTGGGCCACCCACAACTGCTCTTAAACGATTCGAAAATGAAAATATGAAGAACCCGAAAGCGAACTAACTATAGCTAGATATTCAGTTTTGTATCAATTAGAGACAACACCGCGTGGGCGTTGTGTGCGACCCACTGAAACGTGGTGGAACGTGGCGCATCAGCTTTATCCAATAGTCAAACAAACATCTCATCAGTCATTTTCGAATTCCTGCATAAGACACGTGTAACACTTTTGCAGCTTTTCTGTCAACTATGCAGACATGCATTAAAAGTGCACAGTTAATCCAAAAAACTAAATTGTCCTATTTTAAATAGTCTTGCGTGCAAAAAAAAAATGCCCACACCGTGCTTTCCTTTTAAGAGACAGTATCGCGAAAATCTTAATGAATAAGTAGGTATATAATTTATTGTCTTAGATTGTGTGAAACTGATACGCTGCAGTTTATATGCACAAACTCTATATTTTGATAAAAGAAAGATCCAATTCTTGACAAAATCGACTCAATTCTTTAGATGTTCTCAATTCTATTGCAGGAAAAAGTGCTTGAATTTAAATGTCAATGAAAAGAAATTTACATGATTTTTTTTTACGGAATTAAAAAAAATTAAGCTTTTTATTTGACGACCGCTATGTTTGTAAGTTCGGAATTTTCTCAAAAACGAATTAACCAGTTTAGTTTATTCCTCCACTAACGTTATCTGTCGGGAAAGTCTTACTAATTAATAAATTAGGTTATTTTAAGAAAAACTTGTTGAAATATATGGTTTCAAATCGAAGAGCACGAGGTGGGTCGATTTTTTTGCCCGCAAATGTAGTTAGTTTACATTGAGAAGGTGAGTACCTGAGAACTGAAAGTTTATCAGTTTAATACTGAAACGATCTAATTCCTACGACTTTTTAAATGAAACTGCTCCTATCACACCTTTACGTAAATTAAAGCCGTAGTCTCATCCGGGCGAGCACCAAATTTCAAAAATGTATGGAGTTTCCATACATTTTCAAAAATACTTTGGTATTTTTGACAGATTGAGATAGATCAAACTGTAAACGTTCTTAAAAATACGAGAATTACTCCTCAAATTTTTGTTGGATTAAAATCCCTAAAACAATACAACAGTATCATAGACTAAAATCACGCACAAAATTATACTTAGAAAAGATATCCAAATACTCCCATCGAATCAATATTATAAAAAAAGAATGCAACTGCATACTCCATAGTACGCCGATTCCTTGGTGGCAGTAACGTAACCTAAGCTAATAAGGCCATACGGCCATAAGGTCCATCTCTAGGAAAAGCTGGTAATAGTCTTAAACTAGCTCCATAATGAGAGGGGTAAAAGCTAGGTGCGGCAAACTTAATCGATCTACAGCGGAAGAGAAATCTTGAAAAACGTGTGTTTACCAAACAAGTCTTGTATTTCTAGATACACCAGTGCAACAGTGCTATGTTTAATTAAATATACGTGTTGAACATACGTATAATGTATTATAATATTAGTGAGTTATATTTCATTCGTTTTAAAGGGCGAATAATTATATTACTTTTATTGGTTTCCGTTTCTAAACAAGACGATATTTGATTCTTATGGAGAAAAGCCGCAAGAAACTCCGTGGTTACTCTTCGAAAAATAATTGGCTTGTATAATGGTATGGTGGCTTGTATATCAAATAACAGTGTTATTAGGTCTGGGAGGGCAGTGAAAACCTGTAAGGACCAGGTACTTACTATAATAGAAAATGGTCTACAGTATATAACGCCTACAACGTTCTCACATTCACAAAACATAAAAGAACCTTCATAAATGAAATAGGTAAATACTATTATGATAGATTATAATGGATAAATGAAATGACATTTAATTTAAATGGGTTTTACATACCAACCCCACCCATTTAAACTAAATGTCTTTTGTACGTAAGAACCAATTTAAACTACATAAATGAAATACTAGTATAGATAAATGAAATGACATTTAGTTTAAATGGGTTCTTATATACAACCCATTTAAAGTAAATAGTAGGCTCGCTCCCTATTACATGGGTCTTAAACATAACAGGCGAAATGTGGGTGTACTATAGGTACACCTCTACCCAACCCTTCGAGGAAACAAAGCGTGATGTTATGTATGTATGTGTATGTTGTTAACGTAAATGTCATGGTGGCTGACTCAATAGCGGACTCCCGGCCACCGTAGGCGCGAGCTTGCAGGCGGCGAGCAATGGGTAGCTCGCCGCAAGGTAAGGACCAGGCTCGGGTCGACGGCGCGTAGTGTTCCACGCGCGCCTCAAAGAGATGTCAGCAAACTGAAGAAACGAAGGGGTCTGCCAGGACCGATGCCCGCCAGGGTCGCAAGATTGTTCGAAAGAAACACCGTGGCCCTGGCACATGGGCAACTGAAGGAACACGGGTAGGTTTTAGTCAGTAAGAGTCTGACACGCCCTCATGTCACGCCCAGAAGTCATTTGATGATTTACCAAAAAAAAAAAAAAAACGGTGGCTGACTGGCTTATCATCTTTATAAATAATTTATGTGAGTATAAAACTTTTATTCAGTTGCAATTATTTCCGACCGATCAAATTGTTAAAGAAATTGCTTGAAAATTGCTACCTTACATGATATATTATGCATCCATCAGAAGAAGACCACTGCCGAGTCGCTTTTATTGATTCAACAACGATCGGGCTTTGTGTCAACTACCTTTAACTTATACCATCCAGACCCCGATCGGCTTTTCACTAGGAATAGTTGCATCAGTCAAGTTGTTTTCCATTTCACTGTAACTTTTTCTAACTTTTTGTGAGTCACAATGCCTGAGTGCCGGTATTTTAGGGCTAGACAACGCTCCAAACTTTTGCCAGCACTCGCGATCTCCTCCATGAATAACTAATTCATGGAATCAAACATTCTGGTTATCTGTCAGGTTTCAGTTCCTCAGCCGAATCGTCTTCAGGCAGTCTTTCGTAAATTAACTATAAAATTCATAACATCCACACTTCATCTGACATTCTCAAAAAAATATACTTCCTTTTATGATATTTACGATATTGCAAAGAAACGGAAGTCAACTAGAGTAGGTAGTATCTTTTCATCTGCTGTCAAACCAAGTGGACATTTGGACCCCATGGCCACAAAGGCCATCCTAGTCTTATCAACCCTAAACTTCTCGACAGTTTAACTCCCTGTGAAATTGAAATATTTTCACTGTTTAAGGTTTCCGCACCGTACTAGGAGGATAGGTCACAAGGGTATCGACACATGTTGCGTCCCACACCAAAGGTCTGCCTAACTTCCAAAGTATATGGTCCTTTCTTCTGATGTCTTCCCATTATCGCGTGCCATGCCATTTAATGACAACGACTAACCCGTACTGGGCCGGCGTGGTAGATTATGGCCCACTACCTCTCTCGGAGAAGAGGCCTGTATCCCAGTTATGGAAACGTTATAACTTGTTTATGCTATGCAAGTTTAACGAATGCTTTTCATCGCCCGAAGATTGAAATACCTTTAACGTTGATAAAACTGTTGATCCACTGAATAATATTACAGTCGCGCCTTACAAAATAATAACAGCCGACAATTACTATAAAATAGGAGGGTCTCATTTATGATGGAAGACAATAAAAATGTCATCTAAATAAAGAAAGAAGAAACAAGTGTTCATAGAGTGCAAGACGAAATAAATCCCATTACTAGGGAAGCACGAAGGCACCCCGCGATTTCGAATTGTCTTATGTTTTTGCGAAAGCAGGTCAGTGTCAGGCTGGCCCGAATGATTTTTTCATGAAGCAGTCTTTCGTTTTGATTATACGAATCATATTTTCATCAACATACGACCTGACACTGCCCTACAATTTGAATATCGCGGGCTGCCTCGCGCGTCCTCCTTACATGATAAATAACAAACAAGATATTGAAGAAACTCAATGGGTTTTTCATGTTAATATTAAATACGCCTTTTTAAAAGCAACATCCTATGCATCCGGAGCGTCGTGCACAAGTACCCCATTTTAGTTTCCTTTTCGAATCAGTTGAGGGTAGTTGAAAGGCTTATGCCAATGTTTTAATATCCTCTTCCGGGTGCTCTTTGATCTAGTCAATCAATGGATTTACTATACAAACCACGATGGCGTGGGTAAAGATTGTAGATGCATGTAGTTATTACTCGATATTGTTCAATATGTGCCTTTTAAAAGGTCCGGAAACAGGAGATGAGACGTTTAGAATTTGGTTCTTTATGTGCATCGAAGGACCAATTTACGTTTACTCTTTTCATCTAATTAAAAACGTTTTATATTTTAATATAAACAGCTTAGAATATAACGGAAACCGTGTGAAAAAGTTTGTAAATTTGACTGTAACTGGGTACCTATCATAATGTCCACAATCATAAGGTCCTATCTTCTTTATAATAAAAATTCAAACACATTATTTTATTTGTTCATACGAACACGTGTAATATTATTCTTTGTTCTACATTCAAAAAATACCTACGTTCAAGATTGTTTTTGCAGTTGCCGTCGCATCAGCACTTTACAACAATTAATATATCAAAACGTCGTTAATGCGTGGTCTGTATTAACTAAAATGGACTTTGTTGTACATACATAGGCTCTACAGTAGTGTGAAAGGAGATGTTGTTATAGCATTCTGTTGTGATTGAGTGTCGGGCTGATGACTTCACTAATCATAAGTAGATGTACTATTACACGTCATTCTTATCAGGGTACTGTGCCTTATGTCAGTTTAGCTCCAGCTAAGTATTATCTGGAAACTTGTAGTAGAAGGTAGTTCATTATAGGTTTTTAATTAATTTGTATCATAGATCATTTAAGAAAGAAGATACGTTTATTTGCGGTAAATATGACACAAAGAAAGACTGAACACAACAAAGCTGGGGGAAAACATGCGTCACATCCACACAAAACGGCTATCGCTCAGCATAATGCTGCGACCCTATGCGAGACAGAGCCCCAGCGTTGGTTTTCAGCAACAGCGGGCCGAGGTACTTGGAAAAGTTATTGAGGCAAAAAATATGGGCAATGAAAATTCATTTGTATTTATTTTAATAACCATCGTCACAAGCTCCAATAGCCATGGTATTTTTAATTGCTGCATAGTTCACAGCCCAATTATATTTCAGCAATAAAACTATGTAGGTATCCTGCAATTTTGCGTTTCGCGGAAAATTTCAACGTGACGCCCACACAACATTTCAAATAACTAAAATTCGTTAATCAATTTATTATTTTAGTTGTTTTAAGTAATTTCAACTCTATAATAGTTTATCAATCATTGTTCTGGTATGTTACTGTTCAGAGTTCTCTTATTGTTCATAAATTCGATACATTTTCGATCTATTTCGATGCTGTACTAGTTCTGTACTTGTCTTTGTGGTGTACCTATCGTTTTGCGAGCGGTTACGATTTACGAATACTGATTATTATACCTTATCAATGGTAAGTGGTGTTGATATTGGAACGCCATGATTTTTTATTGTGAAGTGTGCACCTTCATTTTGAGCCATTTCGTTCGTAACATAATGGATGATCATGGTTTTAATTATGCATTTCATTTATTATATAAGAACTTTTGATTAAAAGCCTTATTTTTAAGAAACTTATTTATTTATTTTGATTCGGACTACTTCGAGTAGTAAGATCAAATTTAGCTTTGAATAATGCTTTAACTTTGTTTAAGCAATGCTTTAAATCATGATATATTTCACGACTCCTTTCTCACTGTATCAAGTGGCTATCTACTTTTGAGTCTTACTTCAAACAATGCCAGTTCAGTCAATGTTTAAAATTGTTGACAAAATATTCGTAGTTCACCATTGTTCTCGATGCACACTGCTCTCAAATTGCAGACTTGGCAACTAGAGTTTATATTTTGGTTTATTTTTTTACAGATAGTGATTCAAGACAAAAACCGGAAGTACATTTTACAACTCTACTTCTTTATTTTATATTGTAGTGTTGGAAAACCAGGTGTCTAAATATAGATGAGAAAAAAATTCTGAACTTTGTCCAATATAGAAAATATAACCTTCAGTTTTCCCGAAAAGGTCACTGAAGCGTATCCAGTATACGGACGACAAGATATATAAATCGGGCACATGTAGAACACTGTCTCCTCATGTAGAAGGTAAATACGTTTAAAAGACTGATCATCTTTAAAATCAGTACTACATCTCTTGTTGTGAGTAATTTTACCAGAATTTCTATTAGATTTAATATTTAGTCAACGATGACAAAACAATGGATGGACAATGTGAAAGATGTTATGGCTAGGAATATGACCTCCACTACCCCGAGATGACGTAATAGAGAATTATGGAAGAGAAAGAAATGTTACGCTGACCCCATACAAATAGGGATAAGGGCAGAAAAATATTGAATGAAATTGATTTTTTAATATTCCTGATTAAAGCTCCTACTATATAGCATTTTGGACCTTAATCAGGCTTATTTAAAAGTAAAACAGACTTACATTTCTGTCAAAACACTAACCGATCTCATGTGGCGGGTAACGTGTTTACAGTGTTTTACAATTTTGGTGCATTCATACATACATACAATCACGCCTTTTTCCCATGGGGGTAGGCAGAAACCACGGAACGCCACCTGCTACGATCTCTACACACTCCTTTTGCCTCGTTTAGGTTCATACAATTGGTCATACACACACGCCGGTTGCGAGTACTACGCACCTGACCTTTCTGAAGAACATCACCAATAAGGTCACTATATGTCCTCCTAGGGCGTCCCCTCCCGGTGTTTCCACTCACATCTGCCTTGTAAATACCTTTTGTGAGCCATCCTTCATTCATCCTCTCAACATGACCAAATCATCTAAGCATACATTTTTCAATTTTTGTCACTACATCTTCTTTTAAACCACACCGTTCTCTTATCACATCATTCCTCAGCCTATCACCCGCATATCCACAACTTATGCGTTAAGGAGCTGATTAAATGCAGCAGGAATAAAATGCTGAAGAAGAAGTGATTTAACTGAAGATTTTCAAGTTTTGTGCCTCACTTTCAGAGTTAATATTTTTCTTTTATTTTTCTTTCACGGCTTGCTTGTGACGTGTAGTTGAGTTTTTTATCTTATTCGTATGTGACCGGATAGAAACCAATTCTCACCTTTCTGCTTCACAAATAAGTACCAGGAAAACTTAGTATTCATTAGGTGAATTTAAATAACTACACAAAATATCAGTCCGCCTCTTCTGGCCATATAGTAATCACACGTTGCACGGATTTGCTGAATCGTTCCTTCGAAACTGTCAGTTGATTGCACGGGTTGATTGCTATTTTTAAAATAAAAATATGGTCATAATTATGTGCTAGATTCGTATTTAAGTTTAAAATACTGGTAGTACTTCTGAAGGACGTGTGGGTTAGGTGATATATTGTGTAGTTACTACTTACTTCATTGCCTTGTCTAAGACATTTATCCTGATTCAAGATTTCCTTTTCCTTCGGCTAGACCAGCCTTTCCCAAAGTGGGCGATAATGCCCCCTTGTCGGCGCTGCAGGCCTAAAGGGGGGGTGGTAAGACCCAGAAAAAAAATGGGGGCGTTGTGTAGAGTCTAGACTAGACTAATCATCAAACGACACAAAGATAATGGGATCGACTTTAATACATTCATCTGACATCTCAGTACAAATTAAGCTTAAGTTCCGTGCGACAAGTCAACCTATGCATTTTCAGTATAAGCTGACTTCTCAAGAAGTCTCCTCGAAACCTCCTATTGTAAAGGCTTCTCGAGAAGCCATATACAATGGGAGGTCAGTTAAAACTGGAGATGTATAGTTTGATAAGTAGCTGTGTACATTAATATATCTACCCGCTAACGTATTGCTATGGACTTCAAACAATATTATGGTTAACTTACACTTCAATACCCAAACCAATGTTCAACTGTTCTGCTACTCAATACTTAATGACAATTAAAATTAATCATTTGTAAATCTTTAGAATTCGTCACTGGCCACTGACATGTTTAACAAATAATATTTTGTCAATGCGTTTAAGCCGATGCGATTGTTTTGAATACTTGGGCGCATTACAAATACAAGCTGTCATGAGTAATAATATGTAAATAGAAATATATTAAGTAAATAAAATTGCTTTTTTGAATGTTTTGCATGTCACAGGTCATCTCTAATAATGACATATGACGATAATCACGAATGTTTGTTTTTAACGTCAAACGGTTAACTCTATGACCTGTCTAATGATGGTATTACTATTATTTATTGCTCTAATAAGACACAGAGTGACTGCAGAGCCACATCACAAACACCTCTTGTCGTGCTCATTGTGCAATAAGGCCCAACCCAAGACCCTATGGACGACCTTAACGAGGCTAACGCTAAGGCTGTTAAAGTGGCCGAATTCTGGTCAGAGCTAATTTAAAATATTCAAAAGAAATTATCGATACAACGAAGATGAAGATTTTTTATTCCATGGGTTACTGTTTGTCAATCTACGTTATTCGACTGCCTTCCCTATAGCCCAGACGAAACCTATCTTGTCTCACTATACCCTAAAATTATATTCAAACAGCAGAAAACAGTAACTAAAATAGAACTGTAAAAAACCAGACACTTGAGCAATCCAACCTTAAAAATAATCCTTGGATTTGTGATCTCAATAAAGTGTTTTATGCCGAAAAATACTCATTGTAAAATATACTATTATTATACGTAGTCTGTAGTGTAGATACATATCTATGAATGTTGGCCTTGTAACTTGTTGGTAAGTGAACAATGTACATATTAAATATTATCTGCTAAGTTATTCCGTCGTCGACTTATTTCAATTAAAATAAACATTTAATTTTCTTTACAAAGATTTACAAGAAAGAATTAAGTCTTGAAGTATATTTAGAATAAATAAAAGAATAAACTTGAATATTCAGTTTTTACCTATGTTTTGAAATACCAGCTAGATTTAAAAAAAATACTCCTGGAATTCTGAAGTAAACTAAAATTTAACAGACTTATACTATAAAGGGCAAGGGCCCTTTTGCAAAAAGAATAACATTATCTGATTTAATAATTGGCTAAACACTCATACCTACTCGAAATCTGAAAAATGATACTCGAATGCTGAAACACTTGTCTGGATTTTTTCTATAATGTCGCTCGCTTTATTTGCTAGCACAATGGAAAATAATATACCTTGCCTACGCTTCGTTTGTATTTCAAGTTAATTTTCCTGGAACAGTAGGGCTTACACCTGTAGGTCTTTTATTTATTTGCGCATAGCTTCATGCTCAGTTTACACACCGAGCAGTTCAGAATGCTAAACATAAACACTAATAGAGTTCGCTTTACTCCTAAGCTGCGATGAACATTATTTGATGATGGATGAAAGGATCGGCCAGCTTATAACAGAAACCAATTTGTCGATTATGTCTTCTGACACTACAGCTATAAGCATTGTATCCATTTTGTTGTAAAGTGATAGCTTTCTCCAATCCCATTTGGCATGTAATATGACACAAATATCAATCAGGAATGCTTTTTACAAAAAAAAAGGTATGTAATGTTTTATTTACAGCCGCGGGTTAGCGTGTTCAAGTATATTTCTCCATTGTGACATTCTTTTGGATTTTTTCTCCTGAAAATTCTACAATTTTAATCTACGCCACCCAACCATCTGTGCTCAGACCGGTCTCGACTCCTCCAACCACCCGGCCTGCGTACTATCAAGTTATCGTTTGGGCTCTCTGGTTTCCTCCAGAATCCTATTTTTATGGTCTAAATAATATTCGGCTCAGTATCAAATCATATTACTAAGTACGAGTCTTCAACATGGTTGCAACCAAACAGGACCAAATTCCTTATCAACTGTCTGCTGCTACACAAAATTTATTATACAGGAACAACGTGATCCGCGATAGCATTCCTTCGGCACAAAGGGATTCGGGATTGCGCTAATTTGGATAGAGTGTTTCGGGATAGTGCTCATCCGAGATAGCGTTCATTCGGGATAAAGTGATTCGAGATTTCAAGGTTGGCCTAACGTGAGTCGTCTACATGCGCGGTACAAGCCTCTTTAGCTACTGCAATGTTCACAAAAGGACCAAATTTACTTTGTTTGATCGTTCTCTAGTAATAGTGATTAGATTATCTCCTGGATGCAAACTGGAACTTCCTCCCTGATAGTTTGGTTGATTTGGAGGTTTTGGGTCCTTTTGCTAGGAGCAATAAATGTACGATTATTTCTCTTGGTATAATGGTATCTCGGCCGAAAGTTGTATCTCTGGGAATGGTATGTTTCTACATTCATGGTATGTTACAACATTCCTCTGCTCTCCGGATGAGCATGGAGAAGTTCCAGGAGAAGCTGACGGCGCTGAGCTCCGCGGTTTTGTAGTATTTGAGACCTTCGGTGTTATTCAAGGGAAAGGGCCTCTTTTTCCATCCTTTCTTTTCTATCGTTACTTTTGTAAAAAAAAAATACATGTCGGAGGTTGTATTGCTAGATTTACTACTAAATGTCAGGTCACCTGAAAATTATTTTTTTAATTTAATCGATGGTGATCGAAGCTTCGCATAAAGTTTTGTTCTAAATTTGAACTTAAATTACGACTTAACCACTTTTAAAAGAAATAATAATTAATTTTCTTATCTGTGATTTTTGCTTTTAGAGTTCAAATTAATGTCACACAACATTTTTTAGAAGAATGCAACTGTGTCTTCTTTGGCTTCTTGGGGCACGCTATACAATTTTTCTACATAGTCTGTTTGACTGGCACTGGATTACGCCGTTAAGTGGTCACAAGTCACTTTGTACACTACATCCTATTTACAAATAAAATTGGAGTTCGCGAGAATAGAATCTTGTTAGTAGGCTTCGATATGAGCGCTATATTGCTCTCGGGCCATTTGTTCATAGCCGCATACAGACGAAATTGTACGAGGAATTCTTCGATGCACTTTTCACCAGAGAGCCTGGATATTGAATGACGCGCGACATGGTGCAATTCTTTCTGCAATGTTTTCTGCACCAGTGATGTGTACTCAATAATATATAATTTAGAAATGTTTCAACGTGTAAGAGTATTCGCCAGGAACTGGCGCTGCATCCGCTGTAAATTCGAAAGAATCCTGAAGCGTTACCCCTGCTGCGTCAGCAATTGAAGAGCGCTAGCTGTATTATTAATATTACGTTCATAATTCTTCTACGAACTTAATATACTCGTATCACTGTTGTTTGTTCGAAACAAAAGCCTAATGTTTTAGTCGAAAGCTAATTCCAAATTCGCTTGAGTTTTCGAATTCGAGATTTATTTTTCTACTGGAACGACGTAAGATCGCCTTTTGCAAATCACCCTTTACCGTGCCAACATAATATTTGAATATTTTTCCTCGTTCGAAACTGAGATGAGTACACTTATCACTTGATCATTGACCAGCATCCAACTAATAAACACCGGATGCCCAGATAAGACCTTTTAGATAAACACGTCACAAAATGCATTATTGTTAACGATAAGAATGCAAAAACAACACACAGTGAAAATAATATTATTATCATTAATCGCCTTGAGTGCAAAAATGCCTATAATTACAGGAATAGGGGAATTATATGTATCAATGGCTCTTATCATTTTCCTTATTTTTGTATATTAGTAAGTGTTCGTGTATAATATTTAAAACCTCAGTTTGATAATAGAATGTTTCTTTGTGAGAAAATCAGTAAAAGTACACATGCCATTTATAATATCACTATTATCTTTGACAGCTTCGTTCAACCCACTGCTGAGCATAGTCTTCTGCATTTTGTGCCCTCTCTGTTCCAGGTCTTCCCCGCACCCTACTGTAGGGGAATTTAAAATATGCTATTGGGCAAATCAAACATTTCCCTCGTCCTGCCACCACCCACTTCTGCTAAACAAAATGACGAAGTAACAAACGATGTTATAAAACAAAACAAACATTATAAATCGACTTCCAAGGTATCAGCGGTTGGTTTAAACGACTCTTGCGCAGTTTTCCCATAGACGATAACATCGGCCACAGCTGTTATTAATTGTGGCGCACAATGAGATGCTGCAAGGGCAAAAACAGGACTTGAATGAGTACTATGCAAATATCTTAATCATACCGTTTATATCTGAAGGTACATCATGCAGATGCATTGAGGGACAAATTGTTTTCATATTTTGACCACATATAAAATCACGAGCTACTAACGTTAATAAATTGTCTATACAAAGGTGAAAACCACTAGAGGATCCGTTGCGGAGTTTAAAAGAAAAACCCGGTTACACACACTGAGGCGAAAAAAGACTAAAATGTATATGTATACAATATAAAAGTGTCACTAACATTTCGTTATTAAGTTTAATCTAGTTATCTTTAAAAAAAAAGACAAGATTTGAGAGTCGTGCTGTGTCGTTTAAACTTGTTTTACAGAGCTATCTATTAGTTTAGCACTATATACAGGGTGTCCGGTGGCAGAATTAGGATTTAAATTTCGAACTGTTTTCGAACCGTTAGCGGAGGGGCGGGCGGGGGGGTCACGTTCGATTCGTCATGCGTGCGGGTTCCTTAGTCACGATGTCGCAGTGGACGGGTGAACAACGTGCGTTCGCAATCGAAGCTTATTTTAAAGCAAACGATTCCTGTGCTATTGCTCGTCGAAGATTTTGTTCGCGGTACAATATCCGACGATTACGTGATGCGCCAAGCGAAGATTTGATTCGATTGTGGGTGCGGAGGTTCAGAAAAACAAGTTCAGCAGCAAATAATCCGCGGCCGGGACCCAGCCGAACGTCGAGGACTGATGACAACATCGAACTTGTCGCAAACAGTTTACGCGATAACCCGCGACAGTCCGTGCGTAAGAGAGCGGCTGCTCTAGGGCTCCCAAAAACAATTGTACACGAAATATTGAAAAAGGACCTTAAACTTCACCCCTTTAAAATTCAAATTGTGCAAGCGCTTAAGCCTAATGATTATAATTTGCGCAAAAGTTTCTGCGAAACAATGTTGCAGCGATTTCGTACAGTGAACACAATCTTTTGGAGCGATGAAGCCCATTTTCATTTAAATGGAAGTGTAAATAAACAGAACTGCCGTTATTGGTCATCTAAAGGACAGAACCCACGATTGAAACATCAACAGCCACTTCACAGTCCCAAAGTGACGGTTTGGTGTGCATTGTCAAGCAGAGGAGTAATCGGACCCTATTTTTTTGAAAATCGTCAAGGACAAGCCATTACTGTGACCGGCGTTTCTTATCGGCAAATGCTTAACGATTTTTTTCTGCCAATATTAAGAGAACATCCTGCCTACAGTTCACAGACATGGTTTCAGCAAGATGGCGCCACGCCTCACACTGCTAGAGAGACCATGGCGCTTCTTCGTGATTTGTTCCCTAACAAATTGATAAGCCGTTTTGCTGACATCCCCTGGCCACCCAGGTCGCCGGATCTTACCCCCATGGACTTTTTTCTGTGGGGGTACCTCAAAAGTAAAGTTTATGAAACCGCCCCACCGACCATCTCAGCATTAAAAGAAAATATCGTTCGCGAGGTTAATGGCATCCCGACGTCCCTTCTCCAGCGAGTGGCGCGCAATACTGAAGCCAGATTCCAAGAGTGTGTCCGACGTGATGGTCAACATTTAGACGAAATAATTTTTAAGAAATAAAACCCGCACTTCCCTTCTTTGTTATAGTCATTGAAATAAAAAAAAATATTTTGCAGTTTTTTTATTATTTAATTTTGAAATCCTAATTCTGCCACCGGACACCCTGTATATCCATCCTCATGACAATACCAAATAGAAACGTTCGTCTAACATTTACTCTATGTGTAGCGTGTTCATTGCCATTTCAATTAAATTATTAGTATTACGGGTGTAGTAGTGTTTACTCGTCCGCATTGTACAGTTGTGAATGAAAGTATATGAAGTTCTGGTCACAAGGACCAGGATTTTATTTTAAGTCCAATTTAACGCCGTCCTTGTTATGGCTTTTATCAATCTGCAAGTGAATCTCTTCAGAAATATTTACAAAATTGATTGTGAATTTTTTTTATGACATCTTGCAGGTCGACCTAGAAGGTTGTCGGTTGCTTAACCGGACTTGTCTGTGGCTATCTTATATCTAAAATTAAGGTCTTCAGCCAGGGCTTGGAAAACTTAAAACTAGAGCGGCTACTCGCTAAAGGCACCTTATGGGGTACGAACCTCGGCTTGGGACGTCGCTGGTAGAAGGCAGCAAAAGACGGGCTGAATCGGAATGATTATTATTTAGGGGCAAATTTAAAGCTACAGGCTCAGCGATGCGGGCTGGCTCGAGCCAAGGTCGGGGTTAGTTACTAAAAGTTATACAATACGAGTACTACTGTTTTTCCTGCGAATTCTGCTTCGCTTTATAGAGGTATTTGTCCACACATGGCCAATTGTAGTGAATACTTGAAGTAGCATATAAAAAGTGAAGGCTTTTCAAGTCATGTCTTCCTCAGTATTAACGTATTAAGTTTACATTAGAAGACTATTAGACTAAATAATGACAAAACACTGCAAAATTACATAAATACGTATATTAGTCTCCGGCGCAACTTAAAACTGCTCATTTTGTTTGTTTTTTTTTTCTATTGTATTTTTTATATTACACACCTTAATAGTGTAATAATTTGTTATTATGTGAAAATTGAAATGAGACAGTACTTGATGAAGCAACATTTATGGCGCGCGAGATTTAAATATTTCATAACGTCTTTACACGATGACCGTAAATACTTTAGGGTTGTTCTTAAATACTTTAGAGTTGTTCTGTTTTACAGACAGATTGGACATTACATACCTCTGTTTCTCTCATTAGCTTAGTCCAATGATTACAATGACACAGTTTCCACGATGTAGGATAATCTAATTAGTGGTACGCGTGTCATCGCATGTGAAATGGAACGGTGCAGCTCCCTAATTGCGTAACTCCCTATCAATCGAATCTGAATCATTTTGACGGATATTGCCAATCCATTGCTCCATGTGTTCGAAAAAATTGACGGCTCAATAAAGTAAATGACGCGATGAATGTTCTTGAACTGTCAAAATGAAATCCGCGGTGGATACTTCTGAACCTTTGATGAAAGAGTTTGTATGGAGCAGTTTTATCGAGAACAGGCTTATCGAGGTAAGTGTCTGCTTCTTCGTCTCGCTGTTGTCGCGGTCACGATGAACTGCGTGTAATCCCAAGTATAGATAACTGCAGATGTGATTTAGCTTAGTAACTAATATCAGGCTAACCTCAAGAATAGCCAAGAAGTCAGATACGAATACGCAAATAAGACGGGACCTGCTCTCAAAATTTTTCAGTGACAGCGAAATGAGATGATAAATTTTAATATATTAATGTACAAACAATACATATACTTTAAAGAAACATGCTATTTTGGGCACATCATAAAATTTTCATGTAAAATTGTGGTCCACTAACATTTTCAACATCAGTAGCAGACTACCAGGTACAATGATAATTAATTCGAAATTCCACTTATAAAATTAACTACTGGAAATATCTTCATTATTGATACAATTATGGTATCCGAAATCAGCGGTGTTTAACCGACGTTATTCGATATTTCAAATTATTATCCGTTGTATTTGCGGTTAATATCTACCCACTTCGGCCAGAGTTAATTATAGGACAATGTATAGACGCCAGCACATCAAGCTACCTGAAACTGACGTTTTCTGCCAATCAAACTTGAACCTAATACTTTAGTGATATAGTTGAAAACTTATTAAATTTGGCAGATTCTAGTAGCTTTATATGCTGGCGTCTGTACCAAGCAGTCTAGTACTTTGTACCAAAATTTTATTTTTCAGCATTATCAAAGTTTTATTGAGAGTTAATTCGTGCGATACTTTGTCTGTTGTCTCAAGATCATTACAAGCTCAGATGGTTTAATTAATTATGACTAATATTTAATTGGGATCTCGAGGTGAACGTCGCTAGCTCTAACATATGACACGTGGACTACGGTATTGTCTCTGCGAAGTTTCCATGCAAAACAATCCCTCTCTAAAGCCAGTGTTCAGATAAGTGAAACCGTTTTGACATTTCTACAGTCACATTACTTGCTTGATCACTGTGTCGAAAACGTCAAACTCGATTGCACTTGACTTTGTGACATACTTCTGTAAGCGTTGCACTATGAACAAAAGCCAGAGAACCACTTCATTTAAATCTTATGTCACGTTTCGACCTCTTAATATTAATGTAAACAAAAGTCATTCCCGTGCATGACTGAATGGTGCACGCCCATCACATACCACACTGCTCGTATGGGATCACAGGGCTCCCATTTTTTAAAACAATGTCAAGCACCAAGTTTTGTTTTTATTACGTCACAGTACAATGATCCACACATTGAAACTTTTGTTACATTATTGCTGTAGAGAACAATGCCCACTAGATAAAAACCTTCAGTAATATGTTGGACGAATGGTTTGAGCCAACTGACAACAGTGTCAGCGTAGTATTATGACCAAAATTATATACGACAAACGTTCGTCGCCAAGCAACAGGCCAATAACTTACCTACTTAGAAAAAAGTTGATCGTTTTATTTTGTACAAATTTCGTTTCTTGTACAAAGTAGGTTGGAATGAATGATAGCCTTCTTTAAACGCAACCAACTTCTGGAACTAAACATTTGTTTGGACCTATAATTAGATGACTAATCACACGCCGAGCACAGACCAATTACAACAAAATAAAACAATAAAGACCCCGTGATATCATTACACCCATAGATCTCAATAATTAGTTGAGTCACCCAGCGTACGCGCACCTAAGGAATTGGGATCTGGGAGCCGAAGATCGCCGAACCCAGCCGAAGATATCCGAAGACGAGGAGAAGGGGGAGTTCGGTAGCCCGTGACGCCTGGCCAGCTGAGCGTGACGTCTCCTCGCCTGCGTCGATACCACATGATGGCATCCTGTAATCCCGTTCTATATCAATCGTTATGCTAACTGAATATGTTCGCAGCTCCGCCCGAGTGTCGCGGTTATTACTTCACCAGTTGAGTGTGTAAAAACTCCCTTGTGTTTTCATGTGTCTCTATGCTTGGGTGATTTAAATAAGGGCCCCTTTAGCCATGATACTAAGCTATTACAGATAATACAGCGGGCACAAAAATAAAACGTTTTTGAAATAGTTTCCGTGGAACAAAACGAATAAAACACTACAAATAATTCTTGCTGTACCTTCAAGGACGAGGTTGTAGTAATTGATATGGATTGAAAAAACGTTCGTTGGACATTCGCGTGCTGTCACAAATGCGGTTAATGATTTGAAAGAACAAAAAGTGACGCCTCTGTGCCATGACCAACTTTGACACAATGACGATAACGAATAGAAATAATGACATCTAGTTACAAGCGTAATTACAGAAATAATTCTTTGATGGATTATAAAGGTCGGCTGTTCTGAACTTCAGTCTCGTTGTATTCAGTACGTTATTATTCAAAGATGGAATGAATGGGATATTGTATCCGATTGTGCGGGTGCGCAAGTAATTTGTTTAAAAATATTAAACGTATCTAAGGTAGAGTCTCAAGAGCAGCGCGCTATGTGAATCAAATTGCCATAGTAGGGGGAGCAACACGGGAAACATTACTGCAGCAGGTACTATTTTCCTGTTTTTATTAGCCACTTAACTAGTATCAAGGTATGAATAAAGATTATAACAGCCGAATACTGAAACGCCACTCAAATCTAATAATCATCTAAAAGCTACTTAAATATAAGCATCCCTCAAATTTAAATGGTATTCACAAACGCTACTCAAGCAATTCGAAACCACGATTAGCTAAGCAGTACTCAAATGTTTACATTATGGCAACATCCTGCTAAAAAATTGTTTTCAGCACGTTCTCAGTTACAAAATAATTTAGTTTACGTCTCGTTTTCGTTTTACGCAGTCTACTTTGAACAAATATTTTCTATAACTAATAATCAGTTAAAATATATCAGCGCATTGTAGGTTTGATTTGAATTACGTTTGAAATTATGTATTTATTTACATAAAAAACAAATAAATTTCAAAAAAAGAATAAATAAATTAAATAAAAAAAAGAAAATTTCTTGACATAATTGTCTTAGATTGGAACGTTACACTTGACATTTTACGCGCGATTATTTTGAAACATTACCTCTGATTACCTCTGTTAATAAAATATATGTTAATTGATTCACGATGGAGGAGAAGAAGAAACGTGGGTGCAATTATACACCTGCTGAGAAAGATATGCTGTTGGAACTGATAAAGAAGTAAGTACGCTGATCTCGCACTATACGGAAATCCTACACGAGATTGTATCGATGCGAGATCAGCTTATATTGGAAATATGCTTGATGTGTAGCCGTGTGTACCTAAATGAACAATAAAATACTGTATTTTGTACTTAGGTATATATCCGCAATTCCCTAATGCATGTAATAGCTTGTTAGTATATGTGCCCATAACATACATAGCCAGGGCAACCGTTGTCTGTATCAAGCACCCACTGAATCTTGTAACCACTTCCCATCTGAAAGGCTCAGAATAAATACACGAGTTATGTTAAGTACTTTTATTCTTACAAGTATGAATATAACCAGATAATGCACATTTACACATACTCAACAATTCACAGACCTTAAGTTTAATTCCAAACTGTATCATGTTGTAAATACTAAATGTTACATATTTTCAGATATCAAAACATTATTGAAAATAAAGAAACCAATGCCAATATGATTTTGAAGAAGCGAGAGGCTTGGGATACAATATGCCAGCAGTACAATGCTGTTGCTGTGAGCGGTTTCAGGACGTGGCCACAACTCCGTCACCTCTATGAAAACCTCAAACAGAGGTCTAAAAAGAACATAGCCAAAGCAAATGTAGACTTGTTTTTTTTTTATAATATCTATTTTATCATAATATTTATTTCTTTTCTAATTTTCTTAAATAATTTTTTAAGCGTCTACAGTTTTACGAGACCACTAGAGAGGTACAAAAGAAGGCATCAATAGATAAGGTTTGTATAAATTAAATATTTCTGGAAATGTAGACCTTACGGAATACCTTGCGATTGTAATTTTTATTTTTACAGAAAGAAATCAATCGCACTGGTGGTGGAACCTATAAAAGCGTTCTCTCTGAACAAGATGCTCAGATTTTAGCCATAGCTGCTCCTCAAATTCAACCATTACCTAATTGTTATGATGATGCTGCAATATATTTTGGTTTGTATAATATTAAAATGTATATCTTTATACTTTGACATAACAAAATATTAATTATAATAATGTTTAATTTATAGGTGACACAGAACCAGAAGTCAATTTTGTAAAACAAACAAATAATGAAGTTATATCTTCACCATCATCATCATCATCATCTCCCATAATCCAGACCATTGGTAAATTTAGTTTCATTTATTATGATTTCCTTAATTCATTTATTGTATAATATACGTGGATATTTCTTTAGAACACCAAGACACAACTATGGCCTACATAGCAGACAATAGCAAACCTTGCACAGTAACATCAATAAATATAGCTGGTAATCATTTTCTATTATTGTAGAAGTTTATATGGTAAGCTAATTTGAAATTTAGCTATAAAGGTATTTCCTTTACTTAATAGATAACCAGCGAGCTGCAATGGTCATCAAACCCCAACAGAAAAATAAACAACCAAGATCATCTACTGCTGGTAATTATCTAATTATTGTTCTTTATGCTAATGGTATAAAATCTTAATTAATATTGTACTAATACCATTTTTCAGGACAATTGAAACCTACATTGAAACAGCAATATTTTCGAACAAAACTGAGAAATGCAAAATTAGAAACCAAATACCTCATTAACAAAAACAAAATGGAAATAAATAAGTATAAAATAGAAATGCAATATTGGAAATTGAGACTGCAGAAATTAAAATCTAAATTACATTGAAATAAACTATATATAAGTGGAAAAATGTGTATTTATTAAATTGGTCCTAACAATAAAGTTCTGATTTGTCTCAAGTCCTATAGGTTCTGTGGATTCCTCCTCAACATAGGGTAAAGAAATATCCTCCTCCAAAAGTTCATCAGATCGTGACAGGGCAATATTATGTAGCACTGCACATGCTACAATGATCGGTGGTATGTTTTTTATATTTAGGCCCATACCGTTTTGTAGGCAAGGAAATCTTCTTTTAAGAACACCGAAGAGCCTTTCCACAGGATTCCTGGTGCTTATTTGGGATCTATTATAAGCTTCTTCAGCAGCTGTCCTTGTATGTAATAATGGAGTTAGTAGATAAGGCCGACATGGATATCCACTATCCCCAATAATTATACCTGTCCCGAAGTCCCCACGCTCTAATTGAGCACACAGTGGTGAATCATTGAAGATGGTACTGTCATGTACAGAACCTGGCCATCTTGCAATAACATTTCTTATGCGCAGTCTTGCATCACACACCATTTGCACATTTAAAGAAAAATAGCCTTTCCTGTTCCGATAAACTTCAGATTGGGCACCACCTGAAAATAAATTCTAGTTGTATTGTGAGGCAATTTCATATTTTTGAAGAAATAATTCTACAAAAGGTTATAATTGCTAATGTAACACAAGACTTCCTATTAGTTGTACTGTGTAATATTAGTGTTAATCAGACATTATACTATTTGAACACATAATTAACAATGAAGTTAGTGAGTACATACCTGGAGAATTTATTTTAATGTGAGTGCAGTCCACAGCTCCCACAACTCTTGGAAATCCTGCTATAGCAAAGAACTCATTTGCCACAGCTGGAAATTCTGCAGGTGTTGGCATATTTATGAATTCAGACTTCATACTGGCTATTTTTGCTGTTACTTTATGGACTATTCTATGTACCGTGGGTTGTTCAACCTTAAAAATATCCCCTATTACGCGTTGGTAGCTGCCTGTCGCATAGTATCGGAGAGCTATGAGGATTTGGTCCACTGACTGTATGGCTCGGTTTCTTTTAGTTAAAGGTTTAATACTGCTACCAAGTACAGAGTCCAAATACAATACAGTTTCTTTCGATATGCGGAACCGTGAAACAAACTCCCTGTCGTTGTACTTTTCAAAAGCAGTCAACTTTTCTTCATTTTTGCGCCTCACAGTTGGCCTTTCGTGATCCGAAAGTGAAGACAAGGACGATAGAGACATTTTTATCACTATTTGTAAAGTTTCAATAGATTTAACTTGATTTGAGGGACCTCGCGACCACTCTCAGATCTAAGGGCTGCTCAAATCAGTTTGACAGTTGATTTGACAGCTATATAACGTTGAGTAGCGTTCCAGTATACGATTTTTACACTGAGTGGTGTTTGAGCACAACTTAATTTAAGAAGCACTTAGATTTAACAGATACTCAAAAGTGACGTTTGGGTATACGAAATTAAAGTTTAAGAGCTGCTCAAACATTTAAGCAGCCCTTAAATATTTGAGAGACGTTTCAGTATTCGGCCGTAAATGAACTCAAGCGTTGAGAAGCAACTGTAATGAATTCACGAGATAATCCTACTACATTTTTTAGATAAACTTTATCAAAGAATTTCGTTGGGAAAACGTCACCTTTATAACCTCTGTCGCATTCTTCTCTATCTACTCCGGAAGAAAACTGTAAAACAACCATTGTGCGTTTCTACGAGTTAAAAGAGATCAGAAAAAATAAAACGTCGGTATTCCGGTGCAAAAACAACAGTTATATTATAATACCAACGATTACCAAAACATCTGATTCTTTCGGCCCACTTAATTTAATTATTCAGTTCTGTTATCTTATAAATGAAATAAAATTCCAATATACAAGTTTATTTTTATAAGTTTCTCACGGAGCTTGATTACCTTCGAAATTATTCGGGGATCGTTTAGTGAAATCTTTCAAATCATAAACAAATTGTTATTTGTAGTTATGGATTTTTTATAGCATATTTGTTTGAGTTACGGTTAGTTTTAAATGCTGTTTCTTTATCTATCAATTAATAAGTTCAACCTTAAGAATATTATTATTAGGTATGGGATCTACTTCAATTCTTTCAACGTAGCCATAATATTTAAAATGAGTGTGTCAATATTATTTTATATAGGGTCATTTCGCCTGTTCGCGTCCATCGCCCAATTCGCGTCCATTTTACGGAACTCCCTTTAAAAATCCTCGAAAATAAGTAAACTAATACACCAATCAAACGAAAAGTGATTACCGCTAATACCTCAATGTATAAGAGGCACGTACACATGGACAACAGGTCCGTGCGCCAAACCAACCCCGTTTAAAAAAAATAGTTAGTCTCGGCTGTTCATCAAGGGGTGCGTACGCGCGGGATGTTTAGATAAAAAGTAGTGTGCAGCGGCGTGTTCGATGGTAAGTTTTTTATTGTTTATGTGAATTTTAGGATACATAGCTGTTTCTAGACTTATATAATGTAAAAAGGAATAATATTAATTATGAATTTGATTATGTTTTTTATATTTATCATATAAAATAAGGTGGACGCGAATTACTACATCGAATTTACAAAACTTCCACTTTGCGTCCGCAATGGACGCAAACTAAACCTACAGGAGATAATAATGAACCAAATTGCGTCCACTATTTTTAGTTAAATACAACTGACTTGCTTGTAAAAATAATTTAAAATGTTATGATTATTATTATTGTACATTTTTTATTAAGACTACGAGTTTATAATTCTATTTTTAAATGAATTTAGTCATTTATTTCATTCTCCTTTTTTTTCTATTTAAGATGAGTGCTTCGGAGACAAGAAAGAAGAAGGAAAAGAGAACATACACAGAAGACGATTCAAAGAAAGCGTTAAATGAAATTCGAGAGTAGAATAAGTCGATAAGACAAATATATAAAGAATATGCTATTCCCAAAACCACAATATTGGACAAAATCAGTGCGCGCAGACCAGATGGAGTAAAGAAACCGAGACCAGAACCAGCACCAGGAGTGGCTTCTTCACATTTCCAGTGAAAAAGCAAGAATTGTTGGATACTGTTCAGAAAATAATTCAAGAAGGGGAGTTCGACATTAAAATGGTTGTATTGTTTTTTTGCTATAATATAGCCAAAAACTTATTATTAATCAAGGCTCATCTTTAACAATAATAATATACTTCGTGATTTAGGGTAAAATTAACAGAACTGATTACTGTTTATTCTTAAAGGTGCAATAATTATTTACCTAGTACTTAGGTATCTAATTTTAAGTTCAATCAATGTTGAGAAGAATTATTTTAATTTTTTTAAAGTGATGTTTTTAATGATAATAATGTTGATTTTTAGTATTTATATTCTTAAATAAAGAAATTGTTAAAATACAATTTTTCTTTACAAATTCTTAAAAATAACACCCGTGTATTCCTTTTCTAAGCTGGTGGACGCAAAGTGGTCCAAGGGTGGACGCAATTTGGATTTTGTGGACGCAAACTGGATAAAACGCCTAAATCTGAAGTTTATCTATTTACAATAAAAACACAAGATGTTTCAAACCAAACTGAAAGTTAATCTTAAAATAGACTATATAATGAACACATTACATATATTTTTCATAGAAATTAGTGCTGGGATATTTTTATTATCGCCGTCAAACTTGCCAACTGCACTAAATGGACGCGAACAGGCGAAATGACCCTACATACTAGCTTTTACCAGCGGCTTCGCCCGCGTCAAGGTCGGTATTATCCCGCGGGAACGTACTACCGGGATAAAAAGTACCCTATGTGTTATTCCAGGTTATAAACTATCTGTGTGCCAAATTTCATCTAAATCGGGTCAGTAGTTTTTTGCGTGAAAGAGGAACAAACATCCATACATCCATACATACAAACTTTCGCGTTTATAATATTAGTAAGGATACATTATCAGCCGACAATTTTTCCACTACTGGGACACAGGTCTCCTTGAGGGTCGTAATCCACCAGCCCAACGGGTTGGTAGAAGTCATATGTCTTCGCTTTTTTGCTTCTAGGACTACCCAGTTTCCTCACGTTATTTTCCTTTACTGTTTTGAAAACAGTGGTAATGAAATTTAAATTACATACACAAAGTACAGTGCCTGCCGGGGTTTGAACTCAAGACCAACAGCTCGGTCAACACGGCTATCAGTCAGGGTCACCACTACCACGGTAAAGATATCTACGTGCCACTACCCACTTCTTATTTAAGACAAAGCTCAATTCAGTCTACTACATTCATATCAGCTCACAGTAAACACTAAAGTCTAATAAACAAAGATGTCATTTAAAACTAAAACATAACTAAACAGAACCGACGAGCCCTGTATACGCAAAGTCATCGCCTGCCATCGCAATTTAAACATATGTATGAGTGGAGTCAGATAGCGTTACGGTAGGACCACTCCGATGGTATTCGTACGGGCGATACCGAGTGAGCCGAACCGAAGTGTCGTTATGTACAAACTCCATGAACGTGGCCCTTCCTAGGACATTACCGACCTAAATTGTACAACTGAACAATACTCAGGAACTGATACTACAAAGATTAAATACAGATGAAAATAAGTCGTTAAAGGTTTCATTGCCTAGGCTAGAAAAACCGGCTAAGTGCGAGTCGGACTCGCAAACAAAAGGTTCCGTACCACGAGGCAAAAAACGCTGAAAAACACGTTAATAATAATAATTGTTTGTTGTTATAGCGGCAACAGAAATACACATTCTGTGAAAATTTCAACACTCTACCTACTTTTTACAGATCACGCTGATGGACTGACGGACGGGTAGACTGATGGAGGTCGCAGGATGGACAAAGTTTTGTTATCAGCAATTTCTCAGTATGTAGCAGCACGGGCTCTGCATTTATGCCCGTTGATGGCAATTGACTCGCCCCATTATATAGGACATAAACATAACTGTCAAAATGTAGGTGAACTATAGGTATACTTCTACCTAACACTTCGGGAATTTACAAGCATAATGTTGTTTTGTGTGCAAGTTATCAAGGAACTTACTATAGACCAATTAACTGGTTCAGTGGACACAATGCAGATAAATTTTATAGTCGACAGTTTTGTTCCGCTACGGGACCGTCTCAGCTTAGCTAAAGTTATGTTCATCCTACTGTCGTATTCCTTGAACTAAATGATACAGACGCCAGCACATCAAGGTACCCGAAACTGTCAAATTTCCCAATCAGTCTTGAACCAAATACTTTCAGCGTTAAAGTTGAAAACCTATTAAAGACATTTGACAGATTGTAGTAGCTTCAAGTTCTGTACGTAAATTGCGGTTAATGCAAATGAGACCTTACAAACGACAATTATTATGTATGTGAAAATTATTGTCCCGGACACTATTCTTAAGCGAACTGTTGCACCGTGTGGTCGTACTACACTAACTTTAAGCTTATAGTCGACGTAAAGACGGACGTAATTGAATCGCAGCGGGATTTTTTTGCACACTGGATTTTCAACTCTCGGTGTTAAGCAGAACAATGAAAATCCAACAGAGTTTATCTCAGCGCTTCGAAAATCGAACGGTGTACTTTACGGTTCCATTTTCAACTCTCGGTGCCAAACAGTGTGTAGACCGTCCAGTGCGCGAAAAATGCTAGTCACCGATCTTTGTACTCACGGCCACACATCAAGCTATAGATTTCCAGTTTAAGCTGACCTCTCATTGTATAAAAATCATTTACAATGTGAGATCAGTTTATACTGGAAATGTATACCATTATGTATGTGGACGGAAGCGCCTACTCTATAAGTTGTAGAATTAATAAATACCTCAAGCTTTACATACAACTTGTAATAACATTACATCATGACAATATCATCAGTCTCCTGCCCTTATTAATTATCAATTTATTTGGGATCGGCGCAACATGTCTTTTTCTTCCACACTTCTCTATTAGTCTTCATCTCAGTAGTCACCCCCTTTCTATCCATATTATAATTCACACAGTCCATCCATCGTTTCTTTGGTCTCCCTCTACTCTTATAGCCATCGACATTCATACTCAATGCTTTCCTCACAAATACTTCATGACAATAGGCTACCAGTTAAGTCTCTTATTTATCAAATATAACTATATCATAATCTTTTACGCCATCTGCATAACAGGATTGTTTATCGACCTTAAGAGCCAACATAACATCTGTAACTCCATGATGAAATAATAACCACATGGTAGGTACGCTCACCAAAAGAGATAAATAAATAGGGTCGCCAGATACAGTTGAAGTTAACTAAGATAACTACGTATTTTAGAATAAAAATAAATTTAATTAACAGAAAAAAAAACAGTACATTTATCAGTTTAAATTTCGCTCGAAAACATCCATCAGTTTCTTACTAAACTTGAACTGTATCTGGTGGCCCTAGTTACTTATCTGTTTTGTTGACTGTACATGTGCGACACATGATGAGAAAACAGTGCGCTGTATTACATGTAGACAACGTTTCATTAAAAACATTACATGAACATATTTATACTTTATTCGAAGGTTGGGATACAGTTTTAATACGTTACGGTTCATTTTATCTTCTTTGTTTAGGTCTCGATTGGAGCCAAAGAACTTACCTATGTACTTTACATCCCACTCAAGGGATCACCATGACTTTTCCTCGTACTTTTTGGCAACTGATTGTTGGCAAAAAGTACTTGTATATTTGCGTAATTTATGTTTTACTAGCTTCTGCCCGCGACTTTGTCCGCTTTAAATTTCTTGCTACCCCAACCCGCGCCGTCGTATCGAATCACCTGCCCGTGCGACATCTTGGTATTCGTGACTTTTTTCTTTTTGCTCAGCTCCTAAGGGCCCTAGCGTGATGTTATATAGTCTTTATCCTTCCTCGATAAATGGGCTACCAAACATTAAAATAATTTTACAATTCGAACCAATAATTCCTGAGATTAGAGCGTTCAATCAAACAAACAAACTTTTCAGCTTTATAATATTAATTAATACATTAATTGTACATAGTAAATAGTACAGATATTACAAGACTGCATACATATTTAACTACCAATAGATCTGAATTGCCAGTAAAACGTAGCTCGTCGGAATTGCTCACAGAATAAACAAGTTAAAGCGTCAATAAGCCTGCCATATTTGCCGTAGAGCCAGTGACCGTTTGGGTCATACATGTTTGAGCAGAGACCGACAAACGCTAGGTAGGTCGCCCTCGGGCTAGTTGGAGCGATGAGCTTCGAAGGGTGGCTGGTAAAAGGTGGATAAGAGTTGCCGAAAATCAAGTTAAATGGCGTGGGAGTTCTTTCTCCAGTAGTAGATTGCTATAGCCTGATGATGGTAAGTTCCATGTGGTGCCCAAAGTAAAGAATAGCACCATCTCATTTCTTCCCGTGAGTGTCGTAAAATGCGACTAAGAGACTTACTAGAGAATGGGCAACAGCGTTCTCTATACTTTTTACAGCCATACTGCGATCGCCTACCCGTCTGCACAGCGTGGCGATTATAGCAAAACCCCCCAAATTGGTGGAGGCCTATGTGCAGCAGTGGACATCTTTAGGCAGAAATGATGATTATAATGTAGCTAAGGTTATAAAGACGATACCTAGTCTTCCAATAGTGAGCATTACTTGAAGGTACTAACTGATCTAATTGTGTGTGAGCTATAACAGATTAAGTTCATGGCTTACCGAGTTAAGAGCAACCCGTTATTAAACTCAACTTTCTATCGTTCAAATTGAAGTTACAACAACATTTATCAATAGAAATACTAAATTAGATCAAATGTTACGGAATTCGAGACAAGTGGAGTAAAATTGTGACAGAATAATACCTCAGTAATGGCAAAAAGGACCTGTTCCTTTACCCTGGGAGAGCAGTCCAAAAGATAGGAAGATGTATTAGAACTCACAGCGAGTACAAATTGGAGAAGAGTTGCGAGAGATAGTAATTAATGGAAGTTGTTCAGTGAAGGCCTTTGAAGCGGCACACTTAGATAAAAAACATTCTGTAGCTTCTACTGAACCAAACCCACAACGAAAATACTCAGAATTTAAGGCCAATAAACACACCAATAGGCCGAACCAAATATAAAGCAGTGTACTGTGAATGTGACTCGAAATACGTTTTGATTAGTCCTCTTAGTCGTAACACCGTCTTCCAATCAGCCGAACTGAATCATCATTGAAGCGACGAGGAAGTCTAGAATAATCGACCAAAAACAGTGGCGACATTCATTAAAAATCAGCTAGTTTCTGTCGTACTAATAGTACTTACAGTGTAGTGTGTTGTGTGTAGTTTAGTTTGTGATCTTCCTATGCGAAGCCCAATGAATACCTTTCTACCTTTTTTACTACTAGTCCAGTCATTTCGTCCGAAAAAAAGGCAAATAAAAGAAAATGAATTTGCGCTTCTAATTTTTTAATATGTTGTAGGGGATACCTAGAAAAGCTTAACTTGAGATTGTCGACCAAGCTTTCCTAGGAGCTTTCGCCGCCATGTTGAAAAAAGGGGTAAAATTTGTTTCTCGGCAATAACTCGGCTATCCGATGAGATTCGAAAATTTTTCTAAGACACTTTTGTAGCTTTCTTTGTGCTCTACAATAACGCCTGAATCATTTTTAGCGTATCATGCATCGTTATCGAGATATCGATCGATAAAGTCAAAAATTTAGGACACAATTTTTGTTTTTTGCTTTTTTTTCTTTGGGTCTTAATAAATATGAAAAATTGTGGAATTCAAACTTGTAGAGCATATTCAGACCTACAATTTCCTTCTTGGATTTTTTTATGTTGGACAAAAATTACGATCTCCAGCGCGCCGCAAAGTCGGTGAATCCACGCTCAGCGTCGAGTGTGCTCAAGTTAGTATATCGTATCGTGTTGAGTTTTTGCTGTGCGTAGTGTAAATCGAGGGTTCCGATATTCTGGGCAAAAATTTCGATATCTAGTTGGCTGTAAACTCGTTATAACGGAGTGCCCGCATAGCCGCAGTAACGTCGGCAGAGTCGACATTTTGCTTGACGACGACGACGATGTCTGTAACGATGATGATGACGATGCTCTCATCGAATCAGCATCATTTCCAACGTTTCAACAGACACAACAACTCGAAGAGTTTACGGAGGACGAAGATCTTCAGCCTGGACCATCCAAGCGAAAAAAGACATGAAAAAGTCCATCGTTCGTGTCTCGAGTGCAGAAAAATATATTTTTCTTTCCGTTTATTTTGTTTTGTTTATTTTGTATTGTAAAAAAATAATATTTTTTACTGCACAAACAAATTATTTGTTTAATAAATTACTATTGTGTGATCCTTAATTTGTTACTCTATGTACTTATTTTTTATCCCATCAATTTCCTGAACAATTTCCCATTCGATTCGACATCCAGACACAACCGAGCGAGCAGCTCGCTCGACGCTGAGTGTGGATTCACCGACTTTGCGGCGCGCTGGAGATCGTAATTTTTGTCCAACATAAAAAAATTCAAGAAGGAAATTGTAGGTCTGAATATGCTCTACAAGTTTGAATTCCACAATTTTTCATATTTATTAAGACCCAAAGAAAAAAAAGCAAAAAAGAAAAATTGTGTCCTAAATTTTTGACTTTATCGATCGATATCTCGATAACGATGCATGATACGCTAAAAATGATTCAGGCGTTATTGTAGAGCACAAAGAAAACAACAAAAAGTGTCCTACAAAAACTTTCGAAATCTCATCGGATAGCCGAGTTATTGCCGAGAAACAAATTTTACCCCTTTTTTCAACATGGCGGCGAAAGCTCCTATGAAAGCTTGGTCGACAATCTCAAGTTAAGCTTTTCTAGGTATCCCCTACAACATATTAAAAAATTAGAAGCGCAAATTCATTTTCTTTTTTGAATGTACGTAATGACTGGACTATACCTATAAGTTCAAAAGGGTAACCCAAATGATGTACTTACCACAAATGTGGAACAAAAGGTTTTGAAAACTGGCAAACGCGTCAAGTTGAAAAAATAATGAAATCGTTTCAAAAAGTAAGTCTCTATCAATTATAGTTTAGGCATGGTTTCAACCATCGAGACTGTTTAAATAAGAACCTAACAGCAATTGAAATACAGTTCCTTTTACAAAACTGACAACACTTAGTCCGGAGCCAAGTTGTCATTTTTTGTATTAAGAACTTCACCCACAAAATAAAGTAGGAAATGCAACAACTGGCTTAGAACTTCAGCTTTAGCTAGAACTAAGGTTATATTGTTTTGTAATAAAAGGGTATAATTTTAACCCAAGCAATACCCTACAAAGTCTGTACTCTATAAAATGATGTTCCCATGAAGGTAGACAATACTTATTACAACCCATTGTGGTATAGTAATTTTAGTTTAGGTAGAGATGTACGTCTTCACATTCAATTACACATACTATTAATGTTAAACAAAATATTGTGCAACCGCTTAAAAGACTAACTGTGCTTCACCATACGAAACTACCTTTTGGAATTGGCAACGAAAACATTCTGAAAAAAAAATTGTCAAAGACTTTGAATTCTTTTCGAAATGTCTTCACAACTTAGTACTACAACATGTGTTTATAGTAGTCGTGAGCAGTAATAAAAGCACGTTATGTAGTAGAATTTTTGGTACATCGACCGGTTCGCCAGTAATCAGGTAGCGAGCAATTCGCACGCGGCCCCATTGCACGGTCACGCTTGCCTGGCTCCCTACGAGATGGCCTCACGGCTGTTTTTTTTTTAACTAATCGACTAACTTGACGTACTTTTTACTATAGAACGATTGATTATTTATAGAAAGTGAGGAATTTTTGGGGTTTTCGTAATAGAACATGTTGGACATCTTAATCAATGGAGTGTTTGGTTCGTCCTAAGGTTCACTATACTATACACATAGGATACGTATTACGTATACTACCATAGTAGTTACCATTTTTCAGGTGTATCGGGGTTCTGTGCCATAGTGGGTATGAAATATGTGGGTGGCTATACGGATAGGGGAAGACCAAAGAAACGATGAAGCAACTGTGTGAAAGAAAATATGGCTAGAAACGTAGTGACTACCGAGATGACAACTAATAGACATATATCATCATTAACTAAATATTCAGATATTAAAATACAATTTGTTATTAATTATATACACAACTTCAACTTTAGTGTTAGTGCATCTTTAGTAATTAAATAGACTAACTTAAACTTTTTTGGTATTAAACAAAATTCACTCAACATTGAGATCAATTACATATGTTATGGACAGATAAGCCGACTGATTAATACAAAATACTTACCAAATGAGATCAAGTTCAAAGCACTATTTATGAAAAAAAAAAACAACATACAAATCAAGCAAGGACAACACGACAATTAATTGGCATCATGTTCCTCGGCCGAATCACCATAACTATTGCACCGACATGTAGCTCAGTGAACCACCCGAAGATCTTGCTGCCAAATGGCGCTGCAAACACTAGCAACAAGCTTTTAGAACTTCTCCAGAGCCTCTGTATGACTGATGCCAGTTTCTTTAATATTGAAGATAACGATGTGTTGCGCCGACCCCAAATAAATTGAGATTTGCATGAGAATGATGCGTGGCTATAAACATTCTGAGTAATTATTATCAATGTATATTAAACTCATATCATCATCATCATCATTTTAGCCGTAAGACGTCCACTGCTGGACACAGACCTCCCCATTTTGGGGGGCTTTGCCATAATCGCCACGCTTGGCAGGCGGGTTGGCGATCGCAGTATGTTGGTAAGATGTTTAGAGAACGCTGCTGCCCATTCTCTAGTTAGTCTCCTAGTCACCTCCTACAACACCCATGGGAAGAAATTGGATGGTGCTGTTCCTTACGTCTGGAAACACACGGAATAAATAAATAGATGGATTAAATTAATAGCTCACCTGAAATCTATTAATCACACTACTTACAAACTATCCTTTCGAGACGGAAACATGTATAAACTATTACTTGCAACATGTAAACGGATACGGATAATTACTTGATCTTACTAGCTCTAGATGTGAAGTTAGATGTTTAAACTGTAAGAATCACCGCGCAATACAAATTACAGTGTGGATGTGAAGTACGCAAACGCTATAGCTAATACCATGCAATTGGTAGATACTAACCTGAACTTAACAGTCAATGATTTTCTTAACAACTTGAAGGTGAGTCTCGCACATCTCGTATTCGTGATTGTCGTTCGATTCGTACTTTTCCTTCGTCAAAGTTAAGCTGTTCTCGGCATGTCGTATCAAGCCTTTCTTACAGGAAAGCCACGTTAGATGCCATGCATAAATAGTTCATCATTTATCTTTTCAGCCGAAAGACGCCCACTGCTGGACATAGGCCTCCCCCAAGCTCCGCCACTTCGACCAGTTTTGTGCTTCCCGCATCCAGCGGATTCCTGCGGCCTTCACAAGGTCATCGGTCCACCTTGTTGGAGGCCTTCCAACTCTACGTCTTCCGGTACGCGGTCGTCACTCCAGAACCTTTCGGGCCCATCGGCCATCTGTTCTGCGAGCAATGTGCCCTGCCCACTGCCACTTCAGTTTAGCAATTCTTCGGGCTATGTCGGTTACCTTGGTTATCCTACGGATCTCTTCATTTCTGATTCGATCGCGTAGGCAATCTCCAAGCATAGCCCTCTCCATCGCCCTTTGGGTGACTTTCAGCCTTCTAATAAGGCCTTCAGCCATCTAATAAATAGTTTACTACGAATAAATGCATTGAATTTGGGTTTGCAGCAGCCGTTATGACCAGTGTGAGCCGTTTTATCAGGTTGGTGCAGATTAGCACTCTTGACGACAAACACACTCCTTCTTCCTTTTCTCCATCTTTATAAGATATAATGTTATTGCGGTTGGCTAAATTTAGTTATAATATAATTGGCAGTCATTCATTTTTTTTTTTTTTTACTGAATGCCTAAAGTAGATAGGCAATATAAACCAATAATAAAATGATGACTATCTAATTGATGTGATATATCGTTGACTTATACAAATCAGCATCAGTCAAGCATTCCGTTTGTAAGAGGTAGGTATTAAGGAGAACTTATTTTAATATAATGAAATATTCTAATTACCATGGAGTTACGAATTCAATAATGATGATCATCATCATCATCATCATCATCTCAGCCACCAGAGGTCCACTGCTGGACATAGGCCTCCCCCTATTTGGGGGTTTTGCCATAATCGCCACGCTTGGCAAGCGGGTTGGCGATCGCAGTATGGTGGTAAAATGCGTAGAGAACGCTGCTGTCCATTCTCTAGTAAATCCCTTAGTCGCCTTTTACGACACCCACGGGAAGAAATGGTGATGATATTGACAAATGTTAATAGAGTACTCATAAAATGCTTTTCAAAACATGCTTTAGATCTTAAAACGATTTTTAAAGATGGTCAGTTATTCCATTGCATTTGACGATTGTCTAACAAAATATCATTGTTATGTGGAATGGATTACTACGTACAAAACAAAATGGCAACATTTTAGTCTCGAAATTCGTGATTTACGAATGACTTGTGCTGAGAATACATGATTTTGGATAATATCACCATTTTATAAGCGACATAGGAAACGACCAGCAATGACGAGTGCATCATGCTACTAGTGGTAACGCGAGGATTGCGTTCCTGGTCTGTTGCTTCAATTACTGACGTTTTAAAAAAAATACTAAGGTACTACGCGTTATTCCATTTGGTTCCTGTGAAGTACAGAAACATTATTTGGTTTTTGATATCCAACTAGCAGATCCAACTGACGTTGAGCTATCCTTTCTAGTGAAAAAAATCTGTAGCAAAAAGGATGTACAGTTTTTTTTCAAGATTTGAACATATTCAGGAAGCTTTTCCAATATTTTTATCCATAAAAACCTATTTCGGACTATCACGAACATTTTGAAAGATAAAAAATGGCAATGTTTTTATTAAAATTACGAATATAAATATTGAGTCTGCTTTATCCCGGAATCCCGATGTTGTCAACAGACGTTCCGCGTCGCCATGGTTTTATTCGCTTCTCCAAATAAACCGAATCTACTATTTAAATAAAACCGCTTACTTTACTAATTGGCTACTTCGTTTGGCAACCACTTTGGCCGCACAAGTGAAGTCAGGCTTACCTAAAAGTCACCATCTTTTATTGCGGATAATATCTTTTAGGAACGACCAGCACCCTAATTAGCACACTTTCAATCAGAATCGAAATAATTTTAAAGGATATTCCTAATATATTGCTTCATATGTTCGAAGATAATGTCGACTCAGCAACGTAAATAACGCAATGAATATAGTTTAACTATCAAAATGTAACCGATTGTTCCGCTGATTGAACGGCGACGGAGAGTTAAATGAAGGTGGATGCGCTTAGGTAGACCACGAAAATCAAATTTTCTTAAGTTTTGTGATGTTTTCAAGTCAATGTCAGATTTTAAGTTGATTATTGTATGATTCGCGAGCGTTACAGCAGTGGTGTCCCAGTGGTAACGGCCGCGACTTACGAGTCGTGAGAGGTTGTGAGTTCAATCCCAAGCAGGCGCATTACTTAGCGTAAATTATTTCATCGCCACTGCTCTCATAACGGTGAAGGAAAACATCGCGAGGAAACCGGCATGTCTTAGAACCAAAAATTCGAAGACATGTGACATCTACCAACCCGCATACAGGCCTCCTCTCGGTGAGAGGGAGTGGGCCATAATCTACCACGCTGGGCCCGCGTGGTGGATTATGGCCCACTCCCTCTCATCGAGAGGAGGCCTGTGTCCCAAGCAGTGGGAACATTATAGGCTGATGATGACACGTGGCTTTACAGAATTATCATTTTGAATGCTACCCTCTACGTTCATTAAATTCTATCAAAGACTTTTTCATGACATAGTCATTTAAGGGGATTAAATGAACTTGGAAGGGTTGATTTTAATGCTAATCATTAAATTTATAATAGCATATGTGTTACGGTCGTTAATCATATTTTAATCAATAAAGAACCTGACACTAACCTATAATTGCAAAAACTTAAAAATAATTGAATTGTCCCCCTTTCCTGGCGTTTCCACCTTTAGAGACCCTCTCTAAAAATCAGCGCAAATTGATACTTGTACCAATAGGTTTCCGACCCCTAAAGTGTAACAACTGACTCATTACATTCAGATTGATCTACACAAATCTGCACTCGAACAGTTAAATTTGGCAGGACAGATGAAAATAGTACAGCCGGCAAAATGCAGCGACCAGATCGAACGCCTTAAAAGGAGAGGGCGGCTAAGGGCAAAAGAACAGATCTAATCTCTTGCTCAAAAGCGACACGACATAGGTACATTTAATTGCTTTATCATCTTCTGCCTAGCCGTTTCCTAACTACTTAGGTTGGGGTCGGCTTGCGTGGCCAGTATTTTACATAGAACGACTGCCTGTATAAGAGGGTCTATTTACTAAGCTTTAACAGCGCACTGGTGGATCGATCAGGTAAAGCTACGCTAGCCGAGGTTGGTCCGTAGATTGGTGACCATCGCTTATATCAACCCGTAGGTCCCGGCTGTCATTCGTAGATCCGTGGTCATTCTTACCGGTCGTCAGAAGCTCGAAAGTTTGACAACCAGTCTTACCAAGGGGTATCGCATTAGTCAAAAACTGGTAAGACAGGCAGTCGCTTCATGTAAAATATTGTTATACAGCTGCATCCAGTTAGACTAGAAGCCGACCCCACCATAGTCGGGAAAAGGCGAGGCAGAAGAGATGACTTCCTATCGGACCTCCACAACCGTGTTGGGTGACACAATAACCCATTGTAAGACTGCAGACAAGACAATTTTTAATTGCTCAATGGTAATCCCTAAGTCTTGACCATGTGAACGCTAAATCGATTGCGCAGCACGTCCGCTAGTCTTTAGAATTAATTGGGATTGCGAGCGACTTGCGTAACCGAAACGTTCACAAGTCGATCTCGACACCTCGATTCTGTTTAAGAATCGAATCAACAATATATACTAACTTTTGCCCGTAGCTTCGCCCAAGTGGATGTCGGAAATTTACTCAAGGGGACGTACTACCGGAATCAAAATTATCCTATATAAATTCGTTCAGCCATTAAGGCATGAAAATGTAACAGATAAAGTTAATTCCGCATTTTAAAATAAGTTTTTGCCCGGGACGTCGTCTGCATGGACTTAACAATTGATAGATGACGTGTACATTTTGGGCGTTCAATACTCTTGAGCAACCAAATCCGAATCCGTTCAGCCGTTTTTGCGTGATGATGACACACAACTTCATCCCCTTTTTCGCCTCTTTGGGGGATGAATTATCAAAAACGCTGAGATATGTATAAATGCAGCTGAAAGACATAATTTGAAGAATCTAGGTTCGAAACTGGCGAACTCCACCATTTACGGGGAGAACTTCCTAAAATCCTTTCTTAGCTTACGTCTCTTACACCTAATCTACCTCATGAATGTATTAATGAGTGGCCTTTCGCTTTTATTAAATTAGATGTATATAGATTTAGATACTTATTGATTATATTCGCCTCAATCTTGACTGTGTCAGGCTGCACCTATGAGAGTTTGCTTAAGGCCCTCTTGTAGTTGAAGACGTTTCGGCGAACATTGGCCGGTCGTTGCGAGCGCTTGAGCTGCTAGATTTTGTGTATAATTGTTTCGTGGAGACAAAATGATAAGGGAATTATAAAATATTTTCTCAGCATGTCCTAAAAAACAATAAAACCTATCTTTTGGTATGAGTTTTACATGGTTTAATGATGGAATCTCTTCAAGGTACACGTTTTAAATGGCGATTTAGTGTCAACTTTATGATTATTTTTTATCGAGCCAATTGTTTTAATTCCCGTTTCTATCTTCACACAGCGCTTAACAGTATGTTCAATTTTCCTAAATATTTTTTTTTTACGGAAACTAGCCATTTTGCTAGATTTACAGAGGTTTAAAAAAGTTAAAAAGTACTGCAACCTCGCCTTAAACCTGTTATTTCACTTACTTCGTTGCATTTTTGTGCCTTGATAGTCTAGTGGTCGCAAGGGCTTCCGCTGAGCATGTCCTGGGATCGATTCCCAGGTCGGGCAAAATGTTTTTGGGTTTAACTATCTGGAATTTCTCAGTAGCACCCCAGAGTCTGGATTTGTGCCCAGTTAGTGAAAATAGGGTCGCCCTTTATTACACGAGACTTTAACTATACTGGCAAAATTTGGGTGTTCTATAGGTACACCTCTGCCCAACCCTTTGGGGAAATAAGGAGTGATTTTATTTATGTACTAGCTTCTGTCCGTGACTTCGTCTGCGTCAAATTTTTGCTCCCCTGACCCTTCCTGTCGCATCGAATTGCCTGCCAGTTTTCGTCCATTTTTTATTGCTGCTCCGCTCCTTTTAATTGTAGCGTGATGTTATATAATCTATATCCGTCCTCAATATATAGGCTACTCAACACAAAAAGATTTTTTCAATTCGGACCAGTAGTTCATGAGATTACCGCGTTCAACCAAACAAACTCTTTGTTGTTGATGTATTTTTTTTTAAATGTTCGTTACCATCGTGAGACAAGTCAAAATTTTCATGCAATCAATCTCATGCGATGACAAACAGATTCAGCCTGTTCCAAGCAATAGGACCCTAACATAAATCATAATAAGGTCGTATTGATATAAATAAATGGAAAGAATTTGTTTTGAAACTGTCTACAGATAATTTACCCACAGTCGAAAACATAAAAAACAACTTAGTAAGGTCATGCTAATACTAAAAATAAAGACTTACTAAGCATATGCTTGTTCTAAAAACCACTTAGGTACCTATGAAAAGTGTATCACGACTTCACGACTGCACTCACATCACCGGCAAGTATAAATAGGGATTTATGTAATAGTAACTGGAATTTCAACCGCAGTATATAATTTTTACATACCTAACGTTACTGTCAATACGAGACCTAAACATAATTATTTTCCTCAAGAGTTCCGTCATTTGAATAAGAGAGAATAATTGCCAGGTAGGCACAGCGACATTTCCAGTATAAGCTGCCATCTCATTGCACGAAAAGTCTAAGCAATGCGAGGTCAGCTTAAACTGGAAATTTTTACTGAAAAAATAAAGACCAAGTAGGCACGGCGACATTTCCACTATAAGCTGACTTCTGATCGTACGAAAAGTCTATACAATGTGAGGTCAGCTTAAACTTTAAAGGAAAGGTTTAAAGGAGGGTAAAGTTTAGAACATTTTTCGCCTATCATAGTCATGAAAATTCAAAGTATTTATTGACGTCATGTTATTGTGTTCTTGTAAAGTTTAGGTATCAAACTTTACATCTATTCTAAAATAGTAAGAAAAAAATAGCAAGTCATATATTTAAAAAAAAATAGACTGTAAGTACAGAATTGTACTCGCCGATATTTCGGAGACGATCAGAAAGAAAACAAACGCCAGGCACGCGTCAGACAATATCCCTTGTTCCTTAGAGAGCATTTAAATGGCATGATACGGATGATATTGAAACCTTTATTTGGAACTATCGAATGAGAACCGGAACCGTATCGAATATAGTAACGTTTTCAGAACCGAACTGAGTATCCGGAAACCAAATTCATACCGGATTTAATCCCTGTCTGCCATAGCAACACAGAGAAATCCACACTAATATTATAAATGCAAAAGTAACTCTGTCTGTCTGTTTGTCTCGCTTTCGTGCTAAAACTACTAAACCGATTTAAATGAAATTTGGTAGACAGATAGTTTAGAGCCTGAGAAAGCACATAGGCTACTTTTTATTGCGGAAAAGGGTTTTTGAGGGGTTGAAAGGGAGGATGAAAGGTAGTATTGTCATTTTTAAAGCTAGAATGATGAAACTTTTTTATTTGGCTTTTATTACATAATATATATTTATGAATTATATTTAAAGTTTGTTAAATTGTTACCCTTAAGGGGGTAAAACAACAATAGGGAATAGGGGATGAAAGTTTGTATGAAAAGAGGAATGACAAGAATCGGCGGAACTACTGGTCGGAATTGAAAAATTCTTTTTGTGACGGATAGCCCATTTATTGAGGCACGCTATATAACATCACGCTACGGTCAAAAGGAGCGGAGCAGCAAACGAAAAATGGACGAAAACTGGCAGGCAATTCGATGCGACGAGAAGGGGAGCGAAAATTTGACGCGGACGAAGTCGCGGTCAGAAGCTAGTAATATTTATTATTATTATTAAGCGTAAATACGGTAGGTAAATACAGCGTGTATGCAAATTTTAATAAAAATTTGGGCAATTATTAAATGCTCCAAATAATATTTCAACAGTATGTTACTAATTTTCCATTATATTATTTCAAACAATGTTATATTGTTTGCAATAATATAACAGAAAATTGTACAAATATTTATGTAGTGCTTAAATTTAAATTCCCAATATATTCTCATCAACCACGCGCATATTCATTTGGGAGTTTATAATATTTTGTTTAATCGGTTCAATACCTGCACAAATTATTTATAGCTGATTTCAGTTCAATACCTATTCATATTTATAGTCGATTTCATTTAAATGCGACAACAACAAAAAATATAATAAGATTTTATTAAACATGAGTAAGTTATAATCTTGAAAATACCGTAAATACAGTAAATTAAAGCAAGAAAATATGTTTATTTGCGGTAGAACATGACGCAACGAAGAGACGCAAACACAAAAAAGAAAGAAGAAATTTGGGGAAAATATGCGCCACCGACAGCCACATTAAACGGTCATCGCTCAGCATAATGCTGTGACCTTATACGAAACAGAGCCACAATGCTGGTTTTCACCGACATCCGGTGATCTAAAACTCTACCAAACCCCAAAATTGCAATCATAAAGACCCATGTAACACAAAACACTGAATATTGACACGGGATCCGCCCAATGTCAAATATCATTTGATTACGTGTCCGCCATCTTTTAAATTACAATTAAGAGTACCAAAATGAGTCAATTTAAACACAGCTGATTTGTACCACCTGCCACACGACGCGGGCGAGAGTTAAATATTTATTGACCATTATTTTCCATCCTTTTTTATTAGCTTAGTTCTTATAGACAAGTTTGTTTGTTGTGCTCAAATACAGCTAAAGTATTAAAAGATGTAAGGACATAATAGGATAAAAGGCATGAAAGGAAGAAGGTAACAGACACACAGAGTTACTTTCGCTTATGTAACATTAGTAACAATATTGCCAAGAAATGTACATAAGTCATATGCTTTTGTGTCATCATCACAAATACTCAGAAACAAAAGGCAAAGGCTTCTCATTCAGAGAAGACAAGAACATTGAACACAACACTTGTTCAATACTGGGGGCTTACTCTTCAACCTAATTTCAATTCCAGTCTAAATCCAATACGATTCCAATGTTAATTTTACATACACGTGATTCGGTACTCTTGAAAACAATAGTGACAACATTGTAACAACAACAAAGCCCGATCTCGATTCCACTTAGTTCTCCAAAATGGACACCCAATTTAAACACATTTTGGCGCTAGCGTCGAACTCAAGAATACGAAACGTCAAAATTCTAATGGCAATCGATCGGAATTAAAATCAAGAGTAAGCACCCACGTCTTACCGGATACAGCTGAATACCAGTATTTTACATGGAGCGACTGCCTGGATAATACGGTAGGACCCTTTTTTAAGACTTGCTGTCAGACTTTCGGGCTTCAGCAGCACTGACGGGGTCTGCTAGGACCGATGCCTGCCAAGGTCGCGAGATTGTTCGAAAGAGATACCGTGACCCTGGCACATGGGCAACTGAAGGAACACGGGTGGGGTTTAGTCAGTAAAAGTCAGACACCCCCTCCCGCTCCGCCCAGAGCGGAAGTCATTTGATAATTTTCCCATCCAAAAAAAAAAGCACCCTGGTATTTCAGACTTATACTAACTATAAGTCCAGGTTTCTTCACGAAGTTTCCTTTCCTTCACCGATGTCAGTAAAGACAGCGATAAACTCAAAAACTACATAAATGACATGAAAAAGTCACATTGGTATTCGCCCTGACTTGAACCCTAAAGGAAGTAAATAAGAATAATATTTAGAAAATATTAGGTACACTAAGTCTTAACTGGCAAAATATCGTCTGAAACGTAGTATTTTTTACAGTACATGCAAAGACCTTTCAAGGTGCTTGAACGCTTGCTTATGCCTAAACTGGACTTCACACAGAAGTCCAAGCCATAGATATCTCATCTCTCATCACGTCTCTCCGGGCCAAACAATGCGTAATAAAAGTAACTTCAACAAAACGCTATCTCACAAACGTCAATTGCATAGTTCACTCGTTTGTCCAAACGGAAATCTTCCACTCAATTCAAACAAAGAGGCTAACAATTACGATATTTCATTACCAATATACGACATTATGCCAAACGTATAAATAAATAGTCGAACGATGTGTCACGCCTCTCATTGATAAACGCCATCAATTGAGCTGGTGATTCAAAAACATTGACACATATTGGTCCAGAATCGGTTCTTACTAGTTCAGCAATCACCAATGAGTCGTTCGTGTGGCAGTTATTAAGTGGCGTAGTAATAAAGCTAGCAATGTAGCTTCCGCTCTGCTTTCAATTATTGTTTTCAGTGTCATTCTGAAGTTATTATTGACATATTTTCCTCGTTCTGGGAGCGTCCTTGAAGGCCACAGTTTAGTAGCTCAGTTGTATGGTAGGTTTCTGTAACGAAAGACCATACCTAAGGCATCAGTTAGTTATTTACGAATTTAAGGACGTACCCGAAGACAAATTTTGATATTATTAACCAAAATACGATATAAAAACCAATAAATAAAAGAGGATTGTAAAAACACTTATAACTTTGTCGCTCTAACATAAAAATAGCTTTCCTTATGCTTAATTTAGAAATAATTACAAATCACATTAACTGGCATTTTGTTTCCAAATAAAACGTTTTCAAAATCTCACAGTATTTTCCAGATTTAAGATGAAAGTATTAAAAAAAAAAAATAGATACCTAGTAATTATAAAATTTTGCTGCTTCAGTTTACCGTGAAGCTTTGTTGAATTATTTTATATTTCTTGAAAATTTTTGGATACAAAATTTAATCATGGTATTGTTGCATTCGATTTATTATCAATGATATAGTCAATAGTTATTTGTATAACAAGAGAGCAAAGTCGTTTTTTGCTGCCAGTGCTGATTTTGAATCCTGAGTGTGGCGAGGGATTCAAAGGCACGAGATGCAAAAAACTTTGCTCTCGTGTAACACACATAACTTTTCACTTCAGCAGCGAGAACACTTTAGGAGATAAAATAATAAACAAGAATAAATTGAAATAACTATTTATTGTGAATCAAAATAATTAACATTGTAGGTAGAGGTACCAATTCAATAAAATGGAACATTTTAAAAGTTAAAAATAAAATGACTGCAATTCTGCAAATTAAAAGTAACAGATTTATTTGGCAACGTTATTGTTGCATTGAGTTTAGTTTGATTATCTGGCTGGTGAAAATACTGTTCTCGTCGCTAGTTTCACTCATATTTTACGATTATTTTAATATTTTTTAACTTATTCAACTCTTTACGCCAGCTACGAAATTTTATTCCCGCTCTTGTATTTAAATTAAGGCGTGTTCGGAAATAGCACCCATGATATTTTATTATTCAAAATATTTACGTAACATTATTGAAACTAGAAATAAATATTTACAGGTTAAATTTCAGTTTTATTTGCAGTAAATACTTATTTTCGTTTAAATACAACAATAAGTTAAAAATTCAATAAATTACATTAAAAGACATAATTATCTTTTTGCAAAAATTCTTTAGTTAGTACAAATTTCCGAACGTGTTTGTCTTTGAGGTCGAATTCAAAATCGGAACTTCGAAAGGGCTGGTCTCTGTCTCTCCCTTTTTCTAATGGCGGGAAAGAGATAGAGTGTAAATGTTTCAAATTGTATGATTAACCCAAGGCTGAATAAGATATTCGCGGTTTTCTGAAAACAAAAATTAAAAAGTTACTTTGTCTCACTCAGTGAGCAAAATCGCATTTTGCTCACTGATTTCAGGCAGCAAAACCTACATGTTTGAGCTACTGAAGTGAAAAGGGTATTAGAAGATAATAATATTATCTTCCTAACACTTTAACAATGCTCCCAACCGATAAAATTGACATTATCACATTAACATATGAGATCGAACGATGCAACTAATTCCCTTTGTTGTCGATAATTTTTAAGGATAACATACAATCTTTCACTGACTTTGGCATTTAATTCTATCAATACAGACATGGCACGTTTGAAATAAAATACAAGTATTTACATCGAGACGCATGAAAACGGACCGTTACCAACGGCAGCTGCATAGGGTCAATTGGTACTGACCCTAACATTACAATCCGACGAATTTAAGACGCTTCGATAGTTGACACGAACATACCCAATAAAACACCATTACAAATCGGCGCGGTTGCATCTTGAAACATTTTGAATGTCTCTTGCGGGCGAAGGAGTATACGACCGAGTTAGAAAGTCATCAGTTACAATCTTGGGTTCAATATTTGCTTGTTTTTCATAAATGTCGAGTAATATCAAGCAAGAAACACAGATGCTTGTTATTAAACCGGCGAGAACATATGCGGGCTAACACGTGTTCCTAGCTAAATGAGCCCCCACAATTGGATCCCTTGAGAAAAAAAGGTTTTTAACCAAAAATTCCAAGTCGGGGTTGAAAGGTACTTGAGTTTTATATTTTATGCGGTTTTTAAGTGCTTTCGTTTTATCTGTTAGTGATATTATTTTGTACGCCAACGATGCTACGCAGAATGATCCACACAAAATACTTTACGCATTTACACACCGTGACAAACTTGAAAATATCTTAAATAAATATTACCTATGTCTAAGTATAGATATAATTTCTCAACAGTGACGGACCAAAGTAACAGTTTAAGTAAGCGTAAGAATAAAATACTACGTCCTGTTCAAGCTTGTTCTATATACTCATTACATTACAAACAGAAGATAAATGGCAATTACAATGTAAGATGTCCGCAGGGAACTAATGACAGAGAACAGGTTGCCATAACGGTGCCGGTTCGATGCCCGGGCTGGCCGGCCTCGAGATACTTCGGATATCACATTAAAAAGTGTCTAGATAGTATTTGAGATACAACAAAGTGGCATGCTGCAATATTTATTGTATCTCCGAATGGAAGTGAAGGGAATTTTTGTTCATTAAAATTTGAATTTGCCTTTGAAAATTAATTAATTTTAGATCTCAAGTAAATGTTTCTTCGATGGACGTCAAGTAACTGTTCACTTTAGTGCGGTGAGTCCCGGAGTTTTTAAACACCAAACAGTGTTCGGACTTTATGTATTACGAATATTTTACCAATATGAATACTACAAATTAGTTCCAAATCTATTTATTATAACAATAAAGTTGTTTATTGTCTAACTTCAAAACTAGTTTGTTTACTTAATTCCTTTATGGCGTGAGCTTGACACGATTATGATTGAAAAAAAAAAACACGCACTATGGCGGCGAGTTTTCCCGCGTAAACGAGCACATGTGCGCGCGACGCGGGTTCCCATTGCGCATGCGTGGGAAACAAGCGCGCCATCTTGCGCCGTCGCCTTTTTCAGCGGCGCTTGTTTTTGTTCAGTAAAAGTATTGTTGAAAACCAGTTCAGTATTTTTGAAAAAGTTTGTAATGTTTTATAAAAATGGTGAGTGTTGTACAGACAGGTTTAAATTTAACAATAATTTGAGAGTACTTGACTTTAACACCTACTCAGTTAGTTAAATTGTAATTAGTTTATTTAGAGATAATAGCACCCACAATTGACTGTAAATAAATATAAACAAAGGACTATTGTTAGTAAATGCTTATTGTTGTTGCTCTTATAACACGGCTTAGTGGCATAATTCATTAACAAACTAATCAAATCTTCTAAGGTTTTGGTTGCATTAGCGACATAAGCTTGCGTTAGTTTTAGTAGGTACTTCATTAAACTTATATGACGTAGTTCTGAGGTACCAACAAAGAGAGAACCACTAGAGAGCGTATAGGACGATTTCTTCTAAGCACACGACTCACCACTGTGGTTATATGTATAGTCTTTGGGTAACAAACATTGAAAAAAAAAACAATAAAACATTCGAATTGAGAACCTCCTCATTTTTTGAAGATTCTTTTAGACAAGCGTATTCAAAATTATTACATTTCACCCGAAAGACTGGATCGAAATATTACTGAATCCAAACCTGTATCTTGAGGTTAGGGTTGCAAAAAAATCTAGAAAGAAGCCGACAGTAGGATCCAGTTGGGTTGGGCAGCGTTTGGAAAACTTCGTCAAGTCTTCTCGTCGCCGATACCGCAATGTTTGAAGACCAAGGTCTTCAACCAGTGCGTCCTGCCCGTCATGACATACGCTGCCGAAACGTGGACACTGACGGTTGGGCTGATCCACAAATTTAAGGTCGGTCAGCGTGCTATGGAGCGGGCTATGCTCGGAGTTTCTTTGATGGATAAGATCAGAAACGATGTTATCCGGAAAAGAACTGGAGTTACCGACATAGCTTGCAGGGTAAGCAGGCTGAAGTGGCAGTGGGCTGGCCATGTTTGTCGAAGGACCGATGGCCGATGGAGCAGACGAGTCCTGGAGTGGAGACCGCGTATTGGCACGCGTAGTGTGGGACGCCCCCCAGCTAGATGGACCGACGACCTCAAAAAGGTGGCTGGGACAGACTGGATGCGGAAGGCGGAGGATAGGGTGTTGTGGCGCAGCATGGGAGAGGCCTATGTCCAACAGTGGACTGCGATAGGTTGATTTTATTATTTTATTACCCACAGGATGATGCAAAAGATCTCGATTAAATAATCAATCACAAGATTAATTTGCCATTAAAAAACTTTGTAATTACCCGTCCTAGTCCAACAAGAACAAAGTTGCCACAATTAAGATAATGATCAATTTAGTAGCACGGACATCCGCTTAGCGTCGAAGACTTCCGAACTCCGCAGCCTCAGACGCATTAATGAACGAGAGAAGAACAGTGCACTTTCATTCATTTATCCTCAGTTGAACTGATGCCAACGCACTGTAATCTCGCGAGACGTCGGCCGCTCACGAAGCGCCCCGAACGCAAGTACGAGTTTACGACCTTATGACACACTTCGTTTTTTATTGCTAATCACTTTCGTACATGATCTTATTTTTTGTATTGAGATAATTGTGTCGTGCTTAATTTATCGAGATATTTTTATAAGGAATTTTATTAAGGCTGCGTCATATGCTGTCAGTCATTTCTCCATAAAGCCGCAGTAAGTCTATCCGCCACGTTAAGAAAAATTGGCAGGAGCACTCGATTCCCAATACCCATTTTGATAGTTAGATATGTTGGCGTCACAGAAAATTAGCATAGTTCTATCAATTTCTTCCCATGGGTGATTTAAGAGGCTACTAACAGGGTGTCCTAGAGAATGGGTAGCAACGTTCTCTATGCTTTTTACCACCATACTGCCAAGCCGCCTGCCAAGCGTGGTGATTATGGCATACCTCCCCAAATTTGGGAAGCCCTATGTCCAACAATGGATGTCTTACGGCTGAAATGATAATGAACCAATCGTGAAACTATGCTGGTACTGACCCGTAAGTTTAATAGTATTCTTTATTTAACACAACAATTTTTCATCATATAAAAATCTTGAAATACATAAAAACATTTTGTATTTCAAGTTCAAACAGAGACTATCAATAATTGATAAAATAATTGGTCAACATCAGGTAGGTGCAATGCAATCGAAATTCCTCAACTATCTGGTACAAAGTGGATCAAAATACTGGGAAATGTGTTCGTGCTAACCCAGTTTGACAAGACTGATTCCCTTGTCACTCGTCTCATGTAACCTGTAACGTGATGTAACAATAACACAATATAAATTACTTACATTTACTATGCGCGCGGTTTCCATATTGATATAATCCAACAGCATTCGAAGCCATAGTGAATAGGCATTATCTGGGCACGCTCGTTCCATCCTAGACCTGAAGCATCGCTTTCTATTAGGCGATACCAAAGACAGGCAAATTCCTGATTTTAAAAAAAATGTAGGTTCCCTTCTAATCTTATTCTAATTCAACATAGTGCTAATATTATACGTGGAAGTTGGTAGATTTGGATATTTATTATTAATCACGCAAAAACGGCGGCAGGAATTTGTATGAAATTTGGAATTTAAAAAAATACATTTGTTGTGTGATACTCTTTATCCCGGTAGTACGCTTCCGTGGGACAATTTTCGACCTCCACGCGGGTAAAACCTAGGTTTTAATAAAATGGTCAACAATATAACAACGAAGATTATATATGTAAAATTGTATATTTTTATAGTTTCATAGTGCAATCATGTCTCCGTAGGAGTAAGCCGAAAAAAGGGATGTGCATATCGTGCCACTTTCTCAGTCAGTCGTCGTCCGGGGCGAACTGCCTGACCGGATGCCCGGACACTCGGACGCTAACATTGTAGATGGTCTGCATCCTCACCGATTATCATTCAAATGAACCTTTAAGAAAGGCTGTTTTCTCTTGACGGACGTCTAAACGGCAGCTATGCTAAGCTTTCCGGCTTTTCAGGAATAATCTCCGGGAAAATCGATTAGCCAGATTGGTGTGGTATTAGTGAAGAGAGACAGAATGTACGCGGGAATGGCAGCGTGTCAAAAATGGTGTATAAACATGCGCTTGACCTCAGATGCATACTTTCGTCTGCCTCTTTGTTAGAACCAAATAAACCCAAATTTGAACAGGTAGAAAATGTCTTAGGCGACTTTTCTCCGACTTTTCTCAGTTATTGATTGTTGTTTCACTTTTGTAATAATACGATTCCAGCTACTTGTTTGTTTGCTTACAATTGTACCAGAGTAATTGCATTTAGTTTAGTTTTGGCATATTTTTGACGATTATATTTCGAACACTGCTCTGAGAATGCGATTTTTTTTTTTTTGTATGGTTTCATTATTTTATTCAACTTTTGATACAAAAATGATGGACGCAGCAACTTGAAAACTGCATTTTTTGGCGATGCATGCCATTTTCAATTAAATAAATTTATCACATACTTGATTTTCTAATGAATGAACATTCAGCAAAACTGAATTTAAATAGATTAATAATGTAGACTTAGTGTCAATGGTACCTGCGTTGGTTTTAATGAGTTGCAAACTACTTTGAATTTTAATGCAGTCCTGCAAGTTGTATTAATTGTGCAACTTTCAATGAATAAGTACCTACCTATTGCCTAGTTAAGGTCGTTGAACTGAGCTATTTTTTTTTGATGTTTTAGTGTTTTGTCTCTAATCAAAGAAGAGAATTCAAAATTATGTGTATCTATCATAATTGTATTCATGTAACAATTTGGTAAATTAAATATTGATTCACATTTGATAGACAAGTTTGAAACTTCACTGTTAAGACCAATGTGTATAAAAAATTTTCGAGGAATTCGTTTTAGATAAATACATGACGCACTAACTTTTCTCAGGAGCGATGACAATATTTTGACTGTAACCATAATCTCAATTACAATAATGTTTAACTAAATATTCTCCTGTACCTACAGAATACCATCGTGCTTACAATATGCAAATATCGGTATGCAGTGAACGGAGACCAACCGTCTCAATACCAAATAACAAGAACCCATAAAAAACCCTTGCTCACCATTGGCTGATGATGTGGCGTTACTCCCTCATGATTGGCTAATACATCTCCTATTCTTAAACTGATTGGATATTCATCTTCCCGCTATTTAGTTTGTTTTGCATTTTTTTACAAAAAAAGACTTTATTGCCGAGTAAATAAGGTTTAGTTTGTGTGCTGCTGGTTAATTTGTTTGTATTAAACATTCACTGAAAATTGGTGTGGTATGCGAGGCACGCGTGCGATCGCTTGTACTGGATGCCCGTGGAATACTCTATGTCAGGCTAAAGCCCTGTACGGTCTGCATTCAGATTGTTTTAGTTATTTTAGGATCAGCTTAAATGGTGCTCATTGAATGCCGTTTGACTAAGATGGTGGTTTTACTGGCCGTGTCGCTGGTTCTGTGCAATCTAGGAGCCTGTTTATGGATAGTGCCTCTGCCATCCGGTAAGATTAATCGCAACGATTTTATACTGCGTCTTGTAGTCAGGTCCCTAAGTTAAAGTATGCATACCGTCTTTAAGAAAAAGGTATTGTTCTTATGGTAATTGTGGGCAAGGATAATAATAAAGGTTATGTTATGTTCCTTCGATCTCTGTACCATACATCAAGTCCGAAGATTGTTTTTTTTATGGAAATTTAATAAAATATTTGTATTTATAGGTAGCTATTATAGATATCATAGAGCAATTTACAGTTGAAGCGAAAAATTCATAAACAAAGTTCAAAGGCTTTATAGTTAGTAGAGTCTGTGCCATTGAATACGTGACGTAATTTGTTATAAAATGACACTTCATTGTAACGTCAATGGCTTGCAAATTGCAATTGGGTCAAGAATTACAATCGACTGTCTCTTATTTCCTTGGAGTTATGAAGACAGTTTTATAACATTGCGGTGAGACCCTTCACGACTGAAAGAGAATACATATAGTACCAAGTGAAACGATTTTGTCGTATGAATTAAAATCCGTGTTCGCAAAATCCAACTCTTAAGATCATAACGTTTCCTGCCAGGGTCGCGAGATTTGTTCGAAGGAGATACCGTGGCCCTGACATATGGGCAACTGAAGGTACACGGGTGGGTTTTAGTCAGTAAAAGTCTGACACGCCCTTCCACTCCATTCTCAATCCAGGGCGGGAGAAATCATTTGATGATGTCCCACCCACGAAAAAAAATATCATAACGTTTTTAACAAATCAAAATGAAAGTGATTGTCATATAAAAATATTTACGGAATCAGGCTAATATTGTGTCATGCAATATTCTGAACCGAACTTTTCTTAGATAATGTACTTTATATTAAGGTTACAAGATCCAAGTTATAAGCTCATGTAAACAGTTCCTAAGTTAAGGTTTATTTTCGAACATCGCAAACAGTTCATTTTCCGTCCACCGCACGTTTCTAAGAACCTATGTCTTACATAATAATAGTTTCTCAGTGTCATGTTGTTAGTTATTTATAAACAAGTGACATTATATGCCTATTGTATTGGGTAAGGGGTCTTCGGAAAGTACTGGCAGTTAGGTGAATTGTTTGGTATGTAAAGAATGTGATCGACTTGCATTGCTTTCAATGAAGAATTTCGCATAATATACGGAATTTGTGGTTTGTTTCTTTTCACATGTGAATGATATGACGGCACGGTAATTCGCAAGGATTAGAATGCAAATCAAATACCTCATCATCATCATCATTTCAACCGAGAGACGTCCACAGTTGGACATATGCCTCTCCCAATTTTGGGGGCTTTACCATAATCGCAACGCTTAGCAGGCGGGATGGCGATCGTAGTATGGAGGTAGAATGCACAGAGACCGCTGTTGCCCATTCTCTAGTAAGCGTCCAAGTAAAAGTCCTTTAATCGGCTTTTACGACAGCCACGAGAAGAAATGGGGTGATGTATTCTTCACGGCACCAAATGGATCTCCGCAATCAAATACCTACTTGTTCATTATTTTATTAATACCGTAAGAAGGTTTTAAAAAGAAAATGCTTGCTTAAATTTTACTGAATGTATTTAACCTTTTCCTATGTACTTAATTATACAAGTAATCGAGAAGATTTTAAACGTATTCGGTTCAGACGGGTACTGATAGGAATCATCTTTTTTTTGCAGAACTCGATACTTTTGGGTGTATGTTTGTTTGGTAATACATTACTAAGTTAATGGTGCAAAGGAAGCGTGTTATCGTGACATTGTCGACGACGTCATCGGTTGCGGTGGCAGTAACCTTTCGTAGTGAACCGATACGGTGCAGCTTGGGTGCCGTTACACCATGCCATACTTCACATGCTCTCACTCACTTTTTGTGACGATTTTCAAATTGATTGTCTGTACAGTACGTACACACTATCCCACGCGTTCAGTACCGTTGAAAACTTACATGACACGTCAATCGATTTGATTTATTCGAATAAAACGCTGGACACGTGATGCGTTGTAAATTGCAATGGCCATCAACTAATAGGCATGTGAAAATCATAATGCAGATACCTAATTCAATTTTTAACTTATTAGTAAAAATATGAATGAATTGCTTAAGCTTGCAGCATTTGAAATCTATATACTAATATTATAAATGCGAAAGTAGCTCTATTTGTCTGTTACGCTTTCATGACTGAATCTCTGAACCGATTATGATGAAATTTGGTAAGGGGTAAGTTTGAACCCCAAGAAAGAACATAAGCTACTTTTCATTCAGCGACTTCGTCTGCATCAGCGATAACCGACATATACGCAGACAAAGTCGCAGGCAAAAGCTTGTACCTACTTTATAAATTGATGGAAAGGTCTATGTGTATGAGAGTCGTCAAAACCAAGTATTCACTGCCATTTAACAAGTCGAAGACTGTGAATTCGTTAACAAAGGCATATCGGAGGTTGCGCAAAGGCCTCTTGTGCCAGTGAAAGTGTCGAAGCCAGCCGCTCAGTTTTAGCTTTTGACAAATCATGCGATAAATTCTTTAAGAGCACGAACTATGACGAATGCAAGAAAGCCTTGACCTCTTAAAAAGTACTCCATTTAGAGATAAAATTGACAGTACAATCAACTCCACATTTTCTTAGAAAGTAAACACACACATAAAAAAACATACATATACAAAACAATACACATTAAAAAAAAACCCAAACTCATTATACCTACATACAATCAAGAAAACTAGCGATAAAGTTGAGAAACTGAAGAAAACTATCGATAAAGTCGGCTACTTAGAAACCGAATAGAACTTTATCTAGGTATGAGATAAGAGTGTTAACCGATACGTACAAGTAGGTAGAGATACAAGTCGTTCCCGCCAAAGGAACACAGATCACAGACCGAATAAGGTTGTAGTAGTACCGTTCGGATCACTTCGGATACTTGGACAGGCTCCAGTTTTTTACAGCATAACGGTCCTAGCCGCTAGGTTGTATGTAATTGCAATAAATTGAAGCGACTAATACCGTGCGTTTATCAACAAAAAGCAGTTTCTTTACTCTCTCAATGCTCAACTACAGGTACAGCGGATACCATCGATAATTATTAATTAATTTCATTGCCATTTAGATTACGTTTTCCTGTTGTGAATGAAAGTGGATTTTTTGGCGAGATCCGGTTCTTTAAACATGCAGTTCACAATTAAGAAATATTCACGTTCAAAACGTTTCATTCAGAATATATTGAAATTGATACACAATAGTAGACAATTGTATTTTTATTTTTTATGGTAATTTTATATTTAAATATAACACTCACCACCCTTATAAAACCAGATCGATTTAAAAGAAACTATAAACAAACGCATTAATAATAAGGTCGGGTTTAGCTGCTCCATACCCTACTTAATCATCAAACATATAAAATTGTAGACTAGATGCAAAAGACCTTACAAATAAACTTGCGTCGAGCACTCAAAAGTAACAAATATACGACACGAATGCTAATTAATGTCCGATACGCGGGCCGCCACTCACACCGTTGCATAATGTGTAACCTTTTAATTCAGAGCCGCACTAAAACTCCATTACATTTTAATGCATATAAACGTGTACAAGTCGAAATTGAAAGCTTTATTGGTGTGCCAAATGCGTTCAACTATATTTAAGTACTTGGTACATTAAAAAATGAAACACATTACATTATTAGATTCTTTCATTTTTATAATAGAAGAACGAGACTATTCCTTACTTACTATACGTTCTTTGCTGCTCAACGTAACTGTACGGAGCCTTAAAAACTAATCACGCCAAATTATTATTTATCAAGTAAGCTGTCACTTACCGTACTAACTCTCTAGTATCATGGAGCTTCATATTCAAGAACGTACAATAGTAAAAACGATTAAAATTATATTTTCTCATATTTCAAATACTCAAGATACACAAGTAGCTCAAAGAACCAAGGTCATTTCGATCCAGCCCGTCCCTTGCTGCCCTCTACCAGCGATGCCCTAAGCCGAGGTCCGTACCCCACAGGGGGTGCCCTTAGCGAGTAGTCACTCTAGTTTTAAGTTTTCTAAGCCCTGGCTGGAGGCCTTAATTTGTAAAGGTAGCCACAGGCAAGTCCAGTTAACCAGCCGACAACCTCATAGGTCGACCTGCAAGATTTCATTAAAAAAAGAACCACGCAAAATAAAAGTAGGCATTACCACATGATTTGGGCCTATCGTAGAAGTGATGAAAGGCGGGTGTTTTGACTACGTCGACTTATGTCTTATGTAATTTTGACGGTCAAACATTGTTGATTTTAAACCCCTGTTTGAATAAACGATTTATATTTTTATTTAGAACAGCTGCAAATATCCAGACACGTCTCTAAAACCATCTGGCGAGAGACATTCAAATAAGAGAGGTATCACCATCTTCCATGACCTAGCTAAGTCGTTTGACACTGTATGAATCACCAACCTTTTGAGAGAAACAGGTTGATCTTTGCGCTGATTAGTTATCTGGTAGATCTCATGCATCATGCATGCATTTACGTTGGCATCGGTGAGCACAATAGTGATAATTTTAAACTGACGTACTTGCATTCCCGTAAGGGAATATTCTTAGACCTAACTTATTCTTAAGCCACATAAATGAACTCTATCAGATCCAAATTCAAGACTACAGAATTACCCCATACACTACATTGAAATTTTCAGGTGACCTCTAAGAAGAAATGTTCATGTGACCATACACTCATTTGTTCTTCTACTCTATACTATTAAATAGGTAGGTATTCTATGTTATGAAATGTTTGCCTGTTCTAAAACCGTGAATAATTTTCAGAGACTTAAATTTAGCTTTACTTTTGTGATATTGCCATATCAGGTTCCTTAGACACACACTACGCGCTTTGGCTTAGCTTAGGCGTTAGTCTCCCACCAATAAAATACTTTTTCCCAAGTATGTCTCGGATATATCACAATGATATGAGTTTAGGTTTATTTTATAAGAATAACATGAAAAAAAAATACAAACGAAGAGAAATGGACGACACTACAAAAGAGGCAATTGAAAAGTGCCTGTATCTAAATTGCTTTAAGGCCATTTACAACAACTTAAATACCTACATTATCAGCAAACAAACGGTTTCTTTCTTTCTTTCACTCAACCAAAAATTGCGAGACAAAAATACAACTATGTGAGAGGAGCCTCATGAAAATAAATATTATCAACGTGCATTCGTAACACGACGTTCGAATGCCAAACATGTATAAATAAGGTATCGATAGACAGAACGCGAAACGATTTTCAAAACACGAGCTCATTGTTACCAGTCTTGTAACAAAGTATAATGTGTGTCAACATTCACAAAGGAACCACAGGCGAACTGTACAACGCACTTAAAATTTGAATAAATATTTTGGTTCTTCTTCTACATAACTATTATCCAATTAAACTATTTGAACGGAGATTTTCAAAGTACGGAAGCCTTAAGGGTTGGCCTTGGATGGATCAGTGCCTTACGATAATTATATCAGTCTTCTTATTTTCCAAGAAAAGGATATTACCAGGAAAGGGAACAGGTTCTCTGTATAAGCTTAAGTTAATATCCAACACTACTAATGACTGGTTGCAAGTCAACCTTATATATTGCCTATTAGACCACCTTTTCTAGTAGCAAGTTTTACGACTGAACCGAGATGACGAGAAACTAATGAGCTTTATGAAGAAATAAAATAAATATTTAAATTAATCTCAGAAGCATCTGTTAAAATTACGCATAAGAATGTTAATAATCTCAGTAGGACTGGATGTCAAAATAGCGATCAATAAAATTGGACAAAATAATACAACAAGACTAAGATTTGATCAGCTCAGGCGACTAATTCTCATCATTATTTGAATAAACGTCTTCTGATTTGATATTCAAAAAACACGCCATTTTATAACAAGCTGACGAATCGGATATACAGGATAACACAGTTCCCGTGGTCTCCGCCCAAAGTTTCACTGCGTTTTTCTTTCAAATTATTATCCCCAACCTAGAAGCACAGAGTAAAACTCTGACGTAGAAGTATGAAGATAACGATCAAACTGACATTGTTGTTAATGTTTACATACATGATAAACAGTGGGCTGGGTTACTCCACTCGAGTATATATTATAATGCTTTAGTTGAGTCACATAACAAACATACTCGTATGTCTGAAAGACCTACTATTATGTTTGTAATACCTATCGGCTATCTCAGATAGAAGAAGTTTCTAAAAATATCACGTTCGTAGCTAATATATGTGCTACGCTACAATCATTATTATGGCTTAATTATGTGAATATTATTAAATGTTTGAAAAAATTTCAACATTACGTGGGACACTCAGAAAGTTTTGCGAAAATAAAAAGAAATGTTCTATAGGTAAATATTTTTTATTTTAATCTTTTCAAAATTTTCTCCACTAGCCTCTATGCAGTTTCATGCGTCTGAACCAGTTTTCGAAACACTTTTTCCAGTTTGCCGCAGACCCATCGTTTACAGCCTGCTCAAACGCTGACAGCCCATCTTCCGGCGACGAAAATTGTATCCCTTTGAGCTGATTTTTAATTTTAGGGAATAAAAAGAAGTCACACGGTGCTAGGTCAGGACTGTAAGGAGGGTGACCCAGAAGTTTGACCGGCGTGCTGTCCAAGAAGTCCCTCGTTTTGAGCGCGGTGTGTGTGGGCGCGTTGTCGTGGTGGAGCAGTAGCGCGCAGAGCCCTGTGTTTGATCACTTGTTGCTCTCAACAGAGAAAACTTCAGCCAAGCATTTGGTAGTATACCATTCAGCGTTGATGCTTCTTTGGTTCCGTAAAGGGATTGACACCAAGTAACCAGTCAAATTGAAAAAGCTCGCGATCAAAATCTTCCCCCCGCTTCGAGATCGCTTCACTTTGGTAGGCGTTAATTCGTTTTGAAACACCCAAACCGTCGACTGGCGTTTCGTTTCTGGATCGTATTGATAAATCCAGGACTCACCTGTAATAATGTCATAAACACGCCGAAACGAGCCTGCTTCAATTTTGTTTATCATATCACGGCACTATTCCACCCGGGCCTGCTTCTGAGCATCGGTGAGGTTGTGCGGCACCCAGCGTGAAACTATCCTTCTCACGCGAAGATGCACGTGTAGAATCTCGTGAAGGCTTCCCGATCCAATCTGCAGTATGTGTTGAATCTCCTGATACGTGATTCGCCTATTGTCTTGGATTAAATTTTTCACTGCTAGCACGTTTTCCTCCGTAACAGCCGTCAAAGGGCGACCACTTCTTTCTTCATCCACCAAAGTTAGTCGACCACGTTTGAATTCGTTATACCAACAATACACAGTTGCCTGGGAAGGGCCTTCATCCATGAATGGAATTTGAAGTCTATCGTATGATTCGTCCGGTTTCAGGCGACACTTGAAATCGTAAAAAATCATAGCGCGAAATTGTTCCCGGCGCAAATCCATTTTCCAATGTGACACGCTTTGAGACACGATAATTTAATAAGCTCGCAAAAAGTGTGGAGGGAAATTTTGAAATTGGAACGTACCTATGTATATACTTATAAATACTCATTATTTTTATAACTGGTCAGTCTCTCATGCAAAAAAACTTTTTTTCGCAATACTTTCTGAGTGGCCTGATATTAACAGAATTCCTCGTGCAATCGCATCAAAAAATTAACAAACTTGCTAAGGAAAGGTTTCCTGATCAATTCTAAAAGCTTCAGTTAATTGGTGGTATCTTCTTCTTCTTCGTAACACTCTTGTCAGAGCGGTCATGGTACTCATGAAATTTCTTGTCTAGGGGCTGATGTGATTCGCCTCACGATTTCTCGCCTTCCAATTGGTGGTTTAAGGGGTACAAAAATATAGAGCCGTCATCTACCCCGGTCACCAAGGAGACTGGAACCGGCGAGAGATGTCGTGCGGTGTCCCACAGGGATCGGTCGTTGGGCCGCATCTGTGGGACATCGGGTACGACTGGGTGCTGCGCGCCGACCTCCCTAGCGGCGTCAGCGTAGTTTGCTACGCTGACGACACGCTGGTCCTGGCGCAGGGGAGGTCGCACGAGGCGGCGGCCGAACTAATGACACGCGGGGTTGCGACAATCGTCGATAGGATCCGGCAATTGGGACTCGAGGTGGCCTTGCACAAGTCCGAGGCCATGGGTTTTCATGGTCCTCGGAACGCGCCACCTGCGGGTTCCCAACTCACGGTAGGAGGGGTTCACATCGGCGACGAGTCGACGATGAAGTACCTGGGACTTGTCCTCGACAGCCGGTGGAACTTCGTCGAGCATTTCCGACGTTTGGCTCCCAGACTGGAGCGGGCTGGGGCTGCGTTAAAGCGGCTCCTGCCCAATCTGGGGGGTCCAAACGCCTCCTGCCGGAGGCTCTACACGGGGGTCGTGCGGTCCATGGCCCTCTACGGGGCACCGGTGTGGGCACCCTCATTGAGGCTGCGCCCAGCGCGCCGGTTGAGTGCGGCCCAGAGGGTCATGGCCATCCGGTTAATCCGGGGATACCGCACGGTCTCCTGCGAGGCGGCGAGCCTCCTTGCCGGAGTGCCACCATGGGATCTGGAGGCAAAGGTCCTCGCCCACATGTGGGAGTGGCGCGAGGATGCGAAACGCCGGGGCGAAACTCCGCTGCCGCGACAAAGCGCGGCACGGCGGACAGAGATCTCATGGCGACATGGCGGGTACGATTGTCGCAACCCAGCGCAGGGCACGCCACAATTGCGGCGGTAAGTCCCCTCTTTGAGGAGTGGATAGAGAGGCGCCACGGCGTCCTCACCTTCCGCCTGACGCAGGTTCTCACCGGGCATGGGTGCTTCGGTGGGTTCCTGTTCAGGATAAAGCGGGAGGAAACGCCCGGGTGTTTCCATTGTGAGGATCGTCTAGAGGACACGGTGGAGCATACGGTGGAAGTGTGCCCTGCCTGGGCGGAGCACCGCCGTGTCCTCGTGGAGGCGATCGGCGGCGGCGATCTCTCGCGTCCGGCCCTGGTGCGAGCCATGGTACGGAGCGAGAGGGCATGGGAAGCCGTCACCTCCTTCTGCGAAGCAGTAATGCTCGCGAAGGAGGAGGCGGGGCGCGTGAGGGAGTTGCAGTCTCTGCGCCCTCACGTCCCTAGCCGCCGCAGGAGGAGACGCCCCGGGCGCCGGGAGTCGATTGCGGACTCCCGGCCACCGTAGGCGCGAGCTTGCGGGTGGCGAGCAATGGGTAGCTCGCCGCCCGGTAAGGACCAAGCTCGGGTCGACGGCGCGTAGTGTTCCACGCGCGCCTCAAAGAGATGTCAGCCACACTGAAGGGGTCTGCTAGGACCGATGCCTGCCGGGGTCGCGTGATTGTTCAAAAGAGATACCGTGACCCTGGCACATGGGCAACTGAAGGAACACGGGTGGGTTTTAGTCAGTAAAAGTCTGACACGCCCTCCCGCTCCGCCCAGAGCGGGAGAAGTCATTTGATGATTTCCCATCCAAAAAAAAAAAAAAAAAAAGGGGTACAAAAATCTAGCAAAATAAGAAATTTGACATTTTTCGACAAGTTCAAGATAACGATCAATCATGGAGTACTATCTGTAAACTATGATCCTTGTTCGATATTCTTACTCTCAACTAGTTCGAGTTACGTTACCAAAAGTCAAATACATTTTAAATTGACAAAAAATAAACACAACCTACCTATCAACATATTTTTTCTCCGAAAACTCTGGATTAGTTCGCAAAATGGCCTTTTTTGCATTCGCTACCAAGTGTGGCAGAAAAAAAGTAATCATGCTGAATAGCAACAGATGCTTACATTGCGTTTCATTACGTCGCATATGTATCTAAGTAATTTTTATTTTTATTGTGGTGTAGTTATTACAGCTAGCTTCTCTTAGCGGGTGGTTAAAAACAGAACATTATTATAACAAAAACATTGTAACAATATGGAATTTGTCTTTGTGGTATCTGCTATTTATAACTACAACTTCAGTTTTATTATTTAATGGAATGACATTGTGTATAGAATCAACTAAACCACGATATTTTTGAATTTAGTTATTCAATTGGATTAACATTCTAATAATCTGGTAGATTTCAGTATCAATCACATCAGACTAATATATTCCACTGCCGCAAATCTACAATAAATTTTCATAGCACTTCATCTAACAGTCACAAAAAAAAATCCTTTGGCTCTTCCGGTATTTCAATGAAGCGGAAGTCATCGGAAGTAGTAAGTGTGTTGATGGGGTACGTCACTCACTTTACGAACTAACAAAGCCGAGGGACAGACTGAAGAGCACAATTAAAACTGTGGCTTTTTTAAACATCAGTTGATACGTTGAGCCTGAAGTAAAACCTGAAGTAAAGATTTCCAGGTGGGTCAATTTAGTTGTTGGCCACTGGAAGCAGTGGCCAACAACTAAATTGACCCACCTGGAAATCTCTTAACTGACTAAGAAGCGAGATGAGCTGATACAACTTCGTGACGTGGGGATACTCTGATGAGCCGCAGTGACATATCGATATACAACGCCGAGGGCCTTAAATTCGCCTTTAAGGAATGAACAGAAAAGCCCAGTTGAGTAGTCACGACCTTCAAGGTCAACTACGACATGCCATTTCCGAAAAAAAAAATTGAAACTGTCGAAGTAGCCGAATTCTAGTCGAAGCTTATTTAATCCGTCTAATATTAATCGTAATTATGTCGAAGAAGAAGAACTAAATAATAGCCAACTAGAGTAACAAAATAACAACAACAGCCAATTACTATAAAATAATGATAAAGCCACACCCAAAGAGTCTCATTAATGATGACAATATGAATTTAATCCAAATAAAGAAACGAGAAACGAGTTTACATATAGTGCAAGACGAAATAAGCTCCATTTTCTACATAAATAACCAAAAGAATAATAAAGAAATATAAACTGAAGAGGGACTCAATATTTATGTCAATTTTAAAGCTATTAAAATAATAATGATAGAAGAAACAAATTCGCATAACAATCTGTTCGCAATTGAATAATAGGTTTAGTATGATTACAGGGATTTCGCGATGATGTTTCTATGCCATCATAAGGAAGAGAACTCCGTCAATGCTAAGCAGAACGTGTGAACCAGCGGTATCCTATGTACCCTGATTAGGAAGTCGAGTAGTCCGAATCTTTCACGTTGGATACACACTCACTACTCACCTAAAAGCGTAAGGCAAATATTTTAATACCATATAAAGTTTTAATGATATAATATCTTACTAAAATAGATGTAAGGAATTGAAATACAATCACTTCTAGGCATTCTATGGATCTCATGTTTAATGTAATATCCGCAATAAAGTTTTTGTATGTTTGTGAATTGAAAAGTCCTAGAAACTCTTCACATATTGGAAACGTAAATTTTAAATTAATCTACCTATCTATCTACCATCAGTCCACCTTGACTGAACGTGGGTACCTCAATCATGCCGAACCAATTGTGTCAATAAGAACACTTTGCGTTGGCTAGCAAAGTTTCAGCCTAGACATAGCGATGTAGAGGTTTTGTCTCTTTTTCCACGAATACTCGTATTTCCTTGATGACATATAAAATGACATAAACACTATTTCGTATTTAGAAGAGCAGGGGTTCATTTGGAAGAGCTGACAGCACGCGTCAAGATGTAATTGATTTAGATCGATTGTTAGGAATAATCAATTTATACAGTCAAACGCCTGTCCTTGAAACAAGTAATTTGAATTAAAGCAACACCCTATGCATCCCGGTAGGTCGCATCGTGCACAAGTGTCCCTTTTTGGTTTTTGGTTCGACTCGGTAAATTCAAGGGTAGTTGAAAAGCTTATGCCTTTTTTTATATCCTCTTCCGGTTGCTCTTCGGTCTAGTCAATCAATGGATTGGCTTGGATATACAAAAGACGATGGCGTGGATCAAGATTTTGGATGCCTAATAGTAAATAGTACCTACCTACTAATGTCTCAACTATTCTTAATATGGGAGGACAATTGTGATCTCGTCATGAACGAAACATGATATATTGGAGTTGCACTCTCCTACCATAAAAATAAAACAACATCATTCTTACTCATGCACTTACTCTGACAGATGAGCTTTAAAATGTCTAATAACCTGTTTATTAAAACTTCAAGCAAAAACCTTGTTCACACGGCTAAATATCAAGCTATACATTTCCAGTTTCAACAGACCTCACATTGACTTCCATTTCGACTTTTCGTACAATGAGAAGTCGGCTTATACTGCTATACTGTTTTTACAAAGTTTACGGGGACGGGGACGTATTAAATTTGATATTGTAAAAGTTGATTTGCAGTATTGCCGAATGTTTTTTTTTTTTATCAAGTATGGTTCAATTTCGACCACTGCTCACCACTATTACTCAGTAAAAACACTTAAATGAAACTGAATGATAAAGAAAGGAATTTTATCTTCGTGGTTGTTGCTATTTATAACTAAGAAAATCGTTGTATTATTAATTCGAAAATCATTGTGTGACGAGTCAACTATGACACCACGACATTCATCATTCTCCTGGCAAATATCTCAATTTATGTAAGGTCGGCGCAACATGCGTTTTTCTTACAAAGCTTTCTGATAGTCGTCATCTCTTTCTAGCCTATCATCTTTCACACAGTCAATCTATTGTTTCTCTTGTCTTTCCCCACTCTAATCACCATCCACATTCAAAACTCTCCACACGAAATTTTCTTTATTCCTCTGCATCACATCCCCATACCATGACAACCGACATAACTTTTGAGTCACCGGTGCATCTTTCAGATTTCCATCAGGTTCAATGATACCTACTATATTTTATTTGAATTTAAAAAAATATTTTACGAATATTTTTCCTCCAATTTTTCTGCTTTTCAATAAAGTAGACTAAAATAGCAGTCTTTTGTTGTCCATATTATTATAAACAAAATAGTTTCAAGAGAAAACACAGTTTTATACAAAGAATTCCTTAAACATGATTCTCTGAAATTATAAATCACAGTCGAGAATGTTTTACTTGCAATTTCAAATAAACAGTAAAGTTACTAGTACCTGGTACCAAGCTAGAATGTTATGACTGCAGCAACAAAAGACCTCGGCTATTAATTAAATAAGAAGTAAAACTTATGACAAACCTGTCTACAAATATCGACAATACCTAATAAGATAGACAACCCGATAAACTTTGTCTATCCAAATTACGATTTTGTTACCGAATTTAAAAAAAGTCTAGGAAGCCAATAATTTTCTTTGTAACATACATAGACTTCCCCCAATTTGGGGGATTAGCCATAATCGCCACGCTTAGCAGGTGGGTTGGCAATCACAGTATGGTGGAAAAATGCATAGAGAATGCTGGTGCCCATTCTCTAGTAAATCCCTTAGTCGTGTTTTACGATGCCCACGGATAGAAATGGGATGGTACCTACTATTCTTTACGTCCGGCACCACACATAACGTTTTTTTTTTTTTTGTATTCAATAAAGCCTAATTCATACTGTTAAGAACATTATAAAATAAAAAATAAGCCAAATCGGTCCAGCCGTTCTCAAGTGATGCACTTACCAATGAACAGTATTTATTTTTATTTATATAGACAATGATTTAACAATAAAAACCTATTTACAATACATTAAGAAAACGAAGACTGCTTCTTAGCACACTTCGTTCCCGTACTGTCTTTTGAAAGCTTAAGCAAAAAATACTCACTATCTGCTATCCCTCTCACACTAATCGTCGATTGAGTATCACCATCTCTATCACTACCGTTACTAAACTTTAGAATGCATATAAAAAATGTACGGCTGGTCTGTTCGTTTTCCTTTTGAAAATGGAATAGATGATATAGGTAATGAGATTTTTTTCTATGGTCACATCGAATTTTGTAATAACTATCAGAGTATCATTGAGTCTGGCTGATACGTTTTTAAAAAAATATTATTTTGTTTTGCTGACCCGTGTAAGTTGAACGACAGTTTAATAATTCGCAAAACTGAAACTTGGTATGATACTCAAAACGAACAATTCTAGTAATACCATTAAAAGTAGGTAATAATAAATTGTGGACAGGCGCCGGTTACTAAACATTGGTTTGTTTTATTACATTAGCCGCAAATTTCCATTATTGAAAATGAACTAACATTTTCAATTATGGGTATTTGCGGCTTTTTGACCGAAATATTTAACATTAAATCATGCAGTAGTAAGCATAGGATTTTATCATTTCAGCATTACTAGACTTTATAGAAAAAAAATCAATAGTCGCAACTCGTACCTACGTCGTGAGAAAAAAAAAATATTGCAGGGCCCGGCAGAAATGCGAAAGCGCAATGCGAGTGCGACACTCAAGAGTCGCGACTACGGGACTTGAAGTGTCGAATATCATTGCTCCCTGGCAAACAAACAAAATCTGCAAGACTTATCAACTTTTTGAAAGAATACATGTATTTCCAAATTCGTAAAACACTTCAAAGAAAGGAAATATTTTGTTTATTCCATAACTTCACATGACTAGAGACTTCGTTTGCCTTCACACAAATAATTCGAAGAAACATAAAAGCCTGCCATTATCGCCTTTACGACACCTCATGTCATCAACACTATTGTTACCCTGTACTTCTTAGAAACAACATAATGTCGTATCTTCATTGAACTATCGAACCTCCATTCACAAACTAATGTGTTGACTTGGGAACTAAATCTTTAAAACGAAACATCTTTAAATAACTAGCTAAAAAATACTTACCTTATTTGAATGTAACTGTCGAATAAAGGCAACCTGTAATCATAATTTTTAAAATTAGAATAACATACTTACTACTGACATTAATAGTGCTCGCCCAGTGTTCGAAATTCGAACTTGTTTTTTTTTTTATTAATTTAATGTACTCGTATTTCTAATGCATTATTAAATAAAATATTTGCTTTCAGTACTCCTTATTAACTCCGTCCGCGTAAATTTCATAAAAACAGGTAGAAAGGTTTTGCTTCACGGCAGGGAACATATTTGTAAAACCCATGGAAAAATGCAATCCTCTCGGAAAAAGAAATAGCTCTACCGCGTGACTGAAATCTGAACATTGTTAAAACGTAACATGACAACTGCAATTAATTCGTTGGCGGTTGGAGGTTTAAAATTCCTTCAATACAGTGATACGAATTAACTGTGGTACCATTAGCACATTAATGTCACACAGGGGTCGTTTTTCAGCATTGTTGACTTGAAAGACGAGATCTCAGTTTTATCTGTGCGGTGTCAAGAGCCGTAAACAGAGTTTAACCGTACTTCGGGCACCGGCATAGAGTATTTACCTTTATACAGACCTTTCAAGTATCTGCCCCGCCGTTAGTACAGTGTTACTTACATACAACATATCTACGACTGCGAACATCGAGCAAAAAAGGTTATATTATCTTTGTTTTCAATTCTAGTCTAGATCAGAGGGGTAATTGCGTAATACACAATCAGTAGGAATCGCTTTCATATTGACAGTTCCACAACATGCATTGCGTTGTTTACGTTGCTAATGAGTTTATTTTTACGAACATATGAAAGAATAGATTGGCAAAAATCTTCAAAATGATTTAGATTCGAATAATGTGTTACTTACGGATTACAGTACTGTTTTATTGCGATGTTGAAGGTAATACAATAGGCAGTATATATCTATGATCTGAAGTAAATATATTTACTTCAGTTTTGGGTCACAGAAGGCGGTGTAAGATTTCAGAGGGGCGTTTCAGGCGGGGCGTTGGCAACGAGTAAATAAGGGTAATTTTCAGAGGCGGAGTGAAAAGACCCATAAAACGCAGCGAGGACTCCGGGGTTACCCAATCCTCACACGCTAGCTCCCTTTCAGCCTGAAATATGGTAATGAATTTCTTGGATGAGCTTGAAGGGCGAATATCGGCAGAAATTCAAAGGAATGAGACAAAAACACAATTTTTACTGAGATGTACGTTCCGTGTGCTGTCGGACGTAAAGAATAGCACTGTCGCAAAATAAGACATTAAAAAAAAAAACAAAACAAAAAAATTAAAAGACAAAACAAAATCATAGGAACGAAACGATTTAAATAAAATATCAAAACAACAGTAGATATAAACGGCTACTACAATGACCTGGGTGACTTAAAACGTCCACGCTGTTATGTCAGCGGCCTTATAAGGGAGACGTTTACAAATTTTACTACGAATGTTACGACGCCGTGGGAGCGCGGTCGACGGCGCGGACCCCGACCTACGTGGGAGGGGTTGCCGCGAATTCTTTAAACGGACGTCTCTTAACAATTGATAAGCATTTAATGTGGTGTCAAAACCGTTTTTAAAAGGATTTTTGAGGTTAGCTTTTGGCACTTACTCTGGGAGGCGAGTTTTGTAAGTGGTTGGTATATTCAAAAGGTTTTGCTTTGAAACTGGATTGAATTTGAAGTCAAATTATGCGACATTGTTGTATAAATTTCAATGTTTTATGGACTTTTAGCATTTCCTTTCGAAAATTTTATAAAAAAATTGACAATGCAATTATAGAGAGTTTCCAATAGCACACAAAAGAATCATGAACTTTTGTGTACCAATCGCCATTATGTACAAAAATTTCCACCCTACGACCCTCGACCTAAATACGAATAGTTCACGGAGATAATCTTGCGTGCGTAAAGCCGCCTACAATCCATTTAGATGGCTGTTGTTTTCAGAGCCAATGGGGACCGCTGTAAAGAATACGCCCATCACTGCTTTCATTTTCCGACCGACTGAATTAATTGCCTGTTGAAGCTGAAATAGGTTACTCACTTATTTTAGTTTCGTGCCGTAAGGAATTCGATATAATTTCTTGTAAATGAATTTCCTCCTTTTCAAGGAGTAACTACCGGTCTATTTTTATAAAATCGCGTTAAATACATAGGTGTGTAGAAATAAATATAGTTGGGAAGTGAGATTGAAGTGAGTCGTGAATAGTGCATATCCATAGCGATCCATAACATCAGATGGATTGAAACCTCGTTCATCCAATGTTTGTTGCACGGTGAGATTTTTATCGAATACTAGCTTTTGCCAGTGGCTTTGCCCGCATGGATATCGGAAATTATCCTATGGAAACGTACTACCGGGATAAAAGTATGATGGTGACTTTGGAACACCGAATTCTTGCCAATTTTTAAGTTAGATTTAATTGAATTGTCTTATAGACCGTGCATAACGAATTTGACGTATCCTTGCATAGTATCAAACAAAGTCGTTTCCCGCGTCTGTACGCCAATTTACATCTTTTAAACTACGCAACGGATTCTAATGCGGTTTTCATCAAAGGATAGATTGATTGAAGAGGAAAGTTTATATGTATAATGCGCAGGCAAAGCCTAATTTAAACAAAATTATAGCCGCAACATTTAGCATCAAAACAAAATAAAAACTTTTTTACTATACACCTTTCTCTCTCTCTTTTCATAAAAATTCGTAACATCGAAGTAGCTTATTTTGTGGTTAATTTTATAGTCTCTAATTCTGCCAACAGAAGTCCACTGCTGGACCTCTGTCCAGCAGTGGACTTCTGTCCAACAGTGGACTTCTGTTGGCAGAATTAGGGACTATAAAATTAACCACAAAATAAGCTACTTCTGAAAATAAACCACAGCGAAATGAATAACGTGCATGCATAATGAATTTGTGCGTAGGTACTCATATTCTATCTCCTTCAGTGAACAACATTAACATGACAATCGATCGCAGTTCACACAAATCTATTTCGAACTCCTGCGCACTACGTACATTCAATGGGACAGGAACGTATCTAACATCTCATTCATAAAAACGATAGTCCTAAGGCTAGCGAATACTTGCCACTCCCACACAAACACCTTAGCACGTACCTGTTGCTACGCACACATTCGTAACAACAGGTTCAAAATACCATGGAGGGGGGGCTGTGTGAACCGGAGTTCCATGCAACTTGATATACGGTGACGGAATGGTTTTGATACTAAGAACGTATGGTGCATGATAATTTCTTACAAAATAATATCGCTGTATACAATATAGTATTTGTTGTACTAATAGCAATAAAACTAATTGTTGTTTTCTTTTATTTCAGGTAAGAATCAAATTATACGCTTACCAGAGTCACCAGATGGCTGTCGACATACAAAATGAAAATATGTAAGTAAACAATCTTTAAGACAATTGAAGGACCAAGAAAAAAACGAAATCACCTGTTTTAACATACTATAAAAATAAACAATAAATAGATTGATTTGTAAATGAATAATAATCTCCAGACTCAATTTCGGCCATGGCGGCTAAACTCAGCGGACTAACCATCGACGCGACAGATATTATAGAGCACAAAATAAATGTGTGCGCAGATATGTGCCCTATGGTTCTGGTGTAATATATAGGTATTAGATAGTAAATACTAACATCCCATCACAAAATACAAAGAAACGAACAATCTAGAATTTCCAAGACACTTCTATGAACATAACATTCTGCGATCTAATTTTGCAACCAAGTGTCAAAACCGTTTAATCGCAGTCCTCATCTCACGTGAGATGCGGCCGGGTCACCCAATATCCCTGACAGATGCTGTACCGGGCGGGACGAAACTTAAGAAAGAAAAAGCCACCTTTTTTTCTATACACCTCTCTCTCTCTTTTCATAAAAATTCGTAACATCGAACACATGTTGCTTAGTCCTTAAGGATATCCGAACTTTTTACGGAACACCCACATCCTGAAGTTTAAGTAAAAACTGAGTAGCACTACCAAATGTTTCAAATTTAGAACTGAAATAAAGTGTGGGAATATGCTTCATTCTGATAAACAATTTATGACGTCACAACTAACCAGATAGAAAAGGTACTAAATTAAATTACTTACTAACTGTACAATTAGTACAAAAACAATAGGTCCCGTCGAAGTACGCATTGCTGTCATACGGAAAGAGCCCAGAAGACTGTTAGCATTGCCACGTTGAACGGCAATGCTAATTCTTTAGGCAAAGAACAAGCCAGCCCTCTGGTGGCGAGAAATTCCCGGTTTGATTAGGTGGTAGTTCATTTTGCTGTTCATTTGGCGAGAGGATGAAAAGAAATACAAACAATTCGATTAAGTCCAATTTAAAAAATCTTGATACTAGTACTTACCAACTTGTTTCTTAAAATCAGCAGTAATTTTTATCAAATCTAGATTACGGCTAGTTATGTATTGCATTTTTGAAAAATAAGTAATACTAATTATAATTTAGAAAAGTCGTATTATTAAGAATTTTTCAATCGCGCCATTATATGAACTTTTATTAAACATAGCTGACGATGTGTGAGGGTTTTAAGAACACGGCCTGCTCCATACATACGTCGTAATGTTGTCATATTATTTTTTAACTTGTAAGCACGAGATCAAAAACCGCATTACATTTTATGCAACTACACTCGCGAAACATGTTCTAAAACTTTCTACAAGTCTTAGCAGCATCCGTATCTTCACGTTTCATCTCACCGAGAGGTAAACAGAACGTGTATCACCTCTTAGGATCTTGTAGCGTTATTAAGATTAGTATTCATTCTTCCCTCTGTGTCTACCTCGTTGGTTTAGTAGTCGTGATTCTGCCGAGCGTGAGATCCTGGGTTCGAATTTCAGGTCGAGGAGAGAGTTATTCGGTTTCCATTGAGGTATTACTTAGTAGCAGCGTCTCGCCCTTATTCTTAAATGACTGGAAAAATGTGAGTGTACTATAAGTAGATATTATAACTTTTGCCCTAACCCTTAAGAATTATAGGCGTGATATATACAAAGAAAAAAAAGAGAACAAATCCCTTTTCGCTTTTTCGTTTTTTTTTTTTTTTTCATTTTTCATTCATAAGTCATAATAGGTTGGGGAAAAAGTTTCTTCGCATTTTTTAAGAAAATTCAAAACTTTTTTTAATAAAGTTTATATACATTTAACTAAAGTATGTAGGTACCATTTTGTTCGATTACTTTTTGCCATCTTGTAGGTAGGGACATGATCCCATTGCTATAGAAATTTTGGGACTTCTGGTCAAAATACCGCGACAAGTGGTTTTGGCAGTCTTCTCGTGATGTTAACCTGACACTGCCTAAAGAATTCTGAAGAGACCGAAACAGGTGGAAATCTGAAGGTGCAAGGTCAGGACTATACGGTGGATGCATTAACACCTCCCAGCCAAACTCTCTTAATTTTTGTTGGGTGGCTAAAGATGTGTGAGGTCTAGCGTTATCATGATGAAAAACCACACCCCTTCTGTTGATTAATTCCGGCCGCTTTCTCTCAACTTCTTGCTTTAATCTCATCAGTTGTTCGCAGTAGAGTTTAGAATCGATGGTCCTGCCTGGTGGTAACAGCTCATAATGAATAATGCCCTTCCAATCCCACCACACACACAGCATCACCTTGTTGCGAGTTAACCCGGGTTTCGCCACAGTCTGTGAAGCCTGACCTGCCTTTGACCACGACCTTTTTCGCACGTTCTTGTCATACGTGATCCACTTTTCATCACCAGTTATCAGCTTCTTCAAAAATGGTTCGGTTTCATTACGTCGTAATAAAGAATCACAAATGAGTACACGGTTCATTAGGTTTCTTTCAGTGAGCTCGTGAGGTACCCAAATGTCGAGCTTTTTTGTGTACCCAGTTTTTTTCAAATGCGCCTAAACTGTTTTGTGGTCAATTTCCAGTTCTTCAGCTACGTCGTAACTACTGGTATGCCAATCTTGCTCCACTTTTTCAAAAATGGCATCCATTTTATCCGTAATAGGGCGACCAGAGCGACGTGCATCTTTGACATCAAAATTTCCGGATTGAAAACGCTTAAACCAAATTTGTACTACTCTCACAGACACTACACTAGGTCCATAAATATCGCAAAATTTTTTCGCGGCTTGCGTTGCATTTTTACCTTTTTTGTAGTAAAATTTTAAAATGTATCGAATTTCTTCGTTAGATTCACTCATCTTGACGGTACGAAAAACAAATGAAAATCACACATTTTCCTAATTTGAATTTGGAATTATGTTCTTTAAAATTTAAACTTTCAATGATACCAAAACCAGCCAGATACAAATAGTATAGCCAAAGAGATTTTATTACAAGTTCATACATACTATAATGCGAAAAGACTTTTTCCCCAACCTAATATATACCAACCTACAGATTAACTACAAAAGACCAATTCGATTTGAACAATGAAACAACGAGTAACTAATTTCAGACTAAATTTTAGCATGCTGAACTTAGGTTAGACACGTCTTGCACCTTGCAAATCTGTAAGCACTTATTTAGACTTGATCTAGCTGAATTCAGTTTAGACTGCTCGGCACTGGTGTTAAAGTACCAGGAACCCATACGCAACAAGAAACGATTATATGAATTTTCAAATACCAGTAAAAATTCTATTGAAATTCAAACTAGATCAAAACAACAACTTTCCTAGTAACGCCAACTCTATTAAAATTCGATACGTGCAATATTTGCATACGTTTTATATCTAACTTGCGAAATTCCTCAATAAAATTGCTGTTACAAATATTTCTGCTTCGATATTGTCGTCTCTTTTTAACGCAGAGCCTGTAGCATCGTTGCATCTCTTGCTCGCTTCATTGGTGTAGGCTTGCCATGAGTTTTAGACAATAGGGATTGATTTCATAAAAGCTTTTTGTATCAACCTTCATACGCACGGGTGCTTTTAAAACGCGTTATTAACGCACTCTGTTGAGTTTACAACGCTTGACTCATCGCTAGGGGATTAAATTCGCAAACAATGCAACGAAAAAAACGCATACCTACGTCATTTTTCTAACGTGCATTGAAAACTCTAATTTTAAATACATGTCTACTTCTTTAAAGGAAATGTACCAGATATACATAAATACCTCATACACATGTACCCCTTTCGGCCTTTACATTGTTTTTAATGACATTATAATCGAGGATTTTTCAAATTTCCTGCCCGCAAATATTCGTTAACTTTACAACTTTAATCCTGCATCGAAACGACTTCCAATTTATCGCCGCCGTCGTCGTTACCTAAAAGCGCCCGATTTCATAATGCAAGTCGTAAAAAAGATGATTTTTTATTTGAAACAGATTGTAAAAAAAAAAAACACAAAATTAATCTTTATGTTGATGAGTTCAAAGAAGTATAATTTTGAAAAAAAAATACCGCTCTCTTCCTCCTTAGTCCTTACTGATTTAATTTTAACGGCAATTAGTTATTACTGGCAAAAAAAAATAGTCATAAAATTTTATTTAAAATGTGCGTACCATTAGTTTTAAAACATACTTTTATGTTCCAAACAAAATAAAGCTATGTTTCGAATAGGATTAATAAATCCAAAAATACCAAATAACTTCACTCCTGTAATCCTCTCTAAGGGGAAAGCAGAGATATAGATACACATTTCACCAGTACCATATAATGATAATATATAATAAGTAATATATTCAATCTTGTACCATACAATAGCGGGTGAGCCTAACGCTTACAATCGAGCATATTATGTCCAGATTATAGGTTATAGCACGCCAATAGCGTTACACCCTGTCAATTACATTTTGAACCATATTGCTTATCCATTGCTTCAATTTTCGAAAAAAATGTCTTATCAACAACGTGCAGGTAAAGCGTAATGAATGTTGTTGAATTCTCAATAAGAATGCCATTCCTGGGGTTAGTGTACTACGCAATTACCCCGCAGGACCTCGTGAAGTCTAACGTCTCTAATCCTCTGTCGTAGATCAACCGAAACGACGCAAATTCAACGGATCACAAGGAATATACGAACTACGGAACACAAGTAGGTACATAAAATATTATATAGTAGGTACATATATTGCATTTGACTATAATACAGGCTATATTGGATCGTTTAGCATACATAACATAAAGACTAAAAATATTATCACCTTCCCGAATATCCCATTTAATATTTTACCATGTAGTTGGAACCTTCCTAATTACTCCCACTGCATTCCTTGCCTTTGCATACAAGCCACAAATGTAGGAACATTAAAAAATACGCGATAAAAAGCGGCGAGGACCGCGGGGTCTCAGTGAACAGGTTTCTGCAAATAAAACAAGTGATGATGATGTCGAGTGATTGTGTCCTCTCGTTCGTATCATAACCACCGCGTTCATTCATGCTGGTATTAAAACGGGTAAAACGTGTACCGGATTCGAGTGAGCTCACTAGTGTTAGCGCCGCGAATGTCATTTTTAGTTTATCGCCGAATATCTGTTTCTGTAGTCTCGCTTCATTAAATTTTAATTTAAGTCCTCGTTGCAGAAAAAATCGCCAGTAATAGTAAAAACAAAAGAGGTGAGATGAGAATATCCAAAACTGTTGGCTGTTTGTTAACTAACATTCCATACGTGAGTTTTGCAACATCCAATCATACAAACATTCACATTTATCACATTTAGTCAAAGCATAGTTCCACACCCTTTTCTGGGGTTCCCACAAGTATCTATCCAACTTTAAACATGAAAAATATAGTTTTCAAAAAGTTTTTAGCGGACTTCATGAAAATAAAGGTGGCAAAGTAAAAGACAGGCCTCGTGGTAACGGCTCCGACTCACGAGTTTGAACCCAGACAGGCGTTTTACTTCGTATAAATTATTTCATCACCACTGCTTTTAATGTGGTGTAAGAAAACACCATGAGAAAACCACCATCTCTTACAAGCAAAAATTCAAAGACATGTGACATTTACCAACTGGCACTGGGGTCCCGTGGTAGATTACAGCCCACATTTAAAGAGAAGAGGTCTCTGTCCCAACAGTTGGATTATTATAGGCTGATTACACTTACGAAAGAGTTAACAACTGGCAGAATCTTGATCGATAGTTACGGAAAGAATGGAAGCCTCCATGAGCAAGTAAAAAATAATCACGCATACAATTCTGTCACCATTTACCGTGAGCTCTGCTTATTTACCATCAACGTGAGCAGTATCAATAAAAACTATATTAATATTAAACACCAATGATTTTTAGAATATATTTAACTCGACATTGATTTTCGTGTCCACGCGTCGTGATGAATACTAAGTCACGGGCGCCTGAACGTGACAAAGGTTGAACTTGTATTTTGTATGTAGGTACTGGTTTTGAGGAAAATAAGAATTGGGATATAAATAAATACCTATATTTATTTATATCCTTAACACATATTTTATGACTAACATTAATACGTTAACTGCCATGGTTAAAATCAGAAAAAGTCAAAAAATGTACTTAGTGTTATTTCACTTTAAATAGATTATTTATTCCATAAATACACTATTTATTCCAAAAACATGGCCGCCAGGCAGCAACGACATGTTCAGATTTGTTATGTGTTGTTGGTCATATAGTCCGACAAGGCCTGAATGGAACAAAAAGTGTCGGACACATAGTCCGCCATAGCAGTTAACGTGTTAAAGGTACACACGGCTACACATCAAGCTTATACATTTTCAGTTTGAGCTGACCTCTCATTATCCGGAAATCCCATACAATGTAAGATCAGTTTATACTGGAAATATATAGCTTGATATGTAGCCGTGCGTCCACACAACACACATCTATTCGGCATTATTCGTTGGTATCTGACCCGAATGACGATGTCTCGCCCAAATTTAAAATCGTATAGAAAAAGGACTTTCAAGTATTTCCGAATGTGAAGATTTACGTGAAAACTTTTCAAATGCCAACAACTAGGTAACAATCAGTCAAAATCTTACGATTTCACTGATGGGTATATCATAATTGTTGTATTATATGATTTTAAAAAATATTTATATATCACAATTATAATAAAAATATGTAAAGTTTCGACTGAAAGTTTATAGGTAGGTATAAATTATTTAGTTCGGTTTATTCATTCATTTTTTTTAAATCCAGACTAATCCATCATTTAGCAACCGCAATTGATAAAATCCCTAATGTTAAAAGCCCGAAAAATTCTCTTTTGTTGTGAATCCGACATGTATCAACTCTTGTTGATATGTACAATTTACGTTTTAACAATAACATACAGATAAAGAGGATTAGTGGTTAAGAGGTTCAAGCCTAAATGCTAAAGACATCTAAATTCTTCCGTAACACATCTTGAAATTAATTAACTAGCTGTGCTTTTTCTCACGGGAACGGGCTTCCGGGACAAAAGACAAAATGCAGCTATCTGCCAGTGAAAGTCCCAACAAGATCGGTCCAGCCATCTCGGAGATTAGGAAAAATAAAATACTGTGTGCTTTTAATGTTTACTTTCTTTAATGTGTTGTCAATCTCCTCCCTAACAAAAATTCTGAATCCATCTTCATCTGCCCAGCCTTTTCCCAACTATTATATGTTGGAGGTCGGCTTCTAGTCTAACCGGATGCAGCTGAATACCAGTATTTTACATGGAGCGGCTGCCTATCTGGTCTCCACAACCCAGTTACAGGGTAATACGACACCCTTTAGTAAGACTGGTTGTCAGACTTTCGGTCTTCTGACGACCTGTAACGACTGTCGTAGATCTACAAACATGCTTTCCGAGGCACGGAAGACAGAATCTGCCACTGTAGATGATCGAAATCATGTGGAGAGAAAACCTAAGGATGAAACAGACACTCCACTCTAAGTTGATTTTTAGTAAGTACCTAGTTACAATGATAAACAAGCTTTGTGAACAAAGTGCTGAAAACTGAAGGTCGCATAGTTAGCTTGAGAAATGAATGAATTTATAATTCATATACGTATCGGCTGTACCTAATAGATTCTATTATACATGTAATTCTATGATACAGTCAATACCTACGCGTTATCTTAAGTTCCCTCGGCACAGTACTGCCACAGAAATTCTCAAAACAATTGCTTTACAAAATGTAAACATTAGTAATTGGTTAGGTGCGTTCGAAGCACCTCCCTCCGCCCCCCCCCCCCCCCTTCTACTTGACATGAAGGGGCCGATAATTAAATGAGCAACAGCATACGGGCACAAATGGACTGACTGATTAAATGTTCCCAAGTAAGTCCCAATGTGTTTCGACCCTTAAATTGATATAATTCTTTGATGAATGACTTTTATGTCTTGAGTTAAGACTTCGGGTGTCTTCGAGTGTACACGGGTTTAAGGTTTTTAAGGGGAATACGTTAAGGTAGCCCGCAAACCTAACCCACAAAAAGCGAAAAACGTAGGATCATTTTAATTTCTTGGGTTATCCTGGCGTATCCCCCTTAATCCAAATATACATGGGAGTTGGATGATGTCAGCATGGACCCTGTCAACGATAAATACAGTTTCCTGACGAAAACGCAAGGACCGTCTGGTTAATAAGGATTTCGAAGAAATTATTAGAAGCCAAGTGATAAGGTAGAATGCGACAAAACAGAGGGGTAATTGCCTAATATAATACACTATCAGTAGGAATCGCTTTCATTTTGACAGTTGCATTACATTCATGGCGTTACAGTCAAATTTTTCGAACACATGAAAGAATGGATTAGCATTTTTTTTTTTGCATGGGAAATCATCAAATGACTTCTCCCGCTCTGGGTGGAGCGGGAGGGCGTGTCAGACTTTTACTGACTAAAACCCACCCGTGTTCCTTCAGTTGCCCATGTGCCAGGGTCACGGTATCTCTTTCGAAAAATCACGCGACCCCGGCAGATGGATTAGCGTTAAGCTTGAAAAAGATTCAGATTCTGATCAATAGTGTGTTACGCAATAAGGGTGCTGTTTTGTTTTGCTCCAGCCCTTCAGTTCACCCCATGTGACGTCACAGCGTCGACATCGAGACTACGGACGTGGGACGTGCACGACAAAGGCTCAGCACTCAGTACACTGCCCATAGGTGATCTGAAATGAAAAAAAAATGTCTTAAATTACATATTCTTTACAAAAAAATTATTCAACGTTACAATCAGCCGAAAGACGTCTACTACTGGACGTACATAAATATTTACTAACATTTGTTGACTATCTTTAAACAAAGCAGAAAGGGAATGTAAGCCCACGTTTGCATGGACGTAAAGATATCCCAATTTGATCGCGCACTAGATTTCCAACGCTCCACTCAGCGCAAAGAGTTGCAACTGAAATGACAAAAAAAAAAACTTTTTCGACACGCAAGGATTCAGTTTGTTAGAATCTCAACTCTCCACCCAACACCATGGGTTGAAAATCCGGTGCGCATTGTTTGATCGTGGTAGCTGGCATTCTATAGTTCTGATGAAGAGATGAGTTTATACACTTAGGTATCATCATTTCAGCCGAAAGACATCTACATAGACCTTCCTCAAGCACCGCCACCTCAACCTATTCCGTGCCTATTTTACTTAGGAATTTATAAGCAAGAAAAATTTAAATATTTCCACATTTTATTCTGTCTCCGCTTTGTAACCATCATAACCCTATTCCAATGAGTTTTTTTCTTTCTAATTTAGACCTGTCTCTCAGACCACATATAGATTATTTATTTAGATCATAAGTTAATAACACAAAAAATAACTAGCAGGACACGATAGAATTAAGCTCGATCAAGAGTCAGTGTGTAAACAAATCTAACCAGAGGGGTAATTGCGTAACTTGTTGGAAGGAATTGGTTTCATAATCATAGTTAAACAACATTCATTGCGTTACTTACGTTGCTAAGCCGACAATTTATTCGAACAAATGACGCAATGGTTTAGAAATAATCTTCAATCCCATTCAGATTCTGATAAATAGTGCGTTTCGCAATTAGGGTGCAGGTACCTATTTATTTTTTATTGCAACACTAATAGTTCCACATTAAGCCGATGCTTCCGTGTGGTGCCAGACAATCACCATCCCATTTCTTCCCGTGAGTGTCGTAAACGGCGACTAAGGGACTTACTAGAGAATGAACAGCAGAGTTCTCTATGCATTTCATCACCTTACTGTGATCGCCAATCCGCCTGCCAAGTGTCCCAATTAAGGCGAACCTTCCCAAAAAGAATGTCAAGCACTCCGCCAACAGAGGCCGAGGCTCATGTCGTGGCAGGGCAACAGCCGGGTCTGAGCCTGGCACACAATTTCATGCATCACTTGACAGAATTCTGATATTAGATTAAGAGGCTACAGCCCATCTCTGAATTTCAGCTGTATGCTATCTTAAACAATCAATAGATACTTTTAGAAAACAACGCGCTTCGTCGCCACTCGTCGGTCTGTGCTGACTCTTATTTATGTAGGATAAAGGTACCTACACACGGCTACATATCAAGCTACACATTTCCAGTTTTAGCTGACCTCACATTGTGTAGGCTTTTCGTACAATGAGATGTCAGCTTATACTGGAAATGTTTAGCTTGATTTGGGCCGTGCGTACCATGTAGATTGACGTTCGACTGAATCTTGACGTGCTGGGATACGCTCTGATGGATTCTCAAATCTCGGCTCAATACCGAGGGTAGAAAATCCAGTGAAAATAAAACGTCGCGTAATAAAATCGCCCCTGCAAACGTGGTCTTTTTTTTTTGGCAAGTCGCGAATGTAAGAGAATCCGCACAAATACGACACTCATTATAAAACAAATATAAAGTATGGACTAGTTTATGTTTGTATTTTCTATACTAATATTATAAAGAGGAAAGATTTGTTTTTTTTTTTTTTTTTGGATGGGAAATCATCAAATGACTTCTCCCGCTCTGGGCGGAGCGGGAGGGCGTGTCAGACTTTTACTGACTAAAACCCACCCGTGTTCCTTCAGTTGCCCATGTGCCAGGGTCACGGTATCTCTTTCGAACAATCACGCGACCCCGGCAGAGGAAAGATTTGATTGATCGTTTGTATTGAATAGGCTCCGAAAGTACTGCTCCGAATTAAAAATTTTTTTGTGTTGGGTAGCCTATTTATTGAGGAAGCCTATAGGCTATATAACATCACGCTGCGATCAAAAGGAGCGGAGCAGCAACGAAAAATGGACGAGAACTAGCAGGCAATTCGATGCGACGGGAAGGGTCACGGGAGTAAAAATTTGACGCGGACAAAGTCGCGGACAGAAGCTAGTATATTCCCGGTGACGCTACAACCCTTCACGAGGAGAGTAGTAAACTCACTAGCACTCTCAAGACACACTATCACAGACCGCCGTGCTTCCATCCTCACCGCCGAATCCATGTCCGCCCTTGCTCGAGCCAGCCCGCGCCGCTAAGCCTGTAGCTTTAAATTTGTCCCTACATAATAATCATTGTAATCCAGTCCGTCCCTTGCTGCCATCTACCAGCGATGCCCTAAGCCGAGGTCTGTACCCCACTGGGGATGCCCTTAGCGAGTAGTCGCTCTCATTCTACATTTTTAAGCCCTGGCTGGGGACCTCAATTTAATAAGCTAGCCGCAGGCAAGTCCGGTTAAGCAGCCGGCAACCTCATAGGTTGACATGCAAGATGTCTTTACAAAAAAAAGTAGCTTATAGAAAATGTTATTTAGATTTATTTAGAAAATTTGTGCTACTCGACTGAAAAGCCGTAATCGTAGGTACACAAAACCCTAAAAATGCAACACAGACAATAACAACAAACAAACAATAACAAAATACCCACTGCAGACTAAAGATTATTAAAACCTTAAACTAACAATATTCGACATAGGTACATCTAAATATCACTCCTGCTTTCCCTGAAAGGTCAGGCAGAATTGACCCACACCCACACATATTACGCCAGTTACGTTTCACCATTTCAGGGGGTATGCCATAATCGCCAAGCGTGGGAGGCGGGATGACGATCGCAGTAATGTGGTAAAATGCAAAGAGACCGCTGCTGCCCATTTTCTAGTAAGTCCGTTAATCGCTTTTTATGACACCCACGGGAAGAAAGGGGATAGTGCTATTCTTAACGTCCGGTACCACACGGGAGTGTCTACTGTTATGTTTAAATCCCATGTAATATTGGACGAGCCTATAGCCATGAATCGGGCATAAATGACAACCCTGCACCCTAATTGCGAAACGCACAATTTATCAGAATCTGAATGGGATTGAAGATTATTTCTAAACCATTGCGTCATTTGTTCGAATAAATTGTCGGCTCAGCAACGTAAGTAACGCAACGAATGTTGTTTAACTATGAATATTAAACCAATTCCTACCGATAAAAAGTTCCGCAACTACCCCTCTGGGCTGCTACTGAAAAATTGAAAAACAACACAATAGTCAAGGAGAATCAATGCTTGTTAGGTAAAAATTAAAATTCATTGATTTTACGTAAATAATGAAATGTGTTATTTCCCTATTCGTGTAAAATGAATTTTAGTGAAACTAGGTAATAAGGTTTCCATCAAATAAAACGTTACGATACAATGTATACCTATCATGATATTCTGCTCACCACCTCATCAGCTGAACTAAATGTAGGTTCAAAATTCTTTCGTAACCCCTACGATTCCCTGCCAGGATCGTGAGATTTGTTCGAAAGAGATACCGTGGCCCTGGCACATGGGCAACTGAAGCAACACGGGTGGGTTTTAGTCAGTAAAAGTCTGACACGCCCTCCAACTCCGCCCAAGAGCGGGAGACATCATTTGATGATTTCCCACCCACAAAAAAAAAGGACCTACTATTCACTATTATCATATCGATCAACATATCACACACAATGCTACTAGGTGCCTACTGAAAGATATTTTACGCACGAAGAAAATAACTTATTGTAAATATTGCCTAACAATAACTGAACACTGCAAAGGTTAGGTGCTATGCCAACTGAATTATTGTTCATAGGCGGAGAACATCATGGCTCCCGTAGACAGGCGCGACGCGGTGAGTCGACGCGAATCTGATAAAACACTTTCCATGAACTATTCATTGTCTGTCACCAGTGTCGCGACGCCTGTCTGCGAAAACTTCGCCCTCCACTGATCCCCCCAACGTTACGATTTTACGAATTATGTGTAAAATATGACGCTGAGATGTCTATCCTGAATCTTAACTAAAAATACATCTTGATTTTAGTACTTACGTACCTATTAAATATTTATTATAATTAATTTCAATCTACATTCAAATCTTAATTAGATACCCAGCTAATCATCGTCATGAATTTTGCTTGCTATTTCGGAAGAAGACAGAAAGTAATCTAATAAAACGTACTCCTGCGATTATATATTCCCTTTACCAATTCTGTTGTATATTAAAACCTCTAATGGTGTTGGGTTTATTAGAAATAAATAAAAGACATGAAAACCATGAAAAGCATGATACACAAAAGTAACACAAGTAATGTTTAAATCACCAACACTGCTAGCGCCATCTATACAACGACCAACGCAACGAGAAGCAAGTTCCACGAACCAATGTGACGTTCGCATCGTACAGCGCCATGATTGTTTGAAATAGTTCCAAGCATCCCCGATAGATGGCACGAAATTTAAACTTCTGTACTAACTTTAAGTTTCCTTATAGATGGCACTAGTGGTTTGTTTTTAGACCTGTTTTAGAGTTCATTGATTCCATTTTATTTTTTAAATGCGTATACACTCAAATTACCTACAGGAATAAATTCTCTAATTTACTAGGCTACCACAATGCGGTTGGTAAGAATGTTCACCTATTGTGTATTTTGGCGGTATATTAACGTAGACAGGATTTTCTAGTGCTATTTCTATGATCTAATGCTTCACCTCTGAGGACTGACTCCCAAAATAGAAACCCGGGTTTAGTTACGGTACCTCCAGTTTCAGTAGTATTATAATTTTATAAAGTGAGACCATCACGAAGTTTCAGCAACTAGTTTAACGTGGTAAACGGTTTATAGCAGTATTTTTATAAATTATACCATCACGAGGATGCTATCAGATGAGGATGGTATCACTTATAAAAAAACTGCACTAAACCGTTTACCACGTTAAACTAGATACATAACGATATGTAAACTAAAACAACAGTGTATCGATCACAGAACAAAGAATACAGAGAAGTGCCCCTACACTGGCTAAGCACGGGAACCAGTGTCGCCAAACTCACACATTAGCATATCAAATTGTCCATTACACACATAAAAAACAGTGATATGATAGGCTACAAATTACACACGCAACTTTTACAAATCATCTTCGTATTGCTTTCAAAAATTAAGTCGTATTACAACGCATGAAAGTTGTTATTATTTGACATGACACACACAATAAAGACGTTTTTTGTTTAAAAACTTTAGATAGATAAATTTACAACGAGTTCAGCAACTCAATGCTAGATGGCGCTGTAACCAATTCATTCGATTCAGAACGCTAGCTCCTTTGAAATAGATGTCATATTCACATGCACTTGTAATCGCTTTTAGTAAGTACCAAAAAAAAATTTTGAGATGTAGACATATATCGATATTTTAATATTGACGTTACGTAATTTATTCCGGTGAGCAATGTAATAATTTGTTAACATCATACAAATGTTTAATAACGGAAAAGGTTGATTATCGTTAAAATATCAATGCTAAAGAGGTATTTGTATGTTTGTATATAGGGGGGTAATGTTATTTTCATAAAATCAGGTACGCGGGCGAAACCGCTGACAGAAGCTAACGATAAATGAAATGATAACAGATAGTACTAAAAATATTTACTGACCTTGAAATAACACATATTTATTTAATTACCGTTTTGATCATTTTATGTTTAATTATAATAGGTGATGAAATCGTATATTAATATATTTTGCCGTGATATCTTTCATTAAGTCAGTAATATGATTAGACGTAAGAAATTCCCCTAATTGATGATAGCCTATGTTTTGGAATATCGATGACCCAATAAACTGGCGCATTATTTTAGTCATGATATAATCTTTATTGAATATGTGACCGTCTTTTAAAAATATTTCGGACATCTGACATATCTTAATCACAGATTCTGATGGGTATAATAATCCCCCTCTATCCTTAGCTATAATAAATCTATGTAATGATTGTTTTTTTTCTGTTACTAAAGCACTAACGCAAATATCACACTTAATTTTTTTTAATCAACTGTCTTATTTTATAACCAGCCATGTGAGCTATTGATTCCTTACTAAAATCAGACAAAATTATCGATACCGACCTACTTTACGGATGTGTCCCATCCCTAATCGAGTAGCGTCGAAGTTACTAGAATTTTGGTTATGATTTTCCAGATGACGACTACGTGCATTAAGACTTTGTGTCAATGAATATAAGGTTGTTTATAGTTTGCATTGAAGTCATAACATGTGGTATTGCAATTAAAATCAATTATATTAAAAATTAACAAAGTTTAGTGCTTACTGATGATAGGATACACCTCCACAAGATACATTTTTTTTTCTGCTTTCGTTTTTGCAGGTCAAAACCGCACAACAAGACATAATTTGTAATATTTCGCGTATTTCTGCGACAACCAATCGCGACAAGTATCTGACGGCGAATAAGCTAAATGCTGCGCATCTGCGCTAAATGTTGACACGCGCGCGATATCTGAGGGGCACTTCCTCTAGTTTTCTTTATTCCGTGGTATCGATTATGTGATTTGTAACTGCTTCATGCCATAAATATCAATTTAATGAATATTTAGGAGAACCCCTATACTTTTACGTACTTTATTTTTATAGTTAGACTATATTTGTTTTTTACACAATAGCAGTTTACACTCTAGCAGCAATTATATTTGTTGACCACGGACCACTTGTAACAACAATATTGTACCTATGGCTATGCCTTAGCGAGATAAACAGCATTGAGTCGCGTCCGTGTGATTTTAATGGAACACAAAACTATCAGGCGCTTACAGACAAATGCACAGAAATCACAAGATTGAGCATTGTTGTACAAACATGATATGAAAGATAAAGGAACTAGCGTTAATGTATTTTTTTAAAGCAAACATTGCTTCAAAAAAATAAAACGATAATATACCTTAGTACCTACGTATCATTAGTTGTTGTTTCGCAGCAGAGGTGTGCTACACAGAGTGTTAACCTCTCATTCGTCTAGCTAGACATTCAAACAATCTAATGTAACGTAAATATTATACAGAATTAACATCAATATTATTAAGGTGTGGGAAGTGAACAGTCTTAAAGTCTAGTCCAGTTTGTTATTTACGAAACATCTTTTATACTATTATCCTACCTACGTAGTTACCTATAATAGTGCGATTTTGGCTCGGTGACAGCTAATTGCCTTAAAAGGTTTTTGTGAGGAACCATATGAATGTATTACTAGTTTCTGCCCGCGACTTCGTCCGTGTCAAATTTTTGCTCCCCGTCACATTGAATTGCCTGCCCGTTTTCGTCTATTTTTCATAGCTGCATCGCTCCTGTTAACTGTAGCGTGATGTTATATAGCCTAAAGCCTTCCTCAATAAATAGGCTACCCAACACTAATTTTATTTTTTTATTTCGGCCCTGTAATTCCTGAGATTACCGTGTTCAACCAAACAAGCTTTATAATATTTATTTAGATTAAGCACCCTAATTGCGTAGCACCTTTTGAATCAGAATTTGTTTTTTTTTTAATCCGTTTCTCCAAATGTTCGATAAATTCGTCAACATAAAGTTATACTTATAACTAAGAATAACGCAACGAATGTTGTTGAAATAAAAGGCATTACCATTGTATGCCTGTTAGGTACTCAATTATTCATTGATTTGTGTGACCTGCGCCCTAATTGCGTAACACACTATAAATAACAATCCGAATCCTTTTGAAGGATATTGCTAAAATGGTTTGCTCAACAACGTTAATATCGAAGTAATGTTGTTCAACTGCTGAAATGGAAGCCGTTTCTACTGGTAGCGTTTTACGCAAATACCCCTCGGGCCCTCTGACTACAAATTCCATAAATAAACTCTTCGTGAAGCAAAAATCGTGGAAGCCATAGATGAAAAAATATGACGCAAACACTCTTATAACTTTGACATTTTCATTCGATTTTCCTCTGTACCATAACACTTTGCCTTTTTGGCGTAAGTACCAAATCCGAGTTTATTTGCAGGTACGTTTGGCCCATGACTCTTCAAAAAACATATTTCTGTAGCAATTAGGTAACACAATAACAAGATTTGCCATAACAATAAATTGCTTAATGTTTACGTTAGGAATAACTGTAGCTTATTGAACATTGTCATCATCTCCAACAGCCTCTTTGCGCTCGCTGAAATTAAACCAAGAAAAAAAAACATGGAAAGGAAAGACCTTACAGAATCCAAACTTCATGGTATCAATTTTATCAGTACTCCGTCATATGGCCGACCATCGTCCTAGAGATCATCCGAATCTATGAAATAACTACAATTTTAATAGTTCTTGTATAATGGACAGGATCAATACATGACAGGTACCTACATAGCAAAAACCTAACGCTAAGTGCCAACAACTCTAAAGCGGATTTTGATATACGTTTAAAACCGACAAATCTATGACATCATTGCATAGTTGCAAGCTACAAACCATTGGTTGATTGCATATTATTCGACACACATTATTATAAACACACCTGCACACATTATTCTACCTTATACTTTTGATCATAAAGTAGAAATTTATTTATAAGTTTGAGATACAGATTCTAACTAAATATGGAATCGATTCTATTCATTATTCATTGAAAGGAAACGAGTGGTCGCGTCATGCGAACAATTGTCCTTATTTGGCGATACGTTGGCCAGTATTTGTTTTAGCGATTTGATTGATATATCGGTTACTTACGAATCTAATGCACCGGTACGTTTATTATAGAATTTGCGGAATCCAAAAATTAAGGTTCGACCTGTGACCAAAACGATCAATGATTCCATAGGTATGAGGTTACCGATGGCTTTTGCTTTACATTTTGGAATTATTGTGAGTAGTCAAACCAGTCATTCGTCTTCTTCGGTGCAAAACTGACAATTTAATGAGATTGAAGAACATGAATGCTCTGTATTATTTCACCGTTCATCCATAACTTTATTCTAGCAATAAATAAAGCAAGGGACTCTCTTAGCTTAGACAACCCCTTGGTAGGACAGGAATACAAGAGTTCCTTTTTTAGCCTCTACCGTGTAAAGTAGGTAGGTTACCTAACTACTTTTACAGACTGGAAATATCTTAAAACGAACTTATTTATGTAAGTGACAAGAAAGTACATCATAAAATAAAACTTCTAATCAAAATGAAAGTTATTTTAGGCTGTAAAAGATAATCGTTGATTTTTATAGTTTCTAAGGAAGCCCCTTGGCCATCATGTCGATGCAGCTGCCTAGGCTTTCTAATTACCTCCGCAAAGGAATAAACGGAAGCACTCGGCAGCAAAATAAATGTTTACAAGATCAAAACAAGGATTTTAAAGTAAGTACCTACCTAATAAATCCTTATGTTGATTGCCAACAAGTTTTTAGCCCACGTTCCTATGGACGTAATAAAATCGCGGTATGATTTTGTAGCGCCCTCGATTTTTAGCTGTCGGTGTTGATTCGAGGATTGAGAATCCAACGGAGTGTAGAGCTCGAGTCTCCGCGCGTCGAAAAAACTCACTCTCAGCGCTACGCAGTGCATTGAAGATACAGGCGCAAAAAAAACCCACCGCGATTTTATTACGTCCGGCGGAATTTAGGCTTAGAATTTCACGTGAATTCAAAACCTATATAAATTGCATTATTTATGATAAACTAGCCTCCGTCCGCAACTTCGTCCGCGTCACATTTCTTGCTCCCCCGACCAACCCAGGCGTCGCATCGAATCGCCTGCCCGTGTGAGGTATTCGTATTCTTGACTTTTTTTTATTTTTGCTTGTCTTTTAGGGGTCCTACCGATATGTTACATAGTTAGCCTTCCTCGATAAATTGGCTATCTAACAGTAAACGTAGATCCTGAGATTAGCGCATTCAACCAAACAAACTATTCAGCTTGATGAACGCGGTAATCTTTATTATAACTACGTTTTAACTACAAGATTTTTGTATTTCTCGACCCTTAGGAGTCGAGCAAAAAGAAACAATCAGAAACAACGCTAAGCGAAAACAAAGTACTTAATGGGGCAGGGGCACACTATAAGATTTGTTCATTAATCTCAAAACAAGAGATTTCAATCGCATGAAGTGGCAGGCAAAAGCAAGTAAGTAATAATAAGTAGTCCAAGTAAGTAATATTGGTCAGAGAACACCTTGAGAACACAATCAGTTCCATGAATGTCCTCGATCAGTGCTGGCAATCCTACTGTTATAACAAAAGTACTTTTTTTTCAATAACATCACTGCTTTCTGTTTTATTCAAGTCCTTATTTCTGTTGTTTTTGTACTTAAGACGTCATCTGAAGCCGTTTATTCTAAGTATAGCTTATTTTGGTTTTCTTGTGGGTACAAACAAGGTCAATTTTCTACTAATTCTTTTATAAAAAGGAGATGTGGAAGGACATTTTATTCGAATTTTTAAACTTTTTATTTAACTTATGTTACACTTTATAATTACCGTTCTAAAATTACTATTAACTGTCTCTATGTTTTTATACTTGATTTACTTTTTTTTTCTACCAAACCAAAACCAATAACAACACTGGCAACACTGCGCGCACTGTCACTGTCAGTGTAACCTTTCGTATTGATTATTTATTCTTCCTGAAGATTAATGAATTCGTCCCTGTGATCTGTTTAAAGTTGTTTGTTAGTTGGAATTGCGCATTTGAATCTCTCTTAAGTCAGTGCGATACTCGTCGAAACGGAAGAGGTGAGTGCATTTAGTCATGATACCATAAGCTTACCATTTTCCTACGATCGATGCGAAACTTTAAAGCGCAAATTGATAATTACAAGTTCATATTGATAATTATGCCCCTATTCCAGGCTAACATGACTGTCAACAAAACCATCGCCCATCAGCGTCCAAATTTAACAGACGACCGGCAGAGGTACGTACCTACATAGAGTTGACCACACCTTACATGTCTCAAAACACATTATAGTGGACCTACTACTCACTGGTAGTTTTGAAGGTTCAGTTAACCCTAAGTTATACATCTAAACCTTTGTTTAGAATGCTAAATTCTCTCTCCCTATTGATTTAATGAACTCAGACTTATGGTGGTAACCATGGGGACACCATAACAACAATGTTGTTAAACAATTCAATGATGTGAGTGCATAAGAGGAAGTCTGAAAGTGGCACCGATAACTGAAAAGTTGTGTAGGAATTGGTTCTCATGGTATGGTCACGTGATACAGAGGAATGAGTAAAAAGCGAGAGACTTGAGTATGAATGTCGATGGCGATGAAGGATAGGGGCAAGAGAATAATGAATGTGAAGCAACTGTTTGGCATTTCCTTATGAGAGATGTTGTTGCAGGTTCAGGGAACTTTTAAAGCAGCGGTTAATTGAATGTGGTTGGAGAGATCAATTCAAAACGATTTGCGGAGAAGTGGTCAAGGAAGAAAATGACACTAACATGCCTTTTGACGTGTTAGCTGAGAAGGCTATGCCTCGCGCCCGGCATCTGATTCCGGACGCAGTGAAGAAAGAAATGATCGAAACAATCAAATTAAGCTTACAAGCTAAAAATAAAAAAGATCAGTAGAATGATCCTTAGATATTATCATGTAATATTAAGTTGAGCTTCTCAATATAATTTATTATTATACTAATTGCATAATTAATTTATAAGGTTCTATAATTTATTGTATCAAATTTTATCACATTGTTGACAGTAAATGTTTATGGTGAATACTTCTTCTAAATACTAGTATTTTGTGTTTATTATAGAAGTAAAAGATTTTATTTACAACCAATAGTTGTTTTATTTCATACATTTAGATTAAACAAAAGAATTATATATTTTGCTTACATAGCTAGGTACACAATACTGGCACAGTTTTCCATTTCATGAAGAAAATTATTTTCAAACTTATCAAAAGTGGTATCCACACAACAAGATCTTGTCATTTTATAATCGTGTCCATGTTTTGATACACATCCTATCCTAATTGATTTTGAAGCTGCCCAGATATTATACTTTGTTTTGCAGATATGAAATGCTTATACACAAATACATTACAAACTCAAAGCATTTATTTGAAATACCTAACCCAATTACAGGCATTTGAGTTTTCAAGGGGTGGCCAGTCAAAAATATGAAATTAGTGGCCTCTTCCAGAGCTTAGTAGATACCTATGGAGAAGAATGGGCAAGAAACTCCACGGACACTATTTGTAGGAATAATGTATCTTCTATCAAACTTTATGTACACCCTGTAAAATACATAGTGTTACAACATAATTATACAATTGAGTACAAAGGTAAGCTATATAAATAATAAAGCTTTAAATATAGCAGGAGTTAGCAAATGAAAAAAAGCTAAATCTTTTACTTTATTAATTCATCCTCTCAACATGACCAAATCATCTAAGCGATAGCTGAAGAGTATCTTTTCAGTTTTTGTCACTACACCTTTTAAACCGCACCATTGTCTTGTAACATACATAAACTACTACTACTGGTACTAAGTTGTAATTTTTATATTAAGACCTTAACCTAAATGGAAATAAGGTCTGAAGTGCATCATTTGAGAAGGACTGTACCAGTTTGGCTTTTTTTAGCGTTCTGTATACAAGCTTGCCAGCAAGGAACGCTTACAGTCTGATGACCAAACAAGGGTTTCTCTTTAGGTTTAGCTGAAACCATCAAGCCTGCTTTTTAATTAAGCACCCAATAAGTAGAGAAAAGCAGTCCGTTTTATAAAACTGAAGACTTAACTGGTACTAAGTTGTCATTTTGGTATAATGTACTTAATAAATGCAAATGAAGTCTGAAATGCAAAAACTGGCAACTTTAGACTAAAATAAAGTTAGATTGCATTTTGTGTGACTTAGTTCTAGAAAGCTTTAATTTAGCCTAAGACATACAAATTATTCGCACCAACATAGTTTGAACCTTGAAAAAATCAAAATCTATGGTAGGTATGTGGGACCTCGGGGACCTCATGATTTAGGAGAAGAAATTCTTTTGAAAATTGTGGTCTCTCCTAAAGGGGGGTGACATTTAATCTAAGCTGCAACCAGCATTGGTAAAGGAGCAGAGTCTTCGCAAAATGTGTTGAGTTTACAATAGGGAAGATGCAAATATAATATTTATGAAAATTTTATGATTTAAATGTTAAAAAAGTATAAAAGAAGGGCCACTGCAATGTTTTTATTTTACATAATGTTAATTTTTAACAATAATTACGTATCAAAATTACTTGAAACGAAACGTATTTCAAAACACCAATCAGCGTTTAGTGACGTCACTCCCGTTACGACGACTGGTTGTAAAAGTGAATATTATTTTATGGGAATATTAATTGCGTTTTTTTAATAAAAAATGATAGTTGGGATTATCAAAGCAGACTCCAGGAATTTATTTACCAAGAGTTAGTGTTGACATGAGATCTTTTTTCAGAAAAAGGTTTCCTCCAGACATTTTAAACTTTTACCAATTATCGACGTCGATCTCAAACTGTAAAATTAAAAATCTACTATAGACAAGTTTTGTAAGTATTAGGAAGGTAACTAATGTGTTTTTACGTACAAGCAGATTAACTAAGCATACTCGTATATCAAGTATATTCGCCTTATGACGTATAACACACACGACATACAAGTATGTTCGCCTTATGACTTACGTCAAAGTGTTCTTCAAAGCATCGAATAGTGGTCTTTGGAGAATAATTGTCATTTATTTTTGCAGCTTAATATCACTTTTTTCTCAATTTTGGGTCAGAACGTCTAGTCAAAAACAATTTATTTCGAAACTTTGTTGAAGTAGACAGGGACACATTGGCACAAAAGATGAGTCAACACGGTTTTTTTCGGAATATTAGTGGTATTGTTATGATCACCTGATGTTGATGGATAGTCCATTTTAAATTTTTACAAAATATATCTTGAAAGTCGAAAAAATATGCAAAAGTATGAAAGCCGACGAACAAATACAGCCAGTGACAGATAGGAATGACGTCATCGGAACTATAGGTCCGTTTTGGCGGGAAAATTTAAACTGTCAATTTGAAACCGCATTTTTTCCGATAAATTACAATGTTTTAATTTTTTAATATATTTGTGGTCTATTCTACATGGAATTCTTTAAAGTGAAAACAAAAATAAAAATATTGCATGTTCCCTATTGGTTCAGCTTACGAATGAGAATCCACAAGTCTTGATCAGATCAGCATTGGCTAATATTTAATGGAAATTAACGAGAATGGAGTAAATTTTTTTATGCTCTGGAGTGTGGATTTCAGTTAGTTTTTTTTTTAGAACTCTAACTTCTTAGCCTTTTCCCTTCCTCTGGCACAATACCGTCCGATGGGGGAAAAAATTATGATGGTACCTAAGTGTTTTCTTTCCCTTAACCCGTTCTGGGCTGATAAGAACTGTCCCGTTATTTTGATTGGTCGTACTCACGGCGACAAATCAAGTTACACATTCCCAGTATAAGCTGAAGGGTCAGTGGGTCGTCTTAGGGGCGGTATCATTGTACGGAAAGCCTATACAATGCGAGGTCTGTTACAACTGGAAATGTATAGCTTGATATGTAGCCGTGTGCACGAGGCCACGTCGGGTCTTTTTCACCAGTTTTGAGCTACAAGGTTTAAGCATGGCAGCGCTAGTTTGTATGGGTGTATTTTTGGACCAATTAATGTTTATCTTTGCTGACACTTGTCATTGTGTCCGTTTCGCAGTTCCTTTGTCCTGAGTTAAGCCTTCATTAAGATTTGGACCTCATAACATAACACAACACAAACCTAATATGTGTTAAGTCTGGTGTTATTTTTGTTAATTATTCTTGTAAGCATAGGCATGTGTGACCTGACTGTTCGCATGTTATGGTTAAAAGTCTTGTTCAGAATTAATAAGACTACCTACGTATTAAACTTTTAGTCAAAGGTGGCGGTGTGCGCATGCATTTAAATTGAGTGTTATTGCCTTGTATTAGGATTGAATTTTCTTTGACTTAATCAGCGGTAGATATAGGAAAATACTTTTTTTAAAATCTGATACTACCTAATATTATAAAGCTACTAATCTTGGGAGCTACTATTTCGAATTGAAAAATTATTTTAGCCCATTTATCGAGGAAGACTACAGATTATATTATCATCAGCCTAGGAACCTTAGAAGCCAAAAGGCACGAATACGAAGACCTCGCACGGGCAGGTGATTCGATGAGACGGGGAGGATCGGGGGAGCAAGAAATTCAACGCGGCCGAAGTCGCGGATAGAAGCTAGGAAATTATAAGCTGAAGAGTTTTTTTGATTGAACGCGCTAATCTCATTTATCGAAGAAAACTATAGGTATGGTATAGCCTATAGTTTCCAACATCACGCTATAACCAAAATGAGCGGAGAATCAATGCAAATGTTACAGAAACGGGAAAAAGTTATTCCTTAACGACCTTTAGAGAGTCTGTTGCGTGCGCTGCGTAAACGGTTAAAATAACTCAACAATCATATATGACGGAATTTTTCCTCTTAAAAAGTTCTAGAAAATGTCCGCGATATCATATATCTGTCCTTTAAGGTTCGCTCACTATAACGTTTTTAATCCTAATAAAATGTAAATATTATAAATCTGAAGAGTTTGTTTAGTTGTACGTACTAATCTCAGGAACTACGTTTTGTGTTAGATAACCCATTTTTCGAGGAGGGCTATAGACTGTATACCATTTTTTTTTTACGCTAGGACCGTTAAAATCCGAGCTAAAAGAAAAACTGTCACCAATACGAAGACCTCGCGCGGGCGGGCGATTAGATGCGACTACGGGGAGGAGATGAGGAGATATTAAACGCGGAAAATATTAAATATTGTTACGTAGATCGTAAAGTCTAGAAACATCGTGCTAACTCCATCTCAGAAAGGGACAACATTACGTAGATCGAAAAGTCTAGAAACGTCACGCTAATTCCATCTAAGGATGGGGCAGTGTTGAAACTTCTAGATACGACACGCTAACGCCATCTGTTATCAAGTAGCAAGTACTACGAACAATTGTACGTAGACGCCACCGCCATCTATTGTTGAGTAGCGGGATTAAACAGTAAATAGATGTCTGTGGAAGGTTCTCGAAGTTTCGAATCTACTTGTAAACTGTGGAAAAGTGTTGAATGTTCGCGAATGTTCTGCTCGGGATATAAATAGCGGATTGTCGGCCCGATAGGCAGTTCGATTTCGGAAGCGAGCGAATACGAATCAAGCGATACAGTACAAGCGAAACAAGTGACTCTGTTTGACTATTGCGATATTGTGATTGTTTAATTAAACTGTGGTGTGTTTCGATAATTTTGGCTTAAATTAATTTATCCCGAAACCCAGCTCGTAACAATTGGTGTCAGAAGTAAGGGATAAATTATGCCAGTTTTACCGAAGGAGGACACCGAAGGTATTCGTACCAGGAGTCAGCGCCAGCAGGAGGTGGATCAGAGGCGATTTGAAGGACCTTCAAGACAGACATCTGGGGGTAATCAGCCGACGACGGAGCCAGTTTCCCAAGCGTCTGGTGTTCCTACAGCATCACCAGCCATGGATATTTCTGCTCTGATGGCGATGCTGCAGGAGCAGGCCCGTCGACAGGAAGAACAGGCCCGCCGACAGGAAGAACAGGCCCGCCGACAGGAAGAACAGGCCCGCCGCCTACAGGAACAACTGCAGCAGGACAAGGAGGAACATGCTCGCCGACAGGAAGAACAGGCCCGCCGACAGGAAGAACAGGCCCGCCGCCTACAGGAACACTTGCAGCAGGACAAGGAGGAACATGCTCGCCGACAGGAAGAACAGGTTCGTCGACAGGAAGAACAGGCCCGTCGACAGGAAGAACAGGCCCGCCGACTACAGGAACAGCTGCAGCAGGACAAGGAGGAACATGCTCGCCGACAGGAAGAACAGGTTCTCCTTTTGAAAGATCTACACGCGACATTTGGCAAGGACATCAAAGCCATGAAGGAGACTGTTCAGGTACATGAAAATCGTATCTCCGAGGCCGAAGTCCAGATCGCTGATATAAGAAAAGCGGTTGGGGTTCTGAAAGCTGGAGACTGGACTACGGCTCCGATAGTTGCTGCACCTTCCGTGCGCGGGTTTAAAGTGCCACCCTTCGACGGAACATCTTCCTGGTCGGCATACAAAATTCAATTCGAAGCTGTCATGAATGCAAATGGGTGGACAAAAGAGCAGGCCATGACCGCGCTTACTTTGGCCCTTCGTGATCAGGCCTTAACCGTGTTAGAGGCTCTCGGCAAAAATGTTACCTACGAGCAGCTCGTTGAGGCGTTAGAGGCCAGATACGGTGACGCGCACCTGGAACACGTTTTTCGTGCGCAGTTGAAGGATCGTGTGCAGCGCAGTGGTGAAAACCTGCAGCAGTGGGCCCTAGAAATCGAAAAGCTGGTTCGAAAAGCGTACCAGTCTGCGCCTGCACTCATCGATGGGACTCTGACTCAAGCATTCATAGATGGCATACGGGACCTGGAAGTAAGGGCCACTGTAAGACTTGGACACCACGAGACACTCAAGGATGCCTTGGCCCATGCGTTGGAGGTAGAGGCAGTGAGGCAAGATCATCGAGCCCATCGCATCAGGGAGATTGCCGCATCACCTGTCCGTGACCGTCCGAGGTACAGCCCTAAGTGCTACACTTGCGGAGAAAAAGGCCACCTTCGGTCAAGTTGCCCGAAGCGAAACACAGCTAACGAAAACCAGACCCAAGAAAGAAAGGCGGCAGATATCACCGCCCAGCAGCAGGAAAACTAGTCAACGCCAGGACTGCGGGGCGGGTGCTGGCTGGTGTTAAATTAGCCCCAAGAATTTCGGTCTCACAAGCCCATGATGGGAACACCCTAGTCATAAAAGGTGAAGTGAACGGAAGACCATGTAAGCTGACATTGGATACTGGAGCTTCTCGCACGGTTGTCAGTTCCCAACTAGCGAATCGTTTTCTTGGGGACTTCTTCGGTAAGCATGACGGCGTAAAATTAGTAACAGCTACCGGTCAGCACATAACCGTCCGTGGTGAGAAGGAAGTGGAGTTAAAACTGGGAAACACTATCTACCGGCATAAGGTCATCATGGCTGACATAGTGGACGACTGCATCTTAGGTTTGGACTTCATGCGGCAGCACTGTTGCGAGATCGACGTTAATCAAGGAGTCCTAAAATGTGGGTCAGAAGAAGTCTTCATGGAAGGTGCACCATCAGGGAAAGTGTACTGCTTGAAGAAGATTGTTCTTTCTCCCCGATCGGAAACAATAGTTCCAGTTAGGCTCCCACATAATTCCGGGCAGAAGAACCGATGTATTCTCATTGAAGGATTGGATGAAAACCTTCCATGGAAAATTGCGCGGACCTTGGTAAAGGCAATTGACGTTGCAGCCGTACGCATACTGAACCCAAGTGAAAAGGAGCAAGTAATCAAGAAGGGTGCGTTGATGGGTTCCTGTGGGGAAGTAGCTTGGATGCGTGAATGCCAATATCAGCCTTCTCAATATAACACCCAATCTGCAAGATTTAACGTGTTAAATCTTTTGGAAGACTGTCGTAAAGATTTATCAAAAGAAGAAAGAGAGAAGGCTAGGAAGATGCTACTTCAGTATGCAGACATATTCTCCAGAAATGATACTGACATAGGGAAGACTGGATTAGTTCAACACAGAATTAATACCGGAAATGAGTTGCCAATACGACAGCGACCCAGAAGACTACCAGTGGCAAGAGAAAAGGAGGTAGATACCATGATTAAAGGGATGGTAAAGGATGGAGTTATAGAGCCTTCGTCTAGTCCTTGGTGTTCTCCTGTGGTCCTGGTGAAAAAGAAAGATGGCAGCATGCGGTTTTGTGTAGACTATCGTCGATTGAATGACGTTACTAAGAAAGACAGCTATCCACTGCCCCGGATCGACGACACACTGGACACGCTGGCAGGAATGAAGTGGTTTACCACGTTAGACCTAAAAAGTGGCTACTGGCAAGTGGAAATAGACCCTAAAGACAAGGAGAAAACCGCATTTTCTACGGGAAAGGGATTATGGCAGTTTAACGTCATGCCATTCGGATTGTGCAATGCTCCTGCAACATTTGAAAGGCTAATGGAGCTAGTTCTCACGGGACTAATTGGAGATGCCTGCCTTGTCTATTTAGATGACATCATCATCGTGGGCCGCACATTCGAAGACCACCTTCAGAATTTGGAACGTGTTCTATCAAAAATCCGAGGAGCCAATCTCAAGCTAAGTCCAAAGAAGTGCTCATTCTTCAGACAGCAAGTAAGCTTTTTGGGGCACGTGGTTTCGAAGGAAGGAGTCCAAACAGACCCTGAGAAAATCGTCGCCGTTAAGGAATGGCCAGTCCCGAAAGACAAGACGCAGGTCAGGGCATTTTTGGGTTTGTGCTCGTACTATCGACGGTTTGTCAAGAATTTTGCTGACATTGCCAAACCTCTTCACAAGCTTACTGAGGAGAAGAGACCGTTCTGTTGGGATGAGAATTGTGACATAGCATTCCGAGATTTAAAGGAATGTTTGTGCAATACCCCAATTTTGGGCTACCCTGACACAGAAAATAAATTTATAGTTGACACGGACGCAAGTAATACTGGAATTGGCGGTGTGTTATCTCAACGGAAAGGAGATTATGAAGTTGTGATAGCTTACTTCAGCAAATCTTTATCAAAGCCAGAAAGAAATTATTGTGTCACGAGACGTGAACTTCTTGCCGTAGTAAAGACATTGCAGCATTTCAGCAAATACTTGCTTGGACGTAAATTCCACCTGCGAACTGATCATGCTGCATTAAAGTGGTTGTTGCAGTTTAAGAACCCAGAAGGACAAGTGGCGAGATGGATTGAACTGCTACAAGAGTATGACTTCGCAATTGAACATCGTAGTGGGAAGTCTCACGGTAACGCGGACGCTTTATCAAGAAGACCTTGTCCTGAAGACTGCAAGCATTGTGTCAGGCAAGAAGCTAAGGAATCAGTACCTGTCAGGATGCTAAGAACGGACCTTAGTGACGAATGGAAGGAAACTCTACAGCATGCTCAGCAAAGTGACACAGATATCAGGCCAATTTTCGAGTGGATTACATCTAATGCTCCCAAACCGAAATGGTGTGATGTTGCAGCGATGAGTACCACCACAAAAAGTTATTGGGCACAGTGGGAGAGCTTGGTGATCCAGGATGGTGTCTTGTGCCGAAAATGGGAAAATGCTCGAGGGAATAGCTGTCACTTGCAAATGGTAGTCCCAAAAACGAAGATACCAGAAGTTTTACAGCTCTACCACAATGGTTCTTCAGGAGGTCATATGGGAGTAAGAAGGACTCTGTTAAAGATCCGAGAAAGATTTTACTGGATCCATTGTCGGGAGGATGTGGAAGACTGGTGTCGCAGATGTACCAGTTATGCAGCGGTAAAAGGACCACACACACGCAGCAGGGGTGCATTGAAAGTGTACAACGTAGGAGCCCCCTGGGAACGAATAGCATTAGATGTCGCTGGGCCATTTCCCGAAAGTGAAAGTGGAAATAAATATTTCATGGTTGTCATGGATTACTTCACCAAGTGGCCGGAAGTCTTCGCCATCCCTAATCAAGAAGCTTCAACAGTCGCTGATAAATTAGTCCACGAAGTCTTCTGTCGGTTTGGGGTACCCTTGGAAATCCACAGCGATCAAGGAAGGAATTTCGAGTCTCAAGTGTTTCAGGAAACATGTCGGGTTATGGGTACTCACAAAACCAGAACCACTTCATACCACCCACAATCTGACGGAATGGTGGAGAGATTTAATCAGACGTTGGAAAGATATCTGGCAAAAGTTGTAGCAAGCAGACAAAAGGATTGGGACAAGCACATACAACCGTTTCTTCTGTCATACCGAAGTGCAGTTCACGAGAGTACAACTGTGACGCCAGCCTTCGCGAACTTTGGAAGGGAGTTAAGGTTACCAGCTGATCTAATAACCGGCATTCCGCCTGATTCACCACGCAGTATAACAGATTATGCAAATGATCTGCGCAACAAGATGAATGACGTATATGAGCATGTCAGAGAATCAGGCCAGCAGATGTCCGAGAGAATGAAAACTCGTTATGATCGAAAGATGAACAATACTGGCTTCGACGAAGGTTCGCTAGTGTGGTTGCATAACCCTGTGCGCAGCAAAGGGAAGTCCCCTAAACTACAGGCAAAATGGGACGGGCCGTACCGGATTGTGACCAAGATCAATGACGTCACTTACCGAATACAAAAGGGTTTGCGAACTGCGCCTAAAATTGTTCATGTAGATCGATTGGCACGATATTACGGGAATAATGATGCTCGGGACGAGCATGTCTAAGGAGGGGGCAGTGTTACGTAGATCGTAAAGTCTAGAAACATCGTGCTAACTCCATCTCAGAAAGGGACAACATTACGTAGATCGAAAAGTCTAGAAACGTCACGCTAATTCCATCTAAGGATGGGGCAGTGTTGAAACTTCTAGATACGACACGCTAACGCCATCTGTTATCAAGTAGCAAGTACTACGAACAATTGTACGTAGACGCCACCGCCATCTATTGTTCAGTAGCGGGATTAAACAGTAAATAGATGTCTGTGGAAGGTTCTCGAAGTTTCGAATCTACTTGTAAACTGTGGAAAAGTGTTGAATGTTCGCGAATGTTCTGCTCGGGATATAAATAGCGGATTGTCGGCCCGATAGGCAGTTCGATTTCGGAAGCGAGCGAATAAGAATCAAGCGATACAGTACAAGCGAAACAAGTGACTCTGTTTGACTATTGCGATATTGTGATTGTTTAATTAAACTGTGGTGTGTTTCGATAATTTTGGCTTAAATTAATTTATCCCGAAACCCAGCTCGTAACAATATTAACTGAAAGACTCTTCTTTCTACTAAGGTTTGACTACGAGAGAGTAATTAAAAAAGAAAACATGTACCTACCTATATATTGTATTTTGTATTCGTTTTAGATTCAAAACGTATTTTTAGTCATTTCTAGACATTGACCTCGGTGACCACCTCATAAAGGCAATCACCAAAAACCCGTTGAAACTCCATTGTTCAAAATAAAGTTTTTTTTTTATAATTTCAAAAAGTTCGTCACGCGGGCCCAGTGTGGGTGGGTAGATGGCACATGTCTCCGAATTTTTGGTTCTAGGACACGATGTTTTTCTTCATTGTTTTGAGAGCAATTTTGACTGGCCCGATAGTCTAATAGTTAGTGACCCTGACTGCTAAGACAGGTCGTGGGTTCGATTCCCACCCAGGACAAATTTTTGTGTGATGAGCACAATCATTTGTTCTGTGTCTGGGTGTAATTTATCTATGATAATTATGTATGTATTTAGAAATGTAAAAGTATGTTTATCAGTTGTCTGGTTGCCATAGTACAGGCTCTGCCTAGTTTGGGATCACATAACGGTGTGTTGGTTGTCCTAAGATATTATTATAATGGTGATGAAATTAAATACGCAAAGTGTAGTTTAGTCCTTCAGACCGTATTTCGGCCTTGGCAGCCAATCTCAACGGGGATTAGCCTTCGGCGCACTAGATATTACAGTGCACAAGTGTGTGCGCAGACACACGGGCACTCACTCTTCCCTCTCTCTCATAGTTCGATAGAACGGCAATCGAACACGAACGGAGCGAGATCAAGCGCAAGACGGGCTGTTATTAAGAAATTCCTAATGGAAAAAGCCAATAACACCTTGCTCTACCTAGGAATCGAACCCAAGACCCCACGCTCAGCAGTCGTACTTGCGACCACGAGCCTATGATGACTTCCTTGTTTCCCAGATTTGCGAAAACCTAACGTTCTGTCTTGTTATTGGATTTTTTCATGAACTATTGAAAGGGCAGGTTGGACATCCGTCGAGTCTGGTAGTAGTCCGAAAGTGAAAAGTTAGTCAACCAGCCCCGGTCTCCCGAACCCAGCTACTCACATTCGGTTGAAGTCTAGCTATAATTTAGGACAAAACTTCTAAACCAGTGTTACCCTTCCTTTAAGCCTGTAGATTTTGCGATTAAGACAAAGATAACGCTAAGAAATATCTAGGTTTATTTACGTTTTTGAATAAAAGTATTACCTAATCGTTGAACAGATCTTAGACAATTATATTGGTAACAGCCGTTAGAAGTGTTCCTTCTAACTAAATAGTTAAAAAATCATTAATTTATTTTCTAATACCAGAGGGCGTTCACACCTTGTAAGAAACATTGCATGTACCTACCTAATGCTAGAATCACATGTAACTTACTATTACGCGCAGTCCGCCGCACAGCCTCCGGAGTGGTGGTGGTAACATCGGAATGCCATAACTCAGGCATACCACCTTAACGGTACGAGAGAGCGAGACGCACATATACGTTAGAGCAACACGCAACATCGACATGGTTGAACGACCGATCAAATAAGTTTGTACGCCGCTATCGTATACCACGTAGGTTTTATTTCTTCTAAACGTGTCGAGGGCGCATGCGCATTATAGTCCGATTTCCAAGATGGCGCGTGCAATTTTCCCTACGACAACATAAATTGGCGCGACACTTCCCTTGGCAGTTATTTTTGAAAATTAGTCCAAGATTTTACGATATTTTGCGAAGAATTTGTATAATTATTTTATGAGATTCGGTAATAATTTACTTATTTATCATTACGAAGGGAATGATTTGATTACCCAAAAACGTCCGTGTCCCAACATAATTTGAAAGGTCATTAAAGGTATGAACACGTTTCTAAAATTGCATTCTTGCATTTCGCACATAGTGTATTACCAGGTAATGGCAAACTATTCTTTATAGGCGCTTCAGTAGGTCTTATGTAACAAGTTTGCGTCATTTCTATTGAAACATAGTTTGAGCTAGTCCCGTCAAAGACGAGGCAACTTGTGCTCTCAGAGATTGCAAGGACTGTAGCTGTAGCAGTAACTGATTGGAACAACTGAAAACATTTATATTTCCATGAAGACCTCAGCGATGTCTTCTTGGAAATATATCTCTTATTGCTGATACTAAAGCAGATAGTTAACTAGATTAAAATGTAAAATATCGAAAGATTGTCCAACTTACCTTAGCGATACTTTTGGAACTTTAATTATTATAATCTTAGTTTCTTGACAACATTTTGATTATAGTACCTAGAGACCCATACTTACCAACTTATTTAACCATATCACGGTGGTCTTTGCCCTAAAATTCGTAATCACTCTATTTATTTTCCCACAACGAATAATCTAGAAACGTTACTCTAAATCACATTTTCCTGTTCTAAGCCTATAATTTTGTCATGTCTCTGACTAAAGTGCCATTATAGCTTGGTCTTCGAGTCTTCAGTAATTATGAGTCGAAGTAGTCCAAGATTTTTGGTCTTTTCGACCACACAAGCATTTGTCGTGACAGGCGATGTGTCGTGTCTACTACTAAATAGTTTATCTTAATAGTTACATATGAGGTATGTATTTTGATTGTAATAATGCCTATTTACTTGATAGTTACCAAGTCTTTTTATATCACCAACTTTGTTTGAAGTTAGGTACTTTATTTTTCTGCATTATAACTTTATGGAAGACAACTTGTATTTTTTCTGATTCTGATAAACTTTACACAAATCTGAATCTCAAATTATAAGGGGTGGATACCTAACAAACATCCGGTTCAATTTGCGTCAGTCGATACAAAATGTTTGTATCGTTAGACGCAGATTCACTCCTTATGCATTAGTTTATCAATTTAAAATAGGTACCTTTTCGGTTAATCATATGCCTGTTTACTCCTGAAAGTCTGCGATCATGCGATATGACCACAGAACAAAGAAGTTTTCTTTATTCCGTGGATATGACCGTGTTCACAATCCGGCCTGCCGGTGTTAACTGCGTGTTTATCACCGAAATGGTAAGCAGCACCTCTGGATGAATATCAACGAGAAGGACCCAATGCATCATACATGTGCAGTGCACAAACACATCATGTAAGCAATTCGTCGAGACAGATAAATAAAATGACTGTGATATCCTACTACTAAAATTTTAAAATACATCAATCTTTATTTATTTATTTGGATATTATATAAATATGTACTAAAAAAAAAATAACCTTTCGAAATATCTTAGTCTGCTGATTTGCCTTTGTATCGTCCAGTTCATTTCCATTGAGATATATTTTGTTTTTTAAATATCCAAAAAACAGTAACAAACTAAAGTAAGGAACTCAAATGAGATGTCATGTCAGTTCTTCTTTGTGTGGTGTTGCGTGCAAGTATTAAATTATAGGAATAAGACTGCAAGATGCATATGTTATTCGCACACTGTATAAACCACAACAATTGTGGTTTCAGAACTGAAGCGTTCGTCTAATTGCGTGAAATCACTGGGCTTAGTAAGTGACCATTGTGCACCCGCAAATGCGCTAAGAGTAATGGAAACCACAAATTGGGAATGTACAAGAGCTCTTAATTAAAGGGTTTACGTCGATGAGAAAGAACTCCAGCCCACACCGCCCAAATTAAACTCAAGTCCCAAATATATTCCATGTAAACTAATTACGAAATAAACTGGTAACCCTACCAATAAAAAAGAGGGAACTTTCATCACTGGAGTAATAAAGTGATTTCTAGTCTGAAAGACGCTGGAACCGTTTCCAAAAAGACTAACGTCCAATCACGGGCCGACCTTCGAGTTACACCGAGGTCGATACAAAACGAGTCATATATTAAAAAAGAAAGAAAAAAAGGCATCGTGCGTGAACACGGCTCGTGTCGGGCCCTTACAAATTTGTACCGCGTTGCTCGTAAAAATAAAAGCCTTCGACTTTGGAGCGCCCGGGGCTTTGCTTCGAAATCGTGCCAAACATCGCGTTGATTTTATAGAACTAGAGTGACTTTTCTTGTGTAAAGCATTTTCATTTATCTATTGTATGGTAAAGAAGTATTTAGTATAAATGCTGCAAAACAAGATCGCAAGATAATACCTAATATCTATTGGTTTTAGGAGCTGTTGGTAGGTATCGGTACTACACCGTACTTAGATTTCGTTATAGACTCAGTACAATTATTATTATTTAAACCATGGGTACCTTTTCTTCGGTTTTCACCGATCGCGATCCAGTAAATTGGGGCGGTGTTGACTGGACCAGGCTAATGGCCATGATCCTAATGCAGGCCAGCCTTTTTATTTATACAATGGTATTATGTTAGAACAAAAGGAATGCACGAATTCATTCTTCGATGTCAATGATACGGCACCAAAATTATACGTCTACGTACTATTCCTCTTCAATCCTCTGATTCTTTTCAAAAGCTTCGATTTGTAATTACAAACGCGGCGCGAACAAAGAATTATACCACATCAAAATACTATTTACGTATCAGAAAACCAAAAACAATAAATAGTAAACCTTAATGCTACGATATAAGAACTATACCATCCAACGTAGGCGTTGGTGCAGTTTGTAATATCGGACAAAAGGACCGAAATAAGCTCCCATGGTGTGTTATTATCAGATGTTTTAAGGACCCTATTATAAAGTTAATAATGGATTCGATTTTTTACAGGAATGTTTGTAACCTTAGAATATGTATCATGTCCTTCGGGCATAGCATCACTAAATCTAGAGTTGCCAACAACCATAATTATTGAGATCAGAATTGGGCGCAACTAAGAAATAAATTGGTGCCTATCACCAATAACCCAAGGCCTTTTGGAGGGATTTTTTTTTATTTTTAATAGAGTAACCCACTGTTACTATATTTAGGTATTGCCTCGACATAGTATTACTTTAGACTGAGGTACTAGTTTTCTTTTAAACCAACAGCATCCAACATGAGCATACGATCGTTGCCCTAACAAAAATTGTATTACACGATGTTTGTTAAACTCACTATGAAAACTTCTAACAAACAACCAAGGCCAGCGTCTTAATAGACACAAGAATTTACAGTGTCAGCACCTAAGAGGAACGAAGGAAAATTTCGAAACACAAAACTGTTTGTGTCGATAGTGGGAATACGAGCAAAAGTAACACTATAATGGCAAGCGGCGCGTGCGTCGACTAACTAACCCAACACGCTCACGTCAAACGACTAAGGAATTTCACTTGTATATGAGAAACAAAGATGAGGCTTTTTAGAGTATGCTACCTAATTGAACAAGTAATGAGCTGGGCACAGGACGGGTTAAATGCAGGTGCATAGTACAAGGATTTCTTGATGAAATTCAAAATCACGATTGAATTTGAAAAACCATTCCAACTCTTAAAACATATATTTTTCTACTTTTAGCATCTTCTCTAAGTATCCTCAACTGGGCATCATGAACAAATTACATGTTTAATTTGAGGAACTCCACAGTAAATAGTTGGGGCCAAAAATACATATAACAACAGATCAAGCTATACCAAACGGTAACAGTACAAAGGAACATGTTTCCGTTAACTTCCTACAAAGTGGAGGAATAGCATTAAAGAACGCATCACCTACTTATCAACCTACGCTTAGTAGGGTCACTAGTGTGGTGTGGGGGTTACGACTTGCGTACGAGTCGACTATGTAGACGATATATAGAAAGTTCACTCCATCCTCATATTTATGACATCCAAACGTAAGTGACAGAAAGTCGGACGAATCGTTGAGAATTTAAAGCATGAAAATGTATATTTAAAAAGAAAAGAAAAAACACTATCGAAGATGACGAATTCAATGTGGTTCCAATGGTTAAGTTCACACTAGAAATCCTAACTTCTTAACTTATATTTTAAATGCGAAAAAGAATTTGTGTTAAAATTTGACACATGGGTAGACCATGACCTGGAGGAGGACATAGGCTAAATTTCATCCTGAATCGAGGTTGCGGGGAGTAGCTAGTCAATATTACATTTAACACAGGTCACAGACATCTCCAAGATTCAGACTACCTGTCTAGTTTGTGGCTCATAGCAAATAATACTTTGTAACCTAGCTGAAAGTTTTTCAAGCTACTCTTTCGTCCTAACTTGTGAACCTGTAAACTGATGCTTACTATATTACCTAGATAATATCTTTTTTTCTGTGCAAATATTGTTGCCTCTCATGCAGGAGGTTGTTGGTTCAATTTCGGGAAGTGAATGTATGCTATATACATTCATTTCGCGTAAGCCCTTATTCTAGAATCATGTAGCTTACAGCTCCGTTTACTCGATAAGGTGAATGTTCCAGCATTTGTAAATATGATATGATAGATTTACAGGGTAGACTTACTACTACGATATCCGTCCGAGTCAGCTTCTAACCAGATTTTAATGTACCTGCATTATTCACATTTTATTTTTTGTTTACCAGTTCATTAACCCATTCACAAGTCTCATAACTTCAAGAGCTGATCAAACCTCGGTCACCGTCAGTCGGCAAGTCAAGCATCGTTTAAAGATTGAGTCGATGTGGTCTCTAATCTCCAGAATGCTCTGTTTAGTTTTGTTTTGAGTCGTGAGCGGCGAGAGAGCGAGATGAGCCGATACGGACTGCACGACGACGCTCGGCCACGACCGAAGATATCGCGTCTATCTGACGTCTTGCTTACTCGTTCTTTTTTCAAGTTTTGATATACAGCCTTTATTGTGGTCGATGCGTCGATATTTCGACCAGATGATTAGGTTCGGATGGTGAAACTGTCTTTAGAGACCTTGACAATGTTGGTTCTTCAAGAAATCTTGAATATTACAATGCCGAATCAGGCAAAGGGGCTTATGATAATATTATTAAACTGAATCTGATAATAGGTGAATCTGATAACTAATAAACTTTTACGTTGCTGGTTCATTGCAAAATCCAAGTTGGGTACATACAATTCTGAAAATTCTTAAAAGAAAGAGTTTTTCAAGTTGCATTAAAAACAAAAGTAATAAGTACAAAATATTTTTTCTGGTTCAGTCGACCTGTGACATGTTATCATTACGTGCGGAATAAATCCGACCGACACCGGACCGCTTTGTATTAGCCAAATTCTGCATCCTTGATTGATGAAAGCTAAGTAAGTAGGTACCGCTAGGTACACACTACTTTAAGGATATTTTTGACGTTGTTGACAGGAGGGCGCTGTTGGTTATCTTAATTAGTACCTACATTGTTGTATAGTGAAATATCCGTGTATGTAATTATTGAAAAACAAAATGGCGGTATTAGTTACGATTTTGGCCACGCGCCCAAACAGCGCTGTTGCGCCAAACCTATTTGCTGATAATTTCTTTTGATTCGATAGCGTCCGACAGCGAAGGATAGAAAGTGAAACATCCAACAGGTTTTCACAGCAGGGCTTGTACGACCGTGAACTTCCTGTGTGTTATTGTGTATATCCGTCATAAACTCGGCCCGCTGTAGGCTACCACCTTCGTAGACTAAAACTGTAACAGCCAAGGGAAATCAGACTGTATAACTGAATCACTACGGCAGTAATTTGGTATGCAAGGCGCCAGAGTATGGGTGATGTTAATGTTAAACGTAAATAACAGCTATTTGTTAGTTTAGTATTTTGTTGTCATGAAAGTAAGATTTAGATTTAAAAGGAATTTGCTTTTCAGATTATTAAAACCTACTAAACAAATTATAATTTACGAAGAAAGAAAGAAATACGATGTTATATCTACTCTGAAAGATTCCAGAAACTATTGGCTGAAGTAGGAACCTACCTTAAAAAACCGGCCAAGTGCGAGTCGGACTCGCGCACTGAGAGTTCCGTACAAACCTGAAGGTATTCACGGTTTATGCATAAGGTTTATGTTTATGAAATTATTTTATTTTTATTTTAATTTTTGAGTTGACTGAATGAAAGGTATATTGTGGTTTACGATTTATGACGTATTAAAAAAACTACTTACTAGGTCTCGTTCAAACCAATTTTCGGTGGAAGTTTATATGGTAATGTACACCACATATTTTTTTTAGTTTTATCAGTCCCTTATTTTAGAAGTTACGGGAAGTTAAGTGTCTCTCGAACAAACTTTTCCATTGAAGACCTATCCATAGATACCCCACACATGGGTTTGATGAAATTTTTATTTTTTGAGTTACAGTTCTATGTATGGGGAACCCCAAATATTATTGTTTTTATCTATTTTTGTGTGAAAATCTTAATGCGGTTCACATAATACATCTACTTACCAAGTTTCAATAGCATAGCTCTTATAGTTTCGGAAAAAAGTGGCTGTGACATACTCGGACAGACAGACAGACAGACATGACGAATCTATAAGGGTTCCGTTTTTTGCCATTTGGCAACGGAACCCTAAAAAAGGTTGGATATTTTTTTAAGGTGTGTTTTCCTGGCAATCCTCATGAATTATTAATTATTATGAACGACTTATTATACAAAAACATACCCAAATCCAATGATATTCCAAGTAAAAGGACGCAGATAAATTTACCTACCCAACATTTGATCTTCAAAACAGCAAATTGTCGCACTATTAGATGACACGTGGAAGTAGGATGGCATGTCGCCTTAATTTTTAGGAACGAAAGAAACACAAGACAAAGAAAACTTTGGCTAATTATCCAAGTTTTGAAATGCCATTGCGGAGGGTATATAACCTATCTACCTCTTTTTTCGAAGGTATTGTTGCCTAAATCAGAGCAGGCACCGTGGTATCAGCCCCGACTTAATAATAATAATAAATTTATTCAGTTCAAATACAACACAGTACAATATTAGGAAAACAAAGAAGCCGACGAGTTACGAGTTGTGAGTCGTGGGTTCGAACCCAGGCAAGCGCTTTTCTTTGTAAATATTATTTCATCACCACTGCTCTCAAAACAGTAAAGGAAAACATCGTGAGGAAACAGGCATGTCTTAGAACCAAAAATTCGAAGACATGTGACATCTACCGACCCGCACTGGGCCCGCGAGGTAGATTACGGCCCATTCCCTCTCACTGAGAGGCCTGTGTCCCTGAAGTGGGAACGGTATAGGCGGATTATGCTATTGTCTAAATCTGAATCTTAAATACAAGAGGTAATCATTCGAATTTAAAGTCTCGCTCGTTACCGATAGCAAGAAATGTAGATTTATAAAACTATATTTATGCAAATCAAGTGGTCGCGAAGCGGTGTTCCGCGTACCTACCCGACATTTATACACGAGTATAAATATTCAGGTATCACTTAGCCTATGCAAATATGTAGGACCTCGGCGTCTTATGCCCGGCACGTAGCAAATGATATAATATTTCGCTTAACAACAGTTCAGACAACAAGTGACGCATTCCGTATCGGGTATTTAGAGCTGTTCGTTTGTTTCTTGTTACTCGTCGATTTTGAATAGAAACGAGGGTTTTTCGTCCTCTTTTGCATGACAATTGCTTTCCGCATTTTGGCGCCATGCTGAAGTCCGCCATTTTTTGCACTTTACGTTTTGTTTGACAGGTGATTAATTGTAAACGTGCCTTAACTGTTGCTGAAGTTGCGTTGTTGAATTTAGATTAAACAAATATTTTTACTTACTTACGAAGTTACGATTCGTAAAAACTAAATTATGAAAATATGTTCAATGAACCTTTTTTTTTTAAATATACAAAGCATTTAAATTGTATCCTTTCGTTTTCTGAAACACATACCAACGTGATTGTTAATGTCAACCTTATTATTTTATCGGATTCGCACAGGTAATAAAGGTCGTTGGGGATTTATTATTACACAGTACTTGTAACATATCGGTCACGTCACTTGATCACCGTGTCACGGAAAAAAATACCTGGAAAAGAATATTTAAAAAATGATAAAAGCTAAGATGTTGAATCGTATAAAAATAAGAACATAAAAAAACATTTGATATTACAACATATATAACATTTCAGAAAATATAAATCCTTCCTGTTTATTGCTTCGGAGAATTTATTAATTAGTCAAATGATCGTAAAAGATTTTTACTGTTGATTGTATCTTTATTCATATGTTCATAAGAAATGAGCTAGAAGGAAGACAAACATGTTCATTTTTGATATCGGAGCTTAGAATCAGTTAACATTTCGCCTGCAGTGGTTTGCAAGCTTTTTAGACTGGCGCCTTTATCGACCGCCTAAATTATTAGAATCTACTTAAAATATTTTATTCACGATAACACGCGGTGATCGGTCTTATACCGATATGGGATAGATAACCTACGTTTAAGTCCATCTCTTATCAATGAACACACACTGCTCCCGTCCATGCTTGTATTGCAAACAGAATCTAGAAATAAACATAAACCAAACGTTAGGTACTGTGTATACAAAAAAAAAAAAGTGATGATTTTATCAGTTAAATATTGAAATCGATGTTTATGCCTACCTATGTGCGGTATATCTATTCTTGGAATACCTACAGTCGTAAAAGGGAATGATTGGTCGAAACGGGGATTCGATGCATTATTGTGGGTAAAATGTCTGTAATATAAACACGTTTGTATTTTAATTTTGCCTTTAACGACGTGATTAGGTGCATCGAGTAAGTCTTAAAAATTCTCGAAATAAATTAACAACTTTAACCGGGTACTAAATCAAAATGTCTTCCTAATTTTGCTCTTAGCAAGTAATGCACTAACTTGAAACTACTAGGTATAGCCCTAGATAGAAGAGTCTTTTAGTATCTAGATTGTGGTAGCAGAATTTTCCTAACATTTAGAGCTTTTCATAAAATTTTAAATGAGGATCGACCTAAAGCCCACCAGCCTAAAGGCCGTCCCTTATCAGAGCATTACTTTAGAATAATGCCTCCCTGAAAAACGACCATTCGTTTGTACTCTAATCAATATGTTACGAATTGTGTCACGGGTGCTCCTACGACTGTTACATTACAGGCTAATGTTGCCGGTGTATGTAATAGTACAAAATGTGTCACTACAGAATGCTCGGTTCTTTTCACTGACACATGTAATGCTCGAATCTGAACTAAACATTACAGACGAATGCTCCCAGGAAGTGTGGAAGCGCCTTTAAAGAAACAACCTATATCTCTCTGTACTACAATTATACCATGTAGAAGTCATTAGGCAGTTGCGCAAAACATTCCTCTGTACACAAACTAATATGACATTAATGGCGCAGATTGGACTAACAGGTTCTTAACTAACGCCCGTCGTTTATATTCAACTAGCTTCTGCTCGCGACTTCGTCCGCGTGTCAATCGACTCAGAGAATAAAAGTTTCACAGTAAATTCAACCCTCATTTCACCCTCTTAGGGACGGAATTTCATAAAACCCTTTCTTAGTGGATACTTAATCGTCACAAAGAATACACCCTCCTTCATGTCTCTAGGACCAGCGCGACGGTATAGGCTGTGCGTGGATAGATCAGTCAGTCAGTCACTCAGTACTTTGAATTTTATATATATAGATAGATTATTATCAGGTAATCAGTGTCGGATAGAATCTGTGGTATCTAGCAAAGACACCACATTCGTTTCCGTTATTTAATTTTATGCGTTTGGACATTTATGGTGTTTCCACAACTCTTCTTACACTAGGAGTCAGGACTGATAACCTTCGTAGCACTAAAGTACTTCCGTGACTCCAAGGTTTGCGTTACTGCCTCGTTAGTCTAGTTGGTCGCAAGCGCTACTGATGGTCTTGAGTTGCATTCAGAGCTCTGTCAAAGTGTCATCGAGTTTTCCATTAGGAACTTCTTAGTTGGAGTCTGGATCTGTACCAGGTTGATGCCTATAGGTTCACCCCTATTACGTAGAACGTCAACATGACTGGTGAAATGTGGGTGTACGGGGACACGTTTGCTTAACTCTTCGGGATTACAGGCGTCATATTCTGTTTTAGTATTTAATTTGTGATTCTTGCTTTGTTGCAAAAATCTTTTGTGTATACAGAAAGAATACCATTTATTTGACACAGTTCGTAAAACACAAGATAAACAAACATGAAAAAAAAAGTTAAACAATAAAACATCAAGTGTGTGCCTCACGGCTGCGCCAAAAAGGTTCATTTCAGCATTAATGCCAGACAGATGCTGTCTGACGCTGGTTTTCTAATGAACCTATAGGGACAAGTGACGAGGAGTACAAAACAGTTTCAACATACATTATTTAATAATTATAAATAAATAAACTAACCATTAAACATAATTTCTCACAAACACAAAACAAAACGAAAACAACAGAAACCGCAGTAGGTATACCTGCACCCTAATTGCGAAACGCACAATTTATCAGAATCTGAATGGGATTGAAGATTATTTCTAAACCATTGCGTCATTTGTTCGAATAAATTGTCGGCTCAGCAACGTAAATAACGCAATGAATGTTGTTTAACTATGAATATTAAACCAATTCCTACCGATAAAAAAGTTCCGCAATTACCCCTCTGGTCCTTAAAAGCTCTGATAAAGAAACCAAAATCAATCTGCCTAGCGTTTTCCCAATTATGTTGGGGTCGGCTTCCACAGTCTAACCAAATGCAGCTGAATACCAGTATTTTACATGGAGCGACTGCCCATCTGACCTTCACAACTCAGTCACTGGACAATACGCCCCTTGGCAAGTCTCATTATCCGACTTACGGGCTACCCGTACAGACTGTTAAAGATCTACAAATGAAGCTGGTACCAACGATTTAATGCGCTTTTCGAGGCCCGGAGGGGTCTCGGTATGTAATGGATAGTCACCCATCCACGGATAAACCTTGGTAAGCGTTGCTTAACGTGGACGACAAACCCGTATGGCTACTAATATTTAGCCAGGATCCCTCACAAAGAAACAGAAATATTGTCGCGAATATTATCCTCAGACAACCAGAAGCCAAAACTATTCCAAATACACTAGGAAAACAATAGAAGCAGCTTTAGCTAAGGTTAAATACAGGCTTTATAGTTGCAAACGATCGGTAGCTGGGACGAAGTTCGACAACATGATGATCAATAAAAGACTAACGGGCGGATGTCACCAATGAAGCTGAACGCGAACGCAATCAGCACATCAACCGCGTTTAAAATCTGCCAGTATTATCTTTGTTGGGGAATACTGACACTGATAGGTCTTGAACGCAGTTTAGATTTGCTAATCGCGTCCATTTTCATTGGTGTAATTGCCACTAAACACGGCACAATAAGCTAACTAGACTGATCTGCAAAGCTCCATAGAAATCAAACACGACCGTCTGTCTTCTAAAAACAAGGCCATGTATGATGAAAACATCAGTTTTAAAAAGGATTGTGGAATTTAATACTGAATCTATTGAACCAATCACGATATAAATAAACTCTTTTGGTTTATGCTATAGAGTCTCCATTTACGCTGCTGACACTTAAAGCACCGAACAGCCTTGCTTAGATATGCATTTTCGTAATATCAGATCAGATACTAGGCAAATTCGAGCCTAGGCCAATAAATTGGTAATCATAGTACTTCTAATCATAAAATTTATTATGCACTCATTTGCAAACAGTTTTGGCCAGACCTCATACATGTAAACTTATGAGTCATGATGAAACTATAATTATATTCTCATTATAGTAAAATAAGGAACATCGAACCATTTTCGTTGAATGCAGCATCATCTACCTACGGTTAAAAAAGGTTGTCATGTTTAATATTCGTCCATAGCGTGTTGCAAGTACATGAATATTGAATAGTTCTAAAACTACCATCAAAACGGACTCGGAAAACAGACTCGAACCGTCTATTTTACATACGAAAGCTATGAGCAGTGTCATCTGAGCGTCGCATGCGCCCGAGCCGCGCCGGTTGCACGTTTCATAGAAATACCAGCGCCTAATCACTTCGCGGTATCGGAGAAAACTCGACGGGCGTCGTGTTAAAACAATTTTACACGTTCTAAGCATCGGACGGTTCAAACCCGTTTTGTACAGACCCTCTTTATTAGGACCTGTTACTTCGTTTAGGAACTAGAAAAGTCATTTAGTTTTCCGCAAGTAGACACATTTTTTCCGTCCAGTTTTGCTACCACATTAATGTAACCGCTAAGTCATTCGATGTGTATTAATTAACACGTCGTACAAATGTAAAAAAATATTCTATGGTGCTCAATTTTTTTTAAGTAATCATATGAATAGTGTATTAACTTGATTTTTAGGCCCGATTTCCTGTAGAGGATGTTTTGGCTATATTTTTAATGAACCGACCTTTCAAATGTGGTCTCATACTCTTTGCTTAAAAATACTTCATTAACGTGACAAAAAAATATTCATAAATATATTGAATGCCGGCAGAATTTAAAAGTAGCTCCGTACACAGTAGAACATAAAAATATTCCCAGAAAATGAAAGTATGCAGACAAAATGATTGGAATCACAAAAATGTATGCAGAATACGAAAGAGACGCCTCAGGCTAAGAATCCATATAAACACGAATCCATCGCATGTGGGATCAGTTATAATGCGGATAATGATAGGTGCCCTCAGCATTCTGGCACGGGCCTAATTCCAACGGGTTTTATTATAAAAATCTGCAATTTGCCGCACGCAAAATTTGTGTTGCAAATGTGTTGGCCTGATTGACCATGTACGGCGATGGTGTTAACATGGTGCAGTCCTACACAAATTATGATGAAAGTTCCTCAGTTGTGACTTCTAGAAGTCACATTATTTCAACATTTGTGGAGAGAATTGGTCGTCAACTTATGTTTTATATTCAGCTTCATCTGTATGAATATCAGTTGTTGTTTGAGTAACTGACGTGGTATAATGAGGGATTTGTCGTAAGGTATAGAATGAATTTAAGGGAAAACTAAAGAAACGATGGATGGATTATGAAAGAATTAGGATATGGCTAGAAAAGGGGTAATTACTGAGATGAAAGCTGAGAGAGAGAGAGAGTGTGATAGAAATAGATACTGCATTGAACCCAGCACAGCATCGCTGCATCTAAGTCTTAGTTAGTCTCACAAGTTCAAACGCTCTCCTAGATTCCATCTCTGTCTTTAGGAATGAGGCATAATATCACATTACGTAGAACAAAACATTCTTAGATGGACTTCAATATATTATTCTTATATGGACTAGAATTCTAGGTGTATTCATTACGTTCTATATTATGTAATACTGAGCTAGTCAGAACAGCCTTTGCCAAGTGTACAAAACGTTACCGTTACGTTATGTTTAAGATTTATGATAATATTCTAATTATTGCATGTTGTGTTGTTTTGTTGTTGTCTCTAGAATCGACGCAATATTTCCATTTTTTCCATCCCTTTGGTCATCATCTTAGTGTTCGCTACGTTCATAGATATACCATCTTTTTTTAAACTAGTGATCGCCACTGGTCGTAAATCGACCATGTTTCATTTAAAATTTAATGTATTTCTAATACATTATTTTATGTAACAATATTAGCTTTCTGCATTCCTTCTCCATATAAACTTTAACTGTGCCAAATTTCATACACTGTCCAAGTTATTTTCGTAAAAAGAGGTACAAAGTTTTGCCTTCATGTGATTATATACACATTTTATTCCATCTGTGCTCTGGTACCGCCTCTTTCCTTATAGCTGTCCACATGCGATTGATTTTGTCACGCAAATTATAAATTTGATGAATACAGCAGCTTAACTGTGTTTAGAAAATGGTGATCATTCGCTTTCTCCAAATACCTACCCACGTCCTCCATTTGGCCATATCTATCTGTTAACCAAAATACCGCGATCCTAGAGTTTCTTTATGCCTCATCCCAACATGATCACCCAAAATCTTCCGATCGGCCAAAGATTTACTGAATAATATTGAACTCGTAGTTCCGATGAAATAATCGTCAGCGAATAGTCTATAACTAGACAGATTAGCATTCATTATGTAAGTGCTAATTCATCGCTCATACCTTGGGTACGTAATGAAGTATATCAACTATTTATATTTGCTACTTGCGATTACAACAAATGGTACGTGTACTTTTCACGAGCATTTTCTGGAATTACGAATAAGCATATTCTTTATAGATCTCACCCAAATATAGATACAGTAACTAGATCTATAATGTAACATATCGAGGAGCTAAAGGCTAAATAATAATAGACATATGGATTGATCCATTAGGGTAAGCTACGTTTTACGGGGTTGTTCGATGGATGGCTGACTCCTCTGTGCCTTAGAATTCACGTTAAGCCGTTGGTCCTGGCTTTTATTCGTGGATCTTTGACAGTCATTACGGGTCTTCAGAAGCCCGAAGGTCTGACAGCAAGTCTTACCAAAGGATCCAACCGTATTATCCAGGCAGTCGCTCCATGTAAAATACTGGTATTCAGCTGCAGTCGGTAAGACGTGGGTGCTTACTCTTGATTTTAATTCCGATCGATTCCGAAACGTCAAAATTCCAATGTCAATCATTGGAATTTTGACGTTTCGTATTCTTGAGTTCGACGCTAGCGCCAAAATGTGTTTAAATTGGGTGTTCATTTTGGAGAACTAAGTGGAATCGGGATCGGGTGTTGTTGTTGTTCCAATGTTGACACTATTGTTTTCAAGAGTACCGAATCACGTGTATGCAAAATTAACATTGGAAAGGTATTCTTTAGATTGGAATTAAAATTAGGTTGAAGAGTAAGCCCCCTGATGCCGACCCAAATATATTTGGGAAATGCCTAGGCAGATTAATTGATTGTTCTATAATTTATCTCTTGCAGTCCAAAATGTTATAGTCCTAATATACTCATTCCTAGGTAAATCTTGTTCTGGAATAAGGTTCGGAAAGAGCAAAATCATGGATAGTACCTGTACGAGTGGAGAGGTTAGTTTTCTACTCCCATTAAAATTTAACTTGTTGTACGCTGTCAATCTTAGGACATTTAGCATATTAAATTGGATTTTATATTTATGCATATAAATGGCATTATATGCATAAATATATATAATGGCATTATACATTAAAATGGCATTAGTAATACAATAATGAATACATCTACATTTGACATTAGTGGGATTTCCCGCCAATTTTCTTACCATCACCGGGCGCGTCATGTTTTTGTGCAAGTAAACAGCAATGGCCGCTCGCTAAACTACTTGTGTTTGTGTTTTAAAATTTAACCGTTTATCAGATTACCTAGTTAGTTATCAGTGTCAACGACACCTTATCTCGGACCGCCATCATTATCTATAGTTACTTATACATTAAATTACTTATATTTTGGGTCATTACGGCCTGTTTGCATTAGAGTACAGTGCATTTTCTATGGACTACCCGAATTAACTGTCAAGGACCGCATAAAACAATGTAACGGTTTCTTTGCTGAAAAGTATTTATGTTTTATTGCAGCAGTAAATGTACCTACTTTTGTACTGAAAGAGAGGTGTGGTGGGAAAAATGAGGACCTGAGTTCCCAGGAGCCAAGATCGGTAGGTTTACAATACTTAGCTTTAGTAGCAGATTGCAACCGGTAAACCATTGTTTAGTCTTTCTTTCTGTTAACTTACCCAACCCAAGTAAGGTAAAATTTAATTTTAGAAAGTAATTTTCTTTAACACGTAGAACTAACTTACCACCACTAAGAGAAATTAAATAAAGTTATAAAGTTGAAATAACATAGAAAACTTACTACACTCAACCGATAAGCATCTATCTAAGGACCGCAGAGACTTCCAAGAAAAGGTCCCGGCGGAGGCTGTGCCGCCGCAGGAAAGAGACAACCACATACATCACACACACGTATGAGTGAGACAAAAAGTCAAGTGGATTACCTTCACGACTAGTCTTGTACATTAATGTTATTTAAGCACTGTAAAGTTTTTTGTTTCTGTGTACTATGCACTTTACTAGTGTTTTTGTAATTTGTTAGCTCTTGAACATTCGTTAGTTTTCTTTTTAGAGAATTCTTTGTTGCTAGCTGGTCTAGACTTAATCTGAATAAAATTTTGATTGGGGTTCGACGAGAAATTATGCTCTTAGACTTCAGAGAATAGATTTACTCATCTGATCTTAGATACCGCTTTAAAAGAGTGAGAAATCTACAGATTTCCGCTGGTCCGCACAGGAATTACCTGGAGTTGATGTGGCGAACAAGTTTGGTACAGCAGGCCGCACGTCCGTTGTTACACTTGCATCTTCAACGGTTCCAATAGGATAAATTCAGTTGGCACGGCCGTACAAATATCGTGGCAGATTTTTTTCGTGCATTGCATCTTCAACTCTCAACTCACCGTCGAGAGTTGAAATTCGAACGGTGTGTTTTTCGACGCGCTGCCGCGCTGTGGTGCTCTGTTGGCTCCTCAACGACCAGCTGATGCTCCGTTCAACGACCAGCAATGAGAATCGTTTAAGAAATGTCGTGGTGATAGACGGCACCTTATATACTAGTTTTGTTACGGCCTATACATCCTTTTCCTAAGTAAGAACATTAGGCAACAAGCTATGAAACGATGTGTACCTACTTAATTTCCTATTAATTTATTTGTTAAAACGAATCAACGCCATTAGGTACGCTTACTAATTTTACAATACATTACCAAGTCATTCTATCACGCAGAGTCAAGAGGTAGCTTTATGGTGCTCGTTTCTTATGATGACGTCAGCGTTCTTCCCACGTGCCAACAAATTTGCCTTCTGCCCCACAGTTGCATACAATTCGCTTGGTGAAGAACAAAACACAATCAAATGAGAGCCTTATCTCTTACAAAACTAGGCATAAAATGCAGCCACCTTAGTCATCTGTAGTAAGTTCGAGCAGCAAGGCACGCGTCGATTGCGACACCGTGCATGGAGCGACTGACGACGTAATTCCATTATCAAAACGGTACATCAACCTGTATTGATCCATAACAGACCAAGGTAGGTTAAAAATAAAGTCGAAATTACCATGTGAGGTCGAGACGAAAACTAGACGCGATGATCACCCAGCGACACCGTCGTCAACCTACACGGTATTAGGCAACTGCATCACTAACCAACTAAATACAAGAGGTCCGAATCCAGCAGAAACTGCTCTTACTATGTGACTTTTCGATATAGTCTGGTCACATGACATTGCAACGGTGGACTGTAGGTGTATTTATTCAATATTAAAAGGCTTTTTGACCGTGCGGGGGCGATGGTTTGATAATGCAACTGTGTCAAAGGCTGCTTCTACTGACTATAAAGCTACATCCGGTCTTTAGATTGCCAAACGAGACATTAATGAGTGTTATACAATTTTAAAACAGGTGTGGATCGGAAGGCCCGGGGCTTCATACGTAGGCGATCTGCTTTCTGTCGAGTTATAACAGAGTTACTTTGCCCTAAAAAGACATTCTGGTTTCGGGAATTAGGAGAAAGAGGATGTCATTAGCCAGGGTAGATAAAAGAATTTGATTTGTCTAACGGATTAGTTTAAACGTGTGTGACGAAAGAAGTCTCCGCAATTGGCGGGATCCTGGGATGTCAGTTCACGAACTTCTTTTTTGACTGGCTCACCCTACTTATTGATGATTAGTCCCTCCTCGGAAACATTTATAAAAACATGTGTAACGTGTATGCAACAAGCTGTGGAAGTGCATGCAGTCTATACGTACATATTAACAAACAAATAAATTAAAGTAAGTTTGTAATGCCAAAATAACAGATTTTTTTATTAAATGCATAAGTCTGTACTTACGGTACTTTTTTTTTTAAGTGTCTATGTAAGTCTGTTCCGGCTAATTTCTAAAACAGCTGATTTTGACTGGTAGGTATCTACAATCATCTGATGCTACATATAAGGAGTAACAGGCTTTTGGTCCGACGAAAAGAGTGTGTGTGTGTTCTTTGACAAGAAATCATCTTTAAAAACATGCAAAATTGTATGACTATGGTCCATAGCAATAGTCCAGTCCCTTACTTGTGGAAAGTTTTTAATTCTTCGTTCATTATGCGACCTGTTTCCCCTGCATCCCGTTCAATTGCTCAACACACAGATGCACGCAATAGAGACGCCAGAAGGCAAACCCAAAGTTAGAAATGTCTGTCATGGCCAAGGGGATGTCATTAATAACTCAGGAAGGAAGCGATTACTCAAGGCTGTTCTAAGTTTCATGTGGACAAAAACGTGTGGCTTCTTCTCAGGCTTCGCAAAGGTCTATTATTCGTCGTTTGTATTTAATGTACAGTCAAAAAATGTATTGCTAAGGAAATTGCGACCCTACATCAAATTGCCTTGTTTTATCCATTTCCGATTACTTCCGAAGTTGTAAGTTAAACTCTAACCCTCTGAATACAAAACATAGCATATTCAAACCAAATTTAACCGGTACCGTGTGGTGCCGGACGTAAAGAATAACACCACCCCATTTCTTCCTGTGGGTGTCGTAAAAGGCGACTAAGGGACTTACTAGAGAATGGGCAGCAGCGTTCTCTATGCATTTTACCACTATACTGCGATCGCCAACCCGCCTGCCAAGCGTGGCGATTATGGCAAAGCCCCCCAAATTGGGGGAGACCTAAGTCCAACAGTGGACGTCTTACGGCTGAAATGATGATGAAATTTAAATAACCAAGCGTGTAGAAATGCATGTTCTTTTTACAAAACTGTCAACTAAGTCCGGTGCTAACCTTTACCAAGATCGAAATAAAGTCGCAAATGCAAAAACTGAACCTAAGTTAGATCGCGTTATGTAAAATGACAGCCGCAGCAATTGACATGTACTTTCTGAGTTTAACTTGGACATTACTGATACCAGTCAAGGAAAATATCGTGAATAAGGACTTGTAAGTAGTTAATCATCATCTGCCTAGCCTTTTCCCAACTATGCTCAGCTTCCAGTCTAACCGAATGCAGCTGAATACCAGTATTTTACATGGAGTCACTGCCTATCTGACCTGCACAACCCACTTACTGGGTAATACGATACTACTTGGTAAGCCTGGTTGTCAGACTGACGGGCTTCTGAAGGCCCGTTACGACTGCTAAAGATCCACAAATAACAGTCCGGACCAACGGCTTAACGTGCTTTCCGAGGCACGGAGGGGTCTTAGTATATAAAGATGGTCCCCCATCCACGAACCAACCGTGGCAAGCGTAACTTAACCTATTCGATCGATCTGTGCGGCTCTTGTTACTTAGCCACAAGCCCTCTGGGAGTTAATTTAAGTCTGAAATGAGCAAACTTGGCCAGTGCTCATGCTTTCTCTTTATAAGATCAAGTCTTTGCCCCTGCAGAGGAACAATAATAGGCTGGTATTATTACAATAGGCAAATCTTACTTGAACTGTCAGATATTGGCAGTTGTGATTTGAAATTACAGACAACTAAAGTTACTGTTGCTGCTAGCGTGCATCATCCCACTGCTGAAAGCCCCTATGACTTCCAGCTCTATCAATCCAGGGCTACTGTGGACCATTGGTCGAGTGATTTCTTCAGCTCGTCTCGCAATGGTCTACTGGGTCTGCAGTCGCAACAACCAATGGCTTAATAGCCAAGAACCAAATTAATCAAGGGCTTGATTCAGAAAATTGGGTGCTTCTAGACTCGGCTCGTACTGAAAAGGGGGAGGATGGATTGGTCAGGAGGTTCCTCTCTTTGGAACCCTGACCGCCGGTAGCTTGGACTCTGTCTCCCGATACCGGTGGGGTTCTATTTTTGACTAGATTATTTTAGATAGCAGATCCATCTAGATGTATACAAAAAGAATACTATGAGACCTCATTGAGTTTACTACGTATGATAATAGGCCTAATTCAATAAATGAAAACAGATAGTTAAATAGTTGAATGGCATACCCACAGATAGTAAATTTCTTTGAATCATAAAATATGAATAACACAAAATCAGGGAACTTAAAAGGAAATTGGCATTTAAATTCAAAACAGAAATTATAATTTACAGATTCTCTAATTGCAAGACGTAAAGGAGATTTTTCATAGAATTATTTTATTGTTTTTCTGATGTTAACAAAGGGATAGAAATGAAAATAAGTCAGAAAATAAGTCAACATAACACGGACGTATTAAAATCGCAGCAGTATTTTTCCGCGCATTGGAATTTCAATACACTGCTTAGCGCCGAAAGTTGAAATTTGAACAGTAAAATACACAGGTCCATTTAGTTCCGATGAAGTCTCAACGCTCGGTTTAACACTGAGAGTTGAAATTGCAACTGTATTTTCGACTCTCGGTTTTCGACTCTCGGTTTTCGACTCTTGGTTTTCGACTCTCGGTTTTCAACTCTCGGAAAAAATCCCCGCGCGATTTTGTCGCGTTCGTGGGAATTTCGGCTAAGGTAAAATAGGTACCTAAGATGATGTTTATTTGCCAAAATGTGCCTTATTTTTCCTAGCTGGCTTTATATAAAACCAAAAATATGTAAAGGAAGCATTTTGCTTATGAACTCCACACTAGGTCGAGCCTGTCTCTTGAAGTCCATGGGTTATATAACCATATTATTATTATGAAAATGCGCATTTCAATAACACTGATGAATTGTTACAGTCTAAACGTACAATGAAAGCGTTATTATTTTAAAGTAAGTAAAACATTGGAAAATTGGAACCTCTACAACTGTCTAACAGGGTAGACAACTAACTCAACTATTTTGGGGTTAACTTCCCGTCAAACCAGATGCAGCTGAGTAACGGTATTTACATGGGAGGACTGCCTATCTGATCTCCAAAACCCAGTTACTGGGTAATACGACACCCATTGATAAGACTGGTTGTTGGATTTAAGACCTTGAACTAAGTAAAGTCGGATTTTTTATTTGAGACCAAAATGAAAGCTAAGCGATAGTTAAAGTTGTTATTTTAGTCTAGCAATTTAAATAAAAATAGTGTAGGTACATTTATTTTCCTTGATGTTTGATTCCTATGGTTTAAGCCGATCCTAACTCACAATATTATAAATTATTGACTACATCTACGTATTCTTTTAAAATTTTAATATGGGTATTAAATGACACAGCTGCAGTCAGGGTCATATCCAGCAGTGCAGTCTAATCGTTTCACAGCCAGAAGGCCCATAAAACAATTCCTTTTATCTTATGGACACACGATTTCATTCACCGCATAAAGACCTTTGTAAATCATACCGAAATCCGCCATTTTTTTTTTCCTTCCAAATTCAACCATAATCCAGTAGTATTGAAGTGTCAACGGGTCAGATGTATGGACCACGATGGGAGGCACATAATGGAGCGTGAATGAGTATAACTAAGTATAAAGTTTTGAGTATAAGGTTGCTGAGCACACTTTCGACCTGCGTAGGCGCAGGGCAAAGATACAAGTTATAGGCGGAAGCGGTTTAAGATTCTGTTAGCATTTGATTTTTATGCAAAATCGATACAAGCAACGCGGTCAGGTTCTTATTCGGGTTTTTCTCAGAAACTTGGAAATCCAAATATATATTTTTAAATGGTGTTAAAAATGTTGACCTTAAAGGTAAGTAATGTGCAAGATTCGGTTGAAAATTCTAAGAACAAATGGAATAACCCAAGGATAACGCACATTATTGGAGCCGCATCTGGCTAATGAATTAAATCCTAATTACCTAGGTGTTATTAAAATTGTTAATATCGGCTGTCCCTGAACGTTTCTTAGAACCAAAAGTTGACGTGTGTTTGTTCAAGTGTTGGTCAATGTTTAAAGTGGGTTTCATGGCTATCCTAAGGTTTCAAAATGACCAACCTGTCATACCAAGGGGTATCGTATTACCCAGTAACTGGGTTGTAGAGGTCAGATAAGCAGTCGCTCCACATACTGGTATTCAACTGCATCCGATTAAGTAGATTGGAAGCAGACCGCTATACGCGCGTTGGGAGCAGACGAAGCAGATGATGTGACGATAGGTAAAGCTGTCACTCTGAGTAGTATTTCTTACCCACAAAGAAGGAGCACCAATCGTCATCATCTCGATGTTTGTACCACTCCAGAACATAATCCCTATCGAGGAGGGTCAGGGGGGGTCTGGATTATAAATTTTCTAAAGAAAGTATCACGTGGGCTGCGGCGCGTGCCACGTTACGAAATGAAACAAAAATGAAGGTTTGACTCCGAAATATAAGAAGAAACATGTTAAGTATATCGTTGATTTAATGTTTAATATTATCAATATGATATCGAAGAATTTGTTTTTAAATGTATTGGATATTAAATGACAGTTTTGGATAGGTTTGAGTGTAATTAAGGTTTTTTTTTTTCAATAGATATTAAGTTGAATAGTTCTAGGTTAATTATCTATATATATAAAAGAAAGTCGTGTTAGTTACTTCACTTATAACTCAAGAACGGCTGAACCGATTTAGCTGAAAATTGGCAGGGAGGTAGTTTAGAGCCAGGAGAAGGACATAGGATACTTTTTTTTTTTTTTTTTTTGCTTTTGGCAAAGGTTACTTTTTATCCCCTTCGACCGCGTTCTCGTGTGATGTGACATAAAACGTCAAAGAGAATACATTTCACTATAAAACGTGGTATGACAAAAACTTTGCCTTCGAGGTACCAGGCGGTCATAACTTGGTATGAGCTTATTAAACAGCAGTGTCAGCCAGAAAACGCTTTATGCCTTCGAAGTAACAGGTTATCATAACCGAGTAGGAGCTACCCAAACATATGAGTATCAGCTAGAAAACGCTTACCAGATCACCACCGCGTACCAGGTTGTCAAACTTGGAAGGTTTATTACAACATTTTGAATCTTAGGCGATACGAAGTTCGCTGGGTCAGCTAGTATTAAGTATATTATAATGATACTATTTACATTTCGTTTTGGATTTGCATTGCATTAGACTTCAGTATTTAATAAGTCGGAGTCGTATTCGTCTATATATATAAAAGAAAGTCGTGTTAGTTACTTCACTTATAACTCAAGAACGGCTGAACCGATTTAGCTGAAAATTGGCAGGGAGGTAGTTTAGAGCCAGGAGAAGGACATAGGATACTTTTTTTTTTTTTTTTTTTGCTTTTGGCAAAGGTTACTTTTTATCCCCTTCGACCGCGTTCTCGTGTGATGTGACATAAAACGTCAAAGAGAATACATTTCACTATAAAACGTGGTATGACAAAAACTTTGCCTTCGAGGTACCAGGCGGTCATAACTTGGTATGAGCTTATTAAACAGCAGTGTCAGCCAGAAAACGCTTTATGCCTTCGAAGTAACAGGTTATCATAACCGAGTAGGAGCTACCCAAACATATGAGTATCAGCTAGAAAACGCTTACCAGATCACCACCGCGTACCAGGTTGTCAAACTTGGAAGGTTTATTACAACATTTTGAATCTTAGGCGATACGAAGTTCGCTGGGTCAGCTAGTATTAAGTATATTATAATGATACTATTTACATTTCGTTTTGGATTTGCATTGCATTAGACTTCAGTATTTAATAAGTCGGAGTCGTATTCGAAATTTAAATTTTTGCCAGCTTTAGTCGACGGACGTAATAATAGTATTTCTCACAATGGATCTTCAACGTACTACTTAGCGCCGACAGTCGAAAATCGAACAATGTGTTTTTTCGACGCGCTGAGATGTAATCTGTTGGATTCTCAAACCTCCGTTCAACACCGAGAGTTGAAAATTCAGTGCACGATAAAATCCCGCTGCGATATTTTCACGTCCGTTTCAATGTTGACTTATTAGATAAGTAGCTGAATGAAGCAAAAAAACTTCGATCTGCAATATACCTACCAGCCTTGGAAATCCCTGTACATTAAGGTTGAAACTTCAAACGTCCATTTAGAGCAATGAGGCGACCTATTGTATTTAGCGTACAAGTCTTATTCTTTCATGTTTATGTATGTAGTTCGCAGAAGTCAAATAAATACAACATTCATTGTAATTCGATCACGCTAAAATGTAGACTTTGAACTGACTTTGCTCCAACGATAAAAAAAATAATTCATCGTCTAAAATTGTTCTTTATGGTGCAGGACGTAAAGAATAGCACCATCCCATTTCTACCCGAGGGTGTCGTAAAAGGCGACTATGGGAGTTACTAGAGAATAGTCAGCTGCGTTCTCTGTGCGGTTTACCACCATACTGCGGTCACCAACCCGCCTGCCAAGCGTGGCGATTATGGCTAATAAAATCTGTTCAAAGTGACTGTTCTTGGGAGAGGCGTACGTATGTCCAGCAGTGGACGTCTTTCGGGTGAAATGGTGATGATGATGATAATGAAAATCACCCTATGACAGTCTGAAGGCAACGCACAGTCTCGACAACTACTGATGGTGGGATGGTCTATGAAACCACCTATCCGTGACTGAAAAAACACACATAAGTAGATTATGTACATACATAGGTAAAAATTATTTATCATTAGACTGTGCTGCCATGCATCAAGAAAAACCTCTTCTTTTCAAACAATCCAAACGGAGTCTTGAAGTGTCGTGTAATCTGTTTCTAAGCTGCCAAAATCCACACAGACGAAGTCACGGGCAGAAGGTAGTATTATTATAAAACTATAATCATAATGCAAATAAATTCTTGTTTGTTCTCCTTGGCCCGATAAACGTTGATGTTTCCTTGTGATATCCCGAAAATGCTCGATTTATTTACAAAGACACCCTTGTGTGTATCCTTGGAGACACGCACTGATAGATGACCTTGTGCCGATATTATTTTGAGGTAAACCTGACATTTAACCTCCTTGTATTAAAAATATTGTATGTCTTAATTTTTATGGACGTTCATACTTAGGTTTGCTTGTTACTGGTTTGGTCCCCCTTCTCCTCATTTTGAAACAGCACAGTTTTTTTTTGTGCCCTAGTTTAGACACTCTGCGTAGCGTGTACGTCGCAATGATAGATTAATTCATAAAAATTGTACCCACCTGCACCAAATAGTTCTTCTGGTAGAAATTAAGTTTAAAAATCGAATGCTGCGCCTGAATAGACGCGGATGACAGCTAAATGTTTCGGATAGGCAAAAAATCAATTACAACGCCTTGAACAGCTACAAAAAGCTTTCTTGTTTACGCTTTTACTTTGACAAAGGGTAAGTCAAAGCATGGCTAAAAACCATTATTTGTCATCACGTTATTAAATCTGAAAGTGAATACTGAGTCAATTCAGTTTGGGAACGATACTAGTAAAATCTAACAATAAGGAAATAAGCTGTTCCAAATTTTAAAAAAAAACTGAGTTCTTAAAAAAAAACACTACAAAGTGAAATTTTAAATTCGGAAGTCTGAATATTTAGATTTGAATTTTAGTTTTTGCTATGTACACAACAGTGACAGGAAGTAGTAGAATGCCAAGTGGATTAAAAACGTATTATCGAAGCTAATGCAAAAACTACCCAAGCAAAGTTAATAAAATGTATAAGAGGCTACCCTTGAGGCATACCCTAACCATTTTTTTTATACATCGATCCACAATTGCCGGTGATATAGCGGAACATACACACAAAATAAAAATTAAAGACGAACTGAGAACCGCTTCCTTTAAATTTGGTTAAATGTAGTTAGTAAATAAGAATTAAAACCGATACATAAAAATTGTGTTCGACCGGTAATTGGTGCCTCCACCTCACCATTTAATAGGACACGGGAAACTGTGAGGTCACATACGACTTAAGTAAATATCATATTGACACAGAACTGAGAATTTTTGGAAGTTTGGCTATACAAGTTACCGATATCGAGTCCTTGTATAGCTTTATTAAGCGAATATTACGCAAGAAACACGTTACGACCGTTAATTAAACTTATACGCCGCATATTTTTGTTAATTACCAACATTATTTACGTCTATTACCTATAATGAAACAAAAGCACGTCTTTGACATCAACTGCCTACGCAAAGAATCTATTGATAGACACTTAATAAGTAATTAAAGTCATAATTAATTATAAAACGTCCATCAAAGGTTCCGAAGAATAATTACCCTTTATAAAATCTTCTCTCTTCTGTACTGCACACCTGTCTAAATCTTTGACCTACACCTTATAAACTTTTTCGAATGGTTCCTATTGCATCTGTGGCATTACCTATTTAAATTTCGAATGTTGCGTCAGGGCCATATTCGCGCCTAGACTCAGTTGTTGTTATTTTTTAATGTTTCATGTAGGCTGCGCCCACTTGCCGTTGCCTCGTAGTGTTGAAAAGAAACGTGGGCAAGTTGTAAATATCACTTAGCAACTCATATGGTGACCAAATAGAGCCTTATGTCTTGGTATTAAGGTTTAATTTGACTGTTTATGGTTAAAAATAAAATCGACTATAGTTTTAAATATGGCTACCCACACACCCCCTCAGAAACTTTTTATTTTGCAATTAACACGAAGGATAGCTGCTTTCGCTTCGCTATTCGTGGAATATTTTTAACAGTTGGCGAATGCGTTTTGAATTATTTTTTGTAAGTTTTAACGTCGTACACTAACACTAAAAACAATATCGAAGAAAAACAAAGCTTGATCTAGAATTAACATTTTGGTAAGCAACAACATTCACCGACACAGCCTAAAGCGAATCAGCGTACCAACAAGTACACGCGGCAAAAGTGTAAAACAACGTGTAGGCACCGCCTCCCGGTTCGAATCTGAGGGAATTTTAACGACCAGTCGAACAAGTTCTGCTTCTTAATGCGTGTGCCCAAAGGCCTAAATGAGCCTCTCAACGGATTCGTATCTTATTAATTGGTACTCGTGACTTTGGACGGAGGAATACTTGCGTAGTTCCGTCGATAAACGTTAAAACGTTAAAAAAATAAAATAGTTCTTAGTTCAAGCACGGAGTGTGATGTTTTTTATTCTAATGGAGAGAAACAGCACTTTGGGATTTTTATACGTGTTTTTTTACAATCTTGTTTGAACTGTTACGGCGTAAATAGCTCATAAAATAGTTATTATATGTGTTATTCACATGATGTAGGATGTTTTCATAATAGTTTGGGAGTTTGGAGCATATCGGCACTTTAATATCATGGTTCTCGTTAACTTAGGGCTAGTTTCTCCAAGCCCAATGTCTCTACTCCATTTTTTTAATCTTTATTGGTCCCTCATAATATTTTTTCATTATTTCATGAGTTGACAGTCAAAGTGGCCAAGAACTTCAAATGTTATATGTCCACCAGCGACCCAATCGCCCCTTCGCATGGTTTTACGACTTGACAAAACATTGAGATTTTTCTTCAAATAATTTATATATTCAATAGTGACCCACTCGCCCCTGCTTCGCACGGGTGCATAACATCGGGATTTCTTCATTATATGCAAGTTTTATGATAATATTTAATAAACATAGACCTTCCGGAATACATTTTCTACATGATGGTGAAAACCGGATCAAAATCTGTTTCGTAGTTAGAATTATTAACACGGTCACACAGCAGAAGAAGAAGAACTAGGTTGTACTGAAGACTGCACATTGTTAGATTTGAACAAGATTTGAATTGTACAGATTTTTTCTTTTTTGTGTCCTGCATTCGTGATACAGGGTAATCCTAGTACGAGTGCCAAAGCACTCCTTTGACACACATTACAAAAGACTAAATATTTTTTTAAGATAATTTACTGCACCCTTTATTCTAGTTAATATTATATTTTATACTTTTGAGTACCGTACTAAAGCTTTTTGACAGCTGAAATTAAGCAGGCTCGCTTATGTTTCTAATCTTTTCGCAACACATAACTAACTAATACTTTTTCTTTTACAGGTAAGCCATCGGATCCACCAGAATTGCACGTAGGCAGCTTAGGACGTAGTGAGTGTAATTCGTAACTGTTAGATGTTACTGCAACAAAAACAAACAATAATAGGCAATAACTCTATAAAATGTTGGGCAATCGCTCGTGGGCAGAACGATCGGTAACTGGCAACGTCTAATAGACACCCACTGTATAACGATGAGTACCTACTTACCTCTGTTTAATGTTATGAGGTCGTATAGAAATCAAAATTGACAAATTAGAGATCGGATTGTAAATTGAAGCGACGTGCTGGTTGCTGAATCTGCCAGTTCAGAGCTGGTAGACAGATCTCGCTATTTTGGGGTTCTAAGAAGAATATAATAAAATCAAATGTCATTTATTAAAACTAGGGTGATAATCAGCACTTTTCAAACCTTAAAATTACATAAGATACTCCCCCAAACACCCGCCGTTCACCACTTGCTAGTGCTTTAGCTGGGAAGAGGAAGTGGCGTAACAAACTTCCCAGCACCACAGCTGTGTGGTCAGTTAGATATTTAATACTATGTAAAGTAAAATCATTTGCCATATATCAGCTAGCCATGCCAATATACCAACAAATACAATGAAAACTATACTCAAGCAACAGATAAAAAAGGTAAATGTATACATAACTTAGTACCAAAATTAAAGCACGCGCGACGGCTTACTTATGCCATACCAAATAGTCAAACGAACTTCAACTGTCAGTGAAGTTCTGCGGTTATTATACGGAGTATTCGTCTCATCCAAAGATCGGGACTACACTTGTTTTCTATCATCATTTAGGACGACCTAACAACGAGTATATTTAACAGTTATTTTAACAACTACCCTATCGCCATAGTTACGTGAAAAATCCCTACTATAACCACGATCATTATCTGCCTATAATGTTCCCACTACTGGGACACAGTCCTGTCGGTAACATAGTGTGGCTCGTAATCCACCACGCGGGTTGCTACATGTCCTATGTCTACGAATTTTTAGTTCTTTGACATATCGGTTTCCTCACGACGTTTTCCTTCAGCGCTTTGAGAGCAGTGATGATGAATTGATGAAAGATCACGAACTACAACTCGTTAGTCAGGGCCGATACCACTGAGCCACCACTGCACATTCTGCTCATCATAACCATAATAGACCAGAATTATAACAATACATTAACACTTAACAAATGCAAAACAAATGTGGGTTCTCCACTAAGCACAAAATGTTGTAACTCAAGTTACAAGTTCAAGATACGTGTGTTTTATCTTCAAGATCTCGTGTCAAAACCCGGCCGTCGCGTTTTATATAAAAATATCAGGTTTTCCGATGCATATCACTGATATGCTTCAAAGGTAGAAGAGATACCATCACAACAAACTATTTAAAACACTTGAATGCTGAAATAGTTGAAACTTTATACTAACGGTTAGATGTAATGGCCATGCCGGTCATGGCATTTTTCTCGACATTTCTTTCTACTTATATATTAGTGGTATGTTCATTGGCAGACGCCAGAAAGTCTAATAAGTCTTACGAAGAGGTATCGTGTAACCCAGTAACTGTGGAGGTCAGATATGTAGCCGTTTCATGTAAAATACTGGTACTCAGCTGCATCTGGTTAGACTGGAAGCCATCCATCATAGCTGGAATAAGGCTAGGTAGATTATGACGATTGGTGGTTCAAATAAAAAATTCTGCTATTTAATAAAGTCAATAGTGGAAAGAGAGGTATCTACCACTCCAAGACTTCATAACTGGCCTTCATTCCTTGACTTCATTTTGACTGGCCTGTTAGTCTAGTGGTTAGTGACCCTGACTGCAAAGACTGAGGTCGTGGGTTCGATTCCCACCCAGAACAAATCTTTGTGTGATGAGTACAATTATATGTTCTGTGTCTGGGTGTAATTTATGTATAATGTGTATGTATTTAGAAATATATAAGTTTATTTATCAGTTGTCTGGTTGCCATAGTACAGGCTCTGCCTAGTTTGGGATCAGATAACGGTGTGTTGGTTGTCCTAAGACATTTATAAAGCCCCAAGAGCACTTGGCCATCCAGTCGCAGACTGCAGTGGCAATTCTGGATACACTGAATCGATTGCGTACCGTAGTAATCGTTATCAGCCTCCAATGTTCCCACTGCAGGGACACAGGCCTCCTGTCTTCGAGACGGAGTGGGCTGTAATCTAGCACGCGGGCTCAGTGCGAGTTGATAGTGATAGATATGGCATGTCTAAGAATTTTTGCTTCTAAGCCATGCCGGTTTCCTCACGATGTTTTCCTTCACTGTTTTGAGAGCAGTGCTGATGAAATATTTTACACATAGTATAGTGCCTGTCAGGGTGCGAGCCTACGACCTGAAGCTCGTAAATTGCGGTTGTTATCACTGGGCCACCGCTGCTCCCCTGCAAATATTATCTGGCGAAATGCCGCATTATCCATTCATCCAACATTCAATGTAAGTGCGGTGCTCTTGAACAGACTTTGTCCCATCTGCTAGAGTGTCCCACCAGTTTTCGTTCAACTGCCCCGTTTGACGCCGTGAACAACGCCTCTGAACCCGCAGTAAATATGGCGACTTACTGGACCCAAACAGCATAAGCATAGATGTAAGTACCGTTGAAACGAAAAGAAGATTGTTGGATATTATAAAAAATTACCGTTACTTGTACATGGGCATTAATACGATACTAATAAACAATGAGACGCATAAAACCCGTATCTGCATCTCATGCGTATTGTCACACCTGGTCAAAAAAAATGCGCATACCGGCACACCATAGAAATTAATTTTACAGATTTTAGTGCCGTAGTCGACTGAATCATTTTGTGAAAAGGAATTTGTGTTTTTTTTTTTTCTAATGTTGTAGACGTTGCTTTGCTTTTGCAAATAAAATTATTAGCGTCATATTTTTTCTGGAATCGCATCATGATATTTTCGATATGCTCAATGCTTAAGGAGCAGCCGATCTATTCTGTTAAAATCTCACCGTGAGAACTCACGTGAAGTGACCTAAAAGTGAGCTGTCAATGTATCTGACGCTAGGGATTAACAATACTGACAGCTCACTTGAAGCTCACTTCACCTAAGTTATCACGGTGAGTTTTTTTACAGAATAGCACTGTCGTCATTCATTTTATCACCGAGTGAAATATGCATAATTTTACCATACGTTCACATTAATCAGGCTGTTTCATATAAAACCCATTGAAAAGTCTGTAACTGATCATTTTGCATCATAAAAACACATCACTCTTGTAATCTTCGAAGGCTTAGGTAGAGGTGAAGAGTACATTCCAGAATTTATGTTTAAGTCTCATGTAATAGGGGGCGAGCCCGTTGACATCAATTAGACACAAATTTAGACGTCGGGCAGCAACTGAGAAATTACCGAGGAAAACCTAATGGTACTTTGCACGACCTGAGAATCGAAAACATCTTCATGCCCCGCTGTAGTGCTTGCGATCAAAGACGCAGATTAACATACGTCAGTATGTATTTAGGATTTTTTTTCCCTTGCCTTAGACATTTTAAAAGCAAATCACATTCCTTCATACATTAGTTAGCATAAGCGCTCGATAAACTAAAAGCCTCTAATGTTTTGTTCCCGACTTTTCAACCAAGATTACAAACAAGAGTGGCCTCGCTTTTAGATAAACGTTAAGAGCTTCGAGACCTTACTAATGTGACCACAGCTTTATCATACCTCGGGATCCCTTACTTGAGTGATTTGATGAGTCTTTTTTTACCTCAAATAAATTACCATAGTCATATTGAGAAAAAATGTGATTTACTTAAAGGTATGATATTTTTTTAAGAACATCTTAGTTAAAGTGGCTTTACCTCTTTAATTTATTATTAGCTATTTAAGATATACTTGTTTCATTACAGTTATAATAGCACAAATTATTGACAATGTATTTCTGTTGTATTAAATTTTTTATAGATACTTTCACACTCGACTGGCCTGTTAGTCTAGCTAGTGGTTAGTGACCCTGACTGCAAAGACTGAGGTCGTGGGTTCGATTCCCACCCAGGACAAATCTTTGTGTGATGAGCACAATCATTTGTTCTGTGTCTGGGTGTAAATTATCTATAATATGTATGTATTTAGAAATATATAAGTATGTTTATCAGTTGTCTTTTTGCCATAGTACAGGCTCTGCCTAGTTTGGGATCAGATAACGTTGTGTTGATTGTCCTAAGATATTTATTATTTATTTATTTACAATTTCTAACATCGTTAACTATTTACAATGAGGTACTAAATTAAATGACTAATTAACTACACAAATAAATACAAAAAAGAAAAGGACACTAAGGCGTCGAAAATAGATAACTTTTAGTCCTCCTAATGCTTTAGTTTCTTGTTATTTAAAAATACTAAGTTTCTTTGTAAAATAAACAAGGATACGGTAATGGTCTGTAATATACATTCGTGCTGAACCTAGGCCTCTCATAGCGAACTAATCATGGTCATCCTTCACTCAGGATAGTAAAAAATGCACCAAGCGACCATCCAGTTGATTTACAACGTTCTTTCGCTCTCCGATTTCACGGTCGGCTCGTAAAGGCATAGTATTCCTACTACGTGCACAGGTAGCCATGGTCCACTCGCTCTAGTACGGCAAACTATCACAATTTGACACGGTGTCAATAATGTGGAACTTTGTGACCGCTAACGTTTCCCTATGAACTCTTTCCATATATAATCGCTCAACGAAACTTTGGAATGCACAGATTGGACAGTCGGCCATTCAATAATATTTGAATATAATTTACATATTATTTATTGCAGTAAGAAATCTTGATAAAATACCAGTATTCTTATAATGTGAGGTGATTCAAAATCAAAATCCATATTTTTTACCCTGTCATCGGATAACATTTTTAAATATATTTTCGATTTTCCCTAAGTTCATCTTAAGTTATTAATATTAAGATGAGACTATAGGTATTGCGTTCAGGTTACAAATGATTCACGTTTAGGCTCAGTGTAGGTGTCCGTATCAATGAAATACAAATAACATAATGTTTATGTAGGTAGTATTTTTATTGCAATATAAACAAATAAATTATGTGCTAAGACATTTTAATGTTATTTATCGTGCACTGCTAATTATTAAGTATAGGTTTTATTTTTGTAACTTAATGGGCTTTTTTACGAAAAGTTCGTGATATTTACGAGCAGCCCTCAGCACCGGACATGCGTCAAAATACCTGTTTCACTTCGCACACTTAAAGCGTGTGGATAAATTGTATATTTTTAACTCGTCCACATCAAAGCGGTCACGCGTAATTCAAATATGAGACGTTTTAGTGAAACATTTAAGATGTCCTACCATTTTTCGGTTGAACACCGCATACAAGATCGTTTACAACCTGTTTACAAAATGAACTCGACTTTTTTTAATGTTAAAAACGTTATCTCTTTTTAGAAGTTCCCTCTGACAATTTTAAGAGCCTCGTCGTATGTGAACTCTTGTTTTTTGTTTATCCCTCTTTTGGGATGTCGCGGCATGGTCACTCTTAATGGGGCATGTAAAATTATTAATAATTGCCATTTATTTCAAGTTTTAAGGTTTCTCGTTCGGAATAATTCTTATGAATTTTTTTTATGGTATCCCGAAGCAGTGAGGCTAAGTAATTTTGCGTAACCAAGTTGATATGAAGTCGGGCCTTAAAGAAATAACCAGCTCCGGCGCCGGTGCAGATATCCAAACACGTAATTTTATTTTGATGTGTCTTGGTTACAGATAGTCGTTAAAGTATGAGTACTTTGATATCGTATTATCGTTTGCGGCTTTTTACGGTTCGCGTCGTAACACGACTGTATCGATAATTGTAATTATCATTTTAGTTCGATGAGTTTTTAAATCCTTGTCAGATGCTCCTACCTTCGGTTATTCCACTAGAATATATTAAATAGCTTCTGCCTGCGACTTCGTTCGCGTTAAATTTCGTGTTCCCCCGACCCTTCCCGTCAAGTCGAATCGCCTACCCGTGCGATTTTCCCCGTGTTTGTAACATTTTTCATTACTGCTCCGCTCCTCTTGGTTGTAGCGTAATGTTATATAGCCTATGTTACTCGCAGATAATGTAGCTTTCTAATGGTGAAAGATTTTTTAAAATCGGTACAGTAATTTCTGAGTTTATCTATTACAAACAAATAAACAAACAAAAATACAAATTTTTCCTCTTTATAATATTAGTGGAGATAAAATGTGGACAGAAATTGGAGAACTAAAGATGTGCTTAATTTCAATCACACTGCATATGTTCAGTAAATTAGTTTTTTCTTCCTAAATCTGTACACACTATGAACTAGCTTCTGTAAGCGATTTGGCCCGCGTGGAAAGGTTATTTATTGGTTTTAATTAAAATTATTTACTCGTACTAAATGAAACTTACACCCATATCCAAGATTTTTTTGCCAGTTGATACTTTGACATGGTCTCATTAGTCATCATCATCATCATCATTTCAGCCTAAAGACGTCCACTGCTGGACATAGGCCTCCCCGAAGCACCGCCATCGCGCCACTTCGACCGATTCTGTGGTTCTTGCATCCAGCGGCCTTCAGCAGGTCATGGGTCCATCTTGTGGGGGCCTTCCAACGCTACGTCTTCCAGTACGTCTGGAAGCTGTCTCATCAATACCTTAGAGTTACGGGGTATGAATAGGGACACGTTGTATTCGTATTGTAAACAATGATCAATACTCAAAATGAGTTAAACAAGGCTACTTATACAACGTTAGTTTATTTCGTGTGACACCTAACATTTGGCCTGTATTGTTCGACAGAATTTACATTTTGTTCCGTTCGTTACCTGCCATACCAAGTGTTTGTTTTAGTGAATATGTTTTAGACCTTTTTGTATTGAATTGCTCATTAACCTGCACTGCTGGACGTGGGCCTTCCACCTTCACCATTACCCATTAGATTTATATACCCACAACATCAGTTGATTCGCTAGCTAGTTAAATTTGACCCTGTAGAAGTCATTCGTAGATCTTCGACTGGCGTTACGGATAGCCCGAATATCTGACAACCACTCACCCCAATGGTTATCGTGCTCCCAGTAATTTGGTTGTGGTGGTGACATAGGCAGTCGCTCCATATAAATCTGGGGTATTCAGTTGCATCTGGTTAGACTGGAAGCCAACCCCAAAATAGTAGGGAAAAGGGAAAGCGAAAAGGTTAGGCTGATAGTTTGTCAAGTCCTCTCCACTTCACGACATAGATTTCTGAAATTCACCTTATAATACCTCGAGAATATCGTTGCTCCATCTAGTCTATTGGCTTACCTGGTGCATCCTTATAACACCCAGACTTCCTGTGGCCTGCTACATTTAATGTTCAGACAGAACAACCCATCACGCTGTTCGACCTAGGAACACGCAAAACGCATTTCCTAGGAATAGAACCCGGGATCACAGCAGTCGCACTTGCAACCTTGACGAAGGAAATTAAAAGCAGTTTGTTAAGCTTAGCTGACAGGAATTACTTTCAACTTTTAGACCCTTGAAGAAAGCTGGCCGACCAAACTGAGGGAAATTCAAATCAATGAAGCAGTGACAGCAGTTGACTACTTTTCAGTGATGTCATTTAAGTTACTGGTTGTCGTCAATCTGCATCCAATCCAGCTGTGATTTTGTCTATGCTTAGGTACCGATTGGATCTTCTACAGGTTGTTCATTTGTTGATTAGCGTGTTGTTGTTCTATCTAAAACGGCTAGCATAGATTGGAGCGGCCCAAGCCACGCCCGACGCCACGCACCGCAATTTTTACTGCGGGCGTTGCGGCGGTACACTTCTGAATGCGACGGCATTTTCACCATCTACGGAAGCATTTTCAATAGAAATACATAGAAACCACTAGTGTCATTGCGGTGACTCGATAAAGGCGCTACCGTCTGCCCATTGCCTTCAGAACGTCTTCGATGCCTTCAGTTTATTTATGTATACGCCCTTGATAGTACCTCCAAAAACAAATGAAGATCAAAATGAAGTTCAAAAATGGAGCGTCCAATTAATAGAACAAATCGGTCATAATGCCTGTTTATTTGAATCAGATAAGCGCCTTAGAATACGTCATACCATTTTAAATCAAAGTCAGTAAGGTGAATGAGTTTACATTTATAAAAAGTAATTAATAAGACCTATTTATCAAGTCCAGTTTATCTTAATATTAATATCTTGAAAGATTTTTAGGCATAAGGATATACTAGAGGCGTGCTACGTTCTATTGCTAAAACTATTTGACCTTCGGACTCCACACATCGGTATATTTCCTTCCCATATGAATCACAACGAGCAAGACAAGTTTATTGGTGTAGCCTGTTAGAACTACGCAACACCTCACACGTGAAACGATTAAAATGAGATCGAGGACCAAACGCGTGATTTGAACACATTGCGCGCTGTCAGCTGTCAGCTTTGCCGACTTTATACAAACCCTTCTATGTAAACCAACCTTTAAATTTGCATATTTAAATTCTACTCCGCTATGCCTTTTAAGCAATTTTCTTAAAGACGGGTATTGAGTTTTAATATGTATAAAGTACAACTAAATCGTCACATTTACATTCAGTGTCGCTAACTATTTGCTACAAATTTCTGAACAGTATGTAGGTAGGTACCATGGAATTATTCAATTTTATACGCTTTTGCACGGTTTTAGGAATCCGATGTGATTCGCATTTGATATTCGGCCGTTTCTCGTGTTTTATGGGAACATAAATTCGTGTCGATGTTAATTTGTTATTGCATACAAGGTTAAAATACCAGGAATCCTTGTTTTAATGCTAGCTCGTTCGTAAAGAAAAATTACCTTGTAACTAGAACCCACTCAGGAGGACACTGAAACAAATAACTGTCACTTTAAGCACTTTCTATTTGCGTGTGCATCTGTGACTGTGGCGACGGAATTTGCTTCCGATCATATAATTCTAGACGGAATTTCAATCGTTAACACTAGATTTTAATTGATGTTCTTTTTTAATTCAGGAGGTAGCAAGAAGTACCAGCTATAGGGCAGGACTGAGAAACGTAAAAAAATCACGAATCTTAATAGGCCGGTTTAAAATGTAAGTTGTATGGGAGTCTATTCGATACACACGAGCTTCGTCCGAGCGGCCGAACACTTCGACACCGCGCGATAATTAGTTTTCGGCTGTCTAGCGGTCACGAATCCGAACATTCCAATGTATTGCCGACTCATCTAAAGGCTTATCTATATAGATACAGGTGTTTTTGTGTAGAATCTCTATACAAATCAGTTTGCGAGGCTGGCGGTTGAGAGATGATTTTAAGTTTAACTGTTCCGTTAAGTGCGATGTAGCCAAGTCGTGATAGACAAGAAACACTGAGATAATAACGAACTTTTTTATTATTTCTTTTAGCATTTTTTAAATTCAGATTAGTCCAACGTCTACAGCAACACGAACAGCGTTTAAGAATCGCAGCTTGTGTTCCTCTTGTTTAATTGGAGTCAGCGGCCAAAGCTCCTCAAGCGGTATACGGTCAAAGTCAGAGTGCTTCATTTCACAGGACTGTAGGGTGTCGCAACGTTCATTGGCCAACAAAGGGAACGATGTGACTGATGCTAGTATTCCAAAAGATCCATACTTCTTCAATTCTTCTTTTAACATGTCAATTGTAAAAGCCTTACTTGCATCTATCCCCATGTCTGTCAGGTAATACTCCAAAGACTTGTAATAAACTTCAACAGCCTCCTGAAACTCTTCTTTATTACAACAAAGATTGCCACACATCAGTATGAAGTAAGCCAAATCGGTGGCGGGAGAAGCACATCTCAATAATTGAAAATCAATAGCAATGGCTTTATCTTTGCAGCACAGGAAGTTGGGACACCAAGCATCTCCATGATTAAACACAGGGTGATCACCTCGACTGTTAACGATGCGTATCAATTGCCCATAAACATCATCATTTACTACTGCGTTAAATCTGCTATAATAAACGCTTTCCGGATCTTCAAATTCTGCAAGCACTTTTCTATCTATATTTATGGCTTCCTGAAGATAGTTCGCATACCAGTTTCTATTCTTTTCATTATAATACACTTCGTCTAGTCCATTCGCAAGCTTCGCAAAGGTTTCAGGTTTTTTAATTCGCAGAGCTAAGGACACCGCGTGGAAATGCGCCAAAGATTTGAGAGTCAAATTCCTTTCATTTATAGTGATATGTTCAGATATAGACGTACATTCCTTCTCAAACAAGTCTTCCATCAAAATAAAATCGTCTTTACCATCGAGGTAGGATCCGTAGCATTTTGGGAGGAAGTTCTGGATTCTTTCTTTTGCACCTGAACTCTTCTGGATCTCGCACAAGATGGGTAAAATGGTCGTGAAAAATAAAGCTTCTCTTTTAAAGTACGTGTGGCAATCGAGAGATTTTCGCATTAGAGGGTCTTTCACTAGTCCTTTAGCGATGAATTTGGCTGTATGATTCCTGCCAGTCACTTGGATCCGGTACACCGCGCTGATGAGGCCCTCCCCTGCAGGCGCTGCTCTTGTAATTTCAACACTTTGAACACTGTCCTCACTTTTCGTCTTTAACTTGAAAACCTTGTCTAAAACATCTTCAGTCAGATGCTTGGAAATAGAAGCCAATGTTATCCGAACCATGGTGCTGACTTTACTGACACTTGACTCAGTTGTTTCAATTATTTAAATAGTCTAGTACAAGGTGTGATTAACATGTCAAGTTTTATCATCGTTGTAAACGTGGTAAATATTATATTATCTCGTTTGACATTAAAATAAATGACAATACTATTTGAACATTGAGGAACAAAGAGGATTCTTGTGATTTTAGCTGATAAGAAAGTAAATTGATTTGTGGAGTGTGTTACATTCTTATCCCCAGCATCTTGTCTGTTTGTCTGAAACGCAGAAACCACAATTAACTTGGGTGTCATATTCGGTCTGTTACCGATCGGCTCACACAAGTATGAGAACTCATACATTTTACCTAATAGCAATTCTTATATATACATGTTATCATAGTCCTGACAAAAGTGCTATACTTATTGTGTTTTTCGATAATGTACAGTGGTGCTCGTAGCTTTAGAGCCCTAATTTGGTGCCTCACATCAGGATGATGGAGGACTGGCTCGCGGCTCGGGGCTTGCTCGTGACGAGGCGTGCTAACTAACATCTTCACGAAGCGCCGCCGGAGACCCCTACCTGCTACCATTTCTCATGCAGATCTTATTATGCCTCTCTCTAGTTTATGGATGCCAGTAATGCTGGGTGTTTGTGTTTCTTTCCTACATGTCTGTTTACACATGGAGAAGTAAAAAATTTTAAATAACTGCTATGAATACAGATACTGAAACCCAAAAACACTGTTAATACTTTTCTGTGGTTTTATGGCATTACCCGGAAAAAAAAACATGCGGATCAAAAGTATTTTTGTTTCGTCTTTACTTTCAAACGAGTGAGTTTCACGAGGTTTAATTCATACAATATTATCATGCCTAATGTGTGCTGCTTCTAAATTAAACCAAATATTTCATAATACTCTGTATTTGTCATCTGTAAACAGTGTTGTGCGGCAACCTAGATGGTCCTTGAAAAATATTTCGTGCCATTATCAACATCTCAAGATAATTAGTTATTATTAGCTTGTAGGTACTGTCAGCGTCAAAAATATTGTGACGAACAGACTGTTCAAAATTATCTCAACAAGTAAGAAAATTTAACTTTATCTTAAGGATAAAGGTTCTACTTGGTGTACCGTGTGGTGCCGGACGTAAAGAACACCACCACCCCATTTCTTCCTGTGGGTGTCGTAAAAGGCGACTAAGGGACTTACTAGAGAATGGGCAGCAGCGTTCTCTACGCATTTTACCACCATACTGCTATCGCCAACCCGCCTGCCAAGCGTGGCGATTATGGCAAAGCCCCCCAAATTGGGGGAGGCCTAAGTCCAGCAGTGGACGTCTTACGGCTGAAATGATGAATGATGAAAGGTTCTACTCAGAATGACAGTTGTCGGGTAGTGTCTTCACTCTGAAACTTTCCTTGTGTAATTGTGTTAATATTAAATTTTCATAGTTGTTTAGTTAATATTGAACAGTCTGTTCGTCCCGATATTTTTGACGCTGCCTGTACCTACCATACGTCATTCGCCAAATATATTTGTGGTATATTTATTTTCTAAATGTTTTTGTCTAGAATTTGCAAATGACATTGAATTTGACTGATAATATAAGCAACTGTCTTTATAACCTTTTATTTTATCCGTAAAACCGTGACTTTTCATGAACGTTGATTAACGTTAACGGGTGTTTTATAATGTATTCAAGTATAAGACCACGAATCGATGCATGGCCGGCACTGGCGCTTCGAGGTACACACGGCTACAGGTCAAGCTATACATCTCCAGTTTTAACTGAACTCGTGTTGTATAGGCTTTTCGTAGAATGAGATATCAGCTTATACTGGAAAGTTCGATTTGTGGCAGTGCGTACATAATAAAACTGCACCGACATCATGCCGACAAAAATCTTTTGATGTACCTCATTTTCTTTGATGCGTTGTAATGGGCCTTTCTCTCACTTTATTTATCGATAAATCTCTGTGTTAATCATCTTTATGTTCATTCCCCTTTTCTGCGACTTGCAATGATTTCGCAATTTATTGGCTAATACTAACATGCAACCTAAGTAATTGAAGTCTATAAACGCTTTCCCAAACATAGTTATAAAGAAATCTAGTAGGTAAACTCATATTCAGGTAAGTCATCATCATCATTTCAGCCGAAAGACGTCCACTGCTGGACATAGGCCTCCCCCAAGCACCGCCACTTCGACCTATTCTGTGCTTCTCGCATCCAACGTATTCCTGCGGCCTTCACCAGGTCATCGGTCCATCTTGTGGGAGGCCTTCCAACGCTCCGTCTTCCAGTACGCGGTCGCCACTCCAGAACCTTCCGACCCCATCGGCCATCCGTTCTGCGAGCAATGTGCCCTGCCCACTGCCACTTAAGTTTGGCAATTCTTCGGGCCATATCGGTTACCTTGGTTTTCCTACGGATCTCTTCATTTCTGATTCGATCGCGTAGGGAAACTCCAAGCATAGCCCTCTCCATTGCTCTTTGGGTGACTTTGAGCCTTCTTATGAGGCCCATTGTGAGCGACCACGTCTCAGTGCCATATGTCATCACTGGCAACACACACTGGTCAAAGACTTTTGTCTTGAGACACTGCGGTATTTGGGACGAGAAGATATTGCGTAGCTTCCCGAACGCTGCCCAGCCGAGTCGGATTCGACGATTAACCTCTTTCTCGAAGTTGGATCTACCTAACTGGACAGTCTGTCCTAGGTACACGTATTCGTCCACAACTTCGAGTGTAGCGCCTCCGATCTTCATTGGAGTGGGTATCACACGAGCATTGGACATGACCTTTGTCTTGTCCATGTTCATCCTAAGACCCACTCTTTCGGAAGCTCTACTGAGGTCATCGAGCATTGTACTGAGGTCCTCCATAGTCTCAGCCATGACTACTATATCGTCGGCAAATCGAAGGTGAGTGATGTACTCGCCATTGATGTTGATGCCAGCCCCTTTCCAGTCCAGAACCTTGAAGACATCCTCCAGTGCAGCGGTGAACAGTTTCGGAGAGATTACGTCTCCCTGTCTCACCCCTCGCTGCAGAAGGATAGGTTTCGAGGCTTTGTCCTGGAGCCGGACTGACATAGTGGCGTTTTCATACAAACACTTCAGCACCTCGATGTACCGATAGTCAATCTGGCACCGTTGAAGAGACTGCAGTACAGCCCAGGTCTCGATCGAATCGAAGGCTTTTTCGTAGTCCACAAACGCTAAGCAGAGAGGCAGGTTATACTCTTCGGTCTTCTGTATAACCTGCCGCAGCGTATGTATGTGGTCTACGGTGCTAAAGCCTTTACGGAATCCGGCTTGTTCGGGAGGCTGGAAGTCGTCAAACCTGCGCGCGAGACGATTCGTGATGACTCTTGAAAACAGCTTGTAGACATGGCTCAGAAGTGAGATGGGCCTATAATTCTTAAGCAGGGTATTGTCACCCTTCTTAAAGAAAAGTACCACCACACCTCTGTTCCATGCCTGTGGCGTTTTGCCCTCGAGTATGACGGAATCAAACAGCTTCTGAAGGGCCTTTAGAACGGGTTTTCCGCCGGCCCTCAGGAGTTCGGCTGTAATTCCGTCATCACCCGGCGCCTTGTTGTTTTTGAGCTGCTTCAGAGCCATCCTAATCTCGTACAAGCTGACGTCCGGGATATCTTCAGTGTAGTGTCGAGTCAACCTAGCTCTCGGGTCGTTAGCTAGATTCATAACGGGGTTTCTGGTGGACGTGTATAACTGTCCGTAGAACCTCTCAATCTCCTTAAACAGCTCAGGTTTGGCGGACACGATTCTGCCATCGTCGGTCTTCAGTTTCGCAAGCTGACTCTGCCCAATAGACAGATCTCTTGCAAAGACTTTGGAGCCCTTGTTTCGCTCTATCGCGTCCTTAATACGTTCCGTATTAAAGAGGCGAAGGTCGCTTTTCAAGGACTTAGAGATCCGTCTATTGAGTTGCCGGTACTCGAGTGCAGCTTCTGAAGACTGCAGGATCATTCCGCGCCTCTGTTCCATGAGCTGTAATGTTGGATCTGAGAGTTTCTTTTTTCTATTTGTACGGCGGGTCTTGAAAAACTCAGACCCGACCGTATGGACAGTTTCCACAAACCCATCGTTATAATCGTCCACGGAGCTCCCTAGGCACTCAAAACGATTCTGGAGTTCGAGCTGAAAGCTCTCGGGGTTCTGAAGTTGGATCGGTGCTGGTCGGAGCGTTGACTTCATCAGCCGAGATCTTTCCAGCTTGATATTGATATTCAATGTGCCTCTTACCATGCGGTGATCACTCCCGGTTTTCACCGCGTTGATCACAGAGACATCATTGAATATTTGCTTCTTCGTCGACATAATGAAGTCAATCTCATTTTTAGTTGCACCGTCGGGACTCTGCCAGGTCCACTTCCTGTGCTCACGTTTTCTGAAGAAGGAATTCATCATAAAGAGGTCTTCCTTCTCCATAAAACTAGCCAGTAGGTGGCCCCGGTGGTTCCGACGTCCAACTCCAAATTGCCCCACTCTCAACTCATCATCGCTTCGCTTGCCCAGTTTCGCGTTGAAGTCCCCCATAACAACTGTGAAGTGAGTTTTGGAACCATGCATGGCTCTAGAGATATCCTCATACATGGTTTCCACCTCATCGTCGGGGTGTGTCGAGGTCGGGGCGTACACCTGTATGACCTTCAGCGAATACCTTGCGGATATTCTGAGTATAAGGAACGCCACCCTGGTCGACACACTCTCGATCTTCACAACGTTGCTCACAAGGGACTTGTGGACGATGAACCCGACACCACCTTGAGACTGCTGGTCGCCCTCCCGGAAATAGAGCAGGTTTCCGGAATTCAGGATTATCGAGTCCTCCCCCTCTCTTCGGACTTCAGATAACCCTACTATACTCCATCGTAACCTGCTCAATTCTTCCTCGAGCTCGGCGATCTTCTCGTCGGTCCGGAGTGTACGCGTGTTGAATGTTGCCAGGTCCAGTTGTCGGTGATTGTGGTAGCTGGATCTCTTCCGGGGATTCTTAGCACCCCTTGCCTCACCGTGACCTTGACCGCTACCGTAGCCAAGGGTAGGTGGGCCGCCGGGCACTAGGGGCCGTTTTTTATTCGTGCTTGTCATTATTTGGGGGGGGTTTGCCATAATCGCCACGCTTGGCAGGCGGGTTGGCGATCGCAGTATGGTACTCTACAATGCATAGAGAACGCTGCTGCCCATTCTCTAGTATGTCCCTTAGTCGCCTCTTACGACACCCACGGGAAGAAATGGGGTGATGCTATTCTTTACGTCCGGCACCTACACGGACGTATACCAATCAGGTATCAGGCAATCAGGCAATTCAGGTAAGTATACCAATCATATTAGCCAATATGGTAGAAATACATTTACTTAAAAAGCTTAAAACTTGGATGAAATGATAGTTCATTAGAGAACTACGACATCGATATAAAAGCTATCGAGTCACGCACAACACTAGAACTTGGTAGTTGCACTTACAGTGATTACCCAATGGAGGGAGCGTGCAGTGAAAATAATTTGACATTAACCACAATGTGCACGACCAAGGAATATTACCATAAATTCTGCAGACTTTAAGAGCTTTACTGAGGGTGAACTGGATTCCTGACTGCACTATTAGTACTTTGAACCGATTGAGAGCCAATCTGAGACTAAAACAAACTTGGGTGGACCTGACATCTAAATTCTGACGAATAAAATGAGAAATATTTACTTTGCGGAGGCCAATGTTCAGCAATAACCCTCTAACAGCTGAAACGATGGTTATGACTTCTTTCAATCAATCAATCAATCAACTTAGGCTATCGCAGTCCACTGCTGGACATAGGCCTCTCCCATGTCGCGCCACAACACCATGTCCTCCACGTTTCGCATCTTATAATTAATTTTAATGACTTCTTTACATTTAAGTATTTAATCATAGATAATAAATTAAACTAATAAGTACTAACATATTATTAATATCCATTTCTAATACTAACCCTTACTAACATGTGATGTTTCTTATTTTGCGCATGCAGCCCATGAGCCTGGATACTTCCGTAACCAAAACAGTAAGTGAAATTAGAATAAGCTTTTTCTAAACTAACAATCTTCTTTTGGTCTGCTAGATTTTCCCTATTCTGATGTCTAATTATTCTATTTTACTATCTCTTCTCCAATTTGTAGCCATATAACACTGTATGTTCAGTTGTTTTAAGACACAGCAGATCCAGCTTCCAGCTTCTGGTGGTTCTCCTCTTTTTATAGGTCTGATGTCCTGTTTTCTATGGCTCTGAGATTTTTCATACTCATCATCTGCTTAGCCTTTTCCTATGTTTAACTATGTTGGGGTCAGCTTCCAATCCCCGTGGACGTAACTGAATGCCAGTATTTATCTAGAAATTTCTCTATTTAGATTTTACTCGTGTAAAATTCAAGTTATACTCATCTACATGAATTTCTCCTGTTTCAACAGGATGTCATTTTATGATGATTTTTAATTCAGTATGCTAAATCCGATATGTAAAGGCTAAGCTTTCTCTAATCGGAATGTTCATGTTTTTATCTTCAAACCCGGTCAGGTCGATTAAATGTAAGCATAATTTATGAAAACAAGATCCGTTACATGAGCCCCAAAATGAAAGGAAAATATCACGGTCCCATTCCTCACAAAGGAATCTGTATCTGTTCCCAATATTGAGAGGTGATAGACCTTTGCATACCGTAAAATCGTGAGTATAGTTCTACGTGGTTCTTCTTCAAAAATGCTCATCTATTTATGCTTTTGTTTCAAGCTTCCTCGGAACGACCCCCTTGGATGACTCAAGGTAAATATGGTGACCATTATCATCACTATCATCATCATTATCATCATCATTATCATCATCATCAGCCTATAGCAGTCCACTGCTGGACGTAGGCCTCCCCAATTGCACGCCATTCAGCTCGATTTTCGGCAACTCTCATCCAGCTGCTACCAGTGAATGGTAACCATAACCATTACCATCATCGTGATCATCATTCACAGTATTTTAACGCAATCATGCCCATGTTTGACGTCGTCCTTTTCCATGACTTCATGTCATTCATATTGTGTGTATTTTCATCGTCATTATCATCACTGTCTGTTCTGTTCCATTCAATGCGCCGTCTTCTTTTTGCAGCGTGCTTCTTGTGTCTATCTTGCTTCTCCATTATCATAACGCACACATTATCTGTCAAGTTTTGGACAGCATTTCATCATATCTTTTCTACCTTTCTATGCAACCCAGAGGCAAATGGGTACGTCTTTTCTCAGCCAGGAACTATCATCACTAATATATCTATCTTCCTAGTCCATCATTAAATTAATAATGTAAAGAATATAATTGTTGCATTGCAATTGTACATAAAAGGAAACTTGGAAGTTAATGAAGAATTGTATGTAATCGAGTTTGCGAATATCTGTAGATATATAATGTTCATTCAATACGAGCCAACATCCGCATTCATACGGTAATCAATCAAAGAAAATATTAGCTTAGTCAATCGACGCCATCTTGAATTGAAAGAATATGCACTTAATTATAAATTATTATTGATTTATAAATAACTTTATAATTTCATTTTTTAATCTTGGCTATGTTTTTGTCCACCTTTATATTTTGTTATTTTAAAATTTGTGTTTCGCAATTGAAATCCATATTAATATTATAAATTATAAAATAACTCTGGATACAGATGACATCATGGAAAAGAAGATAGGCTACTTTTTGTGTCATAAATATACGTATAAGGGGTTGATATAGGGACAAACATTTAAATGAGAAAGCATTTCTTAAGTTAGGAATAGTAAATATCAATACTTTTGGTAAGAAAAAAAGAAATACCTGTAACAGCGTCTTGATAAAAATCAAAGTTTCGATGATAACATCAAAATTCACATGTAATATTGATATTTTGTGTGGTTCTTAAACAGAGATTAAAGGTATTGGAAATTTGGTCATGGTCCATAAAACTGAGCTAACATTTAGCTCATTTAGCATATAATTAGCTAGTACATGTAGTAGTGTGTACAATAACAATGTGACCAGCATAATTTTAGTTTTCGACACCTTTATACGCCTATACATATTTTATGGTTACATGTATTGATTTCGATAAAATTTGACAAGGAAATAGCTGATGGTATCTTAGGGAATATGGCAGGTTGATGTTTTATGAAACTTTTGTATAAGAAACCCAGCCATAATGGGTATGCAAATTAAATTTGAATACGATAAACTATATTATATTACAAAAAAAAAATTTACCGACTTCAAAAAAAGGAGGTTATCAATTCGTCTGTATTTTTTTTAATTTTTTTTTTTTATGTTTCTTACCTCATAACTTTTGACTGAGTGAACCGATTTTGATGATTCTTTTTTTATTTGAGAGCTGGTGCTTCCCGAATGGTCCCATTTTAATTTGATTCCATTTGGACAATGGGGTCCATGTGAAAACCATATAAGTCTTAGTATTTTCGCGACAAATGAACGAATAACGGGATTAGATTAGTGCGGGGTATCTATCATAACTAAAAAGTTTAAAATAAATCCTTTTTACAAAAAAATAACAACCGACTTCCTTAAAAAAAAACAAAAAAATAACTTTAATTTCGGAAGTCGGTGGCAAAAAAGAAAACCTTAAATACAGATCCTAAGACAACGAATTCCGAAATTAAAGTTACTTTTGACTTTGTAGCGTTTTTTTTAAGGAAGTCGGTTGTTATTTTTTTGTAAAAAGTTTTTTGTAAAATCATTCTCTAAGAAGGTAAAATAGAGGGCGATTTTAAAATTCAGATGTAATCTAGTAAATAGTATGGTACTATAGTTATAGAGACCGCATCTTGACAAATCATTTAGTGTTTATTTAATGAAAGTCGGATGACTATCTGTTTGTATTTTCGAATGAAAGGCCATTGATAAACAATGATTTTTGTTAGGAGTGTTAGGACATAGGATACTTTTACTGTCCCCGTGGACGATATCCGCCATACACGGGTGAAGCTATTAATTGCAAAAAGTAGATTAATATTCTAGGCAAAAGCTAGTACTAGAAAATGTATACATATGCATACATTTAAATTACCGTTTGGACTGCCGACCCCTACATACTTCAGAAGAAAGCCGGATTTTGGCACCCAGGTATGTTAAGTTTGGATGTCTGAATTTGATATCTAAGATATTTTTATGAGAAATCAGAGTGGCTTAGTACCCGAATGCGTGTGAATTTCTTCATCTTAAGCTTTCTCAATATGTTGTGGTAAGCATTTGATTTTTGTTTATTTACTTTCTTGCCCTGACTTCGTCCGTGTCAAATTTCGCGTAAAAAAATATTCCTACGGCACTCAGTAATAATGTAGCTTCCCATTTTTGAAATAAAATCCGGAATCAGAGGGGTAATTGCGGAACTTTTTATCGGTAGGAATTGGTTTAATATTCATAATTAAACAACATTTATTGCGTTATTTACGTTGCTGAGCCGACAATTTATTCGAACAAATGACGCAATGGTTTAGAAATAATCTTCAATCCCATTCAGATTCTGATAAATTGTGCGTTTCGCAATTAGGGTGCAGATCAGTAATTACTGAAGACTACTCCTTACATACAAACTCCAAATACGTTGTAGAGGAAACTCGACTGAAAACTTTTCCTGTAACATACAATACCTTTTGACCTTAGATAAAACATTTGTTTTGTAAAGATCAAATTATAAATAATATTTTCCATTTTAAAGGCCAAATCATTCAACATTATTTTTCAATCAAACTGACATTGGAATTCTTAGGAATAAGCAATTGTTTCAATTGAAAGGAAAGTTTTATTAATTCAACATTTAATCGTGTATTGCATTAATAATTGTAAAAAGATACTCATTTATGATTTATTGAATAGAATTTTATGCTAGTGTGTTTCTTGTTTCCCCGACCCACCGCGTCGCATCGCATCGCCATCATAGCGGTACTTCGTCTTCGCTTAACTTCATTACTGACTTTTCCGTTTGCTCGGCTCCTAAGGGTCACAGTTTGATTTTAAATGGTCTAACACCTTCCTCAAGAATGGCTATCAAATGCATTGAAAGATGTTTTAGATGTAAAAAAAAAATCTCACTGATTATCTTCTGTAAATGGGTGTTCAAACTATCACACTCTTCAGGTTTATTATTTCTTTATTCACTTATCTGTTAGATCTCTAACAAAGGCTACACCATTAGACATAGCGTACAAGAATCGGATCAATATTGATATGCGTACGAAGGTACGACGCACATATCAAGCTAATAGTTTAAGCTGACATCTCATTATACGAGAAGTCTATACAATGCGAGTTCAGCTAAAACTAGAAATGTATAGCTTGACCTGTAGCCGTGTGTACAACAAGTTGATCAAGAACAAGTTAATTTTGGAAAAGTATGTCGTAGAAAATTCCTGGGTCATGAAAACTTTTAAATAAGACAAATATATTTAGGGAAGGTAGTTACTTAAGTTCCTTTTGCCAAATAGACCTTTGTCACAATAAAATAAATTATTGACTTGAGGAGTTATTCATCAGAGCATAATCGTGTTTAATCACAGGAAATTAAGAATTACGCGTATAATAAAATAAATGAGATTTTTTACATTGCGACTTTTAAATTAACATAAAAAATGTCGGTAGGTAAATATTATGTTTCCTGTTTGTTACGAGGATGCATTTTTGGTACCTAATGATTAGCTGAGATTATTATCATTAATGATATGTTAGACGAAGACCCGTTTATCATGCCACCTCCAACATATTATTAAAGAATAGTCTTATAATAGCAATCTTTCGAACACGGAAAAAAAAGTGAAGCCGATGTGAGATAAAGAATTTTGCCTTCGCCTTCGGAAATCATGCTCAGTTCAATTGGTATTTAAATAATAGCTGTCTAACGTGACCTCATTTTGATCTCACAGATTCGGTTATTCCGATTATTAACCTCAAATAATTCACCCTCAGATGGATACGCGGAAACGCTAGTTTACGCATTTACTCCAATAATTGACGACCAGATTAACTTACTCACATTTATTTGCAGGTCTCTAAACAAATTGGTCCTAGTGTACGGCAGGGTAGTTGTGTAACGGTTATTGCGTACAACTATCAGTAGCAATGGCCGTCATTTTGACAGTTCAACAACATTAATTGCGCTACTTACATTGCTGACCAGACCAATTTTTCGAACACATGAAGCACTGGATGAGCAATTTATTTCAGAATTATTCAGATCGTGAAACTGTGCTATGCAATTATTGTGCTGGTTTTAAAATTAAGTCATGTCAGACTGTTAGAACCACCTCCGGGACCTGATGTATCTTTTAAATCTGGTGTTATTACTATATAGGGTTGAAGAATGTATTCTGACAATGTTACATTTATTCTAAGTTTATTTTTAAATATGCCAACGAGAGTAAAAGCTATTGCGTAGCCCCACGAGGCACGGAACCCCAAAAATCGTTGTGTTAATGAATATTTCCTGCTACTGGTGTTTCCCGTTACTTAATTAGTAACCTCGAATCGTAACAAACTACCTAACAAGCCATAAAACATGCGGATTATTGAAAAAGAATAACAATAAAAACGTGAAGCAAAATGGCCGGGTTACCTGCGCGAGCGGCGCGCCATCGTTTCGTTCAATTTTTTTTGTTTTAATATAGGGAACGGGCACCGGCGTCCAACAGATAAAAGCCTGTTGTAGACACGAGTAAGACAAAAGCATGCCGTGTTGTAGTTTTATTTTTGATTTTAATCGTCCATTTTGGTCGTCGAGTGGTGTGGCATAACGCTCGTTTTTACGTCAACGATTTATGACCGTCTGTCAGTTGAGAGCGAATATTTAGCCTTGGTTATATCACTCTGCACTTTCTTGTCCTGCCCTATAAATGAATAAGTTTTAGTCGGTCACTTTTCAGGACGAGAAAGGACCAATGTTTTATTTTTATTTAACTCTAAATAAAAATAAAACATTGGTCCTTTCTGAAAAGTGACCGACTAAAACTTACTCAATCATCAAATACTTGGTACCTTTTTCTGCCTGATATGATTATCTTGTTCTATTGGTGATAGACACATGAAATATCATTTTCGATTTCGCTCTAACTTTTGATACTCAGAAATCAAAATTGAATATCTGTTTACCAGAATTAACAAAAATTACGAGTACAACCCAATTTGCTATCAGCAACAGAACTCAGATGGACGAGATAAGAGGATAATACTCTGCACACAGCTATAATGGTTGTTGACCATTAAAAATCTCATTAAGGAGTTTACTCAACTTAAATATGAGCGATAAGAATGACTGTGTAAAATAGGTCAGCTGCATTTTTCTGAGCTGATTTGGCAATGCAGTATAAAGTTATCTACTGATATGAATTTTGGATATAATTTTCAACTCGTGAACGTGATCTCTTGACTTTTCAAAACCATCCCTTGTAGAAAAGCTTTGATAAACTTAACCAAAACACTTTACTACCTCGTACTTAGCCACGTAGTGCGAAGCGCTACGGTTCATTGTTAACATAAACAATGTTTGTTTATGTGTAGTTATGTAAGTAATTAATTTAATATTCAAAATAATATAAAAGTCCAAAAATCTGAAAAACGACACACTATGATAACGGTAAACTCTAATGACTGAGATCTAAACTGTTCTCACTGCAGTCAATTTGTCAAAAAACCTCATTTTAATTTAATGAAAGACATTGGCCACATTTCCAAGTAGCCAAAGAGAAAAAAAATGAAATTTGAAATAAGAAGGCAGGATCCCACAATGTGATTCGCGTTTAGATTCCGTTCGGAGGCTTCTACAAAAAACGTGGTTTTGTGGCGAGCGTGCGAACGAGCCCTTTGTCCGCCTGTATGTCAAAAGTGCATCTGTTGGGACTTTTATAATTTCAGTAGTGTATTTATCAGCGACACCCGATCGTTGTACTTGTTGTGGTGAAGCGATGGGCTGTGATTTTCAAGTCATAAACTTAATGTATGCGCGCGCAGTCCGCCAGAATCTGACATCAGTAGTGTTGAAAAATAAACAATTGCGAATATGCAATTTGATCTTTAGAAGCCTGTTTCCATTCTCAAATTGAATAAGCTTAATAAAGAGTGGATTTGTGGATGTTTTAATATATTTTTAAGCGTAAATTGTACGCTTTCTTTTTTCGCCAAAACGTTACGCAGTCTGAAAGACCAGTTGTAAGCAGGTAAAGAAGAAGAAAATAAGACTAATGTAATTTAATTGTCTTTTATTTTCCATGAGACTTGTAGAGAACAGACTTCAAGAACCCAAAAGCCGAGGCGATCATGCCTCGCAAGCCACGCATTACCATGAGAATTGCTCAGAAAACACATGCAAGGGACTTGATGCATATCTTCTGTACGAATGCATTCTGAACAATCTCTACATAGCTTTGTGCTCCCTCAGAAAAAAATACACAGCAGAGACGGGGGGGAGGGGGTTATCCCCAACTAACAAATTTAAACTACATTATTCTTTTCAACGTTTATCTGCTTATCGGAGCATGTTATCCAGGCTTGCATCGTATTGACGGCCCTGTGGAGTCGCTTCTAACTATTTAGAAGATTTCTCATTCAGGCGAGTGTGAACCGCCTCAAGCGACCGCCGGATAGATTTATAATTAAGTACCTTAATTTGTGGTTCGCTCACAAATAACAAATCACTGATAAGGATCAACATTTTGTAAAAACACAAAACTCTATCGTTTGTAATTATAAAACACTCGACTATCAAATCATAAGGAACGAATCTGATGGTATCGTTAACCCACGACGTTATGATCGATTGATATCGATAAAAATAAACTTGCGGCCTAAGTTATTGATACGGTTACGATGAGCAGTCGGGGGTGGCAGATGCCTCGCCCTTTGATTTCTTTAAATTTCGAACACTCTAACTTATTCTTTGTTATGAACACCGTATCGTATTTTGTGCACAGTCAACACGTACCTGTTAGTTGGTTCTTATTTTGTAAGGCAGACAGTCCAGTTTTGGTTGTCAGACAATTAAGATCGTACATCATAAACTCGAATCTCCAACCCCGTCGCAGTGGGATACTGACTGGCATCCAAGAATGCGTTTTTTATTACAACATTTATAATAGGCGGCAATTATTAAGTTTCTACGTTTAGTATTAATGATCAGAAACATAATTTTTAATGTCTCTAGGTGGCGGCCGCGTCTGCAGCCTTCGTCGTTGACTCGTTTATTTTCCACGCCACTCAACCTCAGTTTCGAGAATTGTTACTGGGTCTTAAATTTTGATTGCATCAAGCTATAAGTAATTTTAACGTACTTTATAGTGCATGGAGGCATAAAAATATAAAATAATTGTTTATTTAAAATTAATTGATGATTAATGCATCTTTAATTGAAACATAAATTTTCGGCATTGGACAGGTGAATGCGAGTAAGTTCATTAGTAACAGGTTTCTCTATGGAATTTTTGCCAAGTTTTGACACCAATTTAAATGTAAAAATCTTGTTAGGAATGTTGCTAATTTAATTATAGTTACAAATGTAAAGCCTTTTTTTCACGAATTTAATACTAATCTTTACGATGTCAGGCCATTATGGCACTCGATAAATGTTTCCTACATTTAGGAAATGTAGTTTTTTTCCTTAGGAAAGTTTAGCGCCAAATGATAAAATGTTGCATTAATTCAATAGTTCGGCAGAATCCATTTGCTTGTGGGTCGCCATTGAATAAAACCTCGAACATGTAATATATCAGGCTAATAGACTCATAATATTATTTAAAATTACAAGCTATTTTCGCAACTATTAACACTGGCTACTACGCGATAAATTAGAACACTAAAAATAAATCATTTTATTATTCTACATATCGTTTTATTTGAATACACTTACGTGTGGGTTCTTAGAAGTATTCACTTCTGCCAAAGTTTATAAAAAAGCGTTGTCTTGATTCATAAATTGATGACGACTTACCTCCTCCACGTGATCAGAAGGTTATTATTACATATTAATAATAATAAGTATTAAAATGAATAATAAGAATCGATGCACATTCAAAAATCAGTTAGGTATGTGGAACAACTAACGCTTTGATCGCCAAAGTATTTAGGCATTAAAAGGACCACCCGTATTAAAAGACCAGTTGACCACGACATTTCGGTAGTTCCCCGTCCCATAGTCCGCACTGAATACAAACAACCCATTTTGTTTATACCATACGTGTTAACATAGCAATTTGGGCTTAAGTAATAAAAACAATTAATTAATATGAAACTTGGGTACTTGAGGCACTTCTAAAGAATTTTAAATGTGAGAGAACTTTCGTTAATCAATGTAAACTGACGCATTGATTTATTTCGGAATGTTAATCGTACGTTTGTGAAATTTACAATGTAGATTTTTAGTATTGAGTGGAATGCCTAATACTAGATTTGACAAGACATTGACATACATAAGAAATTGAGTTTTTACCGCAAACAGCTCTAATTTTATTATTATGAAGTATGCTTTTGCATACTTCATAATAATAAAATTAGAGATAGAATTAGAATACTGTACTTTTGTACAGTATTTCATGGTAGGTGAAACACCAAGCCAGACCTACTATTTTTAATAAAACTGGCCAAGTGCGTGTCAGGTTTCAATTGCAAATGTAAGTAAAACTATTTCCTGTCTATCAAAAAATAAAGGTAAAAAGAAATTAATAAGGTCTACATCTATTTGGAGGGCTGTCTCATAGTCCGCCCTTCCATTATTTCATATTTCACCTCATATGCAAAAATGTATTATATACGTTACACGTGTGAATACATATTATGGATTTCTGTGACCTAAAAATTCATAATAAGTACGAAATTTTAACTTTATCGATCCATTAGATTCGAACGAAAATCTCACTACGACAGACGAACACACGGGTGATGATTCTATAAAGGTTCCTTATTTACTATCGGAGGTACAGGTAGCCTACAAAGCCAATAAAGCTCCTACACATTCGAGTCATAAGATCCAAAGAAATCAACCAGTTTATCTTCCTTCTGCCTTGCCTAGATTAAACATATCTATAACCACAATGCTGAATTGGAATTACCAAGATTGCGGCTTGTCGCTGGTTGTCCCCAGGTGTGATAAAATCCGCGACTAAATCATGGGAAACAATCTTAGTGTTTGAAACATTGGTGACAATCTGTAGGAGAGAGATAGTCCAAATCTCTGGAGAGAAAGCCTTCAGACTGACTGAAGCTCATTGATAACGCAAACTTAGCAAGTCCAAAAATGTACCAGCTGTAAAATATAGCTGAAGAATTTAGGGGGGTTTGCCATATTCGCTATCGTGGTAAAATGTTTAGGGAAATGAGGTGAAGCTATTCTTTATGTCCGACACCACACGGATCTTAGGCGAGTAATAAGCCGCTGAAGTGACACTCATATCAAAACCGCAGACTGAAAGAGTTTTGTTTATTATATACAAAACTGTTTATTTTCTAATTATATAAAATCTAATGTGGAATTGTAGCAGTTTTCAAACCTTTCAATGATAGATTCATAATATCCAGACCAGAAGATCTTAGCGAAAACCTGCTTAAATTTGGTACTCAAAGGCATTTTACACTTTTCTAGCTTTGGTCAAATCTTTTGACATTTCTGGTCTTTGGAGTCGAAGAGAAAGGTTGACAATGGTGCCGATTCCCTTATTCACAAACTAAACTAAATTTAAGTTCAGTGTATCTTTTTCTTTCTATTTCATTAAGGAAAGGACAGAAGATAAAGTTTAGTTTAGTCCTGTCAAATTAATCAGCGCTTGACGTAAATTGACGTAATTTTAGTAGGCAAGTTTTTAATCACGTCTAAACTTGTATGGAGCGCTGATTAATTTGACAGGACTAAACTAAAATTTTTCTTTTGTCCTCTTCTTAATGAAATACAAAGAAGAAGATGCACTGAACTTAAATTTAGTTTAGTTTGTGAACAAGGGAATCGGCACCAATATGTTGCATTTTTCTTTAATTTGGTAAGTATGCCGTTGAAAATATATTCCAGACTATTGCCTGCAATGTTTGGCAACGTCTGCCAGCTCATGAGCTTAAAGTAAAACGATGCAACAGCTTACATGAAAAAAGGTAACCCAAAATGCACATCATCCACAGCACTATCTCTATCTCTAAAATTGGCAGCTAAAAAGTACACTATCTAATTCTTTTATGTGTATAACAACAGGTACCTTTAAGAGGACGGTGCCAACAAAGCCACTCCAACCACTTGACTCCATTGTAACGCCACAATGGCGCTTTGATTTCACTATTGTGCGCCGGAGCAGGTAGAACCCCGTGCTTTGCTTGTAATCCTTAATAAAGTTTTGTTTGCCGAGTTTGGAATAAAATCGCATAGTATTGAAACTCCTGTTGCGAGAGTTTGTTTTACTAGACAGGTTGACCTTTTGTCTGTGCATGCTTTGACTATGTGGACTTGTGGAGTCCCGGATTTAATACGTGCTGGATTGAAGAACATTCCAAGTCCGGGAAAAAAAGAACAGGACAGGTCCACTCTACCTGTGTGGTTCTTTCCTCAAAAGGCCATTTCAGACGCCAATTCACTTCACATGATATGACCAAGATTATATCTAGGAATAGATATAGGAAACGCCGACCTTTAGAGTAGTCTTCTCATCTAGTACAAAAATATGATTGACGTGTAAAAGTGTTTGTACAAACCTACTTGCAGAAATAAAATCATTTATCACTTAACCTTGTTAAATTAACTCTTCCTCTTCGTCCTGATGGTACGAAATCTGTCCGATTTCATTGAAGATTAATAATTGAACATTTTCCCAGTCTACAATATAAGCCATTGAGTTGACACGACATTTTACCTGCAGGGCGACCGCGGCCTACTGTGATAGGATTGAGTCACACATTTTTATCACAGTTTAGGAACAATAACTGTGATAAAATGCGTGACTCAAGCTCATCACAGATTTCGTTCTAGCCCCGCTGAACCCACATTCGAATATCACCTTTTAAGACCCTGATGCTAATTGCATCAGTTCCAATATGAGTCTACTTCCTGCGACAGTCTTCTGCAAACTCCTTCATAAATACTAGTGTGTTTCAAATGATTTGTTGTTTCATTTGATCGAACTTTCATTCGCATACCGACAATAATAACACAATTATTATGTATTATTAATACTCAAGTACGCACGGCGACCAGCAAGCTATACAGTTCCAGTATAAGCTGACATCTCATTGTTCGAAAAGCCTATACGATGCGAGGTCAGCTAAAACTGGAAATGTTTATACATGTGTGTACATAGTAGTCGCAATTTAAACAAGACACGCTTCATATTATGTAGTTTATTCGATATTTTATTGGCAGCCTGACGAGACGAACTAACCTGTAGGCGTAGAGTAAGGGCCGGCAACAGAAACACACACGACGCAAGCAAAAATGACCTTTCAGCCTCAAGTATAAGGGCGAGGCTACCGGCACAACTATGTTGGTAATATCTCACTGGGAAGTAGGAACTGAAGTTGTATGGTGATCTCACGTTGTCAGTAGACGTGTTGGTTATTTTATGAGAAATTATGCTAAAAGGGCAGTTGCTTCTAAAAATAGATTTTCATATTCAGCAGATTTATGCATCTTCACGCGCTTCGTCGATGACACGAAATATGCAATGAGCAACTTTGGATCTATCGCTAAAATTGGTTTCACTCAAAACCCACTATTGCTTAGGGTATTTTTTCATACTAATTATAATTAACTGACTGTGCAACACATAAAAACCTGAACTTCGCGACTGGTTGAAAATTCGTAAACACAATTAAAAACATTAATGGCAAGAAGACGTAAGGCATCGTCTATTTAATTATAAATATCGATATGTTACATTACTATTTTCCGATATATCGATACATCGTTACAACATCTAACACATCGGAGAGATTAGTAAGAGCATTCTAGACCGTGAAGGCTCTACAGTTCAGGAATGTGAGGTGAACCCGCTACGACTTAACGACTGACCAAACATTCATTCTGCGAATCCGTTATACGCGACAACTTTCAAGTTTCACATACATTGAGCACTCGAGACGGATGGTTACATGACTTGTTCAAAGGTAGCCGTCAATGGATGTGGAGTAATGCGATGTTGTCGCATAGTGCGGTTAGTAAGATTCTCATGGTTAGTCTTAGATCTCGACTTTCGTAAAGAGTTCAACGCGCGCTTGGTATCTGTGTCCACAATATAATCTAAGTTGGTAAATAACGTAATTGATACATTACACTATAAATAGTGTAAATGAATGTCCAGTGCTCGTTTATAATGTTTGCGAAGGCATTAGAGACGCGGAGGTTTATTTTTAAAATTGACGCCGTAACCGATTTTTTGATGAATTTTTAGTTGTGCTGCTTACTTATATGGCGTCGTGTATTTAAAAATAAAGTAATTACGAGTAATTTGAAGGTCTCAATATTCCCTGATTGTTAAAATCTTCTAAAATCCTTATTTTCCTGTATCACTCACAACAAAATCTCATTTTATACAGTACAGTAGTTACAGTAAAGGAAATCTTCTGAAAACTTAGAATTCTTTAAGGAAGCGCCGTGACTCGTTGATTTGTTTCAGAAGACAATGTGACTGGTACACGAATAAATAACAATATGTAAATAACGATGAAATGAGCAATAAAATTATTTCTACTTATATTAGTACTGAAGTTCATTTATACCGTTAGGCAGTAAACCTGTAAATAACCAGCTCATAACTATTTGGCCAACGATAATAACTATTTATGTCTACGATAATATGAATTTTAATCGGGTAATATTATTTTATACTGATGAAAACGAATTGATTTGAAAATATTACGTAAAATGGAAAACAGATTTTATTTGTGTAAGAAGAATAATTTTCTTTACTTCTGAAAGACTTAGTACAAGACGGCCGCAACCAACGAGTTGTAGGACGTAGGTAGAACTTGCGACTTCGAACTAGGTTCGAACCAAGACAGGCAATTTACGTGTTCAATTATTTCATCACCACTACTTACAAAACGGGAAAGAAAACATCGTGATCAAAACCGACATGTCCTGGAACCAAAAAATTGAGGTCATGTGACATCACCAACCCCTCATTGGACCTGCGTGGTGGATCCACTGCCCCTCACAGAGAGGAGGCTTGTGCCCAGCAGTGGAAATATATAGGCTGATTATGTTAATACAAAACCGTCCTATTTAAAACTGGAAGCCGCCCTGTGCCGGCGCGACCACGCGTTCAGGTTTGCCAAACAAAAAGTGACATATGCACGCGACGATCGCGTATTCACGGGACGATCGCTTTTAAATACGACGCGGACTTCTGGTTTTATGGTTTCTTGTTGGTAGGCTAGCAGCCAAGAATTAAATAAACAAGGGTATAAAAAATGCCGTCCAAGCCAACGTCATTGGAATTTCGTGCGAAATTAGAATGTAAAATTATTTTAATTTTTAATCGCTTTATTTATTTAGTTTCTATTAGTAGGTAAAGAGGTAAATTCTAGCGAGCTAGTTTTGGACCACTTCCTGTTGGCATATGACGTGGAAAAACTTTGTAGGTACCACGAGTAGGTACTCTTTCCCATCTATCGGTCTTAGACTGCTTTACCACTAGAGATGCGGCCCTATGCTACATATATATATGTATGCGTTAGATATCCACCAATCATATTCATTGGTCCACATATCATAATACTGGTGAAAAGCGGTTCAACTAACATATGTTTTTTATTTGGAAGAATGCGTGGTAGAGAAGAAATGCTATGGATGGGAGCTTTGGATGTGCGACTGGTATAGCTATGTGGAGAACAGAGTACCTACACGAGTAGTAAAGACTCATCAAGGTACTTACTCTTGAATACAATTCCGATAGATCGACGTTGGGCAAACGACAGTTGGTTGAGTTAAACGTAAGGGATTGGCTAGACTCAGTGAGTCCAGCCAATCCCTGACGTTTGACTGACAAGTCCAATGTCGATCTATCGGAATTATATTCGAGAGTAAGCACCCAGATGCTATTTCGGAAGTAAAAAAATATTTTATATCTCTTCGCTACTGCCGATGCATCGCACATTGCTCCAGCAGGTATTTCAGGGTGCATCTTCATAGCACTTCTTACTCAATCTGCTACACAGCATAGTATTAGTGAAAACGGTCGCATAGTTTCTCAGCTTAGCTTTCACATCCTCACAACATAGCTCATCTAAGGCGGAAAAGCAGCCTAATTCTGTAAAACATTGAAAATTTTACGACAGCGTCATACTCATGTTATGTCATCATCTCACCGTGAAAATTTGAGCTCGAAGTACCCTGTCAATCGTGTCAAGCCCTAGCATCAGGTGAAATGACAGCTGACTTCACCTAACTTTTCACAGTGACATTTTACAGAATAGATCGGCGGGATCATTATTGTTTGCCTAGGTTTTTTCCAACTATTTTTGGGTCGGCTTCTAATCTATTTGGAAGGATTTAAATACTAACTACTTACTTACTACTTACTTGCCTATCTGACCTCCACAAACAAGTTACTTGGTAAGACTATACCTCTTAGTAAGACATGGTTGTCAATTTTTCGGGCTACTGACGACCTGTAACGATTGTCAGAGATCTATGATTATCAGCCGGGACATACAGCTTAGCGTAATTTCCAAAACACGGAGGGGTCTTGGTCTACCACCTTTAGTTGGTCACCTATCCACGGACCGACCGCGACAACCTGATCGACCGACTCGAGCGCTGTTAGCATACTGGATGCTGACCCCAATATCGTAGGGGCACAGTCCAGGCAGATGAAATGAAATGCAAGACACCCTCGAATGATAATTAAGACATTCAATAGTATTGAATTGTAATAAAGTAAATTAATGTTTTTTACAAAAATAATGTCAGTAATAAACCTTGTGTTACTCCTCGGAGGCTAATAATATCCAAAGAATTATAATATAAAAACAAACTGGTTATTAAAATAAAACATATAATAATATATTTATCGGCGATGTTTGTCGTTTGAGAAATGCGAGTGATCATTCAATCAGGTATGTTCAACCTTTTTCTAGGCGGTATACGTGCTTCAGTGCCTCAGCTACGCCGACTGAAGATTGAGAACCTCTGTTTTCGATTTCCAAACGCTGTGTAGAATTAAGCGGTAGATGTAAAGGATTTGATCATTTAATCAATGAATTATGCTTATTAGTAACGCGTCATTACAAGACGTAAACTAATGTGGGTATGACTTTATGGTATTATACCATAAACCTGTTGACAGTTTGATTAGTGTGAGTTTTTAGTAGAATGTCTATGGTTGTACAGTTTACAGCTGGACAAACGAATGTACATACATATGTGCGCAGTCAACAGTTTAACATGTTGAGCATACAGTACAGGCACGATTCTGGAGGCTTCCAGTGCTCCTATATAGATTGCCTTAGACCCTGAGAGATATAGATTTAGAAGCTCATCTTAGGAGCTCTTGCAGATAAGCAACGCCACAGTGCAACGCGTTTCTAGTAGAATAATTTCTATGAAAACTACATGATTATTGTTCGTCGTACCCTCGCGTCGCAAGCGCAATACGCATGACAGCGCGGGGCCTTAAATCAACCATTAATTTGTAGGAACTAACAATACTTCAAAAGCTCGACGCAAAAGTATGAGAGACAGCTTAAATTTGCAACTTACGATATCACCAAAAAGGTTCCAAAGGCTTTTGTTTCTCTAAGAGACACTTTTCAAATTAAAAGGGCATTATTTTTTTAGTTTTTTTGCACTACATGGTTTGAAATATAAAAATATATAGCTAGCTAAATGTTTAAGGAAATAATTCAAAGGATCAAGAAAAACTTGATAGCTAAAGGCTAAAGCGTGTACCTATAAAGTAGATATGAATAAAGATTGGATAGTAAACGTTGCCTAGTTACGTACGTTGGGCAACGGTAACGATTATAGTGCCACAAGAACCTGTAACATTAGTCACTGGCCGAGTTAAGCTAGCTTCAGGGACGTCACTTAGACCGAGCTTAACACGAAGGTTTTCTAAGAACTTGGTATATTATTACTTAACTTAAATTTGCTAATTGACAACCCTATTTTTCAGTGGATTGAAAATTCTGGGTATAGTATAGACTAGGAAGAAGCAAATTTTTAAATGTAACCTCCTTTTTTTAAATATCGTTCGAATTTGATAAAAACTTATCTCCACAGCTTCAGGGCTATATTTCAAAGTACAGTGGAAGCTCTTGTTACTACAAAAGCTGAACCGAACAATGCTGCGCCTATATTAAACGAATAAAAAATCGTACACATCACAAACTTTAATTACTGGATCCGACCGAAAAAGGTGCATGATACGTCCAAAAGCTACATTTTCGTCTGTCCATCAGTACAATTTGTTCGTATCTGTACTAGGTGAGCACAATGCGTTATTAAAAACTTTTGTTACGTGGCTTTTTTTTCTACGGCGTGTCGAGTGCGACGCATACCTGCGTCCTTCTCGACGTTTACCTGTGCTCGTGAGAGGGCAGAGGTAGACCGGCACAAGTAGTAGATGAGGCAAACGAGACGGAGTCGAGCTCACGGGCTAGAGTAGTGTTTAATATTTTGTGGGATTTGTGTTGTGTTACTGTAGATAGTGCGCATACATACTGGGATTCAGTTTATGTGTTGATTATATCATTTATTCGCGACTTTTTTCTAAGTTAGTTGAGTGCTGAATGTGTAAAACAAATAGTTCTACTTAACATTTTGTGGACTCGTAGAAAAGTGAACTTAGGTTTTTTCAGCCTTTGAGACAAGGCTTGTTATGATCAGAACGTACCCCGTAGAATCGAACGCCAAAGTTTCCCGCCCAAAGGCAAGCCTTCTTGTCGGGTCTGAGAAGGCTTGGGTCTGTGGCTGCGCCCGCGCCGCGCGAGGCTCCACAAACCGGGCGGGCCAGTACACGATGGAAGTTAGTGCCGGCCGGTCGTGTGCGTAGCTTCGCGAGTGATGTCGCAGCATGGTCGCTGCGCGTGCCTTGTTGTGGTGCCTTTGCCTTGTCGCAGTCGGGACCCCGGCCGCCTCCCGCGGACACCGACAACACCACGTTCCCGCACGACACAAACATTCGGAATTCGTCAAAGGAAAGAGTAAGTGCGCCGCCGCCCACGGTGCTTTCAAAGTTTCAAACCTTCATGCCAATGTGTTCTGTGATATAGTTGTAAACGTGATATATACCTGTAACCTAAATGTAAACCACACGCAGTGACCGTAAAATAACTCGATAAAACTGTAGAAATAAAGACGCGGTACCAGCTAATCGCTGGAATAAAATAAACAAAGCTTATCTCGAGCCAACAAACGTAGCCTTATATAGCGCGGAAAGCAGCTTGACGGTACACTGAACTGGCCTTAAGAGGCTGCCCGTATGAACAATTAAACTTCATTTTGTGTGACAAAGTTTTCCGAGAGCCTTGAAAGGGATGCGGACAATATCCTCCGGGATGAAAGGCAAGGTGCGCGTATTGTGAAACGCTTTAACTTTCAAGTTGGTGGTTGCAGCTTTTGTGCGGCTGTAGCGAACAGACGGACGGATTGTCAGAATTATATGTATATATTGCTCGCCGAGCGCTCTGAACAAGGACTGTTTTGTTTATATTGTGGAGGCAGATTCAGCGTTACGATAGTATTGAGTTTATGAATAAAGATTGTTGGGAACGATCGCTACGGTTTTTTAGGATCAACACATTAAGTATGGTGCATAAAAAAAAATGATTCGTATACAAAAATAACTTACAGGATGTACTCCATTATATTTTTCTTAATGACTAAAAAAAAAATTTTTTCTGGGTCTAAAGTACCTACCTAGCTCTTAAACTCATAATAATCATTCATATATATTTTTATTAACTTAACAATAAAAATTGAATATTTTGGCCAAGAATTACCAAGTCCTACACAACAGAAGTTCTTCTGCTTAACAGCACCAATTCCCTCATAATATTATCACAAGTACAGTCGTGTACAAAAGATTTGTAGTACATTAAACGGCTCATAATTTTAAACTTGTTATGACCAATTGTTATAGAAATCCGTTGCTTTACCGCGAAGGCTTTCAAAGCTCTATTGTTTTATTTTATTATTATGTACTTTAATCTGGATAAAAAGCCTTGAAGTTAAGCAATCGAGTGGTTTTGGACTCAACTTAGATTTAGATTACAATTGCCGGATTAAAGACAAAGGATTAAGTTACTTGAAATCTTCCAAATGGTAGTTATGCACCTTAAGATTATATATGTTGACTGTCAATAATCAATGAATAAAATAAAAATGTTTTAAAAAAATGCAATAATAAAACAAAACGTAAATAGGTAAAATTTTTGCTTCAGCCACTAAGTAGCTACATGTTAAATTGAATTCTATTTGGTGACACGTTCCGTTCTAATTACGAACACTATTAAACAGAGGCGTGAGCCGTTAGAAATGACCCAAACTTGTGTACATTGACCAACAATTCCTAAAGTACCTGACAGGTATAATTAATTCTCAATTTAAAATTCTCATGCGTAATTATAAAACTGTCATATGAATTTACACTCTACTCTTTTATATGCAAAATTAGCATTCACTTAGGTAAGATTCTCTGTGACATACACTGTCATAATTTTGACATTCCAAAATTCGATTTTCAAATGTTGTAATAACAAACGTTGGTAACGTGTGCAAAGTCACAGTTATTAAAAACCTCAATTGGTTAATAACCTATTGCCTACTTTCATTTCGGTATGTCGAAATAATCGGTTTTACTTACAACCACGCATTTTAAAACCCGCTGTGACGTATGTGAACGGTACATTATTTGTTCTACTTGTCAAATGTTACAACGTCTATGGTTCCACACAACGTCCAATTTGTTTCGTGTAAAGTATCAGACGTGTCTTTTGTCCAATTTAATTGTTTGTATTATGTTGAAAATCAACTGGAAAACTGATGCTAAACGTGTATTTTCCCGAGACTGATCTTTGGTGAAAATGTTTTATGTTTTGTCTTTGAGCTTGAATCAGTGTTAGATTCAATATAGACAAACAAACAATGAACGTAGTCGTGTTATTAGAAGACGATAAAATATGCTATAAGTACCTATATTTAAAACCTACAGCCTTTTAACAATCAGTAAATACCGCCATCCCTGACACCAGACACACATATGTAACTTTTACGACCAAGAAAATGACGGGGTGGTCCTCTCGTGGCCTCCGCTTTTGAATTACAAATGTCTGTAGCTGATCTACATATGAAAGAAATTCAAATTTTGAGTGGGGACTCTAAGCTTTGTCATATTGTGCAGGAAAGTAACTGGTGATATCAACTGCATCGAACGGTTGCATTAAAAAGAAATGCAAATATAGGCAAAAATCTAAATCGTTAGCATTCGCCCGACCGCGTCAAGATGTTTTTCTTTTGTTGACAATGACATTTGAATAGTATTGTCTCGCTCATTCACACGGAAACTCGTATCTTTCTTTCCATTCGTGTTCTGTGAGCTTACTCTTCTTAACATGAACTGTAAAACTTTGTAAGTACTTACAAAGTTTTACAGTTCAAACCCCTTTTACGATAATTACTCGAAAGTTGGAGTCTGTAAGGCACTGTTAAAGTTTATATGCGGGAATGCAGAAAACTAATATTTTTGTATAACAATGCATTAGAAATACATTAAATTAATTTAAAAAAAAACGTGATCGAATTTCGACCACTGGGTGACTACTAGTTTTTATTGATAGGATTTTACTTTGTTAATAAAAAGGCTTGTTCTTCATGTTGGCTCCTAGACTATGATATTTAATAGGGTTGCGGGGAATGTTTTGAGCTGATTTTATTTTCTTGTACACACGGGTACATATCAAACTATACATTTTCAGTTTTAGCTGACTTTGCGTTGTATAGGCTTTTCATACAATGCGAAGTCAATTTGTACGGGAAATGTATAACATGATTTGTCGCCGTGCGTGCTATCTAAATGAAACAGAAAACGTATGTTTAGTCAAATAAAACACGTAAATAGGTTACTTGATGAATGAAAGTTATAATTCAGAGGTTAGAAACCGTTTTGCCTATAATTTTCATGACATCACTGGTTGAAACGCTTTTGAGTATGGATGTAGGCGGCTTTATGAAAAGAGGAAGCATAGGGGAAAATAATAGGTGAAGGAGAATAGGATTAGAGAAGAATACGGAAATTAAAATATCGAAGTAATAGGGAAGTATGGAAGAAAAAGACATGTTGGGCCGACCCCATATAAATTGGGATAAGGACAGGATATGATAATGATAATGACTTGGTAAAACACTCCCTTGCGAACCCATCAAACAGACATTATACCAGGAAAATAAGGCTTTTATATAAATTCGTGCTTCCCTTCAAAAGAATACCTGAATTACCCATATGTTGTGTCAGTTAACATCCTATATCTTGTAAGCGCAATAGACTACTTAGAACAACACCAACATTGGTTCCAACAGTGATTGGCTCCAATATTTGATACCTTTTGAGTACCTTGAAACTGATCGCTATCTATCTCTGTCTTTCACAAGTATATAGAGAAGGACGGACAGAAGAAACACAAGATATTAAAACGCGTCATATCCTCTGCAAAATAGCTAATGTTTTTTTTTAAATAATAAATGTCAATTAGTTTTATTAGAGACTAGTATACTAGTTATTTGCCATGGCCATAACTTCTGTGGTTTCTCTGATTTTATATGGTTGTTTTAAATGACATGTGTCTGTGTCTACATGGTTTAATATGTATTAATTGCCAGCCATGGCAGCAATATCTAAAAGACCTGTATCATGTTTTGAAGTTGATTCGATATAACCTTCCAGGCTCGCAGGTAATTATTCATATGAAATAAAATGTTCTAACATGACATTGCAATATGTTAATGAAACAAAGTCAATCCGTCCGTCTCTGTGTTTAGCTTCGTATGAAGTAATAGCATTTTTATTTTAACGGTCTACGTCAACACCCTTGGTCCCAGCTGTCAATTGAAGATCTCTGACAGTCTTTACGGGTAGTACGAAGCCCGAAAGTCCGACTACCAGTCCTAGCAAGGATTACTAAGTTGTGGAGGATAGATAGGCAGTCGCAGCTCCATCCGGCTAGACTAGAAGCTGACCCCAACATAATTGGGAAAAGGCTGGGGAGATGATGAAAAGTATAGACCCGTAAAGGTAAACGCACACTTGCCCGCACTCAAGGAATCGACCGCGCCGAATTAATTAAGGAAACCTTCTGATTTCTTCGGGTGATGAACCTCGCACACTTACTCGGTTCGGTTTCGGTTAAAAGAATTTAGTCTCATAAAGAACACAAACAGTTCACTTACAATATGAGATATAAAAATAAAGCATGCAGTTTTAAAATAACATAATGACTCCATGAGTCGACAAAAGGTAAACAGAGTATTTTATATTATTGTTCTAAATACTTAAAATCTATACAATAAGTTATTTTATTATCGTAAGCAGGCAATAGGTACATATATACATTTTTGTTCTAAAAAAAAAAATTAACTAACTAAATGTTACTTTATTTTGAATATGATTTTTTAACATTTGATAGAATCTATAGAATATCACTCTAAAATTCGATTCTTTTGCTTCTGATACGGTGCGTTGTACCGTGTGGTGCCGGACGTAAAGAATAGCACCATCCCATTTCTTCCCGTGGGTATCGTAAGAGGCGACTCAGAGAGTTACTAGAGAATGGGCAGCAGCGTTCTCTATACGTTTAAACACCATACTGCGATCGCCAACCTGCCTGCCAAGCGTGGCGATTACGGAAAAGCCCACCAAATTCGGGGAGCCCCATGTCCAGTAGTGGACATCTTATGGCTAAAATGATGATGGTGTGTGCGTTTCCATTACCACTTCAATTTATAACAAATTGGCCTCGCGTTCGTGCGCGGTGAATATTTGCATTAGGCCTGGGATGGCAGGGACACGCACGTCATTAACTTACACACGCCTGCAATTGCGGACACGTGGCTGACAACTTACAAATTGGACTAACATATCGTACTGTCAAGAACTGTATGAAGATGGAGAAATTATTTGCTCACTTTCTTTGCTCTTAACAGTTTATGTAACATAAACAAGTAACTCGCAAGTTTTCCCATAGAACGATTTTATGACGTACGCACGGCCACACATAAAGCTAAACCTTTCCAGTATACATTGACATCTCATTGTATGAAAAGCCTATACAATACTAGGTCAGCTAAAACTGGAAATGTTTAGCTTGACCTGTAGCCGTGTGTACGAAAAATCACTACCCAACAAACACAATTAGTGTTGCACTTTTTGGAACGGTCACGTAAGGTAAAAGCGAAATGCCCCTTCATGCTAATCTCTCTCTCTGTCTCTACTATATACGAGCGTGTGCGTGCATTTAAATACATTGCACTTCCTAGGCACTAAATAAAATCGATAATTGGTAAAAAATATTGATTCCAATAAAATACTATTAAATATCACCAACAAGGAAAATTCAGTATTGTACAGACGCCAGCACATCAAGCTTACCGAAACTAACAAATTCTGCCAATCAATCTCGAACCTAATGCTTTAGCAATAAAGTTGAAAACCTATTAAAGAATGTTGACAGATTGTAGTAGCTTTTGGTGCTGGCGTCTGTACATTATGTAGCCCACGATTTTATATCGAGACCTTACAGAAGGAAATAACAGGCGCCTACGCACTTCCATGGAATTATGCACGTGTGTGGCAAAAGATAATAATATGACAATCATACCACCTGGCGGCGTATTTACACACTTTTTTGTGCTTTAAAACCCACGTGTTATTTTTATAACTCTTTTTATTCGCTGGAGGACTTAAATCTAGGTCATTTAAGTTTTAATTACCTAAATATGATTTTTGCGAATAACCCTTACACGTATGGCTCAACGCCCGGGCAATGTAAGACTTATCCCAACGAAAGATCTCAACGCAAACGGACGGTTTTTTTTGGATTTCACAATCATTTCTTTTCAGGAAATTATCTTATCGAACATGTGGTACTGTGGTATATAGAATAAAGTATGTTTAAATAAATAGATAAATATACTTTATATTGTGTTCCGGTACATAATTACAGATTTGTAAAATATAGTAGGCAGGCATAGGGTGGTACCATTTAGTACCTACATCTTGAAGTACTCAGTCAGTCAATTTTGCCAATTTGATATATCGGTATTAAAGTCTAAATCTAGCTCGATGCCATTTTGTTGTGTAAAACAGTAGCGACCCGTTCTTGCCTCGCACGGGTTTTACGAATTGACAAACATTAAGAGTTCATTAATATAGATAACTAAAATATGAATTGTACAGAATGAACCTTCTGGAAAAGGTTCTGCAAATCATGATGAAAACGGCATCTAAATCTTTTGCGTTATTTAGAAGAAACAGCGCAGTCACACAGAATCATACGAAAAGCTTCTTTAATTTATAAAATGTATACAGATTTATACGAAACAGGTCCGTGTCAACATTTTCTGGACAAGATAAAATTCAGACGTATTCGCGATTAAGCCGTTTAGGCTCTAAGGACATAAAACAACGTTATATGTAAAACTATCTAATTAACACCATGAATTAATGAACCGATTTGATATTTCAAGTTGACTGGATTGAATCGAGTTCCAAATGATATGCACGCGGAGTTTCTTGACCCATCGCTAGGTATCGAGTGTCCGAATAGGTAAGAATCTAAAATAACCGGAATTTATGAGTCAGATACACTGCTGAAGTAGGAGAAACATCTAATTGGTGTAACAACGTGTGAAGGTGCAAATATTTTAACGAATTAAGTTTTGGTCGATCTTCGAAGAAGACACGGGTCACGTTCGCACGGACGTAAAATTATCAAGGCAGGTTTTTTTCGCACACTAAATCTTCGACGCACTGCTTAAGGTCGAAAGTTGCCCGAATAATCCAATAACTGAGGCATCGCTATCCGTCCGTCCGTTTTGAGTCCAAGTGACAGGGCTGTATCTTTAAAACCGTAATAGGTAGACGCTTGAAATTTTTACAGTGTGTGTACTTCTAGGGCTGCTATATTCTAACATACCTATTAAAATAAAATAATTTTAAAAATAAGAGTGCTAAAGAAAGGTCTGAGTTACCATAAATGTTTTTGTAGTAAAGTATTTGAAAATTGATAAGTCGGTATCACTGTCAACATTGTACAGTGGTACGGAATCCTTCCTGAGCGAGTCCTACTCGCAGTTACCCGCTTTTTAATTTTCATAATTTGTCTCTTTGAGCCATCCATAAATTACGTCACACGTTAAGGGGGGGAGGGGGTCGACGAAGTGTGACAGTGAAGCGAAGTGTGATAGTGTGACAAGAGGGCACATTTTAAAATTGTATATACATATTTAAAGTACTATTAAAACACGAAATAAGAACTACGAAAGAAAAAAAAAAAATGTCTAGATGTAAAATTGCAAAATATGTGACGTCAAACTAGGGAGGGGGGGGGGGGGTCTCAGTGTGACGTAATTTATGGATGGTCCCTTATGCATTAAATATTCCTCTTTAATTGCTTACGATATTGTATACTATGCTATCTTAACTATATCAAGATAGCCAGGTAAACAAGAAAACGGTTTACGTAATAAAATGTTTGCACAATATCTCGCATGGTCGCTGGTTGGACTTTAGACTGCATTTTGCACCTACTCTTCAATTTGTTTTAAACAATGTTGTTCTATATTAATTCCACTTTATTTACCTATACACAAATAACAGATAGAATAGTTAATCGTTGAGCAGTGTTTTTTCATGGGCCCCCCTATTGCATTCTGAACTAAACGATGGATGAAGGGGGTCCCGAACACATCAAAGCACTAGCATCCTGACTGCAATGAGGGAATCAAGCTCGTCCACGATGAAGACACCTTTATTCGGGTCATAGCGATATCCAGCAAAGCCTTACTACCCAGTTAGAGCTTTCATGAATTGCCTTTTTTTTGTGGGTGGGAAATCATAAAATTACGTCTTCTGCTCTAGAACCCACCCATGTTCCTTCAGTTGCCTATATGCCAGGGCAACGGTAACTCTTTCCGAACAAATCTCGCGACCCGGGCAGTTCATGAATTGCCTTAGGTTAGGTTTGCAAGACAAATAATTTGACATTACCGAGCAGACGGTGAGAAAAATGTTTTTATTTACTATTACCACCTACATTATTTTGTTTTAGTTATTTAGTTCAATAATATTCATTATTCAACGCTTGGTTCAAATCAGTTTTTTTTTTGTCTGTAAGTACCTACCTTCTCTGTCAATTATTTATTAATAACAAAAGGGTCAAGGATATCTACTATGAGGTGGTTTGTCTCGGTATTCAGTACAATGTATGATTATCTAAATACAACCACGTAATAATGAATTATTACAAAGGTTTTTCGTTCACCGTCTAAGAACTTTGTAGGTACTTGTTATGTGCAGACTTCTTATGGTCTCTGTGCGCCTGGTACCTACAGTAGGATAAAATATTTTATTATTATCACATTTTGTTAACATATCCGCGCTTTATTCGATGAGCACTTGAAGAGCTCGTGAGATAAACCCTTATTCATAAAAACTTGTATTCAATAAAGTCTCAGTGAACCTTTAGAGACTTACCTGTCATTGCCATTTTCCCTTCATTAAAGCGAGATGGCACTAGTGCATTAGCTGTATGACGAACAAAAAGGCTGCACCACGAATGAAACTAGATATTAAGAAAAATAATCCTTTGATTAGTCTCAACTTTAAGCGAAGGAACTCCTTTATAAAAGTTATTTCACTTTCGTGGAAATTCAGGTTCGGTTTTCGAACACCATCTACCCATCGGTCATATCGAAACGCACCACGTCCAATGCCTCATTTCTTCATAAACATAAAAGGAAACTGCACTCGGGCGCGGCATGGCACACCATACAATAATGGATTGTAGTGAAAGGTCGTGTTACAAGAACGAGATGGCGGGTCCAAAACTGGTTCCAATGCTTCAGAATGCAAGTAACTGGATAAAAACATTGCTTTAAGACAAACCAGTCGAGGCAAGCGCAGCGTTCTGCGTTCCTCTCCAACTTGGTCGGGTTGTGCATCGCTATACAACCTAACCGTTTTCAGTTGTGTAGCTTCTATTTCACCACGGCAAGTTTGGTAAATATGATTAGGTACAGTTAACCGCATCGAATATGTAGAACACTCGTTTTCACACAAACTTTAGTTTCTTAGGAAACTAAGTTATTAATGTAAACTGGGCTGTGTAAATTGTGTGGAAGTCTGTAAATAAAGGATAAAATCTGTCGGGATATCTGTGGGATAATTGTGAAACACGCCAACCGTAGCAATAGTTTTCATTTTGACAGTTCAACAACATTCACTGCGTCATTAATGTTGCTGAGCATAACATATCAAGCACTGGAGTAGTTATGTCCTTCAACATGGTACAGATTTACGCAATTAGGGTACGGAAACTGATAGTAGTGTGCCCAAGTTAAATTAGAACAAAGACCAAGCAAAGTTACTAAGTAAACTATTCACTGCATAGTCGCCATTACATAGATAAATCCATTTACATACTTACTATTAAAATGTTGACTGTTTCTATGCGGTAATCGCATCTGCATAGTTAAAATGAACTCAGTAGATCGTTATCAGTGATTACTGATTACTCAGACACTGTTGTCCTGTTGCCATGGTATTGTACACTATAAAATAAAATGTTTACTATCCATATCTTTTTTTTTTGTCTCGTGCGATAATTAAGTATTTATGCTTCATAATTTGCTGAAAAGAGTTTAGACAACTATTTTGTGAAGAATGCTTTTCAATGTGGTCCTCAAGTCATTTGTTTTATGAATATCTGCCAATAATTATTCTTTCACAAAACTCTTCAAACTTTTTCGATGATATTTTGCCAAACTTGAATATTTAAAACCAGTTGAGGGTCTATTATTTTCTAGGAGGCTGTAGTCGTCCAATAAACGAATCCATAAAGAAAATATATTTTTAACCTTTCCTCAATCAAATCTCTACATAGATTCAACCACAGCCGGTGAAAACAAACTTTCATTTGACAGTTTCAACAGTCCAGCCATCCAGTTTGACCCACGCATTATTGTTTGCTCTCAACACTAAATAATGACATTTTTATATCTCGGAATCTGTGAGCACGTTTCAATAGTATCGCATATGTCATCAACAGGTTCAACTAGGTCGACCGGACACTACAACGACGCTCACGTAAAAACATCAAAATGCTAATGTTAAAAACAATATTTAGCATTCCATCGCATTTTTCGAATTAAAAAGCTGTTAATGACGTTGTATACATAGCGGAATGAAGAGCGAAAAGTGGTGTGTTGTTTTGTAGTCACGGTTCGAGGAAGCTAGTTTAAACAACCAAATATGAAAGTCATAAATCATGCGCACTCGTCGAACAGTTGGCTACATCTCAAATCAGACACAAACGTGGGTGGCAACCGGCAACCCATCCGAATTGTATAGGTGTGCAACCGCGAGCAACTCTGAGGCACAAAGCGATTCATAATTTTGCCGAGTTAACAGATGGCATTTTAGAAAGTATTGGTTTGACTATATTTTGAGTCATAAGTCATAAGTCATAAGTCATTTAATCATTTGTTTAACATAGGTACAATAATGAAGATGTTTAAAGAAAATAAAAAGTGCGCTATGCCATGCCATTGGGCGTACAAATGTTTGTGATAAAGTATAAAGCCAGCCAAGTATCGATGATAAAATAAATATGTTAAGCCTGAACAATAAAACAATTATAAAGAATTACATTATACACAATACAAAATAATTAATAATAAATAGCAATTGAAATTAAAGTTTATAAATTGCATGTCAACACACAGAATAAGTCCAAATACAATACTAATGTCAATATAAAATACTTATGTCAATATGAAATACTAATGTCAATATACAAGAAACTTATATCAAAGAAAACAGTACATTTATTTTGTTGAGATGTCAAAATTCTGTTATTAAATTTTTGTCCGTTAAAAATTCCGAAATACTGTAATATGCTTTGTTTACTAGTAAGTATTTTAGCCGTTTCTTAAATAATCTTACATTTAACTCTTTGAATGACTGTGGTAAATGGTTAAATATGACTGGCTGAGTACTTAGTTAAGTAAATTGAAACCATAATTAGGACAACCAGTCTAGAAAGAGCAACCCTATCCGCTTGCAATAGCAACGTAGTAAAAAAACGATTAAAGTCTAATGATTATTCTGCTTGAGTCTTAGGTATGTATATTGTATCGTCAAATTGTAATTGAAACTATGGAGAAAGTTATTTCTATGCCTACCTCGTTAGAGCCAGTGGTGAAGGAATACGCTTACCTTGAGTATATAGGTAGCTTGTGTTAGCACTTCATCTAACCGCACTCGCTTCGCTGCCACTCGATAAATAAGTTGACAGAGTCGGACCGCAACGAATACGTCGACACCTTGATTTCAATATTATGTTCTGAGATGAAAATGTCACTCTAACCCTTCCATGTTTCGTAAAGCACGTTAAACGTTTGCTCAGAAATCCAATTCTCGTACTTACAAGAATTAGATCTCTACTAAATTAATTACTTAATTAAAAACTTTCAAAATCTAATCGCAGTCTCATCTCGACGACAATCAAATGTCAATAATGTATGGAAACTCGAGGTATTTTTGACAGATTGAGACTAAGATCATAGTGTGAACGTTCTTACAATTACGAGAACGGTCCCTCAGATCAGATAGTCAGAAGCCTAAAAGTCTGACGACCAGTCTTGTCAAGAGGTATCGTGCTACCCAGTAACTGGTTGCGGGAGGTCAGATTGGCAGTCCTTCCATGTAAAATACTGGTATTCAGGTAATCCGGTTACCCGGCTAGGCAGATTTTGGTTTAATATAAGCTGAAAATAACGGTTACGCGAACTCCAAGTTACGAATGGTATTTAATTAAATTAAATTAATTTATTCAGTTCAAATTAAACACAGTACAATATTACAAAAACAAAGAACAGATTATAATAAGTCTTAGATGCTAGTTTTCTACAAATTCCCTGGACCCCACACTAGGATTCCCTGTGTCGTGAGGTCCAGTCTCTTCCCAAGTGAGGCAAACATTTACATTTATTTATTTAGTGACACACATTTTCATATTTCGTGATAACCTTTCAGTTTTGCATCATCATCAATTAAAACAGTTCCTTTCCCAGCATCCGTTATTTCGTTCATCATCATTCAATACAGCCCTCCTCTAATTTAATCAAATTAAATTTCAAAACCTATTCGTATGTAATTGGGAAATGTGGGAGTCGAACTTAGAACTCAGTCTAACCTTTCGACGAAAACCGGCTTTTTGTTATTTATCAATAACTAGCTGACCGTACAGACGCTGTCCTGTTTCCTAGAACTCGATAGCAGTGCCACCTACCGGGTCCAATAGTAAATCTAAACCATCCACGGTGCCACCCAAACGCATACACAAAAATTCATTCAAATCGGTCCAGCCGTTTAGGAGGAGTTCAGTGACATACACACGTACAGTAGAATTATATATATCGTCGTTGCAAATTTAAAATCTCCTATGTAACAATTTTCGCAAATACGAGCTATGCATATATTTTAAAAGCGATTTTGTATACCTACCTATTGCAAAAACTCATATGTATCGTTAAAATATTCGCTAATTTAATAAAATCTCATGTTTATTGACCATCGAAAACTCCTATGTGCCTGATGTAATAAACTGTAAAACCACCTAGGTGACAAAAAGTTGCAACTTAAATCTCCTATGTGCAGAAAAATAATTAAATTTATATAAATATACGCTGAACGACACATTGATATACGACAAATTCTATCTCAATACATTATAAGTCCTTTACACTTTACATCTAAAAAAAAAAATAAGAATGTTTCCTCAGTTTCTTTTTCAGGAAACAGTTTTTTCGTTTTTCTCGAAAAGTTACTTTTTACACATAGGAGATTTTAACAACCAGTGTGGTGTGTGTGTGGTGTGTGTGTGTGTGTGTTTGTTTTAAGTACCATCCGAGGACGTGCGTATGAATACACAAGGCACGACCGAGGACCTTTTCAAAGCGAGGACGTTTTCGAGGGTCCTCGGTTTGATTTGACCAAAGATTCGTATTCTGCAAGCGATTTTGAGCCTTTCTATATACTTAATAGGAAAAAGTTGTCTGAACCTCGGTTTGATCAAAAATTTTCATAATCTTACACTCGCATTGTGTATCCACCAGGTGGCGCCTGTGTCACCTCATACACTGCCTCTTTACACTCATTTCACGTTGGTTGTATTATTCGAGGACTTTTGTGTTAACTTTAACACAAAGGACCTCGGTTAGGTAGCTTTTCCAAACAATGTGTATTTGAGACCTCGGTTTGCTAGATTTTCCGAACAATGTGTATTCTAGTCCTCGTTTAGACAGTTTTCCTCGTGTGTAGAAGACGAGTTATGTGCTATCATTTAAATAAAATTATGGAGGAAAAAATCGAAGGTATACTGAACCCTTAAGCAAATCGTTAGTAGCTACTTGGCGCACGAGGAATAAGGAGGCTTCTTCTGCTGTTTGTGCTAACTACCTAGGCCTTCTAGATTACACAACATTATGATTTCAACCATAAAATATTTTATCTTTTTTCTAATTTTTTCTTATCATGAATTCTGTTTGTTGACTATTATATATCCTATTACAAGCTAGGTTTTCTTTTTCCGTGTTAGTCTCACTCGATGGCCTGTAAGAGTCCGTTGAGTGAGAAAAATCGTCGTTTTCAGATTTTTCATCATAACGAATTGCATCTTTCTTCTTACGTGGTCTGTTTTCCCGTTTAATCCGATTAAGACCTTCGTCTTTTTTCGTCATCGCATCATTATCATCAGAAGAACTAATTTCAGATGTCAGTGATAGTTCTTCGGACGAGTCGTAAAACTCCATATCAATATTACGGAAATATAAATGTTTTCGAACTTGGTTTTTCAATTCGTCTCTTGAAACTCGGATCCGGGGCTGTATTTTAAGTATCGGCGAATTTCATCTGCAGACATTAGGTGTCAAATTAACTGTAATAACAGAACTTGCGTTAATGATACTATGTATTATTATCACATATCTATGTCTTCGTGGTTGAAAATATTTACTCGAAAATATTAAATTGTCAATCTGTCAACTGTTTAGAAGATACCTCATGAGGAAACGACCTTGGCTGTAGCATCACCACTAACTGGTAATTATTTTAGTTTTACTAGACAAACCTAACGTGTATGCCAAATTTGAAGACGATGCTATCAACTGTTGAGGAGTTCCCTCATGAAGAGACGACCCTGGCTGCGCATCACCACAAACTGGTAATTATTTTAGTTTTACTATATAAACCTAACGAGTATGCCAAGTTTGAAGACGATGCTATCAACTGTTGAGGAATTCCCTCATGAAGAGACGACCATGGCTGCAGCATCACCACAAACGGGTAATTATTTTGGTTTTACTAGATAAACCTAACGCGTATGCCAAGGTTGAAGACGATGCTATCAACTATTAAGGAGTTCCCTCATGAAGAGACGACCCTGGCTGCGCATCACCACAAACTGGTAATTATTTTGATTTTACTATATAAAACTAACGAGTATACCAAGTTTGAAGACGATGCTATCAACTGTTGAGGAGTTCCCTCATGAAAAGACAACCCTGGCTGCGCATCACCACAAACTGGTAATTATTTTAGTTTTACTAGACAAACCTAACGCGTATGCCAAATTTTGACTGGCCTGTTAGTCTAGTGGTTAGTGACCCTGACTGCTAAGACTGAGGTCGTAGGTTCGATTCCCACCCAGGACAAATCTTTGTGTGATGAGCACGATCATTTGTTCTGTGTCTGGGTGTAATTTATCTATAATATGTATGTATTTAGAAATATATAAGTATGTTTATCAGTTGTCTGGTTGCCATAGTACAGGCTCTGCCTAGTTTGGGATCAGATAACGGTGTGTTGGTTGTCCTAAGATATTTATTTTATTATTATTTATTATTTGAAGACGATGCTATCAACTGTTGAGGAGTTCCCTCATGAAAAGACGACCCTGGCTGCGCATCACCACAAACTGGTAATTATTTTAGTTTTACTAGACAAACCTAACGCGTATGCCAAATTTGAAGACGATGCTATCAACTGTTGAGGAGTTCCCTCATGAAAAGACGACCCTGGCTGCGCATCACCACAAACTGGTAATTATTTTAGTTTTATTAGACAAACCTAAAGTGTATGCCAAGTTTGAAGATGATGCTATCAATTTTAGTTTTACTAGATAAACCGAACGCGTACGCCAAGTTTGAAGACGATGCTATCAACTGTTGAGGAGTTCCCTCATGAAGAGACGACCCTGGCTGCGCATCACCACAAACTAGTAATTATTTAAGTTTTATTATATAAACCTAACGAGTATGCTAAGTTTGAAGACGATGCTATCAATTTTAGTTTTACTAGATAAACCGAACGCGTACGCCAAGTTTGAAGATGATGCTATCAACTGTTGAGGAGTTCCCTCATGAAGAGACGACCCTGGCTGCGCATCACCACAAACTGGTAATTATTTTAGTTTTACTAGACAAACCTAACGCGTATGCCAAATTTGAAGACGATGCTATCAACTGTTGAGGAGTTCCCTCATGAAAAGACGACCCTGGCTGCGCATCACCACAAACTGGTAATTATTTTAGTTTTATTAGACAAACCTAAAGTGTATGCCAAGTTTGAAGACGATGCTCTCAACTGTTGAGGAGTTCCCTCACGAAGAGAAGACCCTGGCTACGCATCACCTCAAACAGGACATTACTGAGGCACCGGGCACAATTCCAGACTTCGGACTGTTTCTGAGAAATTCTAAATGGTTAACCCAATAACACTTTGCCTGACCCGGGAATCGAACCTGCCTCATGCATAGCAGTAGCGGTTGCGACTTGCGCCTACTAAACCAACGAGGCAGTTATTTATAAAAATGTTGTGGCTGTTATTTTAGTATACTATTGTGGTGTCTTACGACTTCCACGTGAACGAAGTTGCGGGCAGAAGCTAAAAGGTAAAACTGTGACGAAAACTTTGCGCGCTAATCATTCGAACGACACTATGCAACACGTACTTACTGCCGTTATCGCTAGCGCGGCAAAGCATTGATACCACACATGTACTACACACATTTAAAATTCAAAACTTACCTTTCCTCCACAGGGATTACACCTTTCTTATTCGCGGTCCTCACGTAGGTATTCACAATATTACGAAAATAATAACGTGTGCTCTGATTGGAAGTCTTTTTAGAACTAAATAAAACAAACAACTACAGTGACTCGCAAGTCGCGAGTGAGCGAATGACAATATTACAATCTATTCAAGTTAGAAAGAAATACCAAATTAGATGTGTATCATTCATACTCTCACAGTTTTTCATTGTCGGTATCCATGCACGTAAATTTGATCACTAAGGAGCTTACATATCAAATACTATGAGGTCGTTTTATGCATATAATATTTGCAAAATAGTTCCATGAAATAAGAAGAGTAGTTGAAAATGTTTCGGAACCCGGTATCTCCAGTTTATACCAGTTTGTAGGGACAAACTGGCAAGATACTACGCGATGCATCCGCCTACATAAAGCATCGTTTTGTGATTTTTACATTGCTATGTGACTTAATTTCTTCCTTTTTATTTATGTATAATGTTAGAGAAAAGAGACTTTCCGTGAAAATATTGTGTAAATAAACATTGAATCGTAACATAACATCACGCCTTATTTCCACGAAGGGTTGGGTAGAGGTATACCAAAAGTACACCTACGTTTCGCCAGTTATGTTGGTATAACATAATACTTTGAAAAGCGCCTACAAACGTAAAGATAATCGACTCGTCCTCGCTTGGTACTTCATTTTTAGAAGATATGTGTAAGGAATAATTCGGAACATTCTACTTACATTAATAAATTATCTAATGGTATTTAGGTAGGAAGTTTTTTCATGTCCTCGCTGTGTTCAAGTTCTACTCGGAAAACTGTCCTCAGTTTAGTGATATAAAGTGTAACACAGCGTCCGCAGTTAGTACAAGATATAAGAAATATTGTGTAAAAATACGTCCTCGGAAGGGTGTCGCAGGGCTGACTTAGGGGGTCCTCGGTTGGCATACACAAAGTCCTCGTATGTGCAGCATTATGCCAATAAGCTTATCACTATATATTTAGGCGTCTGTCTCTTTCTATCTTATTCAAAAAGGTCAACGAAGTATTAAAATCAGTTTTTTGGAGGGTCCTCGGTACGGTCAAGACCTACCAAGGTCCTCGTAAGGGTGTCTGTACAAACAAGGGTGTGTGTGGTGTGTGTGTGTGTGCAACGACGATATAAAGATATGTATTGATGCAACATAACATCACACGTTGTTTCTCCAAAGGGTTGGGCAAAAGTGAAATCCAGACTCCGGGTTACTACTGAGAAATTTCAGATAATGAAACTCAATCACACTTTGGGAATCGAATCCAGGAACTTATTGTTCAGCAGTAACGCGACCAACGAGGCAGTCTAGTATGTACAGATGTGCACATACATTATATTAGCTATAATAACAGCGTAGATAATTGGCTACCGATATGTACATACTCGTAAGCTACCTATGGGTAATTATGTAAGAACGTGTTTCATATAGACATTATCAACAAGTCAATGGAAATACATGCTGTTATATAAAATCACCGATCATCAATCATCATGTACCGTGTGGATGGACGTAAAGAATAACACCACCCCATTTCTTCCCGAGGGTGTCGTAAAAGGCTACTAAGGGACTTACTAGAGAATGGGCAGCAGCGTTCTCTATGCATTTTACCACCATACTGCGATCGCCAACCCGCCTGCCAAGCGTGGCGATTATGGCAAAGCCCCCCAAATTGGGGGAGGCCTAAGTCCAGCAGTGGACGTCTTACGGCTGTAATGATGATGATGATATAAAATCACTAGCTTCTGTCCGAGTCGCCTCTGCCCGTGCGAGTACTTTGTATTCGTGACTTTTTCTTTTTGCACGGCTCCTAAGGGTTCTGGTGTGATTTTATATAGCCTTCCTCCAAGTCCTGAGATTAGTGCGTTCAACCAAACAATATCTCTTTATAATAGTAGTACCTTTATTAGTATTGAATGGATTTCGTGAATTATTTTCAAACGAAATCATTAATCCCTCGAATCAGTGACGTTAGAACATAATGTACCAAAATATCTTGTCCCGTATACATATATATTGAAATTCTGTGCTAATCAACAAAATTAGACAATCGTGTTCGTTCATTTTTATTATTTGGAGATTTCTATGAACAAAACAAGTCGTCTTGTGGCAAAGGTTGCATGTGGGCGCAATCGTTAAAGAACACTCATAAATCATAGCTGGTATCTACCTACCTCTACTTACCGATTCACTTATATTCAACCAAACACCAACTATTTACCTAAAGTTAAAAATTATAAAATTCTGACCAATACGGAATAATCGTACAGGTAATAAACTCAAGTTAAATTCTTGAAAACCTCCCGTCCGCCACTACATTCCCGCTCCGAAACGTTCAAATGCCAAAAATATATCGAATGACAGTAACATTATACTCTTGTGTAAACGGTGGGTAAAAAAACTGACTATTATACAGACGAGCAGGTAAAATTTACCTTGCCTCTTGAATACCTTCATATGTCTATACAATTCTATGACAATAACTATTCTTTGTTGACAAGCTAGAGCCTCCACAGGACATGCAAGCTATTTTGAACTTAAGGTACAGGGGTTAAGGCTCAAAATTAAACAATTATCTAACTGCCTCACTGGTTTTGTGGTTTTAGGTAAAGTTATGCAAGCAGTATACCTACGTGGACATTTGATCTCTGGGAAATCAAGTGCCATATTCCAAGTTGCAAAACTATTTCTTAACGTTAAAGTATACATTTAACACTACTTATAAGTCCTTTGTTTGAAGCAAGCAAGAACAAAGTTTGCTTCTATATCAGAGTATTTCAAAATGTTAATTTATTTTAAAATCTAATTTTCCTTTAACATTTACTCTGTACATACATAAAAAATACATAATAAACAACCGAGTATTGTGTTTAGTGTAAAAATAAGCTGTTTAACGGTAAACATGGTGAGCGACACTAATTTTACAATATCGCTCAATTCGCTTTACACACGCGGTTTGGTTCCTAACGCTGGTTCCGTTCGCTGAGTCGAAACGGCATTGTAAACTATTTCCATCGATTAATAACAAATAGCGGTTTAACTTGTAGCGTAGTAGAAGAAACTTGCTTTAGAGCCCGCCCACGCGGCAACGCCTCTTCGTTAGACGAGCTCAGTTCCTAACTTGTCGAACGTCGACCCAATACAAATATATTGTTTTTATTATTAACATGAATAGACAAACGCCCTGTTAAGTAACACTTGTGTTTAAATGGCTCGTATGTTTAAAACATTATTTTCTTTTTTTACAGTATGCATCGGAACAAATGGACGGATGTCGGTGCCATCGAATCGCGACACCCACTACCGGAATCTTCGCGATCGATTCACAAACTGCACCTACGTCGACGGCAACCTCGAACTGACATGGCTGCAAAACGAAACTATGGACTTGTCCTTTCTCAAATACATAAGGGAGGTGACCGGTTACGTGCTGATATCGCATGTGAATGTAAGACACATAGTGTTGCCACAATTGCAAATTATTCGCGGACGGACGCTGTTCAAGCTGAACGTGAGAGAAGAAGAGTTTGCACTTATGGTCACCATGTCATCTGCGTTTACCCTCGAGCTGCCGGCGCTGCGCGATGTGCTCCGGGGCAGCGTCGGTATCTACAACAACTACAACCTTTGCCACGTCAAGACGATCAACTGGGACGAGATCATCACCGGGGTCAACGCTACCTATGTTTATGTGTATGACTTTGCTGCTGCAGAGCGAGACTGTCCGCGCTGTGATAGTAGTTGTGAAGCAGGGTGCTGGGGTGAGGGCCCCGAAAACTGTCAGAAATTTTCCAAAACGATATGCAGTCCACAGTGTGCACAAGGACGTTGTTTCGGGCGGAACCCTCGCGACTGCTGCAACGCGTTCTGCGCCGGCGGCTGCACGGGGCCCCTGCCCAGTCAGTGCCTTGCTTGTAGGAACTTCTATGACGAAGGCACATGCTCTCAAGAATGCCCGCCGATGCAAAAATACAACCCCACCACTTATTCTTGGGAGCCAAATCCTAATGGAAAATACGCTTACGGTGCGACGTGCGTCCGGAACTGTCCCGAGCATCTGTTGAAGGATAATGGAGCATGCGTGAGAAGTTGTCCCCCCAACAAGACTGCTGTCAACGGAGAGTGCATACCGTGCAATGTTACATGCCCGAAGACATGTCATGCAGAAAAACCTATTCACTCCGGAAATATCGACAGTTTTAAAGATTGTACTATCATCGACGGTTCGATAGAGATTTTGGAAATGACGTTCACTGGATTTCAGCACGTGAACCCTGATTATTCTTTCGGTGAGCGCTATGCGAAGATGGAGCCCCACAAGCTGGAGGTGTTCAGCACGGTGCGCGAGGTGACCGGATATCTGAACGTACAGGCTCATCACCCGAACTTCACCAGTCTCTCTTACTTCCGTAACCTGGAAGTGATAGGAGGACGCCAAGTTGTTGAGAACCTCTTCGCTTCCCTCTATATAGTCAAGACATCACTCAAGTCTCTGGGACTAAAATCATTGAAGCGAGTCAACTCCGGTGCTATAGCCATCATGGAAAATAAGTTTTTATGTTTCGCCGACAAAATTGCATGGAATAAACTCGTGAAGTCAAAAGATCACAAACAAATAATACAAAACAATGGAGATCCTAGAAATTGTGGTAAGTTAGCTTAGCGACTAAGTTTTTGTTTTGAGGATCCTCATTTAAAGTTAGGTTTTGTTAATTATTCTTATTTTGCCTTTGCGATTAACTTTTAATTTTATATTATTATTTTATCTTCTTTTTATTTTAGAGCAAGCGAATTTTTATTTCCTCTCTTTTGTCCACATACATTCAGACTAACCCATTAACAGCAACTGCCTTAGACAGCTGCGCGATGATGATCAATCCAAGAGCATCATCTCCTTATGGTATGACTTCCTCTGTTTGTACCGCTTTGTTCCTAACTAATACATTTTCAACAGAAAGAGCAGATTTGGTGTGTGATCCTCAATGCTCCGCGGATGGCTGTTGGGGCCCCGGACCTGATCAATGTCTCTCCTGTAAAAATTACCAATTTGATGAAATGTGCCTCCAGAATTGCAGCGTTTTACCTGGGTGGGTATCAACGCAATAAAACAATAATATGACGACATAATTATTTTTTATTACTTATGCTTATTGCTGCACAGCGATTGATTTGCCTTTTTTTTACATTCTTCGTAGTAGTTATTTTACAGTGCTGTTCACAAGTGTCTACTTAACCATATTAAATTCTTAAATTTTGTTCTTTTACTGTAATCTTCGGCATCTTTAAATGTAAAGCTGTAACTGTAGCTGATGACTCTACTGATTTTATTCAAGCATTCATGAAGTGATATTTTCTCATCAGTTCGCAGCCTTTTTAACATAATAAAGGCAATATGTGTGGGTAGTACAGTTAGTTTCTTCGTCCGAGCAAAAGTCTCATTGTCTCTTACATATTCCAGCAATTGCTTTTATGAGCAAACGACGATGTTCAAAAAACTCTATTAACATAAAATTTTACGCTCGTTTCAGGCTATACAAAGATGGCCCAAAGAGCTGCAAGGAGTGTCATCCGGAATGTAAGGACGGATGCGCTGGACCCACCCGTGCCAACTGCACAAGTTGTCGACACGTGCGGGATGGCCCATACTGCGTTAGTAAATGTCCTGAATCAAGATACACGTCGGATAATGCTACATGCCAGCCATGCCATAAGAACTGCTTCAAAGATTGCACAGGACCAAATAACACGGTGGGTGAAGGCGCTTGCAATTCCTGTAAGAAAGCTATTATCAGCATCGAAGCCACTATTGAAAGTTGCCTAAGTGAAAATGAACCATGTCCTGATGGATATTATAATGAATGGGTCGGCAACGTTAAGCCATTAGAGGGAAAAGTAAAAGTGGTTTGCCGAAAATGCCATCCTAGATGCAAGAAGTGTGTAGGCTTTGGTATACACACACAGGTCTGTCTCGTGTGTAACGGCTACAAGAGAGGAGACCAATGTGAAGACGAATGTCCTTCAGATGACTACACCGATGAAATTAACAAGTCTTGTACGCCTTGCCATCCTGAATGTAAAGGTTGTGTGGGTGCATCTTCAATAGACTGCGTAAAATGCAAAAATTTAAAAATATTTTTAACACCTGATGACCCCGATAACCAATCACTTTTTAACTGCACAGATACTTGTCCTGCTCATATGCCCTACAGAATTTATTTTGATGAGCAGTTACAGAATCCAATCGACGACCCCTATTGTTCAACACATACTAACGGCAACCCTAGCATGGTAGCTGCAAAAATACCAACCGTACTAGTTATCGTACTTGTACTAGCATTCCTATTGTTGGTCATTCTTGGAATTATAGTTTATACGTGTCGACAGAAGGCAAAGGCGAAGGAAAAAGCTGTTAAAATGACAATGGTTCTAACTGGCTGTGAAGACAATGAACCTCTTCGTCCTACGAACGTTAAGCCGAACTTAGCCAAGTTAAGAATTGTAAAAGAAGTAGAGTTACGGAGAGGAGGAATGCTTGGTTTTGGCGCATTTGGTAAAGTGTACAAAGGTGTATGGGTACCAGAAGGCGAAAATGTTAAGATACCAGTCGCTATCAAAGTGCTGAAGGACGGAACGGGTGCTAGCACAAGTAAGGAATTTTTAGAAGAAGCTTACATCATGGCCAGTGTTGAGCACCCTAACTTGCTTCAATTGTTAGCAGTCTGCATGACAAACCAAATGATGCTCATCACACAACTGATGCCCCTAGGATGTCTACTGGATTACGTCAGAACACACAAGGAAAAAATTGGCTCAAAGGCCTTTTTGAATTGGTGTACACAGATAGCTCGTGGTATGTCTTACCTAGAAGAAAAGCGTCTCGTGCACAGAGACTTAGCCGCCCGCAATGTGCTAGTGCAAACGCCAAACTGTGTTAAAATAACTGACTTTGGATTAGCTAAATTATTAGAAGTCAATACTGATGAATACAAAGCCGCTGGCGGAAAGATGCCAATCAAATGGCTGGCCCTGGAGTGCATCCAACACAGAATTTTCACTCACAAGAGCGATGTCTGGGCATTCGGCGTTACGATCTGGGAACTGTTGAGCTATGGCGCGCGGCCCTACGAATCGATTTCTGCTCGTAATGTCCCCGAGTTAATTGAAAACGGGCTCAAACTACCACAGCCTAGTATTTGCACATTAGACATTTATTGTATAATGGTGTCATGTTGGATGCTGGACGCTGAGAGTAGACCCAGTTTCAAGCAGCTTGCCGAAAAATTTGCTGAAATGGCAAGAGACCCAGGCAGGTACCTGGTGATACCAGGAGACAAGTTCATGCGGCTGCCGTCCTACTCAACGCAGGTAACGCATTTACATGCTAATATTGATTTATTTTTCACTAAAAACCTACAGGTTTTGCTATACGATTTTACATTCTGAAACACCCTGATTCAAAACAATTGCGGTTTCCAGGTCATTCGCAACTTATTTAGTTCTCTAATTAGGCTTATAACTATACAACACAGACGATTGCAATCATGTTACTTAATGAATATAACTGTACTCTATGTTATTACCAACACAGTATATAATCAATCTGCTTAACTCTCTGCCTTGTAACTGGAACTTTTAGAAATCAGTTGTTAAGGTTGATCCTATGCTATCCGCTCGTGATACCGTTACAGTACGACCGACTTGCCCTATGGGCGAAACAGTCTAAAGACCACTTTTACAATGTACTATTTCACATACCTCCAACTGTTGATCTGCTAAATTTTTACTGTCAAAAAACTTCCAACGATTTTTGTCTATCTTGTGTTTATTATTTAGTTACTCGGTATGGTTGTCTCATATTCATAAATAAAGATTATTTTTTTCAACTTAATATGGGTGTACTTTACACCTCAGCCCGCCTCTTAAAGAATATGGTCGTAATGATATGTAACTTACATTCAAACTAATTTCTATTTCAGGATGAGAAAGAAATGATTCGAAACCTATCATCGGCGATAGAAGGTCCGGAGTCCCTGGTCGAAGCCGATGAATATTTGCAGCCCAAGTTCAAAGCTGGGCCGGGCACACACACCACGATCTCTGTCATTGAGATCCACCAGAACGCAATGAAACCTTCGGCTACCTGGCCTACTGGTGTCCCCATCAACGAGTGTGGAAGTGCTGATGGAGCAAGTAAGCCTGAGACCTGGGACCAGGAGCTCCTAAGATACAATCAAGCCAACCCTTGCGGAGACGCCACCGAGCTACGACACTACTACAACAACGGCGTCTGCGCATCCGATAGTTCAAACTCACGGTACTGCAGCGATCCAATGAAAAGCCGACCAGAAGTCTGTGAGACTAATTTCGATAACATGTCGAAAGTCAAAGAAGCGCAGGTCGGAAACTTGAAGTTGAACTTACCGCTGGACGAGGACGACTACCTAATGCCTTCGCCACAGCATACGCAAAATGCTTCCACCTACATGGACTTGATAGGTGAAGGCGGCGAGAATCAGGAGGGTATGAAGGATTTACGTTTTAGTGGTTTTGTAGGCAAACGGTGCGTAGACAATCCTGAGTACTTGATGTCGGAGGAGAACGTGCTGCCGCAGACGTTGGGCATTCCCACGGAGCCGGTCCCGATAGAGTCGCTGTGCATGAGCGAAGGCAGCGGCAGTGAGTCGACGCCGCGGCCCAGCACCAGCAAGTACCTGCCGCAGCGCTCGGTGGAGGAGGAGTCCATGTCGGACCACGAGTACTACAACGACCTGCAGCGCGAGCTGCAGCCGCTGCGCCGCAACGAGACCACTGTGTAAACGCACACGCCAACAAACCCACTGATCTCCTCTTGTAATTGTCTATTTTTACTTAATAGTGCCGCGCGCACGACCCGTGCCATTGATTCGATGGCTAGTGTTAGATCGTTGATACAATTTCTAATATGAATTTTATTGTAGTTATAAAAATACAGTTTGTTAATTTTTTACTTAAAATGTAAAGGTACTGTTATTTTTAATTTGTATAATATTATATGATGTGCACGTCGGGTGCACTTAACAAAAATATAAGTTATTTATTAATTTACGATAAGGACGGCTATGTTTTAGGTTTTCGAGCGCTTATGTTAAAAGCGTGTTTATTTTAACGTTATACCTGTGATAATTAGTTATAATTTTTTTATATAATTTGCAACCAGTGAAAGGTAGGTGTAGAGTAAAATTCGCATGAATTGTGGAAACTGCGTATAAACATTTGCCATTGATGTCTAGTAATTACTTTACTGTTTCGCAATTAACTCATTCTTTGTATAGTTTATTACAGTGAAAATGATTTTCCTACCAGCATTTATAAATTCTATCACATTCCCTAAGACAAATATGTAATAAATGATAGGCAGCAAACATTTATAAAGACACAAATCAAAATACCACAGTAGTTGAATATTCATATTCTTAGATAAATGTTTATGGTGTTATTAAAAATACTTACTATGAAAAAAGACACTGTAATAGAATTGTTTAATCTTTGCTAGAAAGAATGTATGTTGTGTAGAAAGCTATTTCATACCGTAAGTTATTTCATGTGATCTTGCCATTGTAGTGAATGATAGCTGATGATGCAAATCAACTGTTTTTACATCCTGGGTGTTTTTCTTGTGTTTGCACCCCTAGTGAAGAATGGCCACTTCTTGCATTACTTCTACTTACACTCTATGCCTGCAGCTGTTTATAATGTACATAACTATTACATAATTATAAAACACATATTTAAAAGACAGGGGCACGCCCCATTAGCACAAATTAAGCTCAACTTTTAACTAAAATGCAAATTCTTGTTACTTTAGATTTATTGTTTCAAATAAGACCAAACTCCTTCGTTTGCCATGTAACATGTAAATAATACGCTATTGTATATATAATATATTTTACTTACTTTTCCATTTTACGTTTGTATTAGGGATGCCCGATCTGAATCGATCTTTCATAAGATCGATTCATGACCATACGATCTACCGATTTTTTTTATCGATTCAACAGGATACGATCTTAGGCACATCGAATCGTATGCGCCTATAAGATCGTATGAAAAAATCGTATCAACTAAAACCTAAACAATATACTGTACGAACTATTCCCTTTCGAACATCTGATTTCTATATTAAATTGTTAATTTAGTAAAGTATAAAACATGTTTTATATCACAGATTCCAACTGTCTACATTTAAACTTTTCAAAATTAATAATTTGGGCAGACGCACTGGATCTATTCTATTGCGGCTATCTGTCAAAGTATTTCCAGCTAGAGAAAACTGACGTTCGGAAGGAAATGTTATCATACCCGACAAGTTGTAGTTCGTACGATACGTTGTTTAGGTTTTAGTTGATACGACTTACTGGCTGAATCGCCTATTACGGCTATCTGTCACGACGGCGTCCGTGGAACACTTTGTAGTTGATCTATTAAGAAGATTAAGTTAAAATAAATAATTTTGCATGCATACTGTACTTTTTATGGAGTTTCTTGCCAGCTCTTCTCCATAGGAATCAACAAATTGGAGCTGTGCACCTAGTTTCTGACGTTTCATAAGTGCCCATGTAGGTTTAGGTGAAATAAATACATTCTGATTATGATTATTTCACTATTGTTATAAAATTACGATACGATCTTCCGAGATCGAGTAAGATCGATTCAATACAATACGATTAAGATCGTGAATCGATTCACGAAGTTACGATCCGTTACGATCCAGAAGATCGATTCAAAGCAGAAAATCGGGCATCTCTATTTTGTATGTTGTAGTAGTAACTACTCACATATAACATACCATGTAATTATATTTCGTTCGTTTTTATCTTGTATGTATCAAAAGTTCTAAATTATTTTGTGCCATTAAAATGAAATAGATTTTAAAATTCATGTAGGTACTTAGATGGTATTTAAGGCTATTTATTGATTATGTGCACTCAAAGTTTTCTATCGCATACCTGTAGGAACCTTAAATTCGATAATATAGCTGACGTATTCTTGTGAACTTTATCAATTGATGTGTAGTAGATCAAATGCATATTATTGTAAACAAAATTATAAATTGTAATCTTACATGGCTAACATTTACTGTTCAATGACTGTAGATATTGGTATCGTATAATTGCGGTACAACTGTAGGTACTGGTACCTTGATAAATGAAATTAAAAATAAAGTGTTTGTTTATTTTTGTGTCGTCCTACCCCCATGTATACAAACGAAAACACACAAACATACACCTGAATAAAAAATAAATCCAAATGTCATGTATTCAAACTTGGCTCGAGAATCAAATGATCACATCATTTAGTTAGTCTATGTAAAGGAATACACTACTAACAACGTTATCCACAAATTATTTTACAAAATAGCTAGCTGTTAAAAGACAATGGTGCCGATTCCCTTATTCACAAACTAAACTAAATTTAAGTTCAGTGCATCTTTTTCTTTCTATTTCATTAAGGAAAGGACAGAAGATAAATTTTAGTTTAATCCTGTCAAATTAATCAGCGCTTGACGTAAATTGACGTAATTTTAGTAGGCAAGTTTTAATCACGTCTAAACTTGTATGGAGTAGTGACAGGCGCTGATTAATAAGACAGGACTAAACTAAAATTTTTCTTTTGTCCTCTTCTTAATGAAATACAAAGAAAAAGATGCACTGAACTTAAATTTAGTTTAGTTTGTGAACAAGGGAATCGGTACCAATGTCGATACAACTTAATCTAGCGTGATTCATAGTTATATAATCTAACGTTATAATTGTTATTACGTTGGAAATAAAAAACAAAGATACAATTTTAAAAAAAAAACTGTAGTACCGTAAAATTAATATGTCCTGTTAGCACCATAGGTTTATTTGGTTTGTGGCGATAAGTAGTTTTGACGATCAAAAAGTCAGTACTTTTTACTATTTCCACTTTTTACAAATTGAAATAACATTGTAGCTACTGCTGGGAAGAAGTGACGCAACAAACTTCCCAATAGTACGATGTCTGTAAAGATAGAAGAACTTGATTCAAAATATTTAGTATTATGCAAAGCATTCCTTTTTAACCTCTAAGAGAGGGCAAATTTAATTCTTGTTCAATATTTGATAGAGCAAACTTTTTACACTATGTACTAATTTAAATGACTAACTATACAAACACATAAATACAAAACAATAAGACAGTTTGGCTTTGAAGTACTCGTCCGCATTGCTGTCATCCGGAAACGTGCCCCGAAGACTAGCAGCATTGCCACGTGGAATGGCAATGCTAATTGTCGCACAAAGAACGAGCCAGCCAGCAAGACCAGTCGGCAAGGCGTTTCGACCGCGACCAGCGCTAAACTGTAGTTACGATTGAGGGCCTCACCACCCTATGCCTGAACATATTAAGTTCTTCAGATGTTGAGATGTCAAGTAGCCGAGGTTGCCGGCGGAGCCACTTCGAAAGTAACACACAGCCACATATGGGTACTTGTAAGCTGCAACTTCAAGAGAGTTGAATCCCGGATCGAGTGGGTCACGGAAGGAGAGGTCATCTGCTGGGGCGGAGTGTTTGGTCTCCAGAGCTGAGTCTCTGGAGAGTATGTCGCAAGTATATTGCTGCTAAAGATAATCCTAGTGCCATATCACAAGACTTTTATACCAATCTGTCACGAGTTGCGCCATCTGGATTTCTTGTTCCCTTACTAACCATACCAATCATCATTCATCATCATCATTTCAGCCGAAAGACGTCCACTGCTGGACATAGGCCTCCCCCAAAGTAGGGGGGAGGGGGGTGCCAGAATCGCCACGCTTGGCAGGCGGGTTGGCGATCGCAGTATGATAAACTGCAATGCATAGAGAACGCTGCTGCCCATTCTCTAGTATATCCCTTAATCGCCTCTTACGACACCCACGGGAAGAAATGGGATGGTGCTATTATTTTAGTCCGACGCAACACGGTTGGCACACCATACCAATACTACACATAAAAAACCGGTCAAGAGCGACTCGGCATTTCGCACCGAGACTTTTGTACCATCGTTTATACCATATTTAATTGTATTATATTATTGCATATAGTATTACAGATTTAAGTCAGCGCCATCTCTTGCCCGGTAGTGGAACTAATGTAATTTTTGTTGATGATTTCTGAAAAAGTGTGCTATTCAGAGACATTGTTTTATTATCCTGTAATCTTTACATATACTTTTTACCATAGAATAATTAATTTATTATACTACAAAAACGGCCACATATTATAAAACTTCTATATATACTTATCATCATCATCATCATCATTTTGCTCAGCCAAAAGACATCCATTGCTGGTCATAGGCCTCCCCCAATTTGGGACGGTTTGCCATAATCGCCACGTTTGGCAGGCAGGTTGACGATCGCAGTATGTTGGTAAAATAATAGTTTAAAAAAAAAACTAAAAACACGCTTCCATAGAAAACCAAACAAAAAGTAGAAAATAATGGAAAAAAGCGTGGGGTGCTTTTTGAGGTATTTTTAATTGATATCAAGCACCTTTTTTTCCATTTTGTTCTTTTTAGGTTTGGTTTTCTATGGAAGCGTGATTTTTAAACTTTTATTTATTTGGCCCGCGTGGTAGATGATGGCCTACTCCCTCTCACCGAGAAGAGGCCTGTGTCCCAGCAGTGGGAACATTATAGGTTGCTGATGAAAAAATTAAAAAAAAAAATGAAATTTACATTTAAAATTATAAAATTCTGGTCCGCCGGTATCGGCAGCAGGATCCAAGCTACCTGTGGTTAGATTACTGAGACAGAAACTTCACTTTCAGAGCCGTATCGAGGAGTATTGCCTTCTGAATCAGGCTCTTGATCCACCCGTCTAACGAAAGCCTATAGAGATGTTGATCGAGGATTTCGTCCATCAGCCGTTACTGCAATCAGCACAATGACAGCCGAGTTCACATTACATAATATGTAATGTGAACTCCGCTGTCATTGTGCTGATTGCAGTAAAGGCTGATGGATTATGTCAACAACGTGTATTACATTTCAGGAGAAAGACGTCCACTGCTGGACATAGGCCTCCCCCAATTTGGGGGCGTTGATATAATTGCCACGCTTGGCAGGCGGGTTGGCGATCGCAGTATGCTGGTAAAATGCATAGAGAACGCTGCTGCCTATTCTCTACTCCCAGCCTTACGACACCCACGGGAAGAAATGCGATGGTTCTATTCTTTTCGTCCACACGTAAGCCTCGGAACCTCGTATGCTAAGTCTACTATTATTATTGCCTGGTTGCGAAACAAAACTATTGTTGCAAACAAAACGATTTTCAAGAATTCCGGAAATATTTCTAATGTGACAGTTTTATGTTTATGACCTTTTTCTCTCCTTCCACTGTGGAAAATTCCTTGAATGTAACTTGTTTACTGAACTGTGGTCTGAGCCGCCGCGCGCCGGCGCGGCTTCGCGCGTCGCCTTAGTTGGAGTGAGGGTATATGAGGAGTTGATTGAGTCACTTGCCGCGCCAATTGTTTGAAGTACATTTTTGGGTGATTCTACAATAGTACTGAGGTGGTTGAAAATATTACCATTAGGTACCACCATTCGTGCGCAATCGGGGAACGATAAAAGTTTAAAACGATCGCTAATATTTGTCCCTAAAGACATTTGCCCAAGGCCCGAGGCCAACTAGCTCCGCCCTTGATAGCCAAGTCAGCCTAGGGGCCCCAAAGTTACCTTGCCTGGTAAAAAAGGTAGCTTGCCAGTCTCTCGGCAGGAGGACAGGGCTAAATAGCAAATGCTATAGGCCCCGCGGTTGAGTAGGGAGGGCGTGCTGGTTTCGCCCATAGGAAAGAAAAGAAATCTAACTTTTCCGAGGCATGCAACTTGTTAAAGCATGTATTATGCTTTCTCTTATACTTCAATTTTTCTGCATCAACCTACTACTATAGATTGTAAGTAAATTGACACTAACGTAATGATTCTATGATACTTGAAAATAAATGTTTAATTATAATAATCTCTCCGAGGCGGGTGCTAGAAATCTTCAAGCTCGCATCCCATTCTGTATAATTTAACATTTTTGCATAAAGTCGACATCGTAACTGCTGTTAGGTAGGTATCTGCTATACATATAAATAATAATAGTCAAAGAAACCTAACGTAAGCGAGGTGTTAAATCAAAATCAAAATCAAAAGTCATTTATTCAAACTAGGCTGAGAGTCAGCACTTTTTGAACGTCAAAGTTACATGAGACAGTCCCCCCAAAACGCCCGCCCTTCGACACTTCCTAGTGCTTTAGCTGGGAAGAAGAAGTGGCGGAACAAACTCCCCAGCAGCACAGCTGTCTGTTAAGTTAGAAGAACTTGATTCTATACAGTATTGTGTAAGTTATTAATATTATAAAACAAAACATATATTATTCGCCATATGTCATCTAGCACACGCCAATATACCAACAAAACATTGAAAACTAAACTCAAGCTGAAATAAATAATAAAACAAAATCGAAAACAGAACTTAAAACCTTAATAAAGCCTCCAGGCATAAAGGGCGTGCCCGCTTACATATACGATGCAAATGATACATATACACAATAAATGAAATGAAAAGAAAATAAAAATAAACTAACAAAAGCAGTTAAATAAAAACAAAAAAAAAAAAACAATTATATGAACTACCCATATAAACTTTCAGTAGGAAGACTAATTCTGGATTGAAAGAACATAAACATTGTCTTGAGTTGATCACAGCGACCAACTATTCTTATCGTTTAAGTAGTCGTTGATAGAATAGTATGCCTTTGAACAAAGGTTGGATTTTACTTTAGCTTTAAACTCATTAAACTGCAAATCTAGCAAAGTAGAGGGAAGCTTGTTATAAAAGGTAATACCAAGACCAACAAAAGAATTATGAACCTTATGAAGCCGGTGAAAGGGAGCACGTAGTTTATCCCTACTTCTAGTATTAATATTATGAATATCACTGTTTTTAGTGTACAGGTGTATATTTTGCCTAATATATAAGATGTTGGCGAAGATGAATTGTGATGCCACCGTAAGAATACCAATATCTTTAAAGAAATCTCTCAGAGAAACTCTCGCACCTAGTTGGTAAATCGCTCGAACAGCTCGTTTTTGAAGAACAAAAATATTTTGAATGTCCGCGGCTTTGCCCCACAGCAGAATGCCGTAGGACATTATGCTATGAAAATAACTAAAATAGACTAATCGAGCTGTATCAACGTCCGTGTACTGTCTAACTTTCCTTACGGCGTAGGCGGCCGAACTGAGCCTTCCCGCTAGGCTTGATATATGTGATCCCCACTGAAGTTTGGCGTCTACTGTTATACCGAGAAAAACTGCCGAGTGTACAGTTTCAAGCACCTCATTATCTAAAACGACATTGGGTCCCAGATTCCTAACATTCGGTAAGGCGAACTTTATTCATTTCGTTTTCTTAGCATTAAGAACTAGGTTATTTGTGGTAAACCAATCCGTAACCATTGAGAGCGCACTATTCACGTCATCAAAATCTTTTCTATTCCTGTCTACTTTAAAGATAAGTGAGGTATCATCAGCAAATAGTACAATGTCACAGACATTCTTTAAATAGAATGGTAAGTCGTTAATATACACTAAGAATAAGAATGGACCCAGTATTGAGCCTTGAGGTACACCTAACTGAACTAGTAGCCCGGAAGATTTTACACCATTGACATCTACACATTGGTGCCTATTTTGCAAATAAGAACTTATGACGCAATCAAAAGCTTTGGAGAGATCACAGAAAACCCCGATAGCATTTTGCGAGTTCTCCCATGCGTTGAAAATGTGTTTCAGCAGAGCAACACCCGCATCTGTTGTCGAACGACCTTTTGTAAAGCCATATTGCTCATTATGAAGGAGGCTATTTAAATTAAAATGTCTTAGCAACTGCTTGAGTATTAATTTTTCAAATATTTTACTAAATGCAGGTAAGATAGAAATGGGCCTAAAATTGCCAACGTTATTTTTATTACCTGTTTTAAATAATGGTATGACTTTACTACTCTTCATGAGGTCAGGAAAAGATCCTGAATCAACACATTTATTAAAAGTTATAGCTAGATAGGGGGCTACGATGTCTATTATATTACTTAACAGTTTAACGGAGATGCCCCAGAAATCTCCAGTGTTTTTTGACTTAAGTGTGTTAAAAATATTAACCACGTCACGAGGCGTCACATGTTCGAAACTAAATAAGCGACTACATCTGGGCACACTACTATGCAAAAGGTTTTCAGCTTTAGACGGGGACGAATTTAAGGAGCAAGTCGTAGTTATAGGTATGTTGGCAAAAAACTCATTAAATGCCTCAGCTACGTCGGCAGCTTTATTAACCAATTTGTTGTCAATCATAATCTCTAGTTGTTTTTCCTGTTTAATCGATTTACCCGTTTCATTGTTAATAATTTTCCAAGTGGTTTTTATTTTATTACTGGATTTTTTTATGGTATCGCTTAAAAATTTAGATTTAGCGAAAGCACAGATTTTTTTAAATAACTTTGAATAATTTCTGACATACTCTAGAAAAGGAGTATCAAATATATATTTTTTTAAACCATATAACTCGTATAGTCTCGCTCTACTTTTATAAATACCTGGAGTAGCCCATTGGTTGAAGCTAACAGAGGTGCTATTAATGTCAATAGTTTTGGTCTTGAAAGTAGATTGGTATTCTTTTTGTACAATATCAAAAAGGGCTCCATAGATTTCATTAGGGGTCTCGTGTTCTACTATAGATGGTGTAATCCTATGAGCAATATTATTTTAAAATTTGTTGCAACGACTAACTGTATAAGGCCTGCATTCTATTTTATGCGGCTTTTTAAGTAATGGCAAAGGGAAGCTGGCTAATAATCCACAGTGGTCAGACGTTAAGTCACTTAACACTAACTTATTATTGGCATAACAATCACTAAATATATTATCAAGACAAGTCGAAGACGATGCTGTGATCCTAGTTGGTTCGAAAAACAAGTTTATTAAATTAAAAGACTTAAACAGACTGAGCAGTCTAATACTCAATGGAGTAACATCTAAAATATTAATATTAAAATCTCCACATAAAATTATACATTTATTAATTGATTTTAATTTATTGAGTGAGTCCTCCATGACTGACTCGAATCGAATAAAATCCCCAGAGGGAGGACGATAAACGCATATTATGACGTAACGCTCTAGTTCAACACAAGACAACTCAATAGTGCGCTCGATGGAAAGATTAACTAAATCTAAACGTTGTTTACATTTCAACTTGTTTGAAACAAGAACTAATGATCCACCGCGTATAGCACTTTTTCTCACAAATGCACTTTGCACAGTAAAAAAATCATCATTCATAAACACTACTTCATGTTCTTTCAACCAGTGTTCAGTCAAACATAATACCTGAATCTTTAGTTAATTCAAATTTGTTTCTTTCAAAGCTTTCTCTGTTAAAACGCACTGTATAAGTGTGTTTCGTTCTAGCCCGGCCACAATGCCAAGAAAGTTTTTGACAAAAAAAACCGACTTCCTTAAAAACACTACAATGTGAAAAATAACTTTAATTTCGGAAGTCGGTGTTTTAGCATCTGAATTTAAGTTTTTTGCCACCGACTTTCGAAATTAAAGTTATTTTTCACTTTGTAGTGATTAGGAAGTCGGTTTTTTTGTATAAAAGTTTTTATTTTTAACTTTTTAGTTATGGTATGTAACCTTTTTAGTAATGTTATACATGATATCAAGCAAATTAACCACCTCAATAATCTTAATAATCGCTTACTTGACCTTCTTATGTCAAACACTATTTCCTATGTTTATCTACCTCCACAGACTTTAATACTTAAATTTAGTTTAGTTTGTGAACAAGGGAATCGGTACCAATGTCGATACAACTTAATCTAGCGTGATTCATAGTTATATAATCTAACGTTATAATTGTTATTACGTTGGAAATAAAAAACAAAGATACAATTTCAAAAAAAAAAAACTCTGTAGTACCGTAAAATTAATATGTCCTGTTAGCACCATAGGTTTATTTGGTTTGTGGCGATACTTATCGCCCTGACGTTTTGACGATCAAAAAGTCAGTACTTTTTACTATTTCCACTTTTTACAAATTGAAATAACATTGTAGCTACTGCTGGGAAGAAGTGACGCAACAAACTTCCCAATAGTACGATGTCTGTAAAGATAGAAGAACTTGATTCAAAATATTTAGTATTATGCAAAGCATTCCTTTTTAACCTCTAAGAGAGGGAAAATTTAATTCTTGTTCAATATTTGATAGAGCAAACTTTTTACACTATGTACTAATTTAAATGACTAACTATACAAACACATAAATACAAAACAATAAGACAGTTTGGCTTTGAAGTACTCGTCCGCATTGCTGTCATCCGGAAACGTGCCCCGAAGACTAGCAGCATTGCCACGTGGAATGGCAATGCTAATTGTCGCACAAAGAACGAGCCAGCCAGCAAGACCAGTCGGCAAGGCGTTTCGACCGCGACCAGCGCTAAACTGTAGTTACGATTGAGGGCCCCACCACCCTATGCCTGAACATATTAAGTTCTTCAGATGTTGAGATGTCAAGTAGCCGAGGTTGCCGGCGGAGCCACTTCGAAAGCAACACACAGCCATATATGGGTACTTGTAAGCTGCAACTTCAAGAGAGTTGAATCCCGGATCGAGTGGGTCACGGAAGGAGAGGTCATCTGCTCGGGCGGAGTGTTTGGTCTCCAGAGCTGAGTCTCTGGAGAGTATGTCGCAAGTATATTGCTACTAAAGATAATCCTAGTGCCATATCACAAGACTTTTATACCAATCTGTCACGAGTTGCGCCATCTGGATTTCTTGTTCCCTTACTAACCATACCAATCATCATTCATCATCATCATTTCAGCCGAAAGACGTCCACTGCTGGACATAGGCCTCCCCCAAAGTAGGGGGGGGGGGGGGTGCCAGAATCGCCACGCTTGGCAGGCGGGTTGGCGATCGCAGTATGATAAACTGCAATGCATAGAGAACGCTGCTGCCCATTCTCTAGTATATCCCTTAGTCGCCTCTTACGACGCCCACGGGAAGAAATGGGATGGTGCTATTATTTTAGTCCGACGCAACACGGTTGCCACACCATACCAATACTACACATAAAAAACCAGTCAAGAGCGACTCGGCATTGCGCACCGAGACTTTTGTACCATCGTTTATACCATATTTAATTATATTATATTATTGCATATAGTATTACAGATTTAAGTCAGCGCCATCTCTTGCCCGGTAGTGGTGTGCTATTCAGAGACATTGTTTTATTATCCTGTAATCTTTACATATACTTTTTACCATAGAATAATTAATTTATTATACTAAAAAAACGGCCACATATTATAAAACTTCTATATATACTTATCATCATCATCATTTTGCTCAGCCAAAAGACATCCATTGCTGGTCATAGGCCTCCCCCAATTTGGGACGGTTTGCCATAATCGCCACGTTTGGCAGGCAGGTTGACGATCGCAGTATGTTGGTAAAATAATAGTAAAAAAAAACTAAAGAAACTTTTTTACAAAAAAAAAACAACCGACTTCCTTAAAAACACTACAAAGTGAAAAATAACTTTAATTTCGGAAGTCGGTGTCTTAGGATCTGTATTTATGGTTTTTTTGCCACCGACTTCCGAAATTAAAGTTATTTTTCACTTTGTAGTGTTTTTAAGGAAGTCGGTTGTTTTTTTTTTGTAAAAAAGTTTTTATTTTTAAATTTTTAGTTGTGGTATTTACCCTGCACTAATTCCAAACAAACAATGCATATTTATGCGATAGCAGAAATCGCGGTTGATTTGCTGTCATTTTTTAAAGAGTTCCGGTGTCTGTCGCCCGAACTCATCATCAGATCTATATGAAAATTATATGGGACCATTTCGGAATAAACCCCTTTCGAACAAAAAAAGAATTTTGCAAATCCATCTACATATGACGGAGTTATGGCCGAACATACATAAAAAAAAAAAAACATATAAACATCCGAATTGAGAACCTCCTTTTTGAAGTCGGTTAAAAATATAATAAATGGCCAGGCCAAAATGATTAAGGCTGCTTTTTTTTTATTAAGCAGACAGTAGAGTGGGTAAGAGCCCACTCTAGTGTCTGCTGAGGAATCAATTCTCGATGTCAACGAGTATGTCTATCTAGGACAAGATATCTTCTAACTCCTGATCGATAAGGAGTTGTACCTTCCATCATCAGCTCAACGGAATATAAGAATACAAGTAACGGTCTAAACGTGCCTATAATATTCAAAGAATTATCCCCTAACCTTCTAACCTTTCACTGTAAGTTCCTATATGTACTGTTCACCGATGAGGAGTTCCATGCGGTGTCTTCGAAGACTATAATTAGTTCACCACGGATGGATAGATAGAACCAGCAATTATTTTTGATCTTTAGTACAATATCCAAATCACATTACGTGTACTGTTTGTTTTTGAGGAGTTCCTTCGTTTATCTCCCAAAGTATACATCAAATCTTCACAAAATTAATATGGGACCACCTCAGGAGTATACTCTTACGAATAAAAAAAGAATTTTCAAAATCGGTTGACAATTGGCGGAGAAATCGGTGAACATACATAAAAAAAAAAAAATACATACAGTCGAACATATAACCTCCTCCTTTTTTTGAAGTCGGTTAAAAACACGCTTCCATAGAAAACCAAACAAAAAGTAGAAAATAATGGATAAAAGCGTGGGGTGCTTTTTGAGGTATTTTTAATTGATATCAAGCACCTTTTTTTCCATTTTGTTCTTTTTAGGTTTGGTTTTCTATGGAAGCGTGTTTTTTAAACTTTTATTTATTTGGCCTGCGTGGTAGATGATGGCCCACTCCCTCTCACCGAGAAGAGGCCTGTGTCCCAGCAGTGGGAACATTATAGGTTGCTGATGAAAAAGTTAAAAAAAAAACTTTTTTATAAAAAAAACAACCGACTTCCTTAAAAACACTACAAAGTGAAAAATAACTTTAATTTCGGAAGTCGGTGTCTAAGGATCTGTATTTATGGTTTTTTGCCACCGACTTCCGAAATTAAAGTTATTTTTCACTTTGTAGTGTTTTTAAGGAAGTCGGTTGTTTTTTTTATAAAAAAGTTTTTATTTTTAAATTTTTAGTTGTGGTATTCACCCTGCACGAATTCCAAACAAACAATGCATATTTATGCGATAGCAGAAATCGCGGTTGATTTGCTGTCATTTTTTAAAGAGTTCCGGTGTCTGTCTCCCGAACTCATCATCAGATCTATATGAAAATTATATGGGACCATTTCGGAATAAACCCCTTTCGAACAAAAAAAGAATTTTGCAAATCCGTCTATATACGACGGAGTTATGGCCGAACATACATAAAAAAAAAAAAAAAAAAAACATATAAACATCCGAATTGATAACCTCCTCCTTTTTGAAGTCGGTTAAAAAATGAAATTTACATTTAAAATTATAAAATTCTGGTCCGCCGGTATCGGCAGCAGGATCCAAGCTACCTGTGGTTAGATTACTGAGACAGAAACTTCACTTTGAGAGCCGTATCGAGGAGTACTGCCTTCTGAATCAGGCTCTTGATCCACCCGTCTAACGAAAGCCTATAGAGATGTTGATCGAGGATTTCGTCCATCAGCCGTTACTGCAATCAGCACAATGACAGCCGAGTTCACATTACATATGTCAACAACGTGTATTACATTTCAGGAGAAAGACGTCCACTGCTGGACATAGGCCTCCCCCAATTTGGGGGCGTTGAAATACTGCTCTAGAAGAATATTCCCTGCAGTAATGAGATTCAACCTTCGGGAATCTCTCAATATGCTGTTCGATCATTATTGCGACCGACCTGTCACTCTACGAAGAATTGGTCGACTAAATAGATTTGATTCCCTGCTCATTCAGTGTCCAACCACCCGCGCCCCACCCCCGTGCATACCGCAGTGTGACTTAATGATATGGCAATAAGCTTCTTATTCGTAAAAAAGCTTTTATCTCTAAACGACGTAAATGCAAAAAAAAAAAAATAGTAAACATTATTGAAAAAAAATCTGCATCGGGACGAAAAAAATAAAATCTTACTAACTGTAGTATGCCAGGCTAAAATGGGACTGGGCGGGTCACATCAGCCGCATGCACAGCGACCGCTGGGCAATAGTCTCCACACAGTGGGTGCCTGATTGATATTGATATTTTTTCCCTCCTTTTGCACATACGCTAAAAAAAAAACTTGATTATCTTCTAAACGGTAAACAATAGAGATACGAGGACTAGAGACACCTTTTCGAAACAAAGTTATGAACACGTATTTAATGTCCGTGTAGATACGTCAGTTTGTGAGATACGACAGTTAGCGGGGAGGGTGACGATATGGCATAATCAAAAACCGTATTCCACTCTCAAAACCTAATAACGCAAAATTTCCTATTTGGTTTTCACCTGCCCTTATTCACATATTTAACTATAAAAAAAAACTTGGATTCAATGGAAAAAATATAGAAATATTTCTGATTACGAGGTATTTTCTTTATATCGGACCCGTTTTAGTCCTGATTGTAACAAATGCTATAATAAGTATATAAAACCTGTTGAAGATAGTATCCCCAAATATATTAATATTTTTGGGCTAATGTAGCTAATCGACAAAGCAGGTCTTGTATTCCATCCCAAATGAATTTATAGTAGTCAGTCTTCTAACGACCCACATAAAATTTGCAATTTTTTCTCATTATTCTTTCAATCTGTGTACGAAACCTCGACTCTGTCTAATCACTGGTTTCCTGCACTTGATCAAATTCAGGACAATAATGTTGCACTAGACAGTATATACTTAAGCGTCTCATTAATCATAAACCAACTAAAGATACTGGATACTACTAAAGTACAAGCAAGGTCCAGACGGCATACCTTCTAGCTTTCTTAAAAATACAGCTGAAACAATTTGCGTGCCACTTCACTTAATCTTCAACAAGAGCATTAGCGCTGGTATGTGTCCCACAATCTGGAAGAAAGCAAACATAATACCAGTTTATAAGAACGGCTCCAGACAGAAAGTTGTGAATTATCGGCCAATCTATCTACGACTGCTAAAGTCTTTGAAAAACTTATTCACCTTAATTTCAAAACAATAAAAAAACAACCAAATTTTTTCACACTTTTTTAGTTTCTAGTATTTTTTTAGGTTTTAATGGTAGTTTTTGATAAAGTTTTTAGTGTGTACTTATTGCCTACTTTTGTAGCTATCGAACTAAACCACTTGTATGCCTGTAGGACCTCTAATATCGGTAGATATAGCAAAATAAATGAACCCAACCGCACTCAGTAAAAATAAAATACAAAATGGCCGCCATTTCAAAACAGTAGGGGAAAAATGCCTTATTATGGTGGATTTGTCGATAAAATTGATCATATTGCTTCGCCTTAACGGGTCGGTCACTGGTGACCAGACACACTGTATATACGGTCGAATTAAGAAACCTCCTCCTTTTTTTGAAGTCGGTTAAAAAGAGTAACAATTTGTCTCCTACAACTGGCTGGCAAATAGAATTGTACAATTTGTCAGTTCATAATCAGTGTACTGATTAAAATCAATATATAAAACGACATAGCTGTGATAACAACGAGAGCAGTGGTGGCCCAGTGGTATCGGACCCGACTTACGAGTTTTAGGTCGTGGGTTTGAACCCAGGCAGTCGCTTTCCTTTGTGTAAATAATTTCATCACCACTGCTCTCAAAACGGTAAAGGGAAACGTTGTGAGAAAACCGGCATGTCCACGACGCAAAAATTCAAAGACGTGACATCTACCAACCCGTACTGGGCCCGCGTGGTAGATTACGGCCCACTCCCTTTTACTGAGCGGAGGCCTGTGCCCCAGAAGTGGAAATAATGTAGGCTGATTATGAGTTGACGACAACTCGACAAGTCCTATTATAAATTAACAAAAAATGCATATGTGCAAAAATAAAGAGTTTTAAAAGCCCTTTAAACCATACGATTCGACTCTGTCGAGGAAAACATTGGATCAGTAAATGAGGAAAGACCAGGGGTGCCAAGTTTTAGAAAAACTCGTGGGTGATCATAGTCATAGTGATCATATTAGGTTTTTTTTTTTAATGATCTTCCTTGACTTGGCTTTCTCCTTAAACTTGAAAATCGCAGCTAAATGTGTACTGTAGTATCATGTTTAGCAAACAGACAGGCAGGTAGTAAGGATAATGTTGCCTTTTATGAATTAGGTGTAAGAACGAATATTTTTTAACATATTTATTAAATTATATTACTATTATAAAATGTCGTACATTACACCCAAAAACAGCTATAATGCGCCAATGCGATGTTACTACTATAAAGAAAAAAAATAAAAAATAATAATAAATAAATATCATACAAATTAACAAACATCAAGATGATATCCAAGCCAAGGCAGTGAGATATCGGTCAAAACTAGTGTTGCAAAGGACTCGAGTCCTCGAGTCGTCATTTTAAAGACTCGACTCAATAATGCAAGACTTCAGTGTGCTTAAAAGGCTTGGGGTCTAGAGTCAAGCCGAGCCCGAGTCATTTAACAGCCACTCGAGTCTTAAAGAAAAACTCGGAGCATGAAAATGAGACTTGTGAATAACTCGTCAGGTTTTGTTGTAGGCATAGTTACATCATAACCACAAATTTGAAGTTATCAGCTTCTATTCGAGTCTTTTCGAATGATGAGCTACAAGTCTCATCTTCATGCTCCGAATTTTTCTTTAAGACTCGAGTTCATTTTAAGACTCGAGTTCATTTTTAAGACTCGAGTTCATTTTAAGACTCGAGTTCATTTACGACTCGAGTCCTTTTTAAGACTTGACTCTTTTTCAAGACTCGAGTGCTTGACTCTAGACTTCGAGCCTTTTGAGCAAACTGAGTCTTGCATAATTGAGTCATGTCTTTATAATTAGGACTCGAGCACTCGAGTGTCACTGTGAGATTGAGTCGCGCCCAAAATGCTATCCAAAAACGTACTGATTTTTTTTAACTTAAGTGATACATAAAATACTCATACAAAGTATAGAGCGCGTGGCGCAATTACGCTGACATGTTTAGTATTGTTCGGTGACTGACCCGAACACGAAGCAAACGGTGTATGTAAAGAAAAGAATGGTAGCAGGTGGCGTTCTATATTCCTGCCTAACCTCTTCCATGGGAAGACGGCGTGTGCTCCTGTATGTTAGTACGTATAAGTTGGAAAAATCATAATTATTTGGTTAGTAAAAATATCGTGAGGCTAATAGTTGGATAGTGTAAAGATCTTTCGCGTATGGAAAACACACGCGCTGAAATACGGCTGAGCTTTGTGTAACGAACCCGTTGACACGCCAATAGACCATGGTAAATGATGCAAAATATTTACTTTAACACGTCAAATAACTTAACAGTAAATGAAAACGCTGTTTCCTTACCGAGTTCTTTAAAAAGAAACACGCGGCGGATTGCTGAGAGGCAACAAATTTTAGTCAGCATCCACCCATTCTTTTTATTTCTTTTTTTATTGCTGATAGGGCCTGCTCTTGAACTAGATCACGCCTGGTGGAAAGCGACTGATGAGGTCTATAATGGAACGAGCGTGCCCAGAAGCCTGTTCACTCTTGTTTTAAAGGTAGACGGTTAAATGTGGAACGGTGAAGGAACACGTGCGGAAAGGACATGGCCTAGAACGTAAAGTTTGAAGACATTGGTACCGATTCCCATGTTCACAAACTAAACCAAATTTAAGTTCAGTGCATCTTTTTCTTTGTATTTCATTAAGAAGAGGACAAAAGAAAAAAATTAGTTTAGTCCTGTCAAATTAATCAGCGCCTGTCACTACTCCATACAAGTTTAGACGTGATTAAAAACTTGCCTACTAAAATTACGTCAATTTACGTCAAGCGCTGAGTAATATGACAGGACTAAACTAAAATTTATCTTCTGTCCTTTCCTTAATGAAATAGAAAGAAAAAGATGCACTGAACTTAAATTTAGTTTAGTTTATGAATAAGGGAATCGGCACCATTGTCATGCACCAACCCACACTGAGCTCGTGTAGTCGATGACGAAGTTACGGCACACACCCTCCCAACGAGAAAAGCCCTGTGTTCTAATAGTTTATAAGATAGATTTGATAGATTGATTAATAGCATAATTCTTGATTGATTTGAACTTGATATTATAATATTAAAAGTTTTAAACAAACATTACACTACCTAACCGCCGCGGTAGTCCAAGAAAACAGTCAACATGACGTTGACTTTTGATCGACTTTGGCGTGGTTTTTGCGGTTTCGTTTCAGTTAGACGGCGACACTCCTAGCTTGTTGACTAGTTTGGATGTCAAACTCGTAAACCCTCGTCTCATCACCAGCAACAATGCGTTTTATGAATGTTGGGTCGGAATTAACCCCAAGCATGTCCTTAGCGACTCTTATGCTATTTAGTTTTTGGAGAAAATTCAGGTCTTTTGTGACTAGCCGAGCGGCAACATGTTTCATACACAAGTGATTATTTAGAATGGTACCAATCAACTCGTGAGACACAAAAAGTTCAGCTGCTATCTCTCTTAAATTTGAATGAAGATTTTCATTCACAATTTCCTTCACTTTTGCGATGTTAACTTCAGATGCAGACGTTGATGGCATACCAGAGCGAAGCAAATCTTCCATCACATCTCGACCGCTTTTGAACGCTTTGTACCACTCATAATCACGTGTTTTTGATAAAGTCGATGCACCGTAAACCTTCTGTAACATTTCAGTGCCTTCAAACACTACGTTCCATTGGCGATGCAAAATTTAAGACCAACTCTTTTCGCGTGATTGTTCAAAAGAGATACCGTGACCCTGGCACATGGGCAACTGAAGGAACACGGGTGGGTTTTAGTCAGTAAAAGTCTGACACGCCCTCCCGCTCCGCCCAGAGCGGGAGAAGTCATTTGATGATTTCCCATCCAAAAAAAAAAAAAAAAAAAAACGACCAACTCTTTGTTCGATGCGTTTGTCCATTATGAAACGTTAACATTAACGCACTAGATATGATACTTATAACTAAAAACAGCACTGTTTTAATCAAACTCCGCGCCAAAAGGCAAAACAGTGTGCCAATCTAACAAAAATAAAAAAAATAAAACAAAAAAAAAGAATTTGGAACCATAAACAAATCATCCATTCCCGAAACTTTTTAGACTGAATATAAGTATGTATTTGCTACTGTCAACTTGACCCGCTGATGGAAAATGACTTTGGTACGGCTCGAAGCAAACAAAATGTTGTCTATAGGGATTTCCATATCGATTTTTTCAATTGCAGCCTATATTCATGCCCAGTTTAAGAACACCTGGCCGGCTCAACCACTATAAGGTACATGAAATTTGAACATAACTGGCCAAAAGTGGGTGTATTTATAAGTAAGGAAACGGTACTTAAACTTCTGCAAACAAAATAGATTGTAAAGTATGCGAATCTACGACCTAACTGGTAAGTCGGGGCCGTTACCACTACGCCACCACCAACACTTCTTTCTGAGCATCAAAGCATGCTTGACCGAATGTAGAGCCGTATAATCGCTACTCAGCTTGCTGAAATGCACTTGCGCACTGGGACGACCTGCATTGATCGTGAACCCGCTGGCGTTGTCGCAGTACACTGCCCCGGCACTGCGGCATTCGGACGGGGGCTTGTCAGAGGACGGACGCAACACTTCTGAGCAGGGGGCACGCCGAGGGAGCTAAGATGGAAGACGAAGCCGAGGGACACGGTTAGTACCACACTATCTAATGACGGCTGTTTCTTTTCAGTTGAATTGCTGACTTATTTCTATATCATATTAGTTTAGGCCATGCTCTTTTTTTGTAGGACGCCACATGGTATAGTTCGTGTTATCATCCTTCGTGGAACCTTCGTGGAACCTTCGTTACAAAGACAGCATGGTTCATGCTTAGGTTGACTTTGCAATCGATGCTCTTAGGAAACGTCTTGGAGATAGATGATAAATAGTATAAGGAGATCTGCTGACCAATTTCCTGAAATTTTATAATTAAGGGAAGGAAGGAAGAAAGAAGGTGGGGATTGCGCAATGCAGGGAAGTAGTACGCGAGGGGTGAGGGGTGGGGGGCTGGGAATATTGATTGATTGCGATGTACTGAGTCTGCGTAGGTTTTAAATGCCAGAGTACCTAATTCTTATGGACAGAACTACCTACTGGCAAACCAGTAGCTGTTAGTTACACGTATGCTGTTTCTTTTTTCGTGCCACCCGCTTGGTCTTGTCATTTAAACCACGCCTAGTTTACAGACGGTTGTTGTTATAATAGGCTGCGATATTTTACCAATGCAAAAGTAATGGCCCATCTTGATCACCTCTAACAAGTAGGTACTGCCCTCCTACAAAATAATATTAAATTATTTCACATATTAACATGTATTTCTTTTTGTAATTTTCAGATGAGGAGGAACCAGATGGATAAGCTACCACGTCCATTAATAAAGCACCTAAATGTTGATTCTGCACTTTAGTCGATAAGCCGTGCTGAATGACCCGGAAATTGCCAGCCGTCCAGCAAGCCAAGAAGCTAGCCGAGATCGCGTGGCACCCTTCCATGACGTCACGCTACGCCATGGTCTTCAAGCTGTGCTAACAGCAATATTTTCTGTAGATTGTCTCGATACACAATGTATAATGTGGAGATCGACATAGCGTTTATTTGTTCTATTACTATTTTCTATTCCTTCTACAATAAAGGGTCATCAGCAATGTGGTTACTGGTTTAATTTCACCCTATTCCTTATTAATTGCCAGCCCCAAATACATAAACACACTATCACTCAGTAACATTCCACAGCTTCACATACCTACAGAGGTCACAGAAGGATCTCGGACATGAGTGCGAGTTAGTTGATTAGTGCTCAGAGTAGTGTAATAAGTATGAAGTTACTACACTTACACTTATACTCTGAGCATCTTCTCATACATCATCAGACCTTTTCACTGTCTGTCCACCAACTCCCCGTCTAAACTTAAATACCTATTGACGAGTCCAGCCTCGGTGGATCTTCGATTCGTAAACCCGAGTTGCCGTGACCACCTGCTCCATTATCAAGCCATGTTCACAATCTCTGGCTCAACTACTAAACGGAGGGGACCGCAAAACCTACTTATTAAAGCCCTCCTTTTTGTGCATGGTCTGCACTAAGGAGGAACGAAGGAGGTATAATAACCGATAACCTCGTTCCTTTATCGCATCGGAGGTATCATGGCATGAATACTTTACATTATAAATATTCACGGCCACGGCCTCAGGCTATTTCGATTTTAGGATATATCGTATTTTCTGTAGGTACTTATGAATTAAACAATGTACGCCCTAGGGCAGTTCCCTGGAGCATTGCCCCTCCCTCTCCTTCTCTGTTCCTTATTGATGACCTATCTCAGACAGTAGGTAAAACATTCCATCAACCACTAGGCGATGACGAAAGGAGTCCGTTTTGCATAACTAACATACGATGTTCCTACCATATTAGTACATTATAAAATTTTAGGAGTAGGTAGATATTCCGCAATAGATTACCGTGGTAAGAAATGTGTTTTAGCTTTTTAAACACACTTGCTTGTCAAGTGGCGCTTATATCATCGAATTTAGGTCCATAATTCGGCTTATTACCTATTCACTCCTGTTTTTTACTTTTCATGATCACACTTTAATTGTGCTTTTTACTTAACTTTTTTGTTTTTTTCAATCTCCTCATGGTGTTTTTAAATAGGCCGTTTAGTATGAATCCACTGGATGCGGGAAGCATAGAACCGGTCGAAATGGCAGAGCTTGAGGAGGCCTATATCCAACAGTGGACGTCTTTTGACTGAAATGATGATGATGGATTGAACTACATTCAGTTGGTTTACATTGAATTCCAAAATAATGATATTTATCTTTATTTTATCTTTGTAGATACTTTGACATAATTCTTAAATTCTTTTTATTTACAATATCTTACAGTATTTTATACATATTTTAACTTAAATACAATCCACAAAATAACACTAAAATAAAAATATTATATACAATTAAATAAAGGTAAAGAAAAAAAAAAAAAATAAGGGAGGGGGGAAGAGCTCACTGGGCGTCAAAGAATTCGTCCGCATCACTGTCGGTGGGAAAAGTGCCCAGAAGGCTGGCAGCGTTGCCACGTTGGATTGCAATGCTTATTCTTTGACCTAAAAATAGGCCAGCCCTCTGGTCACATGAAGAGTCAGCCAACCGCTTGGCGATGTCCCGAAATACTCGATGAGCACTCGGACCCCACGGCCCTAGTGTTTCAACCCCAAACGGCTCAAAAATATAGCTCCCAATAAGGTTGTTATATTTGCGCCGTTTGAGATTTTCTGCACCTGCAGCAGCCGCCCCAGCACAGCCTGCCGTGCTCAGAAGATGGGATGGCGCGAGGGTGTCGACACAGGTAGCATCCCACACCAAAGGCCTACCCAACTTCCAAGGCATAATGGTCATTCCGTCTGGCCTCTTCCCATCGTCGCGTGCCAAGCCATTGGGTTCTAAGACAGCTGGCACCCCGGCGGTGACAAGAGCCCGACGGATGATGTCATTAATGCTGGCGTGCCGTGCCAGCCGACCAGCGCTCTTGCTGCAGGAAAGGCCATGGTGTCCGAGGCGGTCAACTGCTTCACCGCACTGACACCGATGCGGAGCCACACAAGGAGCACCCAGACGCAGACTTGTAGCGAGTCGGAAAGTCGAGTCACCTAGCATAGTGCCTATGTTAGGTGACGGTAGCGCCTGAAGCCATAAGCCCGACTCCCATTCTCCCACAGCCAGCAGGCGGGCACGCTCAGCAGTATTGGTGGACGTATTAATGAGATTATTCCGTACCAACCTGCAGAGCGGCTCATCCCACTGTCTCTGGGAAGACAGGTTCTCGGGCTGAACCGTATCCGGACAAGCCACCTTCCAGGCATTCATGGCATCGGTCAAGCACGGCACTTCCGAGTGAATCTGAGAAGGAGCTAAGATTTTCGTGATTAACTTTTCAGTGCCGTGGACCGAGGACAGGAACGCCGGTAAGCTTACACTGGAAATTTTGCGGACGCCGAGCCCACCAAAACGAATAGGTAGTGTGGCTTGCAGCCACGAGCGGTCGTCCAATGCCACATTTAAAATGGATGTTAGGGTGCTTTTGATAATTTCATCGACTTTGTCTAAAAGGTGTGGGTGCTTCCATAAAGAGGAAGAGCGGAGATAATACATAAAATTTGGACTGAAACAGCAGTATCTGATAAGGGTGAATGCCGAATGTAAATTAATTTTAGATAGTCTATCCGAGATATCGTTAAAATTTTGAATTTTTTCGTCAATAAAAGGTGAAAAACTGTCTTCGAGAATTGGGGAACCTAGGAGGTGCAGTGAACTTTTTTCCAAAAGTTTGATATCTGGAGAAATTGAATTAAATTTCTGTATAGTAGATTGTCTGTCGGTATTGTCACAAAGGTACATTTCACATTTTGAGTAATTAAGTTCAAGGCCGATAGAGTGAAACTGCTGTTTTAGGAATTGAAAATCTTTTAGCACAGTATCTACGTCACCTCCTAGTATTCCATCATCTAAATACCACACATTGAATTTTGAATTTAATTGTTGTATTATGGGATGGATAGCCAAACTGAAAATGACTGGCCCGAGAGGATCACCTTGTTGGCATCCGACTGCCGATTCCAAAATGTTGTCTCTATATGATAATTTTGATGGGTGCCTGTAGCACTGCCACATAAAGCGGTAAATTTCAGGCAACTCCTTTTTTACCTCAGCCAACAAAGTATCCCTGTTTACGGAGTTGAAGGCGTTCTTAACGTCAACCTTGAGAATAACCTCACCTTTCCTGGCATTTAAAAAACTAGAAAGGGCATGTACGGCAGCTTCGCAGCCCCCTTTGGATCCAAAGCCGAGCTGTAGGGGCTGGAACTTGTTTGTCAATTTTTCACTGTACAATTTGCAGCATATTTTGGCTGCCGTACGCCTGTAGGTGCACCCAACGGCAATGGGTCGTATGCCGCCGTCCCTCTTGCGCAGGGCACATAAGTTAGCCCCGTACAAGACATCGACGACGGCATCACTTACACCGCCGTTGAGCATCAAGTTGATTAAAGCCGCAAGCTCCTTCAAAAGCGATTCACCAGCTTCCCCGGAGCCTGAACTCAATAAATCTTTTAAATGCTGTGGAGTCAGGCCATCGAGGCCGCCGGCGGAACCACTTCGGAAGGAGCTCACGGCTGCCATCAACTGGGGGCTAGTAATATTAAAGGGAATGCGAGTTGAATTCGGGTCGGAATGAAAGGGAGAGTCGGGAAAGGTGAGGCCATCCGCAGGCGCTGGATGTTTACTCTTCAGGGCTGAAAGAGTTTCTGGAGAGTAAGGCGCCACCACATCGCTACTAAACAGCAGCCTGGCCGCTCCCCTGATGTCACCATCATTAATTTTGGATTCTACATATGAACATATGCCTCTTTGTGAAGGCTTATTGAAAACTGGTAATTTTGGATCTAAAATAGGGGTCGAATTGTTGCAGTTATCTTTAATTTGGTTTGTTAATGTTTTTGTAGTTGCCAAACTTTTTTGTGCATGTAGAATCCGATAGGGGAAGGTAAGTAGCTGCTCCCAGGCGCTATAAGAATTCTCCTGGGTCGCAAAGCGGAGACATCGCGCCAAACATAGAGCGACAGACCGCCTTGCGCCACGGGGAATTCTCTTCAAGATAGGGGTAGAATTGGCTAAGTTTCGTATTATCTGACGTCGAGTTGGGAGTCTATATTTTTTTTACGTAAAGGTCATATTATTAGAAAGCTCCACGTAAAATTTTAAGCGTCGCAATTAAGTAGTTATCGAAAAAAAAATTAATTAAAATCGTAAACTTTTGCAATATTTTGTCACTTTGACATTTCGTCTCGCCATTGAACGTTTCGTTTCAGGTAAGGTAAACGCACTATAATGCTTTACTGCATAATTATTATGCAATAAATACATAAAATTAGTTATTTTGACACTGTTTAAGTATGTTTTAGTATATGGCATTTATTTCACTAATTTAATTTAATACTATTACATTAGAACTTAAAAGAATTTACCGACTATTGCCGATAAGTGAAACCAAACGTAGCACGATGCTATTGTTTGTTGTTAGTCTTAGGATGATTAAGGTTTATTAGGTTGTGGTTTATTTTTAAGCTTTGAAATACCCTTCGTGGCAGATCCGACAGGGTTTCGGAGGTTAGGTTAGGTTAAAACTGTGACCTCCTACGCACGAGCCGAGCGAGCGAAGCGAGCGGTGCCGCGGCAGCGGCCGGCGAGTGCCAGAAACGACATGGTTTGGGGAGGTTAGGTTAGGTTAGGTTAAAACTGTGACCTCCTACGCACGAGCCGAGCGAGCGAAGCGAGCGGTGCCGCGGCAGCGGCCGGCGAGTGCCAGAAACGACATGGTTTGGGGAGGTTAGGTTAGGTTAAAACTGTGACCTCCTATGCACGAGCCGAGCGAGCGAAGCGAGCGGTGCCGCGGCAGCGGCCGGCGAGTGCCAGAAACGACTTGATTTTGTTGACGAGCCCTGTCAGCGAAGTTTCCTGTCGAGCGATGCTACTTCCCCTTCCAACTTCCCCTTTTTATTCGTCAACCCCACACCTCTTCCGGCCTTTAAATCGATGTCGATACACGAAAATTCGAAAGTTAGGTTAGAATATTAAAAAAATAAAAACTCAAAAAGGGTGGGGTATCGACACGTTTCCTTCACAGGGGGGCCTCTACACCTCCCCCCCCTCCCACCCACCCCCCTACCACCCCTTAAATAGACGCCAGACTATCAGAAGTCCTACCGTAGAATTTTTTAAATTTGAAAGTGTTTTCTTTATTTTAAATCCTAAAAAAAATATTTTGAGCATAAGGGTTTGGTACAGTTTGGTAGGATTTATCAGTTTTCTTGCAGGCTCTCTAGTTTGAAGCTAGTCACACTGATGTATTCAACAGGGCTTTGAATAACGTTAAAAATTTGGTATCGTTACTTTCATCGAACGGAGATAACGTTATTAGTAGAGGTAACGTTATGCTTGGTAACGATACTTGGCATATGTTTTACCGGTAAACTGACTTAACGTTATCGAAGATTTTATCGGTAAATAGTAACGTTACCATCGCCCAGGGTTTGATAACGTTACCAAATGCATACGAAAAGTACCGTTAAATAAAGTTATTTTCTTTCATCTCTTTCTTTCGTCTACATTAATGCAGTACTGGTTTGGTTGATCGCGTTGGTATTCAAATCAAAAATACTTGCGCTGCGCAACGTTTTCGGAATTACGTACATTATTTTACTTTATTAAAATGTCAAAAAGGGTACCTAATTTTGCTCCAGAAACCGAAACGGACACGGAAGAATATTTTCGCCGTCATTGTAATGATAATAGTGGATCTGATTCAGGATCCTGATGTAAATAAATCCTATACCTACCTAAATTTTTCTTTAACCTTCTATTGCATGACATACGTCATACATTTTTCGCTCATATATCATATCGATACCGGAAATTTCAATTGTCATAAAGGACATTTTGCCGAAAATGAGTTGTATAATGTATATATATTGGAAATCAGCGTCGCAAGCTCTATCGATTGGTATATTTAAAAAAAATCTATCTTTAAAAAAAAGTCCCTTAGATACGACCGAGCTTTCCAACAGCTCTAGCGCGATTTTGTTTTACTATTTGGGATGTATCGCAAAAATAATTTTCAATAGGGGAGCGTAAAGTCATGTTTCAATTATTCAAGAGGTCGTAATCCTCATTTTTGCATTAAACTTTTTATACGACATTAAAACAATAATTATTATTACAAATCAAAAGGTCGTAAACATGTTATTTGATAATCGAAACCCTTACGACCAAATCTATGCTTTGTTTTAACTTATGTAATTACGACGTAAAGAACGTTTGTTTTATTTTATACGACCTTAATTTTAACAAAAACACAATTAAAGTTTTTGTTTCGTTCTTATTGCCGAAGGCGCACAGTGATCTGACGAGCTCCTTACTCATAGAAACTCGAAGTCAGGAATTTAAAAAAAAACGCGATGTGTCTGGTATACATACCTTTATGTAATATTAACGTATGGAAGCTTAGTTACTCCACGTATTAGTAACTTCACGCGTGAGAACAAAAAGTTTTAAGTTTTTTTTTTTTTGTATGGGAGAAAACATTTAAGTTAATTTATTTGAAACTGAATGGAACTGAATGGCTGGTGGTCACATAAGATATTGTACCATACACGGCGATCAAGGTGACATCAAATTCATACATCTTTCAGTGCCGCTTCGCGCGAACCAAATTTTTGAATTTTCGATAGCTGATTTTAAAAATCTTTGACATGGGTGCCGATTCCCTTATTCACAAACTAAACTAAATTTAAGTTCAGTGCATCTTTTTCTTTCTATTTCATTAAGGAAAGGACAGAAGATAAATTTTAGTTTAGTCCTGTCAAATTAATCAGCGCTTGACGTAAATTGACGTAATTTTAGTAGGCAAGTTTTTAATCACGTCTAAACTTGTATGGAGCGCTGATTAATTTGACAGGACTAAACTAAAATTTTCTTTTGTCCTCTTCTTAATGAAATACAAAGAAGAAGATGTACTGAACTTAAATTTAGTTTAGTTTGTGAACAAGGGAATCGGCACCATGGTCAAACGAAGTTGACCATCGATTTACTTGTACTATCGTTAGTTAATAGCCTACGTATGACTTTTTTGATGAGATTAATTAAATACATTATTAATCAAATACTTTTTTTTTTACAAAATTTCATAATCAGTCATAATCTTGGTGATTATCAAGTGACTGAAAACTGATGTTACTAAGTACCTCATTTGTTAATCACCGTGACTATAGCTGAGTTATAATGACACGCCCTTCCGCTCCGCCCAGAGCGGGAGACGTCAGTTGATGATTTCCCAAACACAAAAAAGACCTCTAACTTATTCATTTTCGTAGGAGCTGCTTTACGTATATCACAAGTCTGAGATGAGGTATTTGATAGATGGGAAGTGATTTTGCCATCAATCATGGTCATAAGCATCGAGTGCTTAACAGAATGACTTCCCATAATAGAAGGCTACAGGTCTTCAATCTCGTTTCCAATCGTAGCCTGTTCTTCAACAATGTTCAACTTTTTTTCGTTTGAAAACTTAAAATATATTGATTTGCAGAACATTGTGGAAGATGGCTCTGGATTCTTCGCCACAAACTAAGCGCAGAGGCACAAACGAATATATAAAAATGCTAGAATCGTCATCCTCTGCCATAGTTTGCTTATATAAACTTTGCTCTGAAGCACCATCAAAACCCCACTTGCATATGAAATGAAATGAATTGCACCGATCCCAGCGTGGTTTGACCAGACTCCATTAATCGAATGAACCTCAAGATTTGCACTAGCCTTTGAAGCCTTATGATTCATGGTGCTACATAGGCCATGGCATATCAAGAAGTAGACCGGCGGGCGCTGTAATGTAATGGTAGGGAAGACGTGCCCTTAGGATAGGAAAGGATTACGAGCCTACCGACTATGCAGCCTTAAGTAAGCATTGGACTAGTGGAGAGAAGAGTGATATTTGTCTACAGGAGGGCATCTTTTCACGTCGTCACCGGCATGTTGATCCAGGTAGAGCTTCACCGATGCATCTTTTGGTGGTGTTAATCGTTTGCTTGGCTCTTTTCTATGTCAAGGCTTCGCTATGTTCCGTGTTGTTGTTTTCTTGGTCGTCTTCTGAGTTCTCGCTGCTATCAGTTTCTGTTTTTTTTTTTTTTTTTTTTTGTATCGACAAGGAAATCCAGTTTTGTCGAAGTATTTCATGTCCTGTTTCAGGTTATCATTCTATGTGTAAATAGGTCATTTGACCTTCTTCCATCAAAACCCCACTTGCATATAAGTATTAATTCTTTGCCATCCAGTGGAGATTAAACACGTAGGAATGTTCCAAGTCTAGCCACAGTTTTGTTCAAAATAGCTTGGAGTTTTAGTTTAACCCCTCTTTCCGTGATTTCTATGGCATCTTTTGGCGCATAGCAGTTCTTCTTCGCTTCAAGGATAGCTGTATAAGGAAGATACAATGGTAATCCTTCTTTGTTTGCACAAGATCTTAATGTTATATACTGCCACTTCGAAAGCTTCAATGAAGTCAAAATACCTAAAGCTTTATCTGCAGAATATATGGGCATAGTTTCCTATGCCTTTAACAATTCCTTTATTTCTGTAGCTTCTTCGGGATGCTCCGGGACTAGTTTAATGATATCTGCTACATTCTTATTTTGTGCTTTTAAACCAATTGCATGAGCAAGACTTTCAGTGCTGTACGTTAGGAGCTCTTCCACTCTTCTGTAGCGGGCTTAGCTTTACAAATAGTTTTATGGGACTCACAACTGATGTTGATATTCCAACACTGCACGTTTCCGGTCCACAGGATGTTGATGTACCCTCATTTATAGCGAAGTCAGATCTGGAACATGGTTGCTGTTCTACTAACACTACAGAAGGGGTTACCTTTTCCCTCACGACCTCAGGCCATTGCATGTCCTATTGCAGCCATGTCTCATACTTTTTTTATGAATGTATGTCTCGTGCGATTACACGAGATCCATTTGTTCCTCAACGAGCACAAATAAGTCTCACCGAATTGTTTCAATTCGTTCTTTTGATTTTCTGACAAATCAACTACATTCGCAAAAATTTCAAATAACATTTGAGGTTGTTAAAAACAACTAGTGTTTGCCCCAAACAGGAAAATGTCCAAATTAGTAACAAAACCTTTCATCACAACACAATTATAAATAAAACGTAATAACGTAATAGCGCAAAACATTTTGTTTAAATTTTGAGTTCCTATTAGAATAATATTTTGGTTACTTTTTTACTAAATATTTGAATAATAAATAAAAAAGAATAAAAATACTTTTTATTTCAGTTGTTTTACTACCTATTGTAGGTATTTCTATTTAGAACTTTAGGTTTTTTGTTCCTTTTACCCCCTAAGTCTCCGGTTTAATTGACTTGTACTATCCATTGATGATCAAGATTAGTCCTTTAAGATACATCTGACTTTATCATAACCAATTTTTCGTGGCTGTAAAGTATTTCAGTAATTTTTTTTTGGGCTGTAGTGGACTCTCATTTTCGGCAGTAATTAAGTTTGGTTTATTTTGTTAATTTTTATGGATAGAACACGAAAAAATAGTGAGGGTTTCTTTTGACATCATGAATATAGTACCTTATTTGAAAAAGATATTAGACAAAAACAATTTTTTTTTTGTTCTTGGCTTTACTGAAAACTCGTGTTTTGTCCTTTACGAGAATTGTAATTTCCGGTATCGATATGTTTAATTTTTGCTTTGCGGTCTAATTAATGGGCGGCAGTAAGGAGGGTAATACTTTTCGAGCGTTTGTGTGTTTGGGGTTTAAAGGGGAGCACACAACAACTGGACTCCCCAAAAGTCAACCTCACCTGCACACAGTACAACCCTGCCATTGAAAGACGAGGCGCTGGCGACCGGCTAATGGCGGTATAACCATCCAACAAGCCAACCTAAATCTTCCAGAGCGATGGCGGGCAGCAGCGTCATCGCTGCGAAAGGATTGGCTCTGCGGTCACCATCTCGCATGCCCAGCGTGGTGACTACACATTAAACCTCACCATGGATAAAGTGCCAAAATAACGCCAGTTGCCAAATGCCAGTACTCGGTGGTCCCGCTATTCCTTGTCAAGATAGCGGTCACGGTAACGGCGGGATGGGGGGTAAGAAGTATCTCCGGGTTACGGCAGGCTACCAACGACCCCCCTCCCCCCTAGTGGGTTCCCGCATTGTCGAGGCGGGGGGGCTCAGTAGCCGTGGTTTGGACACCCACGGTGAAGCTAAGAGGAACCCGAGGAGGGGCCGCTCGTTAGGGCTTTTCCTCCCAAAGCCGACGACGTAGCGGCCAACACGTAGGTTGCGGTGTCGTTTGTCGACATCGCAATTGAGGTGGGCCGCGATGTACTAGTATCTGCGGCATCGCGGCTGAGGGTTGGAGGCCGCGGTGGAAGAGGAGTGTTGGTATTGAGGTGCGCCACTCTTCCTACCTTCCGCGGCCTGAACGGGGTCGCCACCGTCCGATGGCGGACGCGGTGGGGCCGCAGGGGAGGAGGAGTGTCGGTATAGCATTAGCCACTCTCCCTATCCTTTGCGGCCGAAAAGTGGTAGGTGGCAGGGCCACAGTCCGGACTCGTCGCAGCAGGGGGACCAAGGGTGCCATACACGGGGTCGTCTGGCGGCAATGTGCTTATTGGCCCCTGAGGTGGTCACGGCGTGCTATGTGTGTTCTGGCGCGCCGTAAATAGGGGTACCTTATCCCCCAGAGGAGGGTCCGGTGACGGACAGCCGCGGCAGGTTCGCGGAAAAATTACGTGCCCGTGTTCCCGCTACAAGCAGCACAGGAGGATACCGTGGAGTTTTAGTGGGTTGTAGTCCCACATAACAGCACTATCTCCCCGTGGTAGTGCAGTATGCATGAGCATGTCTCCAAGTTAAAAAAAAGGCTACCAACGACGACTACATCTGGTTACGTATAATGGACGTTCGATGAGGCTAGATCATCACCTTGCCGAACTAGGGGTAGAGTTAGGACGCATTAACTGGCATATTCTGGGGTTATCTGAAGTCCGAAGACAGGGGGAGGATACGATAACTCTGGAGTCAGGCCATGTACTCTGCTTCCGCGAAGGTGATCAGCTCTCCCACGGTGGTGTCGGCTTTCTAGTCAACAAGGAACTCACTAACAGCGTTGTGGAAATCAGTAGTGTGTCGACACGGGTAGCGTACCTTGTACTAAAACTCACTGGCAGGTACTACCTGAAAGTGATACAGGTATATACGCTGACTTCAACATGCTCTGACGACACAGCCGAGGTCATGTACGAGGATATTTCCAACGCAATGCACTGTGCAACTAAGGCCCACTACAACGTTGTTATGGGGGACTTCAAGGCCAAAGTGGGATTACAGGAACGTGGCGAATCGAGAGTCGGACCCTTCGGTGTCGGGCGCAGAAATCACAGGGGACAAATGCTGGTCCACTTTCTAGAGTCGCAGGGGCTCTATTTGATGAATTCGTTTTTCGAAAAGAAACCCCATAGGAAGTGGACCTGGCAGAGCCCCGATAACGTGACAAGGAACGAGATAAACTTCATCATGACGGATAAGAAGCACATATTTAGAGATGTCTCGGTGATCAGTAGGTTTAATACCGGAAGCGATCACAGACTTGTCCGAGGCAATCTAAATATCAATTTTCTAGCTGAGAGAATCCGCATGATGAGGCCTACTCTCCGACCTACGCCGCTCCAAGCCGCTCTAGGATCCGAAAAATTTCAATTGGAACTTCAAAATCGATTCGCCCTACTGGAAACGACTGGCACTGTTGACGAAGGCCGACGGGTTGGTCAAGGCACTATGAGACGTTTCCCGCAGAGTTTTCTCGTCGCAGCGGAAAATTAAGGTGTCCAAACTTTCCTCGGAGACTCTCGGACTTAATAGGGAAAGACGAGAGTTGCCATCCACGCAGCCGTCTTCGTCAGATAAGAGGGCCTTAAACTTAAAGATCAGAAAACTGACGCGATGCTACCTTCGGTGCTCCAACACCCGCGATATTGGGGTCGCGATTGAGCAGAACCGAGGATCTAAAGTGATCGCTCAGCAACTGGGAAGGTCTTATCTGACGAAACATAGAACTGGGGATGGCAGGATCGTGACTTCGAAGTCCGAGATACTCGCGGAAGTCGAGGATTTTTACGGGTACCTATACTTAACACGGACGGCAAAACAAGTGGAACATAGTGCGGATGACCATCGAGACGAACTAACGCGCCACTATACGGAGGATATCCCGGATGTCGACCAGTGCGAGATTAGGGCGGCTACAGAACAACAAGGCACTTAGGGATGACAGAATAACGACAGAGTTCCTTAAAGCGGGTGGGGCTCCAGTCTTGAGAGAGCTCGCGAGTCTCTTTAACTCCGTCATCCAAGAGGGTACAACGCCCGAAGCGTGGAGCAGAGGTGCGGTATTTCTGTTCTTCAAAAAAGGTGATAAAACCTTGTTGAAGAACTACAGACCCATCTCACTTCGACCCACGTGTACAAGCTGTTTTCGAGAGTCGTCATGAACCGTCTCGCCAGGAGACTTGACGAGTTCCAGCCGCCAGAACAAGCCGGTTTTCGAAAAGGCTTTAGTATCGTAGACCACATCCATACTATTCGGGAAATTGTACAGAAGACCGAGGAGTACAATCAGCCGCTGTGTACGGCATTTATGGACTACGAGGAAGCCTTCGACTCCATTGAAATATGGGCAGTTCTGGCCTCTCTACAACGATGTCGAATTGACTGGCGCTGGCTAGGGGGCAGAACCCTTAGCCAAGTTGATAATCTACAATCGTTATCGCTAGACGAAAACTAATCAAATGTATGGGAATTAAATTATCTCAACGTTAAGTCACGTGGTTAGAACAAACGAATAGAAAATTCGTAGCCAAGTTCACATCATTCAAAATGATATAATGAATTGTTATCGTTTCTACAATGTTCAATGCTACATCCTTTATTATAATGTCGTTTTTCTAAAGACATTGGTGCCGATTCTGTTGTACAAAATTCTCTAAACTAAACTAAAAATCATTAAAATTTGGTTTATTCCTGTCAAACGACGATTTCCTATTCTATTCTATTCTATTTTTTATTATGGCAAACAAAGCCGATGTCGACTATTCTGCCAATGTCTAAAGTGAATTGAGATAGCATGTGTGCGTGCTTAAATAGAAAAAAAAAAAAAAAGGAATATATATATAATCTCCGATGATACAGTTGGGCTTAATGTTGATCTTGTGGGGTTAGTACTGGACTGAAACAAACAAAAAATAGAAATAAGTAAATTACATAAATATTATAATTGTTAGAACATTAAATATAAATAAACCATATCCACATAGATTGGGAAAATAAATCATAATTTTATATTATTGTGGCGGATGAAAATCATCAACGCCAGAAGCAACTCAGGAGAGGAATAAGTTAGAAGGGAGGGGAAATTAATCGGAAGAGGAATCTTAAATTTAGTGAGCCGGTTATACAAATCTAGAGGTGGGACGTTGTTAGAGCATTCAAAAAATATGTGCTCAAGGGTGCCCTCCGCCAATCCGCACTCGCAGAGAGAAGAGTCGCGAACACGGATTTTGTGTAAAAAGACAGGAGTGCAACAAAAACCTAAGCGGATTCTACATATAACAGATATGACAGTTTTGGATACTTTTTTGTAACCGGAGAACCATGGTTTTGGTTTGATGGTCGGTTGTACTGCATAGAAAAAGCTGCCTTTCTTCCTGCTTGAAACATTCCACTGCTCCTGCCAAGAACACTGTAGATTACGTTTTGGAAGGGACAATAGATCGTAACCTTGATGAGTGTTGTGTGTGAGGTCTGCCGTTAGAGATGAACAAGCGTCTTTAGCTAAGGCGTCGACACATTCGTTACCCTTAATGCCACAATGACTAGGTATCCAAACCAGCTGAACATCTTTTTGACTATTAGCACAGGACAACAGAGATTTTTTGATTTTTAAAATAAGGGAGCTGTGCAGTTTACTTTTAAAAGGATTTTGGGTTAAAGCTTGCAAACTGCTAAGAGAATCTGTAAATATAACGGCTTTCTGTATATTATGGTGGGATTCAATAAAGAGACTAGCTTCCAATATAGCCACACACTCACCAGTGAATACAGAAGATTCCTTAGGGCATTTGAATTGCAAGATAATTTTGGAGCTTTGGAAATAGACCGCAGCGCCAGTATAATTAAGATCGGAAAGTTTCGAAGCATCCGTAAAAAATAATTGAAACCCATTCCATCGCTCGCCCACCACCGCATTGAAAGCCGAATTCGCTGACGGGGATTTTTTTGATATACCAATATCAAAGAAAATTTTTGGGATATAATTTAAAACTTCATATGAGAAATTAAAAAGGGGTAATCTGGGGAGTTGGACGATCGGGCATACTAAATTTAGGAGTTGCCGATAGGATTTTACGATTAAGGGGATTTCTTTGTTTTTCCAATAATTTGAGCTTCTGCATAAGGCATCTAACTCGTTCAGTCTTCCTATAAGAGGATGAGAGGATCTAGCTATTAGTCTAGAAACAAAACGGGACGCCAGATATTGCCGTCTGAGGGCAAGAGGGGGTTCACCGCATTCGACTTGCAACGCGTTAACGGGAGAGGACTTCATACAACCTGAGATGATCCGAAGGCATCTGGACTGGACTCTGTCCAGCCCAGCCAAAGCACCTTTGTTACAAGGACCCAGGAGATATGTTCCATAGTCCAAAATACTGCGCACTAAAGCATTGTACACTAATTTCATGGTGTAGGGGTGAGCGCCCCACCAAACACCCGCAAGGACTTTTAAAATTGGGATAACTCTTTCACATTTCTGGATAAGATAATTTAAGTGATGTTTACCAGTTAATTTAGTATCGAGGATAACGCCCAAAAATTTTACTTTACTAACTATAGGAATGTCGTGACCTAAAGTATTTATAGCTATATGAGGGATGAGTCTTTTTCGAGAGAAAATTACTGCCGAACTTTTCGGTGCCGACAGCGACAGCCCATGGCTTAAAAGCCATTGATTCAAAGAATCCAGAGAGAGGCACAAAGATGACGCACCGTCATCTATGGAAGAATCTGTCACATACAGAACAATGTCATCGGCATATTGTAACATCTGGCAATTGTTATTTAGGCAGGACCCAATATCAGCCGTATAGAGATTGTAAAGTATGGGACTGAGGACATAACCTTGAGGGAGACCCTTCCATACGACCCTTTCATCAAACTCCTCACCCTGGACTCTCAGAACCAATGAGCGGGACAACAGAAGCTCGCATATGCATCGTATCATCTTGGCCGGAAGACTCAGCTGTTGCAGTTTTTGCCTGAGTACGGGAAGAAGTACATTGTCATACGCGGAGGAGATGTCAAGGAATGTGGCAACAACGGATTCGTTTCTAGAGAAGGCTAAGCGGATATCCGTAACTAATATACCGATGCTATCCATTGTACTAAGCCCTTTCCTGAAACCAAATTGATGATTCGGCAGTAAGTCTCTCGATTCGACTAACCACTCAAGACGATTTTTAATTAGGTGCTCCAGTAATTTGGCCAGGACTGAAGACAAAGCAACTGGCCTAAAGCCATTCGGGTCATCTGCATGTTTTCCTGGTTTCAGTAGAGGAATAATAATTTGTAATTTCCATTGATCTGGAACCCAACCATGAATATAGCAATAATTTAAAATATTTAAAAAGAAAGTTTTAGCTTTTTCGCCTGAATGGGTTATGAAAGAATATGGTATACCATCAATACCAGGAGCTGAGTCCCGGACATGTTTGAGCACCACATTCATTTCCTCCAAAGTAAATGGTCTGTCGAAGGGGTCCTCTGTTACAATATATAGGGGTGCATTTTCACATTCGGATGAAAATGGAACATAAGATGATGCTATTTTGTCAAAAAAAAGTTCAGCAGTTTCCCTAGTGATGGGTGAAGAGATTGATGGGGAACATCCACGTCTAAATCTATTGATATTTTTCCAGACAATTGAAATTGGAGTAGAGGGAGATAAGGAAGTGCAAAACTTAATCCAACCCGAACGTTTCTTCTTACGAAGAAAACGCTTCGATCTGGCATTAATCTGTAAATATGCCAATAGATTTTCAGTACTCATATTCATATTATAACAGTATTCCGCTTCATTCCTGTCCCTAACTGCCGAAGTGCATTCTGGATCCCACCACGGGGGAGAAGGCACTTTGTCACGAGCACAGTTTTTCAATGGGAAGCATGAGTCCGCACTGGAGGTGATGGCTGTAACGAAACCCTCATAACATCTCTTGGCATGGCAGTGACCAGAAGGATCTAATAAACTTGAATTTAAATTTGGAAGTATGTTTATTTCATCCTCCAGTAATGAAGAAAATTTAGTCCAGTCTGGTTTGGACAGGTTATATTTCAAAAGTGGAGGAGAAGTTTTTTCGAAATAAGTCTTATTAAGCAAAGATATAACAATAGGGTAATGGTCACTACCATGCGACAAGGTTGTACATTCCCAATGGGTTGACGCTGCTAGCTCAACCGAACAAAAGGTTAAGTCAACACAACTCTTTTGTTGACCGGGAACAGGCCTGCGTGTTGGGTATCCATTATTTAAAATGCAGAGATCCAAATCATCCAGGATCTCAACCAGGGCTAAGCCAAAGGCATCACAGCGTTCAGATCCCCATCTGTAATGGTGACAATTAAAATCGCCCATGACCAGTATAGGACCATGAACATTAGAAAAAGTATTTCTTAAAAATATTAAATGATCATGATGAGGATGTGCAATATAAATGGAAAACACTGTGATACCTTCAACCGTCCCTGCAGTAATGCTCATATCTCCTGTAAGTGAAGGTAAAGTAAGAGGAGAAAATGGGACCCGATTGTTGACCAAGAGAGCTGACCCTCCATAGCCATCCGATCTGTCACATCTGAATATGTTGAAATGGGGAATACGGAAGCTAAGACTTGGAGTAAGCCAAGTCTCAGCTATGGAACAAGCCAATGGCTTGTATTTATTTAATAAGAATATGAGGTCGTGCTTTTTATGCCACACGCTCCTCACATTCCACTGTAGGAAAACTTGGCGAGACGCCATTTCTAATATCGAGAAGAAGAGTTATAAGTTGGTCGGCAACGTTGGACGGTGATTGAGTATTGGTAGTAGAAGAAGAAATAACGATAGGTAAAAGTTTCATGAGTAGTTCAACGATAGAAGAGGTACTATTATTGGAAGTGTCATTTTTGTTGAGGGCGCAGCCGTTAGGCTGTGAAAGTTGGGGGGAACTAATAATCTGTTGATGAGCAGCTATGTTATAAGATGGGGAGAGAGGGGCATGAGACTTAGGCTTTAGGTGTACTGTCTTTCGATAAGACTGCGATGTCGGAGTTTTAGCAATGTTGGCATAGTTGCGAGAAGCTGTCGGAATTAATTTGTTGGCTTCAGCATAAGGCATGGATTTTTCAGCCATAATGGTTTTAATGGCTTTCTGTCTACCATGCTCGGGGCAAGACTTGCTGTTAGCGAAGTGGTTACCCGAACATAGAATACAGAAGGCATCGCCCTCAGAAATGCTGCAACCATCACCTGGGTGATCGTGGCCACATTTACTGCAGCGTGGTTTAGACCTACATACATTAGCCACATGTCCAAATCTACAACATTTGCGACATTGTATGGTGGGATATATATATTGCTCTACAGGAAGGGAAGTGTAACAGCAGAAGATTCTCTTAGGAAGGACTTGTCCATCAAACGTAATTACACAAGTTTCAGTTGCTTTCCATTCATTTTCTCCGTCTCTCTGAACTTTCCTATTAATTCGACGAACTTTTAGGATTTGCCCACAACCTGAGGGCACAGACAAATAGGTGATCGCCTCTTCTTCTGAAATATCAGATGGAATTCCCGTTACTACTCCCATCCTTGTGATATTGAATGTAGGTATGGAGGCAACATAACTGTACTTGGTTAACAGACCGTTAACCATGAAAGAATTTGCATCCTGAGGAGACACAAACTCTACGGACACGCGGTTTCTACCAACTCTATTAACACCACCACGAACTATGTTAGCAATGTTGTTGTTAATTAAGAATTTTCCGAAATTAACTGGATGTAAGGTGGTGCCTGAGTTAGGTTCGGTTTCTATGAGGGAGACGTGGACGATGTAAGGACCTTTGTCCATTGCTGAATATTTGGTACGACCGATTTGAGCTCTCTTTTGTTTGTTTGGTGGGGATGGTGTCAAGGTATTTTCGTTACCAGGACGTTTACGGGAAGATCCATTTAACTGGGATGGAGATACATCCATCTCTGTGATACTACATACAACATCCGCAAATTGCGATAAAGGATTGAGGGAAAGAGGTAATAAAGGATCTGGAATGTCTGGGGGGTCTGGATCAGGGGGTTTGTTTTTATCCATCTTTGATAAAAACGAGTTTAAAATACGACAATCACAATACAAACCTGTTTACGAACACAAAGACAACACACTTATATGCTAACAAGTCACAAAAATATCAACAATCACTAAATAAAACAACTACAAATTCAAAACACACGTGCTAACCAAGAACACTGTGGCGAGAATCGATTTCCTATTCTGAAATAGACTAAAGTGACACAACTTAACTATATTTTAGTTTGACAGCACTAAGATTGCACTGAGTTATTAGTTTAGTAAAAATTACAATTTTGCTATTCTGAGTTTGCCGGTTTTCACCAAAAATGTTGATTATAATAATTTATTTTGACTAAATCTGACTATTTTTAATCGCGATTAAAAAGGTGTGGAATAAAACTAGTGGTCATGAACAAAAGTTCACACCAACGCCACGCCTTCACGTGCAAAAACAGTGCTGTATTTTTTATTTTGCTTATATCTCGAAAATGGCGTGTCCTATCGCAAAAATAATGAAATTTTCGACCCCCTTTGTTAACCCCGGAACATATAAATCTCAACACGTGGGTAATATTTTTTTTATATTTTTAAACAAAAAGTGAAAAATTCCATATAAAACACGTCCAGGCTGCCCCCTTGCGCGCGCCTTCGTCTCTAAAAAATTAATTGCGTAGCGCATACAAGTACCACGTTGCTAAACCAAAAGAAAAAAAAACCACGTTGATTGTCAAATTCGTTTTTGGTCGTGTCAAAATAATTTTTAAATTTAGAGATGTTTTCTTGCAGAATAGCGTTAAAATTCTCATAGCCAAAAGTAAGGAATTTTAGAGATAGTTTAGTTAGTTTAGTTCGGTGTACAACAGAATCGGCACCTTGTAGAACGATCGGACGACTCAGGCGCGTCAACATGGCTACCAACTTATCGTTTTCTACAATTGCTGACACCGAGGCGTTACCGATTGGAGAACGGAATTCGACACGAAACGGTTGTAACTCGACTAGGGGGGCTGGAGTGGAGACCGCGTATCGGCAAGCGTAGTGTGGGATGCCCGAGTTAAATGGACCGACGACCTTAGGAAGGAGGACAGGGTGTTGTGGCGCAACATGGGAGAGGCCTATGTCCATTAGTGACCTGCGATAGGCTGAGTTGATTGATTGATTGTTTGTGTCTTTATGGCTTATGATACACATGAGCAATTGTTATTTAATAGTAGTTAGTTAAGTAGGAAGTAGAAGAGCAAACATTCTTCAGGGTGCTGATGTAAAGAGCATGTGGACGAAGGGATTAAAACTTTCAATGATACAGTATGTATAATATAGTAGGTAAATAAACGAACCAAATCATTGTAATTTTTTTTTTTTAATAAATATCTTAGGACAACCAACACACTGTTATCTGATCCCAAACTAGGCAGAGCCTGTACTATGGTAACCAGACAACTGATAAATATACTTAAATATTTCTAAATACATACATATTATAGATAAATTACACCCAGACACAGAACAAATGATTGTGCTCATCACACAAATATTTGTCCTGGGTGGGAATCGAACCCACGACCTCAGTCTTTGCAGTCAGGGTCACTAACCACTTGACTAACAGGCCAGTCAACAGTGTAATGGGCAAGGGTTTAATGAATTATTATTTATAAGAAGATTATAAGGAAATGTAGCATCAAAATGAAAAGTTATGAGACTTCCAATTTCGATTTATTCAAAAAAAGTCTTCGCATAACTTAAAATATATAATTCGTTATTGAAATGGTTTGTGGTTAATAGACAGATTTAATGCTTAATTTTTTTTCCAATATAGTCACATTTCAAACAATTTCAATGCTGATTTATACGATTCATCATATTCAAGTACCTATACATATAATATGTTGGATGTTTTATCACATCTAAATTTAAGTCATTGTGGAAGCACTGTTGTTAAATTACATATAAAGATAATATATTCGATTTATTTTTATCAGTGAATCAAAATTACTGAGACTAAATCCGTTACCTTCCGCACGCCTCGTTTGTGAAACCGTACCTACTGCGCATTTAGTTTAAATTTTAGTTGCAGGGTGGATTTTCATTTTATAATTTTTATGAACAGTTTTTGTGTGATTTCTTTATTTTCCAAAAAAACTTAAAAATAGCACCTAAATTACGATGGTATTCAAAAAACTAGCCCGTAATGTATTTATACCATGATTTAAATTGCGAAATCATGAGAAAAACCAAAAAATACAAAAATCGCGTTGAAGTGAATGATATTGTGTAGAGGAAAATGATATTGCTTGTTGCGGTAAATGACTAGATGTTGAAGGTAATGAGGCAAATAAAAATATCGACGTGTAATCAGCTTTTTTAATTAGAAAAATAACAATATTTCTCCATTCTTACTTCTTCCTTTAAATGAAATAAAATTAAACAGAACTAAAAATAATTAAACAAGTAATAATAATATGTAAACCGAAGTATCACAAAAATTCTTTGATTAAACATCTTAAGGCAATTTGTGCCGCCACAATCAGATCTAAATAATCGGTAATATTTCCAAATATTTTTATTATTAAACGTTCAGGTATAATTAAACAATAATAAGTTATAATAGTAATCATGAATACGATTTAGGATCACAATTAAAAATATTTAGTGTATGTTACCTTACAAATGTAAAATATTGAATCATCAAAATATTTTATTTGTAATTTGTAAATAATAATAACACCTTAATTATAAATAATCAGCTTTGATTTCTCTTTGGCGGTGTTTCCATTTTTTTTAATATCACAAAAACAAAATACTTTTTTTTTGTCTCTCGCAAAACAACAAAATGAAACATATTTTTCATTATAACAAACTTAATTAACTCGATAGCTTGAAATGAAAAATTATCAGAAGTTTTTAAGGAAAGCATTATTGTGGTTATAATGCTTTATTTAAAAAAAATCTGATAATTTAGATGTAGATGGTTGATTCAAATAATGCAACAAATTTTCATTATTTTTGAATGTTATATCTGATAGTATTTTAATTGTTTTATTATTTACTCTTGTTTTGGGTGCAGTTGCTGATAACATTGTTACATTTTCTGATCCATTATCATTTACACTTTTTGTATTATATTTTGGTATTATTTCATAGAACCCAAGGTGTTTCCCGTGTATGCAACGCTCATCGATATCACATAAAAAACAACTTACGGTTCTTAGAGTAAGCTTTTTAGATAGCATATCCCAAAGAACCTGGTGGACTGATAAAGTGCCTCAGAAAGGCTTAAGGTTTTTTGGAAGGAGAATTTCTTTTTCTTTTACAGAATCTTCTTTTACTATCCTTATAATTATATTATCCACATTCTCTTTTAATATTTCACAAAATGAATTAAAATCTCCCACGTCTCGACCAAAACGAACCATTCTATCAGCAGTTCTCTTCAGAACGGCACCGACACCGTCTGGGGCACCTTTTCCATGCCCTGCCTCTGTATAATTCCAAGTAATTCTCGAAATTTGTTCAAAATCATTCTGAATCTGTGTTATTATATAAAACATAAATTTATTTCGGTACTGTGATATGGGTGAGTCTGACAGAAAATGTAGTATTGTAATAAAAGGATTGATTTCCAAGGCCTGTTTTATCAGTGGAATTAAATGGGCCCAAATGGCTGCCGCATCATGACGAACACAACTACTAATAGTACAAACGGATTTTGGTCGAATGCTCCCTATAGAAAAATCATGAGTATATATAACTGATGTATGCAAACTAACTTGTTGCCTGCTGCCTCCAAAATGAAATGACTGGATTTCTTCTGCATACTTTAACGAGTAATTTTCTGAGAAGTCCACGTGGATGATGGCTTCAGAAACAAGGAGATTTTCTTTTAAGTTTTTCATGGTGGTATATTGGGCTTCAATATAATGAACATGCAAGAGAAACGGATTCAACAGTGTTTCTAACTCTTTTATTGCTGTCAACGGTTGTGTAGTTATTTTGTCCTTTACTGTTATTACTTGTTTCTTTTTTAGCGACTTTTTGGTTACTACCTCTCTTGTTATTTTCTTCCACTTAAAATATGTCAAACTCAAGTCATTAGAAAACTCTTTATAGTTCAACGTCTTATCTTTGCAAAAACTGCACTGCCTCAGTAAACATTCAGTGTTCACAACATAAATGCGAAACTACTTCATTAGAGTTTTTTTCACCTATAATAGATGCGTTGTATAGAGCTCTTATTAATAGTTCTATATTGGTATGTTGAGCGCACAAGCATGTTTCCCTATTTGTAGGTTTAGGATGAAGAACCCAAAACGGACGATGTTTAGTAAAAAATGAATAACTTACTTTTACTTCCGTTTCTGACAGTAATTTTTTATGTAAACCTTTAGTGGAGCAGTGAGATATCTTTTCTGCATTCTTGTTTTATTTCTGGTGATAAACTCTTTCTTGCCAGCGGCAATAGTACTAACTGCATCATCGTTGTAAAATGTTTTAACTGCTTCTATTACCTGCTGGCGAAGTAAGCGAAACTTCGTATCATTTCTTGATCTCAAATTGCTTATTGCACTAGAACGAATTACCCTTTTTTTAGGTTCATTTTGCAAATTATCGGGAATTGTAGTATCTAATTGTCCGCTGTTACCTTTGGTCCATTTATTAGCTATATTATTTTTGTTGAGAAATGATTTTAATCTCATTATTGTCATTTTCTGATTTTTGTTAATCTTCTGCAGATTTTTAATAATGCTTATCAATTTTATTCTCTTTTTCAATTCTCGATACCGTATCTTTCTCTCTTCTTTTTGTAAATCTTGTTTTGAAAATAAACCTATTGGATCTTCACTAGGATTGTTAGTTTCTTCGCAAACTCCGTCTGCTTGAACATTAACTACATTTGGACAAACTACTGATGTTTCTTCTTTCTTGCGCTGTCTATATTTTTTTGAATTTGCCTTCCACTGCTTACGCAATTGTCTCTGTTCACGTGGACTTCTTTCTGTGATAGATTTCTGTTTCTTTTCTTCTTTACGTTTTAGGTATTTTGCGCGTTGTTTTTCTTTTTCTAATGCATATAACTCTGGGTCATTTTTTACTTGTGCATACTTACTTCTTTTGCATAGCCTTTGTTGGGCTAGACGCTCTGCTTTGGTTTTTGCCATAACGTGACCTGCACAATGAAATAAAGTATTATTTTTCGTCCAGATAAAAAATAATAATCGAATAGCAAATTCCTAATTTGTATAGGATGACTTTATAATCGTACGTACGTAAATTTACTAGATGTATTGCTCTAAGATTCCCACCCAATTTACTATACCTGCATCATTAAACGCTACCATGCTTCATCAAACACAACAGAAATATCATTTTCCTCAAGAGGAATCATTCACCTCATCCAGAATTATTCGGTGAATGATGTTACGATAAATGACGAAACAATACGATTCATGTCGAAACTTGTTCAAATTTGGAAAAAGAGGTATTCAATTAAGTTATATATTTAATACACATTAGGTAATTTACATGCTTGCTTTTCATTTGAATAAAGAAAATTTACTTACCACAAATATGTTTAGTCGTTTCATGATGAGATTTCTTGACAAATTTAGTATTGCAAACACTTATAACGTACTTTTACCACAAACACGTATGAACTAGTTGATATCTCGATCGCGACTGAGAGCCCGTGCGGCGGGGGGCCTTCTGGATGCGTTCAAATGTTAAAACTGGTAATTTCGTTGAACAATTTTCAAAAAATCAGATTCGTGGAAGGTAATGATGAAAAACTGGTGACAAATTTTTAAATGGTAAAATAATAATAACAGAGGCAACTTATGGGTTAATCGAAACAAGTATTACTAAGTGAAGACATTCATTATTACGTTAGGAAAATAATCAGTCAAAATTTAGGAATGGATTTTGAGTTTCTCGTGATCTTAATAATCGTGTCGTAAAATAACAGGGCGGGAAATGATTATCAGGGCATTATTTTTAATTTTTTTATGTTTTAAGATCATGATTTCTATATTTTATTAAATACGTTATAAATAAATGTATAAAGAATTTTTTGAACTATGTTTTGACTAATATTTTTTTTATTCCGAGACGCAAAGTTGAAGAACACTAATTATTAGTTGTTTTGAAAATTCACCCTGCAACTAGCTTGCATCGTTTGATTGGCGATGTTGCCGTTCTGTAGAGCACCGCTCCCGCCCGCGCCGCGGGGCGCCTCTTAGGTTGCGCGGGTTGACAACAACGCATTAAGTAACGATAAAATTATCGATACTTGTAACGTTAATTTGTAACGTTATTTTATTGATTCGATACCAAAGTATCGTTACCCGTGTTACCGTTAAAAAATTAACTTTATGAAAATAACGTTACTTAACGATACTTATAGTGTGAATTTGGTAACGTTACCAAGCCCTGGTATTCAATGTCATGTCAAGTTTTGTCATTGTCATAAATTTGACGGTTCATCGGACGCGATAAATCAGCCTAACATCCAGCGGAAGCCTTGGTTTTTTAAGTACCCAAAATTGGCCAAAAGAACTGTTTCTTCGCTTTGCAGATTGCGACTCGGACATTGTTGTAGCCCAGTGTTTCTGAATAAGATCCATGTTAGGAATAGCTCCCTCTGTGAATGCGGTCTTGCGGATGGTACTTTGGACCATATATTCTTCTCCTGCTCCTTGAATACCAAATCTTTCGATCTCTATGAAGAACTTTCCAAGTGTAATATTCCTCTCCCAACTAACTTTCATTCCCTTTTATTTCACTTCTCCCCCAAAATTATTCAAATTTTAACAACTTTTAAACGACAATAATCTAAAATTTTAAATACGACTAACCTCACGACTAACAGCATCTGTAAACCTTCCACAAAGTACAAAGTCAACAGCTCGCCGCTGCGCTACCGTCTAAACGTGACTCTGGCAGAATAGTCGACATCGGCTCAATTGCAAAAAGCAAAAAAAAAAAAAAAAAAACACGTCGAGTTTTTGTTTACTAAAGTTTTTAGAATGATCTTTTTCTAATTTGTGCCTGGACACTTTTTCCAAACAGAGACTCATCTATTGTTGTGAAATTAGTCGGCTTTGATGTGTGTCTCCTCTGTCTGGAGTTCTGGACTGTTACTTACGAGATAGAGAAACAATGTTGTAAAATATTTTATGGTATAAGCAGTAATCGTTTAAATTTCACGCCCCGGCCAGACCAGCTATGAACTTCGAAGAAAGTGTGCTAAGTATGACATCACTGCAGCAGAAGATAGGATCTTATTTCCACAGGTTTCTTTTGCGTCGCAAACATAATACAAAGTTAGTACAAAAGTACCTGAGTAGTCAAGTATAGTTTCCCTCTATTTAGTATTAAATTACGCAAAAGCTAAAATCAACAATAAAATTCCATTTACTAATAAAAACAGTAGGTAGAGCTTACATCAGGGCAATTTAAAAACAAGGACTTTTTTTTTCTTTTTTTTTACCCGTTGATGTCCCACTGCTGGGCGAAGGCCTCCCTACTCTCTTTCCTCGTCTCTCTGCCCAGAGCTGCCAAGGACCAATCTTTATTGAAAGAGTCCAGCTCATCCCGCCATCTCTGTCTGGGCCTGCTGCAATGTCTCTTGGGTCATTGTCTTTGGGTTGTAAGTTTGGCCCATTGATTGTCTGACAAAGTACTTGCCTACAATTTTTATTTCCTAAAGTGATGGTACATGAACTAGATGCAAAAATGTCAGCAATAGCAATCCAATATTAGAAAATAATCCAACTTGTTCAATAATTTCAGGGCATGTGTAGGGGCAGAATAGTGTTGCCCTAAAGAGTGGTCAACTGTGAAATTACTGTGAGAATTGAACTTGCTGAAACACAATGCTGTGCATAAGCACTTTAATTACACTTCATTTTTTTGCTTGGATAAAATTGATCAATTATGGAGTCCCGATGAGAGCACAGGACCTATTGAGACAGTTTCACCAGGAATGATGCCCATTCCTCTATAAGTATGTGGAACTAAACAAGACATAAAAATACACCTCTCAATTCTCTCCCAGTCTCATAGATGTCCTGGAGTTTTTTCCACACAGGTTTTTTCCAAAAACCTATATCAGGCTCCAGTCTCACAAAAGTGGATAAAGATAAAGATAATTTTATTTTGCAAATATGGGTAAAAGCAAATGATGACAAAAAAATATATGAGTTCAGCCATATTTTACCACGTAGGCATGCCAAAGATTTTAAACATTGATCTTAAAACTAAATAATTAAATACAATTTCAAAAACTGAATTAAACTAAATATTACACTAACTTAAAAATACTTTTTCAACTAGGAAGTCCTTAATATTATAATATCCTTTAGCCACTAAAAAGCTTCCTAGCCTCTTCTTAAATAATGAAAGGGGAAGCTCTTTCCATGTCTTAGGCAATTTGTTATAAATAACAGGCGCCATGCAGAAGACACTTTTGCGCATAAGTGCTGTCTTGGCTGTTTCCAGACATAGCACGCTATTGTCACGTCTATTGCGGGGTACGACGTAGAATACAGCTGAGAATTTTTTTGTACACTTCAACTTTAAGGCTAATGATAAATTGTTATTAATTATTATTATAGATGGGTTTCTCTAAAGTATAATACTGCTTTTCATTAGAAGTTCAAAGGATAAAGCTTTCAATTAACATGAAAGCAATAAAAAATATAATCAATATTTAATTACATAAGAAACGAATCTTACAAAGTTCACCTTTGTGCACCATTCCATACTTGCACATAATGTAAAATTATTGTGTTTGTAATTTTCAGGTGCTAGAGACATGCGATATGTGAACTACTGATTGTCTGCAGGTTTGTGCGAAAGACTTTGAGAGTGCGAGAGACATTGGTAATTGATAGGTACTGATTTTATTTTTATTTTATTTATATGTTCAGTGCCAGACACAAATAATGCATCACTCCATCTCTTCCTGAGGGTGTCCTAGAAGGCGTGTGATTCGAGTGATTCTCTAGAGGATTATCAGTAGTACTCTCTGAGTATTATTGTGACTCGAAGTGGCGATTGTGGAACATTTTTGGAAGAAGGACTATGTCCAGCAGTCGATATCATTTGATGATGATGATGTGGTTTGAACCCACAGCTTGGTGCTTCAGAAGCGAGGCTCTATACCACATCTCTCATCATCTTTAAATCACAAACTTTTACTTGTTGACCCATTTTGAACTTGGAACTCACTTGCTCCAAAGTGTTATAATTTATTTTCACATGAAAAACCGATACATTCGCATCTATTTCACACACCATGATCTTCGTCATTCACATTCATATTCATCCCCTTTGCAACCCAACTGCAACTGTCCTACTCACGATGCAAGTAGAAATTGATCATATGCGTCGAAAAGCAAAGACAGATATAAGGATAAAGATAAGTATCGTAGCCGGCGGCGTTCTTAAGTTTCTATCAATGAGGGGATGAAGAAGAGATCCAGGCCATGGGAAGAAGATTAGTTACGTGTATGTATGAGTGTCCGTATGCTGCCGGACGGAGTTCCGTGTGCGGCCGAACGTAAAGATTAGCATCATCCCATTTCTTCCCGTGGGTGTCGTAAGAGGCGACTAAAAGAGTTACTAGAGAATGGCCACCATACTGGGTTTGCCAGCCCGCCTGCCAAGCGAGGCGATTATTGCAAACCTCTCCAAATTGGCGGAGGTCTAAGTCCAACAGTGGGCGACTTTCGGCTGAAATGATGATGATGTTGTATGTATAAGTTGGAAAATTAATTATTTACTGGCTGTAATAACATCGTGAGGCAGATACTCGGATAGTGTAAAGATCTATCGCGAGTGGAAAACACTCGGGATGTGTTACGGCCGAGCTTTGTAAAGCGAGAAAGCCGACGATCGCTAGTGCGAATTCATTCCAATGGAACATGAGAAATTATTAATAATATTTTATAGTTTTAAAAACACTTTAACACAACTTAATCAAGACGGTGTTTCCTAACCTACTACTCTGAGAAGATACATCGCGCAAGGAATGAGCGGCGAATTGTTCATAGAGAACCACTTTTAGTTAGCATTCACCATTGTCATAAATATTATTTCGGATACAGACAGCGGTGGTGGCCCATTACAAATGGCCGCTACTTACGAGTAGGTCGTAGGTTCCAACTCTGAGAGGCACTTTAGGTACTTTTTGTAAATTATTTGATCAATATGTAAGGAAGCCGTCATATCCTAGGACCTAAAATTCGAAGGCGTGTGTCATCCACCAACCCACACTGGACTCACGTAGTGTCATGGGCCGGCCCACCCCCTTTCATTCATCGAGAAGAGGCCGGTGTTCTAACTGTGGGAATATTATCTGGGCTGAAACTATTATCTGATACTTCGTCAGGCTGGGGTTTGTTCCGTTTGCAAACCATGCAAGCATTCGATATCCTACATAAAATAATTTGCGTGGAGCAACTATTTCCTAATGTCAACATGACCTGCTGATGGAAAATAATGATGGCACAACCTAATTCAAGCCTATTGGGTTTTTTTATTTGGATGTTATCAATTCCAGCTTGGATTCATGCATTCCCCTGATTAAGGAGGCCGGCTCAACCACTTTATATTGAGACTACATGAGACTTGGACGTTACTGGCCAAAAGTGGGTGTATTTATATTTTGTAAGTATACTGTATCTGAACTTCTGCTTACGGTAGTATAAGTAGCTTGTTATGAATATTTTCTATTCCCGTGCTTTGAAAAGCCAGCCTCCGGGCCATCACGTTAGACCACGGCCACATCGTTCATACAGGGGTGACCTGTCGCCCCGCGACACAGTCATAGAAATTGTTCTACGGATATAAATCGCCGAATCGCGCGCGACCGTCGGGTCGTGCTAGTCTGTACGAACCTTCAAACGACTGGCAGTAGGCTCTAAAGAGCGTCAGTTTTACCTCGTCAAAGCACCGCGCAAACCTGCGGGCAAGCATCAAGCATATTGCATCGGGATGTCAACGCCCTGCGCTCCCTATCTATATCCTGGTCACCTGTGAAAAAAACCCGTGACCACATGACCGAGGTACCTATTTAAATTGAGTGACGACTTTTGAAAACGAAGCGTCGGAAGGCCTCCCACAAGATGGACTGACGACCTGGTGAAGGCCGCAGGAATACGTTGGATGCGAGAAGCACAGAAAAGTCGAAACGGCGGTGCTTGGGAGAGGCCTATGTCCAGCCATTGAGTTATATGTACTACGTACTACGTACGTAGTACATATAACTCAATGTGTCCAGCACAGTACGTCTTTCGGCTGGAATGATGATGACTTTGATGATGATGACGACTTTAAACGTCACGGGTGGTTTGTTCGTGGGTGTATTATAAGGTACTGTATAAACAACCACCTCACTTTTTAGTACCATTATACCTCAAGCCATGAGCCTCCGCATACCTCTCACATATGGCCAACAATGTCCTTAGTCCACAGATTTATGGGCTGAGCAGCACCATGTCATCAGCATAACTAATGTTATTGATCAATCTACCACCCACAGAACAACCATTTAAGAGTACCGTTTTAGAACAAACAGTGATGATGAGATCAAACAGAGTAAAGTCTGGATTCAAAGTATGGGAACCCTCGACATCTAACTCCTGAGCTATACTTATCTATTACCACTGAGCCGCCACCAACATTGTTTATTATTGAGCATCAGAGCATGCTCGACCGAAGTTAAGGCCGTATAATCGCTACGCAGCTTCCCGAATGCACTTGCGCACTGTGAAGACCTGCATTGATCGTCAAATCTCGGGGGGTATCGCAGTACAACGCCCCGCACTGCGGCATTCGGACGGGAGGCTTTCCAGAGGCAGACGGACACATCAGGCAGCCATGATGAGTGACGAAGCTGAAGAATATGGTTAGTACCACACTATCTAATTACATCAGTTTCTTTTTTTAGTTGAATTTGTCTATATCATATTCGTTTAGTCCATGCTCTTTTTTGTATGACGCAACATGGAATCCTTCGTGCTATCATCATTCGATATAGGAGGAACATGATCTGAAGCACAATATTGTGGTATCGTGTTGTGACTCATGGAACCATTGGTACAAACACAGAGCGTGATCCATGCTTTGGTAGTCTTTCGACACTCTTACGAAACCTCTTGGCGACCTCCATGCATGATAAATAGCATTAGGAGATCTGCTGACTAATTTCATGTACATTATAATTATCTGTGATTTAAAATTATGGGGTGCAGAGGGGGTTGCGCCATGCGGGGGATGGGAAGCCGCTCTGGCAGTATTGATTGATTACGCCGTAATGAGTCTTCATATAAGGTATCATTCCTCTGTAATTCTGAAGGAACCAGTCTACTTCGTGCAAGCCGCTTCACCAGGCCTACTTTACAGGCTGCGATATGTTACTAATGAAAAAATAATGGTCCTTCTCTCCTCTAACAAGTACCAACCTCCAAATAATATTGAATAGTTCCAAATATTAACATGTAGGTAACTCTTTTTAATTTTCAGAAGCGGTGGAACCAGACAAAATAATAAGTACCACCTGCACAGTGCAGCGTGTGCAACACTCAACAGCTATAAGAGCTGTTTAGTCTATAAGCTGTGCTGAATGACCCGGAAGTTGCCAGCCGTCCAGCAAGCCAAGAAGCTAGCCGAGATCGCGTGGCACCCTTCCATGACGTCACGCTACGCCATGATCTTCAAGCTGTGCTAACAGCAATATTTTCTGTAGATTGTCTCGATACACAATGTATAATGTGGAGATCGACATAGCGTTTATTTGTTCTATTACTATTTTCTATTCCTACTACAATAAAGGGTCATCAGCAATTTGGTTATTAGTTTAATTTCACCCTATTCCTTATTAATTACCAACACCAAATACATAAGCACACTATCACACAATTACATTCCACAGCTTCACATACCTACAGAGGTCACAGAAGGATCTGACTTAGTTTTATACACTACTTATACTCTGGGTATTAACCAACATCACCAGGTCTATTCAGCGTCTATCCACCCACACTTTGTTACAAGACCATATTACCATAGGTACAGTTTTGGCAAACTTGAACAAGCGGCCACCAGCCTGACACCAACTTCCCTTGGGAAAGCTATTGTTGGTGGTTTACCAGCCACCTCGCGGGCGTCCCAAGGTACCACAATAGTATGCACTAGATCCCTAGTCGCCTCCTACGACACCCACGGGATGAAATGGGGTGGCCATATTCTTCAAGTCCGGGGCCACAAGGACCTAGTTAGACCTGCTATCTTGTATGGGTCAGAATGTTAGGCCACATAAGGGATGAATGAAAGGCAAATGCGATGAGAATTTTAAGAGGGATGTGTAGTGTTACACCAATGGACAGAATAAGAAATGAGTAGGTACATAAGAGGAAGTCTGTCACCAATAACTGAAAAGTTGTGTAGATACCAGTTTTCATGATATGGAGGAATGAGGAAAATGTCGCTAGGAAAGTTGTGAGTGTGAATGTCGATGTCTATAAGAATAGAGGGAGACCGAGGAATCAATGGATGGACTGTGTGAATTATGATATGGTTAGAAAGGGGTGACTCCTGAGATGACGACTAATAGAGAAGTGTGGAAAACATGTTGCGCCGACCCCAAATAAATGTACATAAGGGCAGGATAATGATGATATCTACCAACTCTTCATCTAGAGTTCTTGACCAACCCGACAACATTCAACCTCAGTAGGTTTTCGATTCATTTTCCAATGGAAAACCCAAGTCAAGTTTGTGTGACCATCTGCTTCATTATCAGACTATGTTCACCATGTCTGGCTCAATTACTAATTGGAAGGCATTCTGGGACCATAGAACTACTTTGACTTTGATTCCTTTTCCACAACAGAATCATGATTGCATGACTTATTACTTTAAAAATATTCACATTACGACTGCTTCCCCAGGCTGAATATAAGTCCTCATTTCTGTAGGTATAAATTAGAATTACGCTCTAGGAAACTGTCCTAGGGCATATAGAACAGTTTCCTGGAGCGTAATCAGAGAAAGATTCTCTGATTTTTGTTGATGATTATCTTAGACAGTAGGTAAAAAATTTCATCAACCACTAGGTTATGAAGAGAGTCAGATTCTTGCTTAACCAGTATAAAATGTTATTTAATGGGGTCTTCATTTATAGCTTAGTTGTAACAGTTACACAAAGAAAACTACCTATGCTCTCATTTGGAATTCAGTATATTCTAATAGAAACATTATTTTAAAGTATTTTAAAAGTACATTGTTGGTACCTGCTGGTGTAGTGTTATCTGTTCACAATTTTTCTCTTATAATCTACAATCACTTCACTTCATTACAATAGATTCACTAACAAAAACTTGAGTAGTTTGATCATGAACTACAGAAGGCCCCTAGATCACCTGTCACCACTTCTCACCTGGCTGCAGGGTTTACTATGTTCCGGGAATTCATGCTCTTAACAGCATACAGCAACAGGTAGAGCTACTAGCTCGTAGTGACAGCTAAATTGATATGCAGGGACAAAGGATGATTTTGCCATTGTTGGTGTTGATGAGGAGCAGAGTGAGGACATCACCAAAGTGACCTCAGAGGTCATATGTAATAAATTACAGTGACTTCAGGCTGCAAATATCAACCGATGTCTTATGATGGAACAAGCCATAGCTAATATAATCAGGCCTATCCTGCTCAAGGTTGTCAATGTTGGGGTCCAGGACAGGATTTGGATTTCCAAATTCATAATAGGCAGACAATACGCGTCAGCGTCACCATGTCCAAGTTCCTACCTTATCAAATCAATAGTCACTTATTCAAACTAGGCTAAGAGTCAGCACTTTTTGAACATCAAAATTACATATGACAGTTTCCCAAAACGCCCGCCCTTTATCACTTCCTAGTGCTTTAGCTTGGAAAAGGCTTAGGGGCGACATCATGTATTGTGCGCTACAGGGAATAGATGTGGTGTCACCAAGAGCTTGGGTCCTGGGTCCCGATGATACGCGGCAACGGGATGAGTCTTTCGCTGAATAGATCAAGCTTGCGCCGAAAACCAGTGAGCCCAAGCAGAGTGTACCAGGACCGGCTGCATCAGTATCGGCTGTGCCAATCCGTCACGTCACGATCGTTGCTGCTGCAAACACCGCTAGGTTACAGCGTTCTGCTGCTTTACGGAAGTGATGTCTTTATGAAAGTTTTCTTCAAAGTCCGTGTTATAGCGTGTTTTTGTTTAAACCTTCCGTTTGTTTTTAATATGCTTCGACAATCTCTTTGAACTCTTTGAAGTCCAGACTCGACATTTCCCTATCTGACAAGGTATTTTGTTACTGTCAGTGTCACCTATAGTAGATACGATCCGTTTCAAGTAATGATATAATGGCAGACTGGAGCTGACAGATTTTATCATTTTTGATACCAAGCTGTATACGAAATTTTGTCGATTTCGCTGATTATCGTGATGAGATATGATTTTACAGTTAAAATACTGTTTTTCTATAAGTTTTAATACACCATATGAAAGATGATTTTAGTTTTGATCAAAAGATTGAGCTACTGATTTTTTCTGAATTAGCCAAATTACACGCTCTTCCAGCTGAAATACCAGTAACCAGCTTAGTCAAACATGTAAACAACATCACACCCATCTTCCTATCTAGCTATGAACAGTCGTGGGGCACGACTGTTAGAACAGTGGTAGAGCATACGGTGGAGGTGTGCCCTGCTTGGGCAGAGCACCGCCGTGTATTCGTGCGGTCGGCGGCAGCGGCCACTCGCGTCCGGCACTGGTGTAGGCTATGGTACGGAGCGAGGGGGCATGGGAAGCCGTTACCTCATTCTGCGAAGTAGTAATGGTCGCGAAAGAGGAGGAGGCGGCGCGCGTGAGGGAAAGGCAGGCTCTGCGCCCTCACACCCTTAGTCGCCGCAGTAGGAGACTCCCCGGGCGTCGGGAGTCAATCGCGGACCCGTGGCCACCGTAGGTGCGGGCTTGCGGGCGGCGAGCAATGGGTAGTTCACCGCCCGGTAAGTACCAGGCCCGCGTTGACGGCGCGTAGTGTTCCACGCGCGCCTCAAAGAGATGTCAGTAATACTGTAGGGGTCCACTAGGACCGATGCCCGCCAGGGTCGCGAGATTTATTCGAAAGAGTTACCGTGGTCCTGGCATATAGGCAACTGAAGGAACTCAGGTAGGTTTTAGTCAGTAAAAGTCTGACACGCCCTTCCGCGCCGCTCCAGAGCGAGAGACGTAATTTGAAGATATCCCACATGCAAAAAATATATATATATCTGTCGCCATGGGATCTCGCCGAAGCTCTGTCCGCCGTGCCGTGATTTCTCGCGGCAGAGGAGTTTCACCCCGGCGTTTTGCGTCCTCGCGCGACTCCATTAGCCTCCAGATCCCATGGCAGCAACCCGGCAATACACGAAACATCTTGTGTTGTATCCACTTATCCTCGGTGTAAAGGCATTTGTGTTTGGCGCCAACTCAAAATTACTTAGGCTTCAAATTTTTTGCGTTTCAGTTTTTTCGGAGGTTTAATTTTTTGTTAAAAAGTTTTTAGTTTTGTTTTCTATGGAAACGTGTTTTTTAAAACTATTATTTTATTCGGCAAAAAGAACCATCAGAGCATAATAATGGTCTCTGTAGGCGAGTTTCTCTAAAAGGTAGAACGGGCTGGTGTCCGCAACTCTACGTCTGAGCGTGTATTTTGCGTACGGGTGGGAAATCGGTTATCCGATCCACCCCAGCTCCTTGATTCAAATTGTAGAATTATTTTAGCGTTGTAGCCCTTTTATCGAGGAAGGCTATATAACATCACGCTGTAATGAAATGTTGCCAAAACGGGGAAACTTTATTCCATTTGAGAGCTTTCGTTGCGTGCGCTGAAGCAACAATCATGTATGACAGAATTGTTCGTCGTAAAACTTCTATAAAAAAGTCCGCGATATAGCTTTTTTTATTGTAATCAAATCTAAACATTATAAAGCTGAAGAGTTGTTTGGTTGAACGTACCAATCTCAGGAATTACGTTTAGTGTTTGATAGCCCATTTATCAAGGAAGGTTATATAGATTATGTACAGGCGCGAACTGAGAGGGGGTCCTAGGGGGGTCCCCTCCAAAGTCACTCATGCTGTTGAGACCCTGAACGATTTGCCTACTAACTTAAAATAAATTGTTGTCACTTGAGCCACGGAGACTCCGATGGACATTTGCAAAAATATTAAGAATATAAGGAATCAAGAGCAAAGGACCTGCGTGCAGAATCAACAAATTGTAGGATCAAAAATGAAAAGTCATAAAGACTTGACTGGCCTGTTAGTCTAGTGGTTAATGGCCCTGACTGGTAAGACTGAGGTCGTGAGTTCGATTCCTACCCAGGACAAATCTTTGTATGATGAGCACAATTATATGTTCTGTGTCTGGGTGTAATCTAATATATAAAATTCTCGTGTCACAGTTTTCGTTGCCATACTCCTCCGAAACGGCTTGACCGATTTTGATGAAATTTTTTGTGCTTATCCGGTATCTATGAGAATCGGCCAACATCTATTTTTCATCCCCCTAAATGTTAGGGGTAGTCCACCCCTAAATTTTATTTTTTAGACAAAATTTTTTATTTCTATTTTTTTATGATGCAACATACAAAAATACATACAATCCTCAATTTTCACTCTTTTTCACCCGGCATAACAACGTTTGTCGGGTCAGCAAGTTTATCTATAATATTGTTACGAGCTGGGGTTCGGGATAAATAAATTGAAACCAATATTATCGAAACACACAAAACAGTTAAATTAACTAAACACAAATATCGCACTAATTAAAACGTCAAACAGAATCACTTGTTTCGCTTGTACTGTATCGCTTGATTCGTATTCGCTCGCTTCCGAAATCGCACTGCCCGTCGTCGGTTTTTTTTTTTTTTTTTGTAGGACATCTCGTAGTTAATCTGAAAAAGATTCTGACTACTTAAACGGATTTTTGCCCGGCGATTTCTAAAAAGTAAACTTTTTAGACCTCCAGCCGGGCCAACCCGTCGTCGGCCCGACAATCCGCTATTTATATCCCAAGCAGAACATTCGCGAACATTCAACACTTTTCCACAGTTTACTAGTAGCGTAGAAGCTTCTAGGTACTTCCACAATCAACTGTTTACTTTTTAATCCCGCTATTCGACAATAGATGGCGGTGGTGTCTACGTACAATTGTTTGTAGTACTTGCTACTTATTACGTTTCGAACACTGCCCCATCCTTAGATGGAATTAGCGTGACGTTCCTAGACTTTTCGATCTACGTAATGTAGTCCCTTTCTGAGATGGAGTTAGCACGATGTTTCTAGACTCTACGATCTACGTAACAATATATATCGTATTTAGAAATTATTATTATTCGTATTTAAAAATGAGGCAAAAGAAGTGTGTAGAGATCGTAGCAGGTGGCGTTCCGTGGTTTCTGCCTACCCCCATGGGAAAAAGGCGTGATTGTATGTATGTATGTATTTAGAAATATGTAAGTATATTATCAGTTGTCTGGTTGCCATAATACGTGTCGTAAGCGGCGACTAAGGCACCGTGTAGTCACGGACGTAAAGAATATGGCCACCTCATTTCATCCCGTGGGTGTCGTAAGAGGCAACTAAGGCACCGTGTAGTCACGGACGTAAAGAATATGGCCACCACATTTCATCCCGTGGGTGTCGTAAGAGGCAACTAAAGCACCGTGTAGTCACGGACGTAAAGAATATGGCCACCACATTTCATCCCGTGGGTGTCGTAAGAGGCGACTAAGGCACCGTGTGGTCACGGACGTAAAGAATATGGCCACCCCATTTCATCCCGTGGGTGTCGTAAGAGGCGACTAAGGGAACTAGGGACCTAGTGCATTCCATTGTAGCACCATGGCTCGCTCGCGAGGTGGCGCGTAAACTACCAACAATAGCATTCCCATGGTGTCAGGCTGGCCGCCGCCTGTCTAACTTTGCCAAAACCCATAGCAACATGAGAGGAAAAGACATGATACGCAATAGGACTAGGGCGTACCCCACAGGCGATGCGCAGGGGCCGCAGCCGGCCCCAGTGGGAAATGGACAAGGGTTGTCGCAACAGAACGGCGGGTGCGACTTAAGACGCAAGGTCGGGTTTAGGTGTGCGAGCTGGAATGTAGGTACGGTGACTGGAAGAGAAAGGGAGCTAGCAGATGTTGCAAACAGGCGAAGACTGAACATAGCGTGTCTGCAAGAGACGAAATGGAAAGGAGCGAAGGCTAGAGAGAAGGATATCAGTTTTATTAATGTGGAAGCGATGGCAAGCGGAATTGTGTGGGTATAGTTTTGGATAGTCAGTTGAAATAAGGTGTGGTGGATGTTAAAAGAGTGAGTGATAGAGTGATAGCTGTTAAACTGATTGTGATGAGTGTTGTGGTTAATGTAGTTAGTATGTATGCACCCCAGTCTAGGTGTGAGGATAGTGTAAAAGAACACCTTTGGGAGGACTTTGATCGTGTAATGTTGGATGTGCAAGATAGTGAGGAAGTGTATGTAGGGGGTAATTTTAACGGGCATGTAGTATAGGAAGACAGAAGGATGGGTATGAGAGAGTGCATGGTGGTTGGGGATACGGTGACCATAACTCTGATGGTGAAACACTGCTGCATGCTGCTTCGGCCTTCGGCCTGGCAATAACAAAAACTAATGAACGAAGACAATAAATCGCTGTGGCCTCATGTATAAACCGTGAATACCTACAGGTTTGTACAGAACCCTCGGTGCGCGAGTCCGACTAGCACTTGGCGGGTTTTTTTTTCTTACATAAATTAGGTCGACTCGTTATGTGTTTTCTTATAACTCGATGGGTATGTAAGCTTGATTGCTTACCCCAGCAGCAGCCACCTACTTTAAAAGGGTCATTTGCCACTGGCCGGAGTTGGACCGTAGTTTGCTCGCCCCTGTTCTACTTGCACTAGAGGGTCTCGCAAAAGTAGAAATTTAATTGAGTATCATCAAACTTAATTTCAAAGCATTTTAATTTTATTTACGGGCTCTTTTGAATTGTGAAACAGTCGGTGAGTTAGACAGAAAATTGATGATAGCTGACCGTTCCAAATGAAATCTATATGGACAACAACGGGCAAGAAACTCCAACGACACATTACAAAACCCTAGGATGACACAAAGATAGATAAAAAACCCCCGACACAAAAACCGAAGTTCTCTTTAAAAAGTAATAGAAAAAAACTCGATCTTAAAGTACCTAAGTATGCATTAATAATTCAAAAAAAAAGTCGGTTTGAGGGACCACTCCAAACCAACAATTTAATTACAAATAGTCTTTACCTAACTTAGGAAAACTTTTATGAAATTACTTCAAAATATTGAATTTAGGATACTACCGTCAACGACGTCTGCCCTCGCGGAGCGGTCCCCCAATGCGACGTAATTTTTTTTTTTGAATTATTAATGCATACATAGGTACCTACTTTAAGATTGAGTTTTTGGAACGAAGTTCCTTATCGCGTGTTGTGAAAGGGGGCTAGACGGAAAAAATTCTTACGAAAAGTTGTCACGACATGCTTTAACCGACTTCAAAAAAAGGACGAGGTTTCTCAATTCGACCGCATATATTTTGTATAAATAATTAAAAAATTATAACTATTATGAATCCTGGAAAGGAACTTCGTTCCATCCAGGTGTCCCTTGACACCTCTAAAGTTTTTTTTAATTATTTTTTACTTTTTAAAGGGAACTTCGGTTTTTGTGTCGGGGTTTTTTTAAATTTAAATATTTTTTTTTAAATTTATTCTTTCTTATAGGTATACTTATTATAATGCAGATTTTGTTAAGTTGTAAATATATAGGACTTCTCCGTGGCCAACTGGAAGATGGGAAGCTTCCAAAAACAAAATCAATTCAATTTGATGATGCCACTATCGGCCGGAGTTGTGTTGACGAGAAGGGGTGGATTCTGATAAGGCCACATAATGTAACTTTTCAAGGTTTTAGAGGATATGGAAATATTGAAAGAACAATGTTTCCTATCATTTTAGGTTGGGCGATTACAGCATATAGGTAAGTAGCAAGGGACGACGGTTGAAAAAGCTGTGGTTTACTTCGGTAAAAGTACTTTCACAAAGTCAAGCCTATGTAGCCTTAAGTAGAGTAAAAATACTCTACTTAAGGCTACATAGGCTTGACTTTTTCCTTGGATGGTGTAGCAATTTGTGAGCTCGACCAAAGAAATGAGATGTAGTAATTGATACTCTCACTTGACAATCGAATTTCCATGTTCCAATTTTCCCACCACCAATTTTCTCATAAAGCGAAGCTAAGAACACTCTCGTAAGTCATCAATATTCTCTTTTAGTGCGTTTTCATTTGAGACCCCACTCGAGTATATTTGCAGACATTCGGTTATTCTTCCCCACTTTCACCCCCCACAACTTTTTATCAGCTCAACCGATTTTCATCAAACATGTCTAGGAACACTTGCACATAAGTCACCTTTAATACCAAAAAAAATATTGAAATCGCTTCATCCGTTCTGGAGCTATGATGCCACAGACAGACAGACACACACACAGACCCCTCTTTTTCGTCGGGGATTAATAACTACAAAATATAACGTGCAAACAAAAACTGCCGCCGCACGCCCGCCCAGTGTGCATTCTGCCTAATTATCCGATCGGTCGCGGTACCCAATAATAATTCATCTCGCCTGCCTCGAACCAATATAACATTGTTAGCGTAGTTAGTGTAGATACAGGTGATTGCTAGGTTCCTATAAACTGCACTTGCGCAGAGAAGAGCGACCATCAATCAATAGTTGGCAATTATAGCCTGGGCGGAGGCTGCAGCGACCTCGGCCCGCCACTGAGTACCGAGGAGCGGCCCTTAGTGGACGATACCCTGCTACTATCATCCTAAGCTACTACTACTACCATCCTAACTATTATCTTGTGGATAAGTAAGTGGTGAAGTGTTACGTTAATCGTGTTAATGAATTACTGGAACTGTCCATATTAATCCTCAATCGTTTAATTGCTGAACATTTGCAAGTTTTATTAAATTAAAATTGACGGGTTGGTGGAGTTCAGTATATGTACCTACCTATTTAAAGCTAGTGGTGTCCAGTTCATCAATGGCGAGGTACCAAATGGAAACTAACGAAACTACCAGTTTAGCGCTCGTGCTCCTGCAATGTGTACACGGCGCAGCTTTTGTGACTTGATGCTAACATTGTGCGTGTACTGGTTACAGCGTACCATGTGCCTGGAATCAGGGTCGCGTCGTTTCGGCGTCGGCAACCCGACTGCCGAGAAGGTGGCATCGATGCAGCGCCCAGAGGAGCCACTGGTGTGGTGCGTGTGCGAGATCTGTGGCCTCCGTATCCGCCCAATACGCAAGCCTTCCGGCAACGGCAGGCCGACACCCCCCTATTAAGATAGCGTAACACCTGAGGAATCTTCGTTACGCGAACTTTTATATAATTTGTCTACATTCTTCTTAGCTCGTCCCAATTGAATGAATTATCGTATCAACCTACCTTAGAGATCCTAACTTCGATTAAACCCTTTAAGTTAACGGTGTTTTATTACTAGCTATACCTAAATACATGCCTACACAGTACACTAACCTAACACAGTCACACACATAATTATAGGTATATAACGGAACACGGGAACATCCGTTCTACTAGACAACCTTTTAGTTGGAAGACCACACCCAACACTATGAAAGATACATTATTATTATATCAAGATTATTATTATAATTTACTGAAATTATGATTACCTGCAACTCAACAAGTGTGATAAAGTTACCAAACTTAGTACGACAGAGACCAGACCAGCTAGTAGCAACCTACCGCTGAAGAGTCTTCGATAGGTAGGTTTTTCGATCAGTAACCTGCCTGACATCAGCAAACAAGCAAAAGTTGAAAAAGCAGTTGAAGTAGCTTCTTCAGGCTATGTGGACCAAAAATCTTCAACAGGTGGCTGTTAGCAGCTTGATAAGACAGACCGAGGGGTCACTTAGGTGGGTGGCGGTTCGAGAGCCCTTACATCATGTTTGTGGTCCAGCTGTGGCCTGGTACTCACGTGATATCGTTATATATGTGTAAAGGTATGTGTAATTAAACAAGACACATTTTGAAGAGTAATGCATTTATTTGATAATTAGACACCGTTATATAGCTTAAAGTTCGTATAAAGATTAAAGTTAATACAATCTAAGAAAAAAAAAACGGAATAGTATGGTACCTAGATAATATAAAAGTAATTAAAAAATTGTATAGAAAAAATACAACAGTTGTTTTAAGTACAGAATGTTACAAAAATATAAAAATATGTAATAATATTAGTTACTTAAATTATCAAAATGCAGGTTCCCTTACAATTAACTATCTATTAAATCGGAATGTTGAAATAATTATAAATTACTTAAAAACAAAACTATAAGTTAACAAAATAAATTACAAGAGCTAAGTGGGTTAACAGTCTAACTTTATAGAATAAATATTTGAGTAAGTACAGTGCTACCACTTTAATCCTAGATATAGATTACCAAGCACAAAGTAAAATAGCTAAGGTAACAAACAACAAATACTTTATAAAGGAACCATACAAGATAAGCCAAGTTCAAGCCGCAGAATAGATTCGTTTAAGAATGACAAGAATGTGAGATTGTGTCCGTCCAATATTGTTCGGTACTTGTGCGTTCAGTTTACAGAAGTCTTTACGGTTTCATGAATCTTAACTATGTTATTTTCACCGAAACTGTGTTCCGAAAAAATCTGGACGGCGTCGCGTTACGCTTACCATAAATTCATTAAAATAATTCTTAAACCATATGCTAACAGTATATTATATTAACTTTTGGTATTAAATGCATGAAAATAACAAAATCATTTCTTAAATTGAAAATAAAAGTATTTGTTTGCAGTTATTTTCTCGTTTTGAGATTATTTCAATGCTGGGGGAACAATTAAACTTTAACGGGGAGGACCCTTTGCAGTTAACAACACTGTCTTATTTTAATATCTGAATACATCAACTTTACTACTCACTACGTTTTCGTACTATAATGTACCTACAGTAAACACAGTCAAAGAATGAATAGATTTAAATATATTCTTACCTAGTATAGTATACGATAAAATATTGTCTTACATTACTAACCAATCATCAAGAAATTGATTGGTAAAAGTCGTCTGAGATTCAGATATAGAATATAGATTCAATAAATTAATAAGAAACTTTCAAAAAAACGGTCAAAGTACAAGAAGACAAGGCTCGTAAGGCCAGACAGAGTAATTCGAACACCTATCCTACAGTATAATATATATATCCCAGCAAATAGTAAGCTCTAGTTTCAGCATTGGGCATCCAATACCAATATAATATGCTCTTCATAGCACAGAACAGTTGTCCCTAACATTACAATCGCCTATACATGTGGCATTTAGGAAATAACAATGTATGATATTATATATTACCAATTCCTATTATTCAAGATGCTAAAAAATGGAATTAACATTTATTTTGGATAGTAAATGTATAGAACGGTTAGTGATATTAAACTTAAATACTATGTTAGTGCTATAGTGACATCTATTATAATTTCTATTTAATTTAGACCAGTCACTCTGCCTACCAAATGGATCTGAATGGGTCAGCAGAGTCGAGATGTACATATTAGAACTGATGTGTTTTGATTATGTTTTCAGAATAATTCATAATACTAGTAACAGTGAATAATTGATTCGCTACACAAAATACATTGAGATTGTTTTAAAAAGTGACACATAAGCGGTTATGTACTGACATGCAATCTAACGTTACAAGGTTACAGATTACCTCCGACGATAGTTAGCTTGTATGCTCCTTTTCGTTAAGTAAAAGAATTGAAGCAGTGTTGCGTATATAGATAAAATTTGGAGTCGCCTGAGGGTCGCTAGTAGTCCCCCCCAGAAGTTGTGCCAATATTCGCTCATGAAGGCGCCCGGGTCGCCTTCAGCTGTATCCTACAAATCGATTTTCACGGCGACCGGCTCCGAGTTATCCTTCTTGTTGCGTCGGTTCCTGCGGTGCTTGCTGTTGGACAGGATCTCGTAGGCTTGCTGGATCTCCATGAAGCGTTCCTGCGCAGCTCGGCGCGCCAACTGGTCCTTCACTTTGTCGGGGTGGTTCTCGCGAGATAGTTTGCGCCAGATCGATGTTATTTCTTGTTGGCTAGCGTCGCGATTCACTCCCAGTACCTGGAATTGAGAGTAATTTAGTTTTATTTTTTATATTTTAACGTCTGACTACAAAGTCATATTTTATCTGTAAAACACTAAATAACGTGCAAAAATAGAAAATAGAACCAATCAATGGTAGCCTGAAGAACGACAAAAGCATATAATATTGCGACACAAACGAACTTACAACTTAAGAAGGAATCTTGATCAATTACTATATTGTAAATTTGTAATACTGACTATAAAATAATACTAATACACATAAATGTGAACAGTAAAAGACGGCAGATTTATCGCTAAAACGATGGCAACCACTGGACTAACAAACAAAGTAAAACTAAGGAAGTTTGTAAAGCACTAATGGCAATGAACAAAATAATATAGTACTGCATGTTACCACCGCACGTTACTGATAACTGGTGAAGTTATGCTTTGTCCTATCACAAATTCCGTGAACGTACGACCCCAGTCTAAAATTCTGTATAAATTATTATTTTATCGGTTTTAACGTACCCCATGCGTGCTAGCTGGTAACACGCTATATTATATTAAAATGTGGTACTATGACTACAACACGTTTACATGTAACATCTACCAACCCGCTCTGGGCCTGGATGGTAGATTACGGCCCACTCCCTCTCACAGAGAGGAGGCCTGTGTCCCAGCAGTGGGAACGGAATAGGCTGATTATGCTTATACTGCTATGACTACATCGATGCACATTTATTACCCAATTACACAAAATTACATTTACATTTTATTACACAAAAGCAACTATAGAGCTAAGAAATTTTCATATTTTACCAGTAGGCTCATATTTGCCGCAAGAGGATTGTCAGTCATCTGTAAGACACCGTAAGGTTAGGGCTTGAAGAAATGAAGTTTTATGGTAGTGCATAAAGTCTGCATTTGAAGTACAACCAGTTCATAGTTGTCCACCAACCACCATTAAATGTTAACTGCACAATAATACACTACTATTTGGAAATAAGTTGTCAGTTTAAATGCATGCCGTCTGCTTTCGAGTCCGGTCAGACCTTGGTTGATTGTCACCTAATATTTTAAATTGGTTTGTTCCAAAACAATATGATTTAAATACAAACAAAACCTGTTCTGGTTAAGTGCATTAACTAATCACTAATAAAGGGAATTAGTAACATGTTAATTTGCATTTGGTTTCGACTTTAAAGTTAGTTGTGTTGAATACTTTAAAAGTGAGGAAATTTTGGTTTAGAAACGTTTAGATTTTATAAGTCACAGCTTTTACCAACAAAAAAAAATATATTTTGAATAATATTACTAAATTGTAATTGAAAAATATAGACGAAAATTGAGATGGTAAAATTAATTCTCAAGTGTCTAATGAAAACCAACTTTAAAGATCATATCAAAAAGCACTCAATTTGTAAGTGGCACTCATTGTATATTAGTATCAATGGTGACATTACAAATTAGCATCCATCCATAGGTATTATGATTTTGGTTTAAAATGTATAAGATGCTTTTGAAACAGACATAACCATAATGTCTCCAAATGGTTTCAAAAGATCTTTGGTTAACCGAGGCCAGGTTGCACCTTATAACCATCCAAGTGTTAGTGTCAGGATATTACCTTATAAGCGTTCTGCTCTCCGTGAGGGTCCGATAAGTCTACGACTTGTTTCCACACCTCGTACCATCCGTGATGCTGTGCATATTGGTATGTCTCGGCCATGCATTGTTTCACATCCAACCACCTGGAGGGAAATAGTTGATCAATGAAATGATATGAGAACTAAAATAGTCTGTATTTGTGCATATCTCAAATCTGTTGTAACGTAATATCAGATTTGTTGAACAAACATATAAACTCAATATGAATGACCACATCAAATCTATCTTCATTAAAAATAATAGAAAAATATGTGCAAAAGTAGCCTTCTATGCCTCATTCTACATTGTAACGATAAATTAAAGGAAGGAACAAAAGCTTTAATATAACATGCATTAAAGCTTTTGTTCCTTCCTGGCTGTCAGTCGTAGATCTTTGAAAGTCGTTATGGGTATTTAAAAGTCCGAAAATTTGACAACCAATCTTACCAAGACGTCTCATGTTATCCAATTATTGGTTTGTGAGGTATAGAGTAGAAAGTTAATGACACCTTGTAAAGGAATGGTATTCAGATGCATCCAGATTAATTGGAAATCAGTTCTAATAGTTAAGAAAACTCGAGGTATAATAATGAACATGCATTTACACACATATTGCAGACAATCAAAAATATTGTAGGATAGGTACGTACGGAAACATCTTATTGCGGCTTTCGGAATAAAAAACAATAGATTAAGTACATAATAAAGTTGGTATGTAATACAGTAATGCTTTTACGTAAACATTTGGTAAAAAATAAAAACTATGTTTATGGTAATCGATGTCATCACCACATAGTATAAAACAAAGTCGCTTCCCTCTATCTGTCCCTATGTATGCTTAGATCATTAAAACTAAGCAACGGATATTGAGGCGTTTTTTTAATAGAGTGATTCAAGAGGAAGGTTTATACGTTTAATACGCGGGCGAAGCCGATAGCAAAAGCTAGTTATTAATAAATGTGAGAAAACTTATATTACTAAAAAGGTCTAAATCGTATTTTGACCCATTGCCAATCGTGGTAAGGTTGAGCTAGTAAATATATCATTAAGATAAATAATAATGCCTAATAGTAACAGACAAGAAGACAGATAAATGATAATAAACTCCTTTTTTGAGTAACTTACCATGGACTGGTGAAGAAATGATGAATAGCTTCGTAGATAGGCACCTCGTCACCCTCGCTGTCCGTGATTGTACCGTGGAAGTACAAGTAGCTGCACCAAAGTGAGATGTACAGGAAACAACAAGCCGATAGAATGATGACACGCCTGAAATACAAACAGAAATAATTTTAGTGATGAATTATTTATCATCTCAATAAAGAGGTTGACCTGGGTCAGGTGTTCAGTTATGGACTGTCGTTTTTTATAAATATCTAGCAGAAGTGAAAGTTATATTATTACGACCTTGGGGTTCGGGATAAATTAATTGAAACCAATTTTACCAAAATACACAAAAACAGTTTATTAAGCTAATCAAAAATAACGCAGTAATCACAAACGTCAAACAGAATCACTTGTTTCGCTTGTACTGTATCGCATTTTTTTTTGGATGGGAAATCATCAAATGCCTTCTCCCGCTCAGCCCAGAGCAGGAGGGCGTGTCAGACTTTTACTGACTAAAACCCACCCGTGTTCCTTCAGTTACCCATATGCCAGGGCCACGGTATCTCGTTTGAACAATTTCGCGACCCTGGCAGGCATCGGTCCTAGCAGACTCCTTCAGTGCTGCTGACGTCTCTTAGAGGCGCGCGTGGACCACTACGCGCCATTGACCCGAGCCTGGTCTTTACCGCCAGCTCGCGCCTACGGTGGCCGGGAGCCGGCTATCGACTCCCGACGCCCGGGGCGTCTCCTCCTGCGGCGGCTAGGGACGTGAGGGCGCAGAGACTGCTACTCCCTCGCGAGCATTACTGCTTCGCAGAAGGACGCGACGGCTTCCCATGCCCTCTCGCTCCGTACCATGGCTCGCACCAGGGCCGGAAGCGAAAGGTCATCGCCGCCGATCGCCTCCACTAGGACACGGCGGTGCTACGCCCAGGCAGTACTGTATCGCTTGAATCGCATTCGATCGTATTCGTAATTGAACTGTACTGTCAGCCCGACAATCCGCTATTTATAAGCCGAGCAGAACATTCGCGAAAAATCGCGATCCTTTGCCACAGTTCACAGGTAGCGTAGAAGCTTCCAGATATTACCAGAGACAACTGTTTAATTCCGCTATTCGATAAAAGACGGCGGTGGCGTCGACGTACAATTGTTCGTGTAGTACTTGCTATTTGATAACAGTCCTTTCGATTTACGTAACCCTGCCCCTCCTTAGATGGAATTAGCGTGACGTTTCTAGACATTTCGATCTACGTAACAATATGTTAACAAAAAGTAAAAACTTACTTGGCAACATGACGCCGCTTCCTAGGCTTCCTTCTCCACTCCTTGGCATATGAGTCAAATATGCAGGCCGAGGTCAGCACCATGACGGTAAACCAGATGCTATCATCAAACACGTAGTAGCGAACGGGGTACGCGAGGTATGCTCCAATTAGCGCCCACCTCAGACGGCCTTGCTCTCGACCTATATTACCCACAGTCCAAACGCCTGGAACAAAGTAAACGCTATATAGAGACGCGAACGAACAATTAACACTTTGACAGCCGAAGATTTTAAAACGCGGATTCCATGGTTCGCCGGCGATTTTCGCCGATATTGCAACATTTATAAAATGAGAACTATCAATGATAAATCTATAATTATTTTTTTATTTATACTATTGACTTGTTTATTTCTAGGATAAAAATAAAAAACAGACGTAAATTAGTTTTTTTTATTTAAAAATGTAGAATAAAAAAAGAGGTTTTATGGAAAAAAAAAAAAGTCGAACATGGACTTTTGCGTGTTCAAGTCGTGTAATTTTTGCGTGTGTGAAACATTTTGAAGCAAGGATGGTAGCATAAAGGCACGTTGCAGTCTGGGCAGTAAAATATGGTTTCTTTGCGTCCTCGTTTGCCAGTGTTTTCTTAGAAATGTCTGCACAAACTTTACAGACTCTTGCCACCTTCTCTTTTTTATCAATGCACGCCAAACACGGACTACGCACGTCGTTTTAAAACAAACACTAAGAAAGTCAGTCACGTACTGAGAACGTGATCAGCGTCACAGTACAATCAACCTGGGACGTACTCAGCACGTGATCGGCTGTGAAAGTGTTAAACGAGCGAGCATTTATTACGTTCGGAGGGACATTGAGCTTTTATCTTACCCTGGAATATATACGAAAACATAAAACACCTAAATTGCCTCGTAGTGTAGTGGTCGCAAGCTGCACTGCTGAACATGTGGTCTCAGTTTCAATTTTTAAGTTGGGCAGTTTTATTCGATTTTCCATCAGAAAATAGCAGCTCGGAGTCTGAATTTATGGCCGGTTGATGGCAATAGGCCTCCTCCTCGGACAACATAACTATATAACATAATATGTATATGTCAACTCACCAAGCCCGGTTGCCAAAGGTACAAGGAGATTCAGGTACTTCAGGTTTATGCCCCAGAAGTCCGGTGGTATCGCGCACATCGTCATCTGCGCCCAGGAGTACCCCACCATCAGCATACCAGTAAACCGATTCATAGAGAACGGTGGCTAAAAACAATGAACAACCTGTACCCCGTATTGACGATACATAGGGATAATTTCCGCTTGTCAGCGCGGATCAGCACAGATCATCCACAATAGTGCGCGCTAAACTGTATCGAGTGTTCAGCACGCTAACTGGATGAGCTGGGCTGCCCCGGCTGTGGAAATATGCTTGCACGCGTGCGCGAATGCATCGATCAGCCGATGCTGAAGTGAATATTACGCCCACATCCTGTACAAAATGTACGGATAGTGAAAGCGCGCCGTTCGTCCGTGATGACAAAGAATGGGTACTAACCACAGAACAAAGAATACAGAGAAGTGCCCTTACACTGGTTAAGCACGGGAACCAGTGTCGCCAAACTCACACATTTGCATAGCAAATTGTCCATTACACACATAAAAAACAGTGATATGATTGGCTACAAATTACACACGCAACTTTTACAAATCATCTTCGTATTGCTTTCAAAAATTAAGTCGTATTACAACGCATGAAAGTTGTTATTATTTGACATGACACACACAATAAAGACGTTTTTCGTTTAAAAACTTTAGATAGACAAATTTACAACGAGTTCAGCAACTCAATGCTAGATGGCGCTGTAACCAATTCATTATATTCAGAACGCTAGCTCCTTTGAAATAGATGTCATATTCACATGCACTTGTAATCTCTGTTGGTGAGTAGCAAAACAAAAGTAAGAGATGTAGACATATATCGATATTTTAATATTGATGTTACGTAATTTATTCGGGTGAGCAATGTAATAATTTGTTAACATCATACAAATGCTTAATAACGGAAAAGGTTGATTATCGTTAAAATATCAATGTTAAAGAGGTATTTGTATGTTTGTATGTAGGGGGGTAATGTTATTTTCATAAAATCAGGTACGCGGGCGAAACCGCTGATAGAAGCTAACGATAAATGAAACGATAACAGATAGTACTAAAAATATTTACTAACCCTGAAATAACACATATTTATTTAATTACTTGCCGTTTTTATAGTTTTATGTTTAATTTTAATAGGTGATGAAATCGTATATTAATATATTTTGCTGTGATAGCTTTCATTAAGTCAGTAATATGATTAGACGTAAGAAATTCCCCTAATTGATGATAGCTTATGTTTTGGAATATCGATGACCCAATAAATTGGCGCATTATTTTAGCCATGATATAATCTTTATTGAATATGTAACCGTCTTTTAAAAATATTTCGGACATCTGACATATCTTAAATCACAGATTCTGATGGGTATAATAATCCCCCTCTATCTTTAGCTATAATAAATCTATGTAATGATTGTTTTTTTTTTCTGTTACTAAGCACTAACGCAAATATCACACTTAATTTTTTTAATCAACTGTCTTATTATATAACCAGCTATGTGAGCTATTGAATCCTTACTAAAACCAGACAAAATTATCGATACCGACCTACATTACGGATGTGTCCCATCCCTAATCGAGTAGCGTCGAAGTTACTAGAATTTTGGTTATGATTTTCCCGATGACGACTAAGTGCATTAAGACTTTGTGTCAATGAAAATAAGGTTGTTTATAGTTTGCATTGAAGTCATAACATGTGGTATTGCAATTAAAATCAATTATATTAAAAATTAACAAAGTTTAGTAGTTACTGATGATAGGATACACCTCCACAAGATACATTTTTTTTCTGCTTTCGTTTTTGCAGGTCAAAACCGCACAACAAGGCATAATTTGTAATATTTCGCGTATTTCTGCGACAACCAATCGCGACAAGTATCTGACGGCTAATAAGCTAAATGCTGCGCATCTGCGCTTAATGTTGACACGCGCGCGATATCTGAGGGGCACTTCCTCTAGTTTTCTTTATTCCGTGGTACTAACGTACTAACATTCAGATAGCAGATTACTCATAAAAGAGTTTGGTGATCATTCCATTCGAATTTTGCTATGCATTTTCCTAAACATTGTTCATGTTTTGGAATCTACTAGAAATAATAATCTGTTTGCAATTACTAGCAGAAATGCAGCAAATTACTCTCACGTTCTTTTCCTAGCAAACATAAGATCTGCCAATGTTTGAAATCACTGATAAAACCGAAGTAAATTCAATGATTGCTTCCTGCAATTGGTCACGTACGAATCGATATTAGGCATGCTTCACTTGCGTGCAAAAAAATGTCCCATCCCGTGCTCTTTATTTGAGAGACGATATCTCAAAAATGTTAATGAAAATATAATCGATTAATGTATAATGTGAAAGTAGTAATAGTAAATAAGGTACAGTTTACTTGCGCATACACTACATTTCGATATAAGCAATATTTTTGATCATTTCGACTTTATTGTTCAGATGTCCTCAAAACTCACATATGCTTGGAAAAGTGCGTGACTTTTTTTGTCAATGTGATTGACAAAAGTGTTATCTCGTTTCTGTTCGTTAAAAGCTAAATTTAGTTGGATTTTTTAACTGACTTAAAAAGGAAGTTTGCGGTTTTCTGAAAAAAGAAAAGAAATACATTCACAACAATTACAAACACTAGAGTAATCTACATACTTTCAGGAAGATTTTATATTTTATAGTACAATTTTTGTAGTACTTTTTAATATCTCCCTGCGCTCCATAACTCAAATAGTAGATATTGCAGAAAAACAGCCAGGCTGAAGTGGGAGTAGCTGGACACGTGGCGCGTATGCACCCGGAGAGATGGGCAAAGATCGTCACTCACTGGACACCTGAGGAAGGACATCGCCGTTGAGGTAGCCTATGGCTAAGGTGGTGTGACGATCTGATAAAGTTTGCGGGACCAACATGGCCAGGGCTCGCCCAAGACAGAAAGGTTTCAAACGAAAAATGGGAGGCCTTTGCCCGGCAATGGGACACCATATAGGCTAGTAAAAAAAAACTGTACTTTTATATTTAATTTTATAGACTTATTATGTTGTTTCAAATTGAAACGGGTATTACGATTTTTATGCGCGCAAGAGTATAATACGATTAATTCCATTTGTACCATAATCTAATATTGAGTGATTTATTTCTAAGTGAGAACAAGAGGTTTAGTTTTCCATAGCAGCAGAATGTTAAAGACATCAGTAAAAGTAGTAATTGAATTATTCAGCTAAGCAAAGTTAATAGCTTGAGAGTACTCTCTAAGTTAATAGCTTGATATGTAACATGTGTAATAATATTATGTGCTTATGATTGATTTCTTGTTTCTCTGTTACAGAATAAAGCGAAACAACATCAGTAAACTAGTAAGTAGGCTTGCTAGCAAAAAGCTAGGTAAAAAAAGGCTTATGTTTTACTGCTGTTAAGAAAAATCAGAAACAGAGGATTTAAACATTTACTGTGTGTAATAAACTAAGATTTTTACGATTCAATACTGGCCGGGTAAAATCCAAACCTGAGCCTCCTTTAGAAAGAAACAGTTGAGCTGCTCGTACTCATCTCCTGTTTATAATACGCAGTGAGGAAGTATCATAGAAAACATGTTAGATAGTTTTGGAGTAGTGCCATATTACACATAAATTGTAAGTTGGTGGAGAAATAGATAAATTAATAAAATGCAAAAACCGTTTATTAGTGCATAATGCATATAACTGTTATCTCAGCTAAAGTGTAATATAGTTATTTTATTGTGCAATAAAATGATGCAATCAAACAAGTGAAACCTAAATAAAATCCAACAAACTTGCAAGTTTTAATTAAAACACACCAATCAGTTTTTGTTGAGATTCACAATTTAAAATTATTTATACCGAAGTGGTTTTACATACATGACATACTTACTCTTATTATCCTCAAGTAGTATCAAATTTTAATGTAGTAATTTGTGTTTTACTTGTATCTACATAACTAGAAATGCAATTACATGACAATAAGCATTACAATTTGTTTTAACTATCTACTTTTATTAAAACTTGTGTGTAATTATGTTTTAATTGTTTAAGGTTGCCATGTGTGAGGCAAGATAGAATAATATTTATTTTAAAATAAATATATTTTCATTAAAAATACTTCAACTGAAATTTATATTAGGGAATATTCATCATTTGAACTAAAGTGTAACAGTTACGTTCTTCATGGGAAGTTTTAAACTAGCATATTTCATGAGTTAATGGAAGTATTTGCAGTATTTGAATATTAGTATCAGCACGGAAGCGAAGCAAGATTTATTTTAGTGTTAATATTAAAACTCAACACCGTACATATACATACTTACAGTATGAAACCAAGTAGTTCGCCCAAAGGTCACCAAGTCAAGTCTTTAAATAGAATACAACCAGAGTAATTAGAAAAATACGACATCCATCCCAAATATATGATTAATAATACAATATAATTAAATACAAATATTGTTTTAAATGCCTTTAAGATACTCGTCTTAGGCTTATTTATTAATACTGCATCATTGAAGAAATTCAATAAAGAGCTATTCTTTTTTCGTTTTAGTAAGAGAAAGATGTTGAATGAAATTCACACAAAAAGAATTGCAGTTATTGAAGAAAAGTTAAATAAAAATAACCAGACAGCATAATAACTGTTTGGATAAAAGAGAGAAAAGGTGGAGCTACTTCGGAGCGTCTAGTACGTACATGAAATCTATCCTCGGATGTTTTCTAGGGACAATAGGATGGTTATTGTGTTGAAAACCAGCAAATAGGTGAAGTGTATTGCATTGTTGACTATCATTACTAGTTATAATAAGAGACAAGATACCGCACCACTATACAATTAAAACGTGGACTTGACATATCTGGGGCATGGCAACAACCTTTTACCTTTACAGATCATAAACAATCAAGGAATTCGAAATCCGGTTTATGTCCCCCTTCCTACATACTACTTATACATGGTGTTAGTAAAATCCCTTTTGTTATTAGATGAACAATTTTTAAAGAATAGAATAAGCTGCTTTGTTTTCTAATTCGTTTAAGCATTGAATTGCATTCTTTTGTAGTGTCCATGATATTTGCCGTTTTAATTACACGAGTATTGTAGACAGTAACTATTTTACTGAGTCTTGTTATGCTATGGTAAAAGTATACTAAGAAGACCTAAATAATATAAAATCTAAATTTTTTCTTGGGTATGAATAGTAAGCTCAAATAGCCCGAGCTCAGACAGATGTATAATAAAACCAAACAAATTCATTATCATACCTTGTTTGTTTTTCTTATTCTGACAGCAAGCTCCTCCATGTGCTTCGGATCTTCGTTTGCATCTCTTACGTACCTAGGAATACGAAAGACTTCTCCTAGCCAGCCGATGAGGAACCCGCCTAGAGTCGTCCACCATACAAAGGCGTGGCGATCCCGTCTGAGATAGAAATGATGCGCACCGAATATGCCCGCCACCAGCCACAGCAAATAGGCCAAAATTATAGACTTTTGATCCGACATACTGGTCATTTTTACCACCCTTCTACCGAAAAACTAAACTGTGTCAATCAACGCGCAGGACGAACATCGAGTGAACAATTAGGCCGTATATTGATTACTACTGCAAATAGTTAAGGAAGAAATAACGCTGAAATGCTTTATTTCACGCGCTTAACAGTACACGCGGCGCGTAACTGTAAATTGATTAGTATTGCACGATATTTTTAATTATTTAACGCGATTTGAAATTTCCGACATGACGTGGGATCTTTGGAGTTTGACACTTTGACAGTCAAGCAAACAAGAGGGGAGAGGGATGTGCGGCAGGGCGGGACAAGGCAAGCTGAATTATTGATTTCAAAATATATGTTGCCACTAAATAAAAATCAAGGAATTTTCTATTCGATTTTACTGTTCGATTTATTGCTTCGAATAAGCATTTAACCGAATAGTGACAATTGGACGTAGTTAAGCAAACAGGATGTAAACAGCATTAGTTATACAAAATTTGTTAATTTTCCATTGACAAAATTAGTCTTATGTAAATTTTATAACAAATACGAATGAAAAATACGTTTTGAAGAAAGTCGATATCTTAAAAGTAACTGAGTGTGGATTGGATCCTTGTCGCTTAACTACGTCCAATCCACCGATCCGTTCGATGCTCATTTGGCTAAAAATCGAATATATTTTTTGAAGTGAAACTTCTAATGCGACTTCCAACAAGGTTGCGTTAAACGTTTAACGCTACCATGGAGGGGGTATGACAGCACTGTTGCGAAAAATCAATTTCTACCCTTTCCTATCTTCATTTCCACATTACGAAGTTTCACTTCTTCCACGCGGAAGGACTCCAGGCATTTTTTTTTAATTATAACTTTATTCGGAACAGCTTTAATCTCCACGAAACCATAGTATTTAATTGACCAGAGATTGAAATGTCATTTACTTAGTGGGTGATACCCAATATCTTATAGTACTCTTTGGTGATACCTTAGTAAGTTATCAAAAGTATGTTTAAACCGTTATGATAGGCTTCCTATCCGATTATTTTATTTTAATATTAGCCATTAATGCCAATTGCTGTGTAAAGGCGATTCTACTCTCTTTGCACGTCTCTCTGTTCAGAGCTGCCAAAGGCTAATCATTTTATAGGAGTCCAGCTCGTCTCGACATCTCCATTTGAACCTGCCACGATGGTGTTTGCCATTAAGCAGGACCCACTGGGTTATAAGTTTGGCCCATTGATCGACTGACATGCAGTAGATGTGTCCTACACGTTTCGAGTGATATCAGTCATTTTAAGTGATGGCACAGAGTGTTATAATCTTAACCCGGGCTACAATACCCAGAATACTCCGTTCCATAGCTTTCTGGAAAACACCTGATATTTGGTTGAATAGTTTTCTGTTTCACATTAGAATTTCAAATTCGTAACAAAACCATCATGGAACAATGATGCGTTACCGGCGGTCAGTATTGGAAAGTTAAATGCTTGGTAATTGCCTGAAGTGTTATTCTTAGTCACGTACCTACCATTCAGCAGCAGAACATTCAGAAGCCAGTGGCAAAACTAAGTAATATATGTTCATCTGTTTCAAACAACAGGAATCGGTATGGCTCTTTCGTGTTCTTCGTGGACTGTTTGATTGAGTAAGTCACAAATTTTCGAGTATAACGCGTCTATTTATATTTCGCCATTGTCAGGGAATGTTATAACTAATAAATAGCTAGCTTTTGGCCTAAGGGGGTAATTTAAGACTTTATTTTCATACTCAGGCTTACATATCTAAAATTAAGATAATAATAGACATTTAGATTCTAAATGTATGAGTGCCTGCCGACGTGGTAGTCCAGAAGGCAGAGAAGGGGGACATGCATTTTTCTGGCTTTTGTTCGTTCATAGGTGCATTGAATTAGCCTCCTCTTGATTCATATTAAGTGCATCAGTCAGTTTTGATTTATAAAATTACTTCACCCTACTGAGCTATGACCCTGACTTACTTGACATAATCTAGAAATAAAAAAATACTTAAAACTAGTTGAGATTTGAGCTAATGGCGCTCAAATGGACAGATAAGCGTTGCGTTTTGAAACATATAACGAAATAAATCAGGTGCGTAGAATTGTATCAGCCAACGATCCCAAGCAATTATTACATAGGAAATACCATTATTCAGCAACTGGTATGTAAGTACAAATAGTAATAATGCAGTTCACGAAACAATTTGCTGCTGTCGAGTGTCGGTGTTGTAGTAAGGTGCACAATCTAAGGACGTAATAAAAATCCATTTAATAATTAACAGGTGCGTAATTTTATTAAGTTATTTCCTTAGTTATAGAAATTCAGATTGATTTTTAATATTACTATACACAACTTTCATCGATAAGAAATAATTACTTAGTCGTTATGCCATCATTAATCGCCATAAAATTTCCCGTTGTAATTATATAATTTCTTTAATACTTCTTATTAGTTTTACTAAAAACAGTGCGATATGTGCGAATACGGTTTTGTCTCTTGGCAGCTAAACTTTTTACTTCAAACATGTCCCTTCTAGTCATACATCCGGAAACGATGTAGGGCTACCAACAACCGATAATATTGTCATCGACAACGTCCATCGCCAACTTTTTTTTTTCAACAGTCAGCAAAAAGACCTCAATCAGACAAGACATGGTGTTAGCATAAATCTATTTTCATTTCCTACGTATTTACGCAGTCAAAAGACTGTAGAATGTTAGTGCCCATATTTATTTAAAGAACAAATAGTACAATGTGAATACGTGTGTTTGAAATGTAAAATATTGCCTTATGGAGCAGTTTTTTGAAGTCACTCATCGATCGCGTCATCAAATAATATTATCCACTACATAATCATGTTTGAAGAAGACATTAATTAGGTGCCCTTGCGTAGAGGTAGATAAAGTGATTTCGTATTTCATAACTTGACTACAATTTGTTTCCAAAATGTACGAGGATTCTTCGGAGACGATCTATGGGACCCATGAAGACTCCCACGTTGTGATGTCAGAGAAGGTTCAGTCTCTGGCAGGGAGTATATACCAGGAGTTTGAGCGCATGATAGCGCGGTACGACGAGGATGTGGTGAAAACGCTGATGCCACTGCTGGTGAACGTGCTGGAGTGCTTGGATTCCGCGTACCAGACCAACCAGGAGCATGAGGTGGAGCTGGAGCTTCTGCGCGAAGACAACGAGCAGCTCGTCACGCAGTACGAACGCGAGAAGGCGGCCAGGAAGCATGCAGAGCAGAAGGTGAGCAAACAAAACAATTTGTTAAGAAGGGGCCTTGACTGTCTTCCTTTGTTTTGCATCACAAGGCTGCCTTAGAACGTATTTAGTAGTTTACCAAACTCAGTATTTAGTGCACGCATATTGTTTTTATTTATTTTTATTAATGTGGTTTGAAGTTGCTCAAGACTTGTGGTTACTTTTGGTGGAATGTGCCATCCATTCTGTTATCTGAATCCCAAGGTAAACAAGATTATTTGGTATCACATTTGCATAATTTATAGGAAACAGGCATCTGGCAATTGTATCAAGGTTCGGAGTGTGTTGATATTTATCATAATTAATAGTAGGCTGCTTGACCTGCATTGATTTATGAAAATGTTTACTAGCATATGATGTTTGTTCCACTTTTACTTTATATTATATTGAAGGTTTAAATTATAAATAATTATTTGATGAGTAAAATTACTGTTCTGCAAAAACTGGCTTGGTCTGTCTGTTGAATCTCTAAAATACATTGCATATATTGTGCAGGTCAGACTACAAACTGTGTCTAATGTTGTAGTCCAAAAAGATTACAAAATGTCAGTTGCATTATGTCTGTGCTCGCAGAGTTGGTCATATCAGATATTTTATAACACTTTTGTAATTCACATGCAGGCACAACATTCTAGAATTCTGATTGTATTTTAAATACTTTGTATGTATTATGAAATATTATTAAAAAATACTTCATAATACACTCTACATTCTTTTAGTACAATCTACACTGTATTTAGTTATCATTTCCGTTCAAATAGTGAGATGCAGGTTGTGATAAATTGTTTTTCAGTTTGGTATCTATTAGTGACCACCCGTCATCATAACATATTATAAGTAAGCCCTGTAAATTGAATATTATGAACATAAAACAAAGTTTTGTTTTGTTCCCTTTCATGTGATTGTAATATATCTTTTGTTGAAACACTTAACAAGATGTTAAGCCAACACGTTATTACTAGTAACCTTGAACAATACATGATATTAGATACAATTAAAAAACAGTAATTTAATACAATCTATGAGAACCATTTTTATGTGATTGGATTATTATCATTCATTCTTACCATGTTGGTAGGTGGTAACCATCTATCCTAATATTATGAATGCAAAAGTGACTTGTAGGCCTGAAACCGTTATACATCTTAATTTTTATCACATTTGACAGATAGGTAGTCTGTTACATGCAGAAGGTTTAAGGCATTCATACTGGATTGCAGACAAAGTCACATGAATGACTCCTATGTTAACTAATTATTACACAAAACATGTTTGTCTTTAATTATTTTTAATATGTTGTAACGGTAGTATTTAGTGATGTCATACTTTTTGTCCTCAGAATGGTTTGTTTGACATTAATTCCTATTACGTAGTTTTTTAAGACCTAAGGTGGGACAGTTGCCTAGTTTGTATTCGATGACCATTTTTGGGTTTGATTGACTTTTTAGATCTTATCAATGCACATGTTTTAGTGAAGCTAACATAATAACTTGTCACACATTCCATGTTTTAGTTGCTTTTTATCATATTCCTTGTTAGGCCATCAAGTTTGTATGTATTGTAAAGGAAATAAATCATGAATTTGTTTTCAATTCTAATTATAAGGTGCGAGGCCTCGTTTTCCTGTCTGATATATTCTAAAAATAATTATTTGAATTTTCTGGTCATTGCCTTGTGTACTAATGCAATTAAAACTTGCATTTTATATATTTTATGTAACACATATCCTGTGCACATATTGATGCCGGAAATTTGAAATGCCGTAAGGGACAGGTATTTAAATGTCCCTTACGGCATTTCAAATTTCCAGCATCAATATGGCTACATATTGAAATTATAAGAGTAAAATAGTTTATTAAGAATTTAACTGTTCTTTTTAGGGTATTTATAAATTATGTCACATACATTTTTACCTTAGATAATATAAATATTTTGCTTGATCTAAACACTAAAACAACACAATTATTTAAGTTTGTCATAATGCCCATTGCATTAGAGTAAGGAAAAAGTCTTGTTTAATCATTGTTTGCCTGAAAAGGTGATAAGTTTGCCTGAAAATTATGAATATAAAACAGACAGGTAAAAATAAGGGAGGGAGTTACAAGTAATAGGTAGTGAGTTTGAACCCAAGCATGTGCTTTACTTTGTGTAAATTATTTCATCACCACTGCTCTCAAAACTGTACCAAAAATTCGAAGACATTTGACATCTACCAACCCGCAATGGGCCAGCATGGTGGATTATGGCTCACTCCTACTCACCCAGAGGAGGCCGGTGTCCCAGCAGTGGGAACATTATAGGCTGCTGATGATTATTGGATTTTACTTTTTTACTAAGGTAAAAAGAAAATGGCATGCCACAATGGGAAGAATACATTGCCTGCCTTGGAAGATGGGTAGGCCTTTGGTGTGGACACTCTTATGCCATCCTTATATTATTCTAGAACTTATGCCCTATTATCCTAGAACGGCAGGTGCAGCAGATGCAGAGAATCTCAAATGGCGTAACTTATTGGAATTTATTATATATTGATGCTGTTTGGGGTTGAAACACTAGGCTATAGGGTCCAAGTACATATTGAGGTTTCCAGGATAAGGCCAAGCCGTTGGTTACCTCTTCAAAGAATGCAGGCTTGTCAAAGAATGCATGCAGCATTACTATTTAACTTGACAATCCAGCCGTTTGGATATTTTTTTCAAATTTTCCAAAATGTTTGCACATATTTTGTTGAAGTCTGATGATCTCTTCCCATTATATTATACTTTAGTGTTAGAATTAATAGTATATTTTACTGTTATTAAACGAACCAATATCGTTTTGTTAATTAAATATTAAACAAACGTATTTTTGTTCATTTTAACAGAATATGATGTTTATGAGGGATTTAAGTTATAATAATGAGCAAGTAATTATGGTGACTCTTAGTTCCAAAAGGTTCAACGGATCACTCCAGTTTGGTCTTTAAGGATAGTGGCTTTTCTGTTATAAATTTATAATGTTTCTATTCTAAGTGCTTGTATTTACTACTAAAAACATAAAAAAACTTGATCTACCTCCTGTTAACTTGTGCAAGAAGAATTTTCACATTTGACATCCGTTTACTTGCCTGATACTGTATTTTTCACACTGGAGTTTGGTTGCAGCACTGAAATAAAACATTTGGAACATAGTCTGCAAGATTTCGTTGCATTATAACCAAAAGTTAATGTATGTGATAAGAACTCTACATAACAAGGGCTGCAATTTATTTTAGCAGTCTTTGTAACATTATTTATGTGGTGCTACCATTAATATTACTATTGAAGAGAAAGCTTATAAAATAATTCTAACAATAAACCACTTTTATACAGGGTGTGGTGTAAGTAATGGTCCACCGTTCAGGATTCGATGAACCAGATAATTAACTATAACAATTAAAATTTTAAACCATTTTACCCAATTTTTTTTTTACAAAAATTGCTCTTGAACTTGATGGTGTGTTAAAAATTGGGGTTAAAATTAGAGAAGAACCAACTTTTTCTTCAAAAGAGCTGAATTTACATAAAAAATCATAATTTATCATGATAGCTCTAGTATTCAGCAGTAATTAACAGAAATCAAAATGAAAAAAAAAAAATGGTTTTTGTTGAAACTACAAACAAATATGTAATAAAAGGTAGAAATTTCGTAAATAAAAGACAAAAATGAAATATTTTCGGAACCCTTGGGTAAAAATGTTTAAATTTTTTAATTGTTATAGTTAATTATCTGGTTCATCGAATCCTGAACGGTGGACCACTACTTACGCCACACCCTGTATATGCATGAGGATGTTCCTGTATTCCTTCCTTAGATGGACCTAAGTTCAGATTACCAAGTTTTACAACCAACCTGTAGCTCTCGTGCGGTATTATCATCAATTTTCTGTTAAAATAAACCTTGCCACACATTAAAGATTTCTCTTGTATTGTAAATGCTTTTTCACGAACCGATAGACCATGTATACACATGGAACCACACACATTAGTAGGTTACGCGATTAGCATATAGGCCTATCACTCCTCAACACTCCTTAATCGCTGTGCGGGCGGCACCAATAGTGTTGTGCTGTTTAAAAATAATAAATTGATTTTGTGCATTTGATTTAGTGTATTTGTCCTGTCCATAAATGTTTTTTTTCGCCTATACAGAATGAACTGACGGAAATAATGTGTATTATATTTTGGATCGGTCAAACAATGCCAAGTGTAGTGCCAGCTTTAGTGGCTACCACCAACAGTACCAAATAGAACAGAACATGGTTGCAGTTTCCAAACCGTTTAAGTCTTATACGGTAATCGGTCTTAATCAGTTAGTAACAATTCCAGCTCACACCTTTTGAAATGAATCAAAATAATTATAACTTGGTTGGAACAATATGGTTTATTATAACTTCTGAGTTATTTCGGTACTCGACCGTACAGCCTAGTTAATGTTCGCTCAACGTGCATACGTACGTAATTGGTTATGAGTTTAAATAGTCGAGTGTCAAAATAAACTTTAACCCTTCTTTGACCTTATTTCTATTTCAAGAGAAAGCCTTTTTTGTTTGAAACTGAACACACGAAATTGGGCAACAGCAGATTTGTTTGTTTTATTCCTTTCTCACTAATTATTCATACTAAGGAAGGTACAATGAAATGAACCAGTATTTGCACTATTATTACACGTAGTTATAAATTTTAAGATTTCGTTTTGATATCAACACAATTATTAGGTAATGTTTTCTACTACTACCTAAATAGGCATGCTAGCTGGGTATCGTTTGAACCTAGAACCTTATAAAAAAATGGTCTTGAGCAAATTTTTTCTCAGATGCATAACAGAACACATAATAAAAAAAAACACAATCATTAGACCCACATATTTGACACAGGACCTGCAAATCGTCGCTCGCATATAAATCTTCTCTAGAAACCACCTAACGTACTTTTACTATTTATTTGTCTAATCTAACACAAAACATTGTTTTAACAGTTGCTCGAAGCTGAAGACCACTTCGAAGGCGAGAGGAAAGAGTTGACTGGTAGACTTGAGGCCCTGGACAGCATTGTCAGAATGTTGGAGCTCAAGCATAAGAACTCTTTAGATCACGCTAGCAGGCTCGAAGAACGCGAGAATGAATTGAAAAAGGTAAGTCATTAACGAATTTATATATTTTGGCCAGCTTTCGTTCCTGGGGGCCTGCTGCACACTGTCCCGACAGGCAGTAATTACCAGACAAATATGTAACAGAACTTATATAAAAATATCTGTCAAATATGTTGACCGGAAATAATAAGAGGTGATGGAACTCCCTTTAAACTGCATTCTAAAAGAGTGCAGACTAGTCCAGTTGTAACGAAAGTCCTCTTCACGGGGATAGTCACATGTCCGGCAGATTTTAAAGTGTGATAGTTGAATGAATCTGGAGAAATCGATGTATTTGGTCGATTTGATGATGAGTGAAGAGTATGTTTGCAAAATGTAAAATTCGAAGTTTGTAGGTTTCTTCTTTTCGTGTCGGTAGTCGTACACTTTATATTATATTGTTTGAGCCCAGTAGGTGGCCACGTTATAGCGGCATCATTTTAAGATCATCTGACGTGCAGGTGAACCGGCACTTAGGACACTCCAGCAAGTGGGGCATGACCTGATCAGACGTACCGCACTTGCAAACTTGACAAATTGTCTCTACAGCGGTCGCACGTACGCAATCGAATGACAGCTTTCCGCTGCAGATCACGCCCGGAACGCAACTGTTCCTGCGATTTAACGAAGTCGTGAGGTGGTGGATGTTTCTCTTCCCATAGTTTGCTTCTCGCAGAGGGTGGTTTGTCCTGGATGGCCTACGTAGAGCGTAAGAAGCTCTTACGACTTTTATGCCTGCCTGAATTCGTCTTGTAATCGTAAAGGGGATGTAGGGAATCAGATTCTTGGGTTCTTTTTTCCAGCGCGCATGTGACATCCCTTTGTACGGCAGGTGGTTCGATTCCTGCAAGTGGGTAGAGCTTATTTAGAGGAGTCGGTTTTAGGCAGCCCGATATTATCCAACATGTCTCATTGATGGCAATGTCGACTTGCTTGGCGTGTGTGGATCGGTGCCACACTGGACACGCAAATTCGCCAGCAGATAAACACAAAGACATGCCAGTTTTGCGAAGGATATCAGGTGCTGCTCCCTAGTTAATGGCAACTAGACGACGTAGCAGATTCTTACGGGTCCCGAACTTCTGCTTCGTTTTGTAACAATATGACTTAAACATGTGATGCGGAAGAACCAGGACAATGTCGTGAGTTTGGATATAGATGGTTATCAGAGTATGGGAAGACTAAAGAATCGATGGATGAACTGTATAAAAGATGATATGGCTAGAAAGTAGGTGACTTCTCAGATAACGCCTTATAAATATTGAAGAAGAAGATAATGTTGCTACGCTGACCCCAAATGTACAGGGAATAGGGCAACATATTCATGATAATAATAATATGTACATACTTAACATATATGTACATACTTAGAGGGTTGGTTTCAAGTACGTCTGTGTTACGGATGTGTTTCTACTGAGACGTGCGTATCTGTAGATATGTAAATATGCGAAGCCGTAAACAATAGTTCTTTCAAGTAATATAGATTTTTAGCAGCTTAGTTCCCTTATCTCTTTTCTGTCTTATTTCCAAGAAGTCTTCTTAATGTTTTTAGTCTGTCTTCTGTTCTCTATGCATTTTACCACCATACTGCAATCGCCAACCCGTCTGCCAAGCGTGGCGATTATGGCAAAGCCCCCCAAATTGGGGGAGGCCTAAGTCCAGCAGTGGACGTCTTACGGCTGAAATGATGAAGTCTGTCTTGTATTTCATGATGCTGCATATTTTAAGTAATACGAAACCGCGTTTTTTGTGTCCTTATGTACTTGTACACGTTACGCTGACGTGAACGACGCCGAAACATCGTATTGTTGTAATGATGTAGACTGTGTCTGTAAAGTACATAAAACTTGAACCTTTTAAAAAACTGGAGCTTGGCTTCCGTCCTACACTGACTATTTTCTTTCGAGCTTACTTTTTTGGAGAATTGCAAATTAGTGTCGATTCTATTTGTCATAAAATTCAACAGAAACAGTTAAAATCACGATAATTGGATTTGATTAAATCCGGATTTAGAATTTGTCCCAAAAACAGTAGTTATTGATAGTAACCACTGAAAGATGTAATTAGTAGATCAATTGAGCGACGAGAGCCAATTTAATTTCTATGACCTATTCAAACGTACGTTCTACGACGTCTTAAGAAGTCATCTTAAGACACTCAAAGGTGAAAACAGTTAAGGCTTATCCAAATAAATACATTTGAAGTGTCTGTTTGTAATTTCGAATTAACAGTTTTTCACTAAATGCATATGAAAGTATATATGGTACTTACATAAAAAAATCATTGTTTTTAAATTTTGTCTGTCTGTCTATCTGTCTCTTTGTTCCGGCTAATCTCTGAAACGCCTGGACCGATTTTGACGGGACTTTCACTGGCAAATAGCTGATGTTGCTATAAGGAGTAACTTAGGCTACTTTTTGTCTGAGTAGCACGTCCCTGTGTGATAATTTGTGAACACCACGCGGGTGAAGCCGCGGGCACAGCTAGTACAAAAATAAATTGCTTTGAGTTTAAAACTCTTTTTTTTTAATATACACTGTCCCACTGCTGAGCAAAGGCCTCCCCCAAATTCTAGCAGACATCCTTTTCCTTTTTCTGACCCTCAATACAATCTATAAAATATCGAATAGGACAAACGTCTCACAATCGTTCAATTTAATCCTGTTGTGCTAATCCAATAACGTATTGCGTTTGATACCATATTTTTTTATGTCGAAGGATAAGTACAGGTAAAACCAGGTCACAATTTACAGACCGAGGTGCTTGCCCCATTTATGAGTCATATTTTAATGAGGCTCGGAATACCCACATACCTACACATTGAATTAAAATATTTAGAACTCAGTTCATTAAGGTTTAGACCGTATTCTATAGGATACAGGCATTTTCAAAAGAAGAGTTCTCTAAATTTTTGGCGATCGATCAATAATTCTATCTAACTTTTTCAAATTATGTTGGGGTCAGCTTCTAGTTTAACCAGATGCAGCTGAATTACTGAATACTTAGTTTAAAGGGGCTTTTCGATTTTCGTCTCGGGGCCTGAACCAAAAATTTAGTGAAGGTCCTATAGCTGGGGACCCCAAGAAAGATGTTTGATAAAACAAATCCTATTGTTAACCATTTCCTTAACAGTTCCCTTGAACTGAACTTGGAGAAGCTGTGACCAGCTTATCTTGGGGGCATCCTTGAGCTACCAACAAGAATGACATGTGATTAAATAAGTTTTTTTGGTACATATTAAACTTTTTATTAATATTTTTAGACATTAACATAATGATCCCATGAAAACACTAAATATTATTTTGAAAATAACTACCCAAGTATGTTTAAAGGATGAATTGTTTCGTTGGGTAACCGGCTCCTAACCTTACAGACTAGGTAGTAGCCAGCAGCAGAAAAAGGCTCGTTCTGCTTCTACGCTAGTAGTAACGATCGTCATGAATGAATTAAAGGTGGAAGGGAGTGGAAGGTATGACCCTTGTCGTAAGAGGCGACTAAGGGAGAACTATGGGCAGCAGCGTTCTCTATGCATTTTATCACCACACTGCAATCGCCAACCCGCCTGCAAAGCGTGGCAATTATGACAACCCCCCACCTCAAATAGGAGGAGGCCTAAGTCCAGTTGACGTCTTTTGGCTGAAATGATGAATGATGATGATGAATGCATTCGCATTTCCGGGATCCCGCTATTGCATTCCCTAGCCGGGAACCAACAACTTAACTTGCTTTCCGAGGTATGGAGGCCAGGCCAGGGTCGCGAGATCTGCCAGGGTCGCGAGATTGTTCGAAAGAGATACCGTGACCCTGGCACATGGGCAACTGAAGGAACACGGGTGGGTTTTAGTCAGTAAAAGTCTGACATGCCTTCCCGCTCCGCCCAGAGCGGGAGAAGTCATTTGATGATTTCCCATCCAAAAAAAAAAAGGTATGGAGGCCACTCGATATGTAATGGATAGTCGCCCATTCATAAATTGATCTTCTGTCTATCTAAATAAAAAATTGCAATATTACTAGAACATGGGGTCAACAGACAGTTTGTCCAGCACGACGCTGATGGCTTATAATATATTAAGGTAGATGCCTCATTGCGAAAGCAGTAGAAGTGGAATTGATTGCATTTTGTGCTCCACGTCGCGTCGTATTGACGATCGATAACACTTTTCACATTTGTTATTCATAAAGTAACCTTAGTTTCTTGAAAAAAGTTTGTTCTAGCCCTACATACTGAATTTGTCATTGATGGTGCATTATAAATTTACTAGTAGTCGCCATCTGGTCGAAACTCCACCATCACTTATTTAAACTTAATGTATTTCTAATGCATTTCTATATTATACATTTCTTCTAAGTAGTAGATGTCATAAAAGATGATCGGATCGTTCAGTTATAAAATTGTTTCTACAGGCAATTTATTTTGGATCAACTTGTTAAAATTCGTAATTTTTTTTAATGAATTCATAATACACGATTACTACATCTACCTACTTCTATAAGATAATAGAACATTCATTTTTTTATCGAACGTAGCACCAATCTTATTTCGAAATTCCTTTCACTGTTTTGAAACATCGCTCAGCGCTACTTTGGAGGACACATGACTGATGTGTTCGCGGATGAATGGAAGAATACTCTAGCAGTATTTCTGGAGTATTATGTGATGGATGTATAAATGTTGTTACTAATAACATGTTTAACTAATGTAATCGGCCGATAGCCGTTGTTTGTTATCGGAACATAAACAAAAGACTCACTTGAGTGTCTATTTTAATCTCCCGCGTTGTCTAGTCTCCGCTGAAATTGGCCGTCTATTTTGTTCTTTAGTAACCTTATGTTGTCGTTCTGCTGGCCAAAGGTCTCCCCCATAATTTTCTTTATACTGCGCCTTCGCCGTCCCATCGGTTAAGAAAGAGTACAAAACATCATGGCAGAGCTTTTAGGCCTGCCTCGAAGACGCCTGTCATTTAGACTAATATTTGATGTTTCTGGGAACCTTGGGGTCCCGGAACTTAGGAAGGCATTCGAGGAGTCGAAGACAGCTCACAGAGGGCAGTTACGCGCTTTTAATGTACCTACTGTAGTTTGAATGTAGTATTTTGTCTGCAGGAGTACTCGAAACTTCATGAGCGATACAACGAGCTTTTCAAGACCCATGTGGACTACATGGAGCGAACCAAGTTGCTGATGAGCACAGCCAGCGACCGAGCCGAGGTGCGCGGGAGACTTGGCCTCAATCCCATGAGATCTAGTGGTGAGTAGCTTTATCTTTATTATCATCTGCCTAGCCTATGTTGAGAACGGCTTCCAATCTAACCGGATGAAGCAGAATACCAGAGTACCTTACATAGAGCGACTGCCGATGCAACCTACAAAACCTATTTACCCAGTAACACGATACTACTCGGCAAGAGTGATTGTCAGACTTTGCTTTTGACTAAAATACGGCTTCTGGCTGCCTGTAACATTAACTGTCAAGGTGAAAGAACAGCTGGGACCAACTGCATTTCGAGACACGAAGGCGTCGCGTTATACGTAATGGATGGTCACAGATTCACGCATCGACAGCAGCAAGCGTTGCTTAGTCTTGAAGATTGACCCGTGCGGCTGTGATTATTCAGCCCGACTTCCTCTTTTTCCAGATCTTTATCTAACTACTTGGTTTATAATTAGCAAAATACAACTATGGAACGACATCATTAAAAGTACACTGCTGTGCAATAATCAGTAAAATCATTACAGGCACTTTAAACGAGTCGATAATCGTAGCAAAAATTAATCTTGTCATCGAATTAGATAACTTATGGGAAGATTAGTGCTAAATGTATTTTAATGAAATTTTTCATTATCCTAATATTCATTCAACTCATAATAAAATGATTGACTTCGATGAAGAAATTATAACTTTCGATGAATACTAAAGTAGGGTTCAAAGTTTTCTGGATATACATTATGACACGCTAAACTTCTTCGTCGTGCAAGACTGTCGACGATACTAAAACTTCCAAACTGACCCATCAACAATAACAATGTAACAAAACAAGTACCGGTAAAAAAACGTAATTTGAATGGCGTGATAGAAAATTAGCAGCGTTCTCAATATGAAGGCCGTCTTAGATAACTACAGTTTTTTTTTAGTAACACACTGACAATGAGTCATCACACAAATATGGGCTAATCATTACCGGCCAGTTTTAATCTCAACGTATTGTTTAAGTTTAACGAAGTCGGCATTTTCACGTTGAGAGCTCATTTCAGCTCCCAGCCTTTTAGAATTTCATAAAATTAAGTTTTCAGATGTCTAACGTTCTCGATATGCGACCTAGTCTTGTAAATTTTCCGGACATGCTACTTCCTTGCACTCTAGTTCCAACACCAACTATACTTGCTCTACAGACCTGCATACTATAGATACGACTCTTTAGTCCACTCTACCTACAGACTAACAGTCTTTGTGTGGGCGGCGATTCTAGAACGCAGCGCAGCAATTTCTATGTTGCAGATAATCTATGTATGTTTATATGTGGATTATCTTCAATATAGACCTTTATTCCTTGAGAAATAGCTCAATTAAAGGAACACAATTATAACGGTTATAATTGGGTATTAATTGTATGGCAATTTCATTACTTTTCGTTACATTTAAATTAACAGTAGTACTTAAAAAAACGCCTAAAAGTCAGGCGGGCTCGCATAATTAGGGTTCCATACCAAGCTAAGAGTCAGTCGGGCTCGCACAATTAGGGTGCCATATCTAACGGAAACTTACTTTTACTAAAATATTTCACTTTCTGAAAGAAAAAGTAAAGCGTGTTGAAGGACATCATTTAGAGTGGAAATGTGGTCTCCCACACATCGGTCGCCATAACGATCGATGTTCCAACTGCACATAGCAGTTTATAATCACAAATTGAATGTGCTTATATTATAAGGAACTGCAAATTAACCATTGAGACGTTGCTTCTTGCCTTTCATGATTGTAGGTAGTTCAACAGGTAACCACCCTTTAGGTTTTGATAATAACAAAATATGTGACATAAATGGCCTTGTACTTTGATGGCGTTGAATGGCGGAATTTATAACACGAAGAGGCCTTAAGTTTTCAGTGATTGATATGAACTTGCTACCTCTACCCGTTCTTGAGTTGATATTTGGACTACAAAGTGTTCCGTCATGAAGCTAGACCAAAGCTGGTTTAAGCGGTAATAACAACCACACATATGTCTTTAGATGGGTATTTTGTTATAATACAATGAATAGAGGCTAATTTAAAATCGCTGAAAAAAGTTATGGCGATGTTTCGTAGGACTGACCTGGATGCTAGATAGCGGAACCCTTAAAGAGTTCATCTCACCTCTAGTGGTCTTAGTTTGGATATTTGCAAATATATGCATTTCGATGATAATCTATGTTTAAGTCAAGTCAAAGGTATCAAGGTGCCCTGATTATGGACCTAGGCGCTAAAGGACGGGACCCTTGAATAGCCTAATGAGCCCACACTCGATGGGTTTACTAGTAGTTAACCCATCGAGTGTGGGCTCATAAGGCGCGTCTCAACGAGTTCTGTTCATTTTACCTGATGATTGACCTGCATGCTAGATGACGGAACCCTTGAATAGCTACTAGTGAGCGGCGCTGACATAACAATGGTAACAATGATCGCTCGAAATTGTCTATGGTACAGTTAAGCGGTAGTATGAATTTTATTTTCGTGCTATCGAAGCTAAAATTATAATAGGGTAAAAGCCGGATAGTTGCCCTAGCGGGATACTTGCCCCGGTTTCAAATACACTATGTTGGGGATGTTAGTGGCGTTAGCGCTTTACTGTAATTGTAAGTGGCTCTCTCGCAGATCTAAGTGTCATATAAACCGTCAGTATATCCGCACACGTTTCGCCCGTGTGAGCGAAAATCTTCCGCGGCGTAACTTCGACAAGCGTCGAAATTATATATTATTATTATGTAGGTGATTTCTATTGAATATTTTTATTACTGGTTGTAGTGTCAGACAAATTTTTGTTTCTTTACATGCACTGAAGTTTAAAATACACTGTTTATTATGTTTTATTGTTGAAAGGGCAAGTATCCGTATCAAAAAGGATAGTCGCCCTAGTTACTTTTGCGGATAGTTGCTCTAGGAGAAGCTATCCGTAACTATAAATTATTTAACAAGCAAAGACTGATTTTTGTCTTATTGTATTTTTTTTACTCATTGTGACTATAACTTAGCTTAAATAAATAAATAAACTTTAATAAACTGTTTCATGCATTCATTCTAGGTGAACAACATGCCTCGCATGTATCAACACAAATTCCGAACAACATAAGCTGTACAGAAGGTAGTTTAGCATTTGCTTACAAAGAATTGGCTAAGATTTAGGTGCATTTTTTCGGAATAAAATATAACCTATGTTACTTGTTAATAATATAGTTTTCTACAGGTGAAAGAATTTTAAAAATCGGTTCAGTAGTTTTCGAGTTTATCCATTACAAACATACATACAAAAAATAAAATCTTTGCTCTTTATAATATTAGGCTAGACTTATATAACTTAAAATTTGGAGGCTGTTTTTATAGTTTTTAAGTAAAAAACTTAAAAATATTTTATAATGATGAGTTTATTTATTTAAAAAAAAAAAACATACTGAGGCAATTCCCGTCCATGGCAACTATCCTTCGTAGCGTTTTTACCGTTGGGCTACTATCCGCTAGAGTAGGCAACTATCCCCTTTTTGAGAGGTCTATTAAAACATTATTTACTCAAAACCATGATTAATTTTGTTCACAAAACTAGGCTACTATAATATATGAAAGACCTATGTTTTGATATACATGTTGTATTACTCTAATTAAGAACATATTTTTCTACAATAGACCTTTTTTGAAAAGTGGGGCAACTATCCGGCTTTTACCCGAATAAATATTTTCGTTAAGGTGAATGTAAGAAATTTTGAATATCGCGGGCTGGTTTGGAGCATTCACCTTAAATTAAATGACTTCTCCCGCTCGTGGGTGGAGCGGGAGGGCGTGTCAGACTTTTACTGACTAAAACCCACCCATGTTCCTTCAGTTGCCCATTTCTGGCACATGGTAGGTCACGGTATCTCTTTCGAACAATTTCGCGACTCTGGTAGGCATCGGTCCTAGCAGACCCCTTCAGTTCTGCTGACATCCCTTTGAGGCGCGCGTGGAACACTACGCGCCGTCGACCCGAGCCTGGTCCTTACCGGGCGGCGAGCTACCCATTTCTCGCCGCCCGCAAGCTCGCGCCTACAATGGCCGGGAGTCTGCTATTGACTCCCGACGCCCGGGGCGTCTCCTCCTGCGGCGGCTAGGGACGTGCGGGCGCAGAGACTGCCACTCCCTCACGCGCCCCGCCTCCTCCTTCGCGGGCATTACTGGTTCGCAGAAGGAGGTGACGGCTTCTCATGCCCTCTCGCTCCGTACCATGGCTCGCTCCAGGGCCGGATGCAAGAGGTCGCCGCCGCTGATCGCCTCCACGAGGACACGGCGGTGCTCCACCCAGGCAGGACACACCTCCACCGTGTCCTCCAGAAGATCCTCGCAATGGAAACACCCGGGCGTTTCCTCCCGCTCTATCCTGAACAGGAACCCCCCGAAGCACCCATGCCCGGTGAGAACCTGCATCAGGCGGAAGGTGAGGACGCCGTGGCGCCTCTCTATCCACTCCTCAAAACGGGGACTCACCGCCGCAATTGTGGCGTGCCCAGCGCTCACTTGCGACAATTGGACCTGCCATGTCGCCATGAGATCCTGCCGGAGCCCTGTCCGCTGTGCCGCGATTTGTTGCGGCAAGTGGTAGCGGCCCTGACTTACGAGTTTAAGGTCGTGGGTTCAACAAACCCAGGCAGGCGCTTTACTTTGTGCAAATAATTTCATCACCACTGCTCTCAAAACGGTGAAGGAAAACATCGTGAGGAAACCGGCATGTCCTAGAATTAAAAAAAAAATCGAAGACATGTGACATCTACCAACCCGTACAGGGGCCCGCGTGGTAGATTACAGCCCACTCGCACTCATCGAGTGGAGGCCTGTGTGTGAGTGGGAACAATATAAGCTGATTATGGATTTAAATATACGCTGTAATAGTTGTGTGGTGATCCACAGGATGAAAAAGTTATTATAATATGTGTATACTAGTCTTAATCGGTGACGCGCAGATGTCTTCTTGTGTTCAATTCCCAGCCAATTTCAATGTTATTGCTTTTGGTCCCTGGATCCACTTCGGGTTTGAATGAAAAAAGCAAGGATAGATGCCCTCAGGCTACGTGCGTAACGGTATCATCGGGTGATGTCGGTTGGAATAGTGAGTACGAACGGTACTAACTTTTTTATGTTTGGTTAAACGGCCGAGTTTGGCCGACGATGTACGAATGTATAGTTCATCCAATGACGAAATTTGGACCATTCGGTGCACGCGAGCCCTAATGCTCGATATTACGGCTCGCGCACACCGAATCGTCTAAATTGTCCCCCGTTTTACATGCATCACTAGTCTGATATGTGTACGGCGTATGCCCATTATCTTATTACACATGCACAGGTAGGTTGCATAACCCTGGCGGATTGCTACCGCCAGTAAGAGCTGTCAATTTGAAACCGTTTACGAACGTTTCCGGCTAATATGTAGGTAAATTATGGTATTCTAAGCGCAATGGGTATAGTTATTGTTTACTTTTTTATGGTACACTAGCTTTAGCACGTGGCATTGCCCGCGAGGGCTGAAGTTATCCCATGGGAACGTAGGGGAGATCCTTGTACCTTGGGACACCTTGTACCTCGGGACAAGCTCATTAAATCAAACATTTTGCCTTGAGAAGTGGCAAGTGGCGACAATTAGTAGCTATTTCAATACAACATTCATAATGCATACAGTAAAGTTGGCCATTTCGCCTCGTTCCTTAGATGTGGTATGCTGTGTGGTTTTTTCATCCGATTCTTTTTTTTGTAATCCACTTGAATCTTTGTTAATATCGAAATATTTTGAGGTAAGTATTTTAATTATGATACAATTAGTTGTTATTTACATTCGTAATCACTTATTTGAATATAATTAACAAATTTCCGTAATTCAAAAAATATAACCACATTTTGTTTTATACAATTGAAATTTGTACCTCGGGACAGCTGTTTTTTTGTACCTTGGGACTGTCCCAAGGTACAAGTTATTGCTTTTTTTCAACTATTAATTTTAATGTTATATATTTAATTTCTGTTTTAACGTTTCTAGATGCCGCGACGTAAATATAAAGTCACCCGGCCAAAACCAAGTGAGGAAAATGTAAATAATGCAGTTGAAATGGTCATTCCAAAACGTTTATCTATTAGGAAAGCTGCCAAAGAATTTCGTTGTATCAAAATGTTTAATAGGCCTTTTTTTTTTTTTTTTTTTTTGGATGGGAAATCATCAAATGACTTCTCCCGCTCTGGGCGGAGCGGGAGGGCGTGTCAGACTTTTACTGACTAAAACCCACCCGTGTTCCTTCAGTTGCCCAGTGCCGGGGCCACGGTATCTCTTTCGAACAATCACGCGACCCCGGAATAGGCCTAATCTTTAATAGGATATTATATCTTAGAAAATGATGATTCATGTGATTTGCCATAAACGCAAATTAATGGACATGTGCATTCTCCCTATCCCTACCTACGGCGCTCAAACCTGGTCGTTGACAGTTCAGCAGAGGACCAGGCTCGAGGTTCGCCAGCGAGTGATATTGGTGTGATATTGGTGTCCCAAGGTACAAGCCATGGTTGTACCTTGGGACAAATATCCTAAACTAATTAATTGTAATTTTCTCATTGATAAAATACAATAGGCCGTGTGTTGCATAATTTTATTGGCTATATACTAGAAATTTCAAAATTCATGGCCATAGATTAATTTGAACTTAAATTATGGAGGTTTAAAGAAAAGTGTCCCAAGGTACAAGGATCTCCCCTACCGTGGGGATAAAATAATCACCCTAAATCCTAAGCCAGCACGAGTTCTTCCTATGCGCCAAATTTCATCGAATTCCGTTAAGCTGTTAAGGCGTGAATGGTAACAGACGAGACGCGGACGGACAGATAGAAATACTTGGTCTGGTTAGTAAAGACGTTAAGTCTTAGTGCGCGAACTCAATTTTGTACCTACGCGTACTAATTAATAAAAGAAAGTTTATTAAAAGAGAGACACTGTTGAGCAGTATTAAACTAAACAAATATGATATTGGTTCATGTATAAAAGTTTTAGCGCAACCTTCATCTGAGATAGCAAACCTACTTAATGATTTGTTTAGACATTAATCATGTATACTCTATCTCTTGGTTAATGTAGTTTAGAATAGTTTAAGTTATGATGAGGCTGACATGCCATTGTGGAGAAAAGCCTCCTACAAAATATTAGAATAAAAAATAAAAAAAGGTTTATTAAGCAAACGACTTGTTCAAAGACTGAAGAAGAAGTAGTCTGAGTCACTGCGCCGATCATATTATTAATATGCGTATGTTTATTTCTTTCTCAATTATGCCCAACCCTTCGAGGAAGCAAAACGTTATGTTATGATAATTATACCATTAAATGCTTCCTTTTTTCCGTTTTCTTTGCGTCTTTTTCATCTAAGTATATTGAATCCTTTTACCAGATGTAAAATTAGGTTTAAGAATCGAGCGGCTATCGACGCATCAATACAACCTCAAAGATGGCTCGATAACTGCTCCCTTCGCAACTATGGAAAAGTATCACCGTACTTTCCCTGAGATGTGAAGGGAATCGCAGTTGCTGCAATGACGAACAGTAGAAATACTTAAACGCGTTAGTTGATGGTTCTATCATCCTTATATAGACTCAAATCGTGTTTGTGTTAATAGGATAAGAGAGTGCACACACCAGAGCCAAAACTTTGCGCGCGGTATAGGCAGAACAGTGTTTCAGTACAAATGAACTGACACACACTCGCAACTCAAGAAAACCGTCGCGGTCAAAATTGACAATGTTGATTGTGTTGTGCTGCAAGTCTGTGTCCTAGCATTATTTTCACTGACGATCAACGTAACTACATAGGCTACGTCCTTATAAAAAGAAATGTATGTTTGACTGACGCTGAATATTCCGTGAAACCAATAAATATAGAATCCATTTCTACTACCTTTCCTGTATCAAATATTCTCACATTTCATTTCTTCGCTTGTCAAATGCATTAAAACTGTTTTAGGCACAACGTAAATGTCAGTGCTTAAAACCGTTTTTATCAGTAAAACTGGCTTTCATTTCCGATGAAATCAGACCGCAAATGCAGCATTAATTAATCTTTTGTGAAGGGCAAAATAATTGAAATGTCCATTATTGGTGCAAATTCTACGGATAAATTACGTGTCCATGGTCCGTGGATAGCAAGAGCGTGGGCCGAATGTAATGCAAAATCAATATCGCAACTAAATTGAACGGTCAAATTTTCACCTGATGTTTGTTGAGTAGATTGTGAATATTATCAAAGTTCTACATTATTACATAGTAATGTTGTTGCACTATCTTTAAATAGAAATAACGCTTGTCTTATATCATTTGATCAGCTGCACAAACATAATGGTATTTTATCAGAGCCTTAGAGGCTTACGAAATTGAAACTGGATCAAATACCGGGAACTGGATGAAACCAAACAAGATTCAGTTATAGGCGGGAGCTGAATAATTAATAATCGTTATATTTTTGCAAAGGATGTCTTAAGTTTCTTGATAATTATTTAGCGGATTTTCACCGCTGCTATGAGCTACATTATAGATGTTGTTCACTAAGCCAATAATCAAAGGTGTGGAATAAATCGATATTGCTTTAATTATTACTAGATGCCACAGCCAAGGCCGTAGCCAGGAATGCAATTCGGGGAGGACGAACTCATGGCCAAAGAATAAAAGTGATAACGATTTTAAAATAAGCACTTACAGAGTGGCATCGACGAGCAATCTGTAACCATGAATTCAGCACATTGTTGTAGATCTCCCCTAGCATAGAAAATGTTCGTCAGTTATCAGAAAAGTGAGAAGGTGCGGTCTCAAAGTACTGGACAGCAGCAAATTATTTTGAATAACCTACGAAACAAGCAACAAACAACCCCGTCCGCCATACGTAAGCCCTAGGGGTTCGGTTAGCTTACAACACGTAAGCACTATGTACTTTCAGGAGCCGTTGGGAAATTGAGAAATACACGTAGGTAGATATCACAAAATAAACTCATTTCAGTATTTACGAACCCTGTTTCTTTTTTGTTGTTAAACGTTAAAAAGCTACCAATGTGTTAGGCTCGGAGAATGTTAATGAGCAACTGATTTAGGTGTTTGAATAATTTGGTGGACCAGTTGCCCTTGGCTATCTCTGTTGTAATATGGAATATTAACACGTCTCTATTTCCATAGCTGATATGTTAGAAATCGTTATGCCATTAAACATGTATGTATGCTACTTTTGTTCAAAGAACTGAGGCGAAGTGAAGTTTATTGAACGGACTACAGCATAGCTTGTTTTATTTCTAGCTTCCAACAAGCCTTCTATTTTTCAGTGAGGCAAACCCTGGATAAAACTCTGTTTAAAAATAGTGCTTTTACGGACAAATTTCCTTAATGCAGGTAGTATGGCGGACGTCAAAACGTTACTATTCTTGACTTTGTTTTTGGCACTCTGAGATATTATATATCAATGCAGAACATAAATTGGTCACGTTATACGGAAGAGGTTTAACGGATTACGATATACGGGAGCTCGGGTAGACCTGCTGCATACATAGAGGGGGTTGTGGCTAATTAATGGGTCGGTCAATCAGTTTAAGCTGCAATTGCCCCGTATCGCGTGTCCGCGGATTTGAGACCATCTTTACATACCGAGATACCATCTTTACCGCGATCCGTGATTCGGAAAGCACGTGACGCCTTTGGCCCCGGTTGTCATTTCTGGATCTTTGACAGTCGTTATGGGTCGTCAAAAAACGGAAAGTCTGAAAACCAGTCTTACAAAGGATCAGATTTAGGCAAAATATAGCCAGATTAATGATTGAGCATTATGATTAAAATTTGCTATCTTCAATCATGATTACAATTAACGAAATTAATCAAGAATATAATCATATTCGGTTATTAAGGACGCTATAACATTTTTGAATCGCTTAAGTATAGGTATCTGAGTCGCCACACAACAACATTACGCGCACGCCCACATTGAAACCATTGTCTGCTCGATTTTAAACATTAGTTACCCTAATCTTGATACTCGAAGGTATTATTTATTTTATTTTACTAGCACTGTTGAGTAAAATTAGTAGTAAAGTAAATTTACTATCTGCATTTAGTGACAGTAAATAACTTTTACTACCATGATCATCAATATTTTTTGAATAACGTATAATTTGACACTTAAAAAAAACCGAGGTGTAACAATAAAATACTTTAACAATATTTTTGGATAATATTAACAAATATAACTGCTGGTGATCGTAGAATATCGTTGTAATCGTTGAAAATATACAGGATATTCCCTAAAAAAAACTAAGCAAAAATTGTCTGACGCGCGAACCTCACCTTTGAGATTGCAGCGCGTATTCAGAATTTTTAATACACAATAGGAAAATGTATACATTTTTGTATGAAGGCTGTTTTTGAACTCTTCTTTGTAAGTACCTATTTATAATTCGAAATGACTTTAACATTTTTGAGAGATGATGACATGACATGATTTTCAATTTATGTAAATAATGAAAGTTACGTTAAATATTTTGACTGCATACTAGCAAAACCCCCAAAAATTGATACTCATGTTGACATTTCATCATAACAGTACATCCGCCATTTTAAATTAAAAATCGAAGATTTTATAATCCCTACCCCCAATATGGATAAAGATCTTTTTATAAAAAAACAATACCCGCCGTATTTGGATTAAATTTGGATGAATCATTCGTAATAACTATCCTAAAATTACCCAAAGTTGATAGCTATGCCCACTTTTTATTTAAAAAATTAAAATATTCGTAGTTTTAATTGAAAAATTTGGGGGTCACCTGTTTTTACTCCAAATGTAATTTGTATGGAATTTTCGGCTTCAGCACCTTCGAAAATCTTGAAAACGACACCCATGATGAAAATTTTGAAAATTTTCGTAACCACCATTTTTTATTTTGAATCGGATTCAGCACCCTTGTTTACCTCTACCGCAAGCTACATTAAAGAATTTCTTTCCAAAAATGGACGACACTTGCATAATTTAATTACCACATTGAAAATACATGTTCATATAACTTTTTATTGAATAACTAGCTTCTGCTCGCGACTTCGCTCGCGTAAAATTTCTTATCCTCCGACCCTTCCCGTCGCGTTGAATCTCCTACCCGTGCGATTTTCCCCGTTTTTGCAACATTTTTCATTACTGCTCCGCTCCTCTTAATTGTAGCGTAATGTTATATAGCCCATAGCTTTTCTCGATAAATAGGCTACCCAACACAAAAAGAATTTTTCAATGCGGACCAGTAGTTCCTGAGATTAGCGCGTTCAATCAAACAAACTCTTCAGCTTTTTGAATTCTTGAAAATGAATACATAATCATAATTACCCTACCTCCATAATGCCCAATAGAATTTGAGTTATTTATTTCTAAATCAAGTTCTGGTAATAAGTTTGGTACTCATAACTTTGGTCCGAAAAGTATCAACATTTTTCAACCACAGTATACAGCACGGCACTCACTTTGTTATTATTTTGATCGTATTTATTTTGTACAAAAAAGCGATACGCCCGTGCTTCCTAGGGCGCGTCTGAGCGCGGAATGGCAAGCCGCGAGTTGAAAATGTATGTAGAAATTTGAGAGCATTCTTTATTTTTCTCATAAATAAAACAGTTATGTATTTAATTACAAAATATCTAGGCAAAACGTAGAAGATTATACTAACCACAATTTGTTGTCATATTGAAGTTAAAATATGTAGTTGATCTCACTATATAGGTACCTTTCCAGACCCCATTATTTTTCATTTTCTTCGATTATTGCGGTGGGGAAAACGTATTTTTGTGAAAATATTGTATGGGACTATACAATTTTTATGATACCATAATGGAGATGATGAAATTATCTATAACTAAAGACCATAATTGACCTCGCAGTTGTGATTCCTCTTGATATAATTAGTACCGGAAAACCACCGATATTTATAGAAAAATGTTATAGCGTCCTTAATGATTTTATTAGTTAGTAATCGTAATCTTGATTAAAGTCGAATATATAAAAGACATGTAAATTCGAAGTCATGTGAAATCTGCCAACCCGCACTGGGCCCGCGTGTTAGGTTATGGCCCACCCCTTCTCACCGAGAGGCAATCAATGCGCCTGTGTCCGAATCCGAACAGTGGGAACAATATGGGCTGATTATGATGATGATGTATAGAAAAGTTTCTCTCAAGGGTATGTGTTGGGTGGGGTCTATTTAAATGATTGTACCACACGTTAAGAAGTAAAATGGTATAATAATAATTGTAAAACTTAGTATGAGTAGGGCGCATGCGTGGTGTTCGGACTTGCGATGCTTCGTGCACTTTCGGTTAGCGGAAGCGCGGGCGGGAGTGTCGTCTCCCGTTGTCTGTGGGTACGCTAACGTAGCCCGCGAAATATAAATTTTCTTCCCGTTTTCCCCTTTTTTATAATTTGCAGGTCAGTGTCATGATTATTGACCGTAATAAATATGGCTTTACAGAATTAATTTCATCATCATCATCATCATTTCAGCCGAAAGACGTCCACTGCTGGACATAGGCCTCTCCCAAGCACCACCACTTCGACCTATTCTGTGCTTCTCGCATCGTTGAATGCGAGAATTAATTTACTCTCAATTAATTACCTTTTTATCAAATGGTCATTCAGAGAGATTAAATGAACTTAGAGTATTGTATTGATGATTTCAATGATTATATTTTTGTAAATACATACGTTTTTCGAAGATATAAGTAATCATGATTACTTTTAATCAGATTATTAATGACAGCAAAATTAATCGATTACGCCCATCTCTGCCTGGTTTCATGTTTCGCAGTAACTGGGTTGTGGAAGTCAAAAAGGCAGTTGTTCCATGTAAAATACTGGTATATAGCTGCATTCGGTAAGACTAGAAGACCCCGACATAATTGGAAAAAGGAAAGATTGATTGAGTAGACCTGCTGTATAAAGGTAATTAGGTACATAGGTAATAGGTGGAACGGGTTGGTGTCCGCAACTCTACTCTGAGCGCGTATTTTGAGTACGGTAATTAGGTAAATACAGCTATATTACAGCTGAATCTCTATTATGTTGCGATTTGGAAAGTATCTTATCTCTCCTAATAGGTATAGTATCCAAGCCTATGACAGCCAGGAGATGTCACGGTATTAAACTACAATGGTACTTAGCCTGTAATTGACAGCAATTGATGGATCCAATTTGCGATTCAGCGCCGTTATCTATACCATATGTTCAGTGGACATGACTGTCATGCTTGTTTATCCTTCAAGGGTAAATGGATTATTTAGAAAAGTTTGCAAATCTTAATGGCACTGTAGTCATTGGAGCAGAGATAAAGACCGCGATTTATTAGTTGCAGGTCGAAATAGGCATGTCCTGGAACCAAAAATTCGAAGATATGTGACATATAAAATACCAAACCTCACTGGGCCCGCGTTGTGCATTACGGATTTACAGTCCACTCCCTCTCATAAAGAGGAGGCGTGTGTCCCAACATTGGGATCATTACATTATAGGCTAATTATATATATAGAATATGTTATTTGGATGTCGTTCCATTATTTAATTGTTAAGATATATTGATTTTATTCTATAAATATGAAATCGTTTACTGATAAACCATCGACAACAAACGAGCAATCATGTCTCACACGACTTCACGAGTCAAAAGATTTCTAGTTTTCTACATATTATATACAAGTGTAATGGTATAACACATCATTGCATTTTGTTATTAATTCTCCTGATTGGTTAAATTAGACAGGCCAATTGGTTCTAATAGAGTATAAAATGTTATTGCTGTACTGCCCCGACTTTAATCTAATTACCACCACGCAGTATGAAATAACTTGACGTGGTTTAGTAAAATTGTTTATTTATTTTTGTTTATTCATAAAAGTAAAAGACTTATTTATACAGGCATACGAGATATATTCGTACATCAGCGGGGCGAGCACGGCCTCTGTGATAAGCTTGATTCACACATTTTATCACGGGTTTTGCTCCCAAACTGTGTGACTAAACCCTAAGACAGTAGGTCGTGCTCGCCCGCTGTTGATTTACATTACTTTAATGTTGTCGACTGTGAGCGTATGAAACACTGGGCGATGATCCGAAATATAATATATATACTATAATATAATATATAAGTATAATAAGAAAGTTGTCAAAGTTGTCAAACATGGTCCCTTTTATGAAAAGGTACATATCTAAATTGCATAGTCTACGAATTTGAAACTATCAGCACTTATGCACACGATCCTCTTTAATTCCTACATATTTTGCTTACTTCTTTCAGGTCCCATATCGTTCGGCTTCGCATCGCTGGAGAGCTCTATGCACAATGTGGAGCAGACGGAGAGCATGCCCGGTAGTCCTGTCAGCCTGTCTTCGTCACCTCCATCACCACCAACCGGCTCCGACTTGGCAGCCGTGAGGACTGTGGAGTGCGCGCATCAGACTGACGCCATCACACAACAGAGTCAGGTAGGATATCAAGAACTAGTTTTTGTTCATTAACTGTACAAGACTAGGAAGCCCGACGACTTCAAAAAAGTGGCTGGGAGAGACTCCATGCGGAAAGCTGAAGACTGCGCGGCGCAGTTTGGTAGAGTAGACTATTTCCAGCAGTGGACTGCGATAGTCTGAGTTGACAGTCATCAAAAGTAACATCTGTAGTAATGTATGTATGTAGTTTTGATGGCAGCAGTGCAATGCTTTAACAGATGAATGAAGCAAAATTTCATTGGTTGTCAAAACAAGTACTCTATTCAAGAGCTTATCCAAACAAGGTCCTTACCAAAACCTTCGCTACAAAGACGTTTGCAATCCCAACGGGCTTTTATCGTTCTAATGCGGCCGTAATAGAGCTAAATCCCCAATGTAAGTCTTTATTCTTTATAAGGCTTTTTGAATTGTATAGGATTAAGGCCTCACAATAACAGCTAAAACATGTCTGTATTACCGGGATACGGGGAAGATGAAGGTGTTTCCGTAAATGTCCGTGAGATTTCGTGTCTCTGTTCAGTCGGCTATTGCTCGTTTTCCGTGTACTTTTATGATTATACCAGAAATCTACAGGAGTTATTATGAAAAGAAGAACGGCAAACAATTTTAGGCCTATGTAAACCACTCTTTAAATAGCTAACGACGTTATTAATTTTCAATAAGGTTCTTTTTGTTACGGTACGAAGTAGCTATGTTTTATTGTAGCTAAATTAATTATGCGTAGAATCAGCAACATTATCTTTAATTAGGCTTCTGGTTCATCCGAATCTTGAACTATCTGAGGGCTCTAGGATACAATATTAAAAATAATACTATCCTCTAAAGGCAGTCGACTTATTCCATTTTTAGAACGATGCATTTTTCTAAGCCGTCATTAATAAATAAATAAACTGAACATTTGTATGGAACGTTGGTATTGTTCATTGAATTTATTCAATAAGATCAATGGCCATTATAGTATGATGATAATGCATTATAAGCAATCGCACAGATCCTAGGGATGAAAGAGATACCGCTACCGTACTTACAAGCTTTTGTTTAAGACGTGCTTCGTAGGCTTTTCAAACACTTTTCTTGGATATTAGCGTACTTGTTTTTTCCTATAAGGATCTAAAACAGTCGTCGCCCTAGTTCGATTGATTGTATTTTATTTAAGAGATTGACAAGCACAATTTTTAATTACTAAAAGCATTTTTATTTTAAATAAAATTTATTATAATTTCTTACAATGATACATATTTACAAGGATACATGAGTAGCTACTTTATAACGGTTGCCAGTAATAGAACACACACGATAATCTTCCAACTGAGCTTCACATTGATCGCTGAGTTGCAGCCGTCTCTGTTACATTCACAGACGTGCGAGTAATGTATGTTGCTGAATTTTGACTGGAAACACTTCAGCGGTTCTTCGTACATATAGGCACATTCTCTTACTACATTCACGTCTTGGCCAGGCAAAAAGTAATTTATCTGAGATAGCGACCGACAAACTGGTGCCCCTCTGCCTTCTTTGCAGTCTTTCAAATGTGCATTGTTCAAGTTATATTTAAAACACCCACGGTTAGCTGCAGACGAGCACTGATAACATTTTATGCAAACCACTTCGCACATCACAGCCAGTAGTACTATGAATGTTAGTATTTTATCAGCTGAAAAACATCGCATTTTATACAAATTAATTTGACAGCTGTCAGGTCGGCCTTTGCGTTGACTTACCCAAATTTGAAATACGTGAGTGGCCAATACTTTTTTGTTGAAGTATTTATTGTCGTTTCACTTAGCATACTTTTTCAAAATGTGAGGTACTTTTAGCGGCAAAACAGAGGGGTAATTGCGTACTACACTATCAGTAGGAATCGGTTTCATTTTGACAATTCCGCAACATTCATGGCGTTGTTTACGTTGCTAAGCAAACAATTTTATCGAACATATGAAAGAATGGATGACAAATAAGCTTCAAAATGATTCAAATTCTGATTAATAGTGTGTTCCGCAATTAGGCACCGCAAATTACATGCAGTAGCCATTATTGCGTCGACATAGGTACCTACCTGCGTTAACAATTTTATTACAACAGCGCACACGCACAAGGATTGAACACTATGTCTAATCATTTTAGTGATACTTAATCACCATCATCATTCTCCTGCTCTTATCCCAATTTATTTGTGGTCGGCGCAACATGTATTTTTCTTTCGCACTTATCTATTAGTCGTCATGTCAGTAGTCACCCTCTTTCTATCCATATCATAATTCACACAGTCCCCCAGTTCTTTGGTCTCCCTCTACTCTTATAGCCATCGACATTCATACTCAATACTTTCCCTACGACATTTAGCAATCATATTCAACTTTTTTTTTTGGATGGGAATTTATCAAATGACTTCTCCCGCTCTGGGTGGAGCGGGAGGGCTTGTCAGACTTACTGACTAAAACCCACCCGTGTTCCTTCAGTTGCCCATGGGCCAGGGTCACGGTATCTCTTTCGAACAATCTCGCGACCCTGGCAGGATTACAACGACATTAGTTCACGATCTCAAAGCTATTAAGTAAATGAACTTGATATAGATATTAAAAACTAATTATTATATTGTCTAAAACTACATATTAAGCCTATAATAATGTCTGATGTTGTTTCCAGGCTACATCTCCAGTGGCGCCCCCCAACACTGGTAAATCGCAAACCAAGAGCGAGAAACGAAGTGGCAACACTTTGTACCAAGAGCTTGCCTTCCAAGACGTGGATCCAGGCATCGCTGAAGGCGAAGATGGCGATATCACAGGTAAGTCTTATGAAAACCCTAAGGAAAGAGCGACTAGATTTCGGTCTATCGATAATTCTGATTGATGCAGTGTGGTTCTTGGAAGCCGGAGTACGCTTTCCATCGATCGGCCATGTTAATGCCGTTATTGTTTCGGGTTGGACTTTTTTTATTCAAAAATAACTGTTGAATCAAAGGTGCCGGGCACCCAAATACGTGTGTCATAGCCAACACCCCTGAATCTGTGTACATATGCATTGTTTGTTTGTGTTTTAATGCATCCTGTGATTTTCCTAACAGGTAGTTGGGTCCATCCCGGAGAATACGCATCTTCTGGTAAGTGCTTTGCATATTATTATATGTCTATTAATCGTCCATTTAGACAAACTGTTGAAGTGTAACGTAGAATATCAAGAAAATCTTATATATACTTTCTATGGCTGATATGCAATGAAATATAATTTCATTTAATTAACACGTAAGTTAGCTAATCAGCACATAATGAAGCCCTGAAAAATTGTGTTAGTATTAGAAAAACTAAATTTTGCGCCTTTTATCTTCCTTAATAAACATTATGATAGCAAATATAGAATGAAATAGAAACGTTTCTTAAAGAATGCCTATTATTGATTCAAGAACGTGGCTTATTTCCAATGTAGGTAACATTGGAAATATGGCACGCAAACCTTCATAGTATCGATCTGCTGCATAAATTATTATATTATCGTCTGCCAGGGCTTTTTCTATGTTGGAGTCGGATTCCAGTTTAACCGGCTGCAGCCGAATACTGATGAATGATAAATGATTTTATTTCTGTAAGTAGGTTTGTACAAACACTTTTACACGTGAATGGTTTTACTAGTATTTAACATGGAACGACTACCAATCGACTTATCTATAAATTATAATATATGGTGCACTTAATCTGCAAAGACATACTTAAGTATACTCATGTTTTTCGTATTTACACCCCTGTAAGAAAAACTCCTACTGGAAAGTATAGGTAGGCTCATTATTTTTGTAAGTATCTCTGCAGAATATTCTACGTAAACATACAACAGTTTCTCTACAATGGACTAGCTTTTAATAACAATATTAGCTTTTATTTACTTGATACTGGCTTTTAGAATTTAAATGAAAATTGCTGATACCACTCTAATTTCGAACCCAGAGTGTTAACAAGCAAATCTTGAATTCCTGACTCATATTGAGTCTAACATAACTGACATATGTCAAATGCAAAATTAAAGGTTGAGAACTCGTTTTTTTACTGTTACTAATTTTCTTAAATTCAGGAGTTTATCCATCTGGTTCTTTATTATAAATATTAATATGTAAAATGTATTATCATTTCACTAGTTGGTTTAAAATTTTGGTTCTTTTGTATATATAATGTCACCCTATAGCTTGTTATATTATTATTATTAGAAAATTATTTTCCGCTAACTGCTATATTTATTGTACTATGCTTATGTTTTTATACGATGAGTAGAATATTTTTACCGCCATGAATAGGAAAATGACAAAGAAAACAAAACATTTCCTGTAGATGATATAATATTTCCCGTGGTAAAGGTATAATGCTTATCTTATATAAATAAAATCATAATAAAAAAAAAATACTTTCTTTATGTTAACTTAGACACCACGCCACTTTGTTTCTGTTACTTTATTTTATGAAAATACAAGAGTTGGCGTCCATTTGTGTTCTTGTGTTGTTATAGCAAGCCAAGCGCATTTTATTATGTTTTATTCAAATTAAATGACTCGAGTATTATTGCTTTTTCTGTTAAAAAGTAATCTTATTTTTAAACCTGATGTTACATATCATTATTGCTTCTTGTTCAACAAATCATAAATGAGATATAGCAAAAGACTGACCAGCATTTGGACTCCCTGAAACTGAGGGTAAATAATGCAAAAGTGTAAAAAATAAACTATACGTTTATGCATGTTTCATGCATTCTGCGTTATCGAAGTACAATAAGTTCAAATTTTCACTTATAATTCTTGCATAAACGAATAAAATCATCGCAAAACAAGTTTCTATGATAGTTGTGCTTGATAACATAATAAACAGCTGAAATGCGCATATAACCAATCAAAAATATGTAGATTATAAAATATGCAATTAATCCTTTCGATTCTTGTGTCTGCTTAAAGTGGCGTCGTGTGTGAGCATTTTAACTAGTAGTATACATTAATACATTTTCATAAAATACTAATAACTGTACGTTCTTTCCATGCGTTCTAACAAAATGTTGCATCAACGCATGATTGCAGTTAACGACAATTATTTCGGTGAGTAATTTGTAAAATATTGATTGAATTATCACTAACATTATCCAATGTTTTATTACTATTTCGTAGTAAATCTTTCAACTATATCGTTAAAAATCTGCCCATCTCACACACTACGTCGCATTACGTTGCAATTATGTACTGCCAACTATAGTCGTATGATTATTCTTAGTAAATAGTCTTACATTTTTGTTGACACGATACAATTCTTGTTGCTAACGCATGCGGCGAAGTGTGTGACGGGCCTAACGATCGCTTGTCATTTCCAAAGCGCAAGATACAAGTAAGTAAAACATGCATTTAACTGTATTTACTTGAATATCGATCAAAGTATTAAATCTATCAAAATAAGACATTGCTCTAGCCCCAATAATATTTAATAAAATAATTGCCATTTTGAGTGGGCTGTATAATGATAACTAAAAAAAAACTAAATTAATGAAAACTTTTCATTCATCACATTCAACCAATCAGAAATTAACGAACAAATCATAAACCCTTCCACTTAATTCAACAGGAATGGGCAAAGAGGTGGAGAATCTTATTTTGGAAAACAACGAGTTGTTGGCAACGAAGAACGCGTTGAACGTGGTGAAGGATGATCTCATAGTGAAGGTGGATGAAATGACCGGTGAGCTTGAGATTCTGAGGGAAGAGGTGGCCAACCTCAGTTCTGCGCGGGAGAAGTTACGTGATAGGGTCACCGAGCTTGAAGATGAAGTTAGACATTTGAAGGTAGGCTGGTTTTTAATTGATTGTATCTATGAATGATTAAAAGCTATCAGAATGTTTTACTATCTGCGGTTGTCAAAAACGTTATGAAGAGCTAGAATTGAAGAGTAGCCAGCAAGATAAATATGATTGGATCTTCAAATGAGATTCCATGCTGATTCACTCTAGAACACTCTAGTCACAATTTTGTGGACACCATAATGTGCAAACCCATTAACAGCATCCACACAAAAATAATATAACATTACGTTAGAACGTTGTTCTTATAATTTCTTACTATATTTAGGACCAAAGCTGTACGGCTGATTTCGATAGATCAATTCTTCAGTAGACTTTTCTGTAGTTTGTATTTCGTGATTATAAAAAGTATGATGTTTAGTTTTTGCGTGGCCATGTGACAGGAGACGGTGAGCACGAACGCTGGCGGCGGCGACAACAACGAGGATGAGGCCGACGTGCCCATGGCGCAGCGGCGGCGCTTCACTCGCGTCGAGATGGCGCGAGTACTCATGGAGCGTAACCAGTATAAGGTAAGCAAACACCATTATTTTTACTGTGTAAAGTAAAATTGTGAGTAACGTTGATAAATGAAAGTAGGTGGGAGCTGTAGTGGCAGTAGTAAAAAGTACACTGCTCTTTTGGGGCTCGAATAACGTTGTCATACCCTGAGACATAGGCTTCCGCTTTTTGTTATGGACTGGGCTGCAATCCATCACGCATCACGCATCATCTACCCGCAATGGGCCCGCCATTGCGGGTAGATTTCACATGTTCTCGAAATTTAAGTTTTAGAACATGCCGGTTTCCTCACTTTGTTTTCCTTCACCGTTTTGAAAGCAGTGGTGATGAAATTATTTGCATAAAGTAAACCGTTTGCCTGGGTTTGAACCGGAAAAATGAAAAGGGGGGGGGGGGGGTGCTGTAAGATAAATCATTTGTGCAATGGTTTTGTGAAAGATGCTATAGTGCGTTAGTTCCCATTTTGTGAAATGAATTGAAGATTCCAAGACAGTGTCGTTAGTTCCGATTTTGTGAAAATGAAAAATCAAGATAGTGGTGTAGATCCGACTTTGTGAAATATATTGCAGAATCAAGGTGTGGCGATAGTTCAAATTTTGTGAAATGTATTGAAGAAGCAAGATAGTGACGTGTTCCTATTTTGTGAAATGTATCTAAATGATCTGTAAAATCCTTCTTCCATTTATTCCGAACCAACCCGTCTCTTGCTGCCCTCGTCTAAGGACTCTAAGCCGAAGTCCGTACTCCACGGGGTGTGACGTTACCCTTAGCGTGTACTCGCTAAATTTAAAGTTTTTAAACCCTAGCTGGAGACTTTAATTTATTTAGGCAGGACAACCTCGAAGGATGACCAGCGAGATGCCATAACAAAAAAAAAACTACTTTCCATCACGTGAAACCAGTGGTTGGTGTTTGTACCTTTATCACATTAATTAATATCGTTACGTGTTTATTTTTCAGGAACGTTTCATGGAGCTTCAAGACGCAGTTCGCTGGACGGAGATGGTCCGCGCAAGCCGCGTCGACTCCACCATGGATAAGAAGAACAAACAGAGCATATGGAAGTTTTTTAGTAACCTCTTCAGGTAAATGCTGTGGAACGCTAAAGACGTCCGTGTGCTACGTACAAAAAAAAAAAGACAAAACTGATCAATCATTATTTGAAAACAAACCTAAGATATAAATAACTCCAGGAGATATGAAGCGTATTGGGTATAGTATAAAACATACAAAAACATAGTCATTTTTAGAAAAGTTAAAAACAGCGTAAATCTTGAGTACGTAGTGCATTGATGTCTTTATTAACCCGAGATCTCTTTTCATTATAGTCTATTAGTGTTAAGAAAATAGTGACTCATCGTTGTCACTCGGCTTAACCACGCCTCTTGACCAATTGTAAACAGAGTGGTGAACTAAACGAGATTATGGAGAGTATAGTAGTGAAAACGGGCATGCGGTGTTTCTGAAAATACCGTTTGTAAAATTATGAAAAAACAGAATGAAGCGAATTTATAATGAAAGTTTTTATTCAATATTAATAGTTTAATTTTTACCACAGTATGAATTCGCCTTTACGTTTTGCAGTGATGAGTCACTATTTTCTTAACGCGAATAAAGTTAAAATATAGGAATATTTAAAACTAGAAAAAGTAGAAGAAGGAACTTATTATACCAGTGGCAGAATACACAGATGACTTCTAAAGGATCACAGGACCGAGTGATGATGAGAAACTGATTTCAAGTTGGATTCTTCAAGGTTGCACTGGAAACATTTCGATAAGAATGGCGAACCGTGTGCTTAGAGTATATTTTTTCTAAGCATGGTATTATTAAGACCCCATTACAATTACTTAATGGGAACAAAAAGTATTGATTAAATGTGGTGTTCGAAAATATTGTAGCTTTTTGCCTACGTAAGACCACTAAAAGAAACCCGTTTTTCAAAATCGTATAAAATTATATTAACAAGTTTTATTATTAATAGAATCCATATGGTCAAGCTTTTTTATGTATGCACGTAGCTCAGCGTTTGTATTTTCTAATTAACTACTGTATGTTTTTAGCGTTGTATTTATAGATTTTTCTTTTGTTCTATTTCTTTACATTTTGCTTTGCTCATTTATTTATATCAAATTAGCAACCTTCTCTTGCTTCGTACGATTTTGACGAGTTGCTAGACTATCGGGATTTATTTACACATCAATTTAATGGTGACATACAGAAACCTTCCGGAATCAATTCTCTAAAGATGATGAAAACTGCATCAAACATTGCGTACTTTGAAAACGCCCCTTCCGGTGGGTGTCGTAAAAGGCGAATAAGGAACTTATTAAAGAATTGGCAGCAGCGTTCTCTATGCACTTTATCACCATACTAGGATCGCCAACCCACCTGTCAAGCGTGGCGACTAGTGCAAACACCCCCAAATAATGTACCGGTCAAATTGGAGGTGCTTGGGGGTGGCCTATGTCCAGCTGTGGACGATTTTCGGCTGAATTGATGATGATAATTTTGAAAACACAACGCGGTCGCATAGACAGACACGAAAAGCGACTTGTATGTATAGGCATTGTCAACGCTAATGTACTAATGATAAAAATTATTACTGCATAGATTCGCGAAAGGAATTCAGTGAGTTTGGTATATAAATTATGTTTTGAAGTCCACTTTCGCATGGATGAAAAATATAGCTAGCGATTTTTTCATTGAATGCTGCGTAATTGTTTGTATTTGTTGGGTTCAAATCCGGACAAGAAAACACATTATTCTATTCAGTTCCAATTTAAAGTAGGTATAACTCCCTCTCAGCGAGAGGAGACTTGTATTTCAGCTGTGGGAACAATATAGGCTGATGATAATAACTTTACGTAAACTATAAAACTACATTGTGGAGTTTAATTATAAAGATCAGAATTTTCGGGACGACACCGCACTAATAATAATTGAAAGTACTTAAAATATATACTAGTTTTTTTTTCATCATATCTTTGCAATTTACGCTTACTATTTTTATTTAATTTATTTATTTGTTTGCATAGCCTGCACTTGCCAGTGACCATATATTTATACTATACGTGTGCATGTATCGCATGTTTGTGATGTTGCTCAGGCAAGTTATCGAGCATATGGCTATGACGCAATGCGGTGGCGAAAGTGATTAATTTTCATTTGCATTTTTATCTTTCATTTGCATTTTTATTTTTCAATTGCATTTTTATTTATTTTTTGCGAATTTTTATTTATTTTTCTTTTTTTTGCTGCGAATACTTGTACTCTGTTTGTTAAACTGTTTCATGGAGTCCCTGTTCTTTTAATACAATAGGCAAAAGATATAAAGTGGACTGTTTAAAAAAAGTTATGTATAAAAAAATCTGAGTTATTCTTCCACCAAGCAGAACTTGAAACTTGAGTGAGAGAAATGATTGACCAAATCCCTCATAGGGGGGCCTGTGTTTTGAAGTGGGTTTTAACTGGCTCTTGTGAAACAGGAACTCCTAGTACAAGAGCCAGGGCTCCAATGACGTTTGTAACTTGAAGTGAAAAATAAATAAACATCTAAGGCCAACAAAAAATGATTAGCACTAGTTAAGATTAAAAATCGACACTTAATGCACAGTCATATTAATTTTATGAAACTGATGCACTGGTCTCAGATTGGTAGTGTCTGCGTTTTTGAAAGCCATTCAAATGTTAATGAAAACTTTTAAATATGAAAATGACCGTGGCGCTGAAGCAATATAATGGCGTGGCGCTGAATATAAAATAAATCTGAACCAAAGCTATTTTATCCAATTGATAAGTCAAATAAGGATCTAAGCAAGTGCAAGCACAGCAGCAGCTATTTATTTTATTTTGCACGAGCTTTTGTTTTGTTGTCTTTATCGTTCACTGACTATGTTGTTATTTGTCCGTATTCTCTAATTTATATGAAAACAAAATATTTTTGTTTCACATAAGCCTTCATGGGCACTTGAAGCTAGGTGCACGGTTCCAAATTGTTGATTTGTCTAGAAAGAGCGGGCAAGAAACTCCGTTACGCTTTAAAAAAGAATTAGTTTTTACAATGGTTTCAAATTACAGTGTTAATTAGGTATCGGAGGACAGTGTAGGCCTGTCAACAAGTACCAGGTACTTAATAAAATAGAAAATTGACTACAGTCTACAAGGCCTACAACGTTCTCACATTCACAAAGTATAAAATAATCTACATAAATGATAGTATAACCTATTTGAACCAATGTAATAAAGATCTGCGTGACGTACTCTATCTAGCTCCTACAACTGTATCTCTTTCATTACAGTATTTAGTCAATTAACTCTCCACTAAACGAATAGGGTATATTTTTTAACGGCACCTTACACCTCATTGCAGTACCGGCGAACGTCCACAACGACCGCTATCGACGCCACACCTCCGTGCAGTTGCCGCTCCGCAACCCTCATTACGTCACTCGAGGACTCAAGCCGACTTCTTCGAGACCCAACTGACGGACCATCACCATAACAGACGACATGAGAGGAGCGAGCAGTTCCGACAGGTATGTTGAAACTGTTTGGTGAAAGTTCTCGCTGTGAAACTCTGTACTCACGAACGAGCTGAAACTGTAAATCAGATATCATAAACTTTATTCATATTTGTCTTTCCTGTGGCATATTTCCCTTGAAGTGATATTTCTAAACACATGAATCAACGAAGGTGGATTTCGGCATACGCCATTTTCTATGTAATGTTGTCGTTGTCTCACCTGACCAAAGAAAGGTCTATTAACGTACATTGTGTTTCAGTATACGGTTACATTTGTTTGATTACAGTTAAATCTCGTTATTGTGTGGTACTTAGTTTTAGAGATAGCTCTGCCTAGGTGTCAGTACGCGCTCTTTGCCAGGATTTTGTTAAATCATAGCGTACCTACGTAATCTACATTAGGCAAAGTAAATATCTTCCTGCGAGAACTGACGGCCTGGTTATTGCTTTTACCAAGCCTAATAAGTTACTAATAATCCCTAGCAAGCCTCATTAGTTTCTCGGTGATAATTTCAATGTCAATTTTTGTTAAATTATAGGACTTAAGTATTAATTTGTTTCAACAGAAGGGTTTAACAGGATTGTTCGTAACTTGATCAGTTATTATTAGGAAAATGAAGCAAAAATTTAAAAAAATCTTCGATTTCTTTCCGTAAATTAAAATTAATCTTTTCTGCTTCTTTGAATTTTGTAAGCATGGAATACAAGCTACATATCGATGACACGTCTGGATGGCAAAGAAAAGTTGTCAGTCCTTGATAGCAGAGTGCGTTATGCGCCTAAACCTGCATCGGCCTGTATAAATAAGCAACCAGCACTTATAAAGCATTAGGAAAGAGTACTCTTTGTTGCCATAATGAATTTAAAGAATTATTGTCGAAATATTGAACTGTACTCACAAAGATTTCACGTGGAGCTTATTTATATGGACTTATTGTAAGGAGCCTCCTATTGTCTTTTCACTGTATGTATCTTGGGCCGGTTTTCTATTTAAACTCCTATTGGCCTGACAATGTTTGGTTCTTAAGCTTTTTAGTCGTTCCTTGTCTATTTCCTCCTTTTTTCTACACATTTCCTTCGCTTCACATTTTTGTTTTATTATATACTAGCTGACCCAGCGAACTTCGTATCGCCTAAGATTCAAAATGTTGTAATAAACCTTCCAAGTTTGACAACCTGGTACGCGGTGGTGATCTGGTAAGCGTTTTCTAGCTGATACTCATATGTTTGGGTAGCTCCTACTCGGTTATGATAACCTGTTACTTCGAAGGCATAAAGCGTTTTCTGGCTGACACTGCTGTTTAATAAGCTCATACCAAGTTATGACCGCCTGGTACCTCGAAGGCAAAGTTTTTGTCATACCACGTTTTATAGTGAAATGTATTCTCTTTGACGTTTTATGTCACATCACACGAGAACGCGGTCGAAGGGGATAAAAAGTATCCTTTGCCAAAAGCAAAAAAAAAAAAAAAAAAAAAAGTATCCTATGTCCTTCTCCTGGCTCTAAACTACCTCCCTGCCAATTTTCAGCTAAATCGGTTCAGCCGTTCTTGAGTTATAAGTGAAGTAACTAACACGACTTTCTTTTATATATATAGATTTTATAAATATAATTATAAACTATTTGCACTATAAATATAACTATATACGTATTCGCTATACATATGCCACCACCACGTTTCTTTCATTCCTACGAAAACCTACAAGTTTGTAGTTTTTTTTTTTTTTATAAGACCCCGTTTAATTGTTCGTTCTTTTATGTAAATTGATTGAACTGAAACAATGTTGTGCTTGAATTTACTAAAGATAGGTCTGAAATAGGTACTTTTGTTTCGTTTGTTATTTTGTTGTTAGTATCCTCGTAAATAAACATTTAAGTATGCAGGCATACAGAATATTGCAAAAATCACTAGATTGCATCACATTTACACAAATATACACTTGTGCAGCTTTGAACTTTCGGCTGTTTTTGCTACATACTACAATTCAATATAAAAACTATTAAAACGCCTGAGTTGAATAAATTCTAATTTAAGTAAAAAAATCAACTCTATAACGTGAATAAATTCAAATTACATAAGATGTCATAAATTTTACATTTCATTACACATCCCTATAAAATTATATCATAAATGCCACTGACACGTTACCTCCACCACAGTAGAACATTCACTCGCGTAGGCCGCAGCTTATCACCAAAGCTTCTGCAACCCGAGATGCTTCTCAATTCACCCGTGTACATGTTCAACATACATACAACCATGTGTGCCGTCTCGTTGTGTGTGCCACCTGTGTCCAGTGTTCTGTTTGTGTTTTATTTTCATTTCTTCCTCTCCCTGTACCTAATTTCCTATCCTTTCTTTTGTTTTCAGTTGAATCAATGACGGCACGTATTTCAACTTATTGAACAGTGCTAGTGACATTAAGTGATATTAGTTCTAGGCATGTGTATAGTGTTTTTACGTATTTATAGTTACATTTTTTTTAAATCACTAATTAAATATGTACGTTTATTATTGTGTTTGTTTTACGTGCTTTACCTTGGAATGTTCGTATTTGTTTGGGTGATGTGGTTGGGTTGATATCGTACACATGTGCGTGTGTGCGTGTAGGTGCGGGCGCACGTTCGCAAGGAGGATGGGCGCACGCAGGCCTACGGGTGGAGCCTGCCCAGTAAGACCGGCCAGGGGCCGAAGGGTCCCAGCTCGGTAACGTCCCTCTCTTCGGGAGGTGTCCCTGTACCCGTACCGGTGTTCTGCAGGTCAGTAGTGATGGTCAGCTCTTTGATGCATCAATTACCTTAATAGACTGTTCTAATTGCACTATATCAATCAGTAATTAGATGTGTAGAGCATAGTGGCCCACTGGAAATGGGTACGACGTACAATTTTTAGTCATAGGTTTGAAATCAGACAGGCACTTCGCTTTCTATAAATTATTTCATCACAATTGCCCTCAAACTGGCGAAGGAAAACGTTGGTGGAAGCCGGCATTCCCTAGAATCAGTGTAACATTCCCACACTTGACCGCGTGGTGGATTACCGACACACCTTCTCGTAGAGAGGCGGGCTGTGTCCCAGCTGTGGGAATATTATAGGCCACTTATGTAAACAGTATAAACGAAGCCGCGGACGCAGCTTGTCAATAATAAAACTTTAGAATAGTCATTACAAATATTTTCAATTACAAAACTGCTTGTTTTGTACAAATTACTGCATCAATTTGCTCATGAATTTATCTGATTTCAAATAACACGAGATTGTCCATGAGTTTTGCTGAACATACGAATAAAAAACGTATAATTTTCAGACCTATAGCAGAAAACGAGCCTCGCATGACTCTTCTATGCGCTGCCGCCGTCAATCTGAACGGTGGTCGCACCCCAGACGGAGGTTGCATGGTTGGAGAGAGCGTGTTCTACGCGAATCCGGAAGACAAGACCGAGAACACCATGTCTTTGGGTAAATATATTTTCTAATATCAATGTTAGGCTTAGGTCCTGTTTGTTTGCACTAGAAATCACTTAAACAGGTTTAACATTCAACGTATTTAAAACATATACTGGCCTGACATGACTGGCCTGTTAGTCTAGTGGTTAGTGACCCTGACTGCTAAGACTGAGGTCGTGGGTTCGATTCCCACCCAGGACAAATCTTTGTGTGATAAGCACGATCATTTGTTCTGTGTCTGGGTGTAATTTATCTATATGTATGTATTTAGAAATATATAAGTATGTTTATCAGTTGTCTGGTTACCATAGTACTCCTAGTACAAGAGCCAGGGCTACAATGATGTCTATAACCTGAAGTGAACAATAAATAAATAAATACAAAATAAATAAATAAATAGTACAGGCTCTGCCTAGTTTGGGATCAGATAATGGTGTGTTGGTTGTCCTAAGATATTTATTTATTATTTATATTTCTCTTTCTGCCAATCATTTGAAGATGACGGAGAGAAAATTATGTATAAAGTACGAAAGTATTCTTTCGGAAAAAGTACACATTACACTGTGAGGTCAAGTCCGACACCGCATTGTGATTCGACGCACAGTGGTTTAAGGTGAATGCCTAGATAGCCCTCGCCATACATTTTTCAGGTGTGGAAATCTCGGTAAATAAACAGTTTCTGCAGAATAAAAGCAACTGTAATGAGACTTTATAATGTATTATGTTCGCGTATAGCCCAAATTTTATAAAAAAAACAGTATTTCTAGGAGAATTAGACCGAATAAAAAACGAAAAATCTTTACATGTGTGAGTGACCTGAATCGCGCCATCTGACAGAAATTTATAGAACCACTGAGAAAGTTGGTTGCTGTTGTGTTACGAGTTTACGATTAGTAAACATTCATAATAGATGGCGCTGTTTGATATTCGAACATTTTATCTTTTAAATTCGATAATGCGACGTTGCCATTCTAGAGGCAGCGCGCGCACACCGCGTTGTTGCCATACCGTCAATGCGTGATTACTTGAGTCTTGAAAACTTGCGAATCGTTTCCAGAATATTGTGTTTCTAGCAAGTTAGCGCCGGGCGCGCGGGTTTGCCCGCGGAGTTAACATTTTATGATTGATAAAATGTTTTTTATTATGGAATGAGAAAGAATGCTTTACATAAAGTGAAAAAAATATCTCTGCGATCTGCCCTTGGTTCACACAGATACAATACTAATGTAATTATTGTATTATCTAGTTTAAATATGTAGTAAGTAGTTACTAGTACACGACTTTCCAGATTTAAAAATCTTTTTAATGTATGTAAGTAGGTACTGATAACATTCTGATACGCTTAGGTACTAATCCATTGGTTTGGGTTGAATAAAATCAGAGAATAGAATTTGATGTATAAGTAAGTTATAACTAAATCAGGCGATCAGCGAAGCTACCTACACAATGGTGAAACGTAGGTACTACGTACATCTATTGATTGAATCATATTTATTCTTCTATTCTTTTATAATTCATGTGAAACCAGCAAGATTAGTGAATACACAGACAAACCACTTTGATTTTTCATAATTGCTTATTTTACTAGTATTATTAGCACACACAAAATGCGTCAAGCAGGGTTGCCAACTTTATTTTTTAGAAGATCGTACCATACATTTTAAAAGATCGTACTTTGCTAAGAATTCAAAAATAAAAATAGTACGCATTGAAATTTCAATAAAATAAATGGTAAACAAATGTGGTGGGTGTTACTATAACTTCAACGCAAAATTTAACATTTTGGTATAATATTTAAGAATCTGGACACCAATTTAGCAACTAAACTTTACGACGAGGTTTTTTTATTAAAGAAAAGGGGCTCGGAAGAGACTTTGTCATGAAATCCACACGAAACAATAAACACCAGTATCATTAGAACTTAAGGTGAATGCCTAGATAGCCCTCGCCATACATTTTTCAGGTGTGGAAATCTCGGTAAATAAACAGTTTCTGCAGAATAAAAGCAACTTTAATGAGACTTAATAATGTATTATGTTCGCATATGGCCCAAATTTTATAAAAAAAACAGTATTTCTAGGAGAATTAGACCGAATAAAAAACGAAAAATCTTTACATGTGTGAGTGACCTGAATCGCGCCATCTGACGGAAATTTATAGAACCACCGAGAAAGTTGGTTGCTGTTGTGTTACGAGTTTACGATTAGTAAACATTCATAATAGATGGCGCTGTTCGATATTCGAACATTTAGACAAGAATTTATCTTTTAAATTCGATAATGCGACGTTGCCATTCTAGTAGCAGCGCTCGCACCCCGCGTTGTTGCCATACCGTCAAAGCGTGATTGCTTGAGTCTTGAAAACTTGCGAATCGTTTCCAGAATATTGTGTTTCTAGCAAGTTAGCGCCGGGCGCGCGGGTTTGCCCGCGCAGTTAACATTTTTTGATTGATAAAATGTTTTTTATTATGGAATGAGAAAGAATGCTTTACATAAAGTGAAAAAAATATCTCTGCGATCTGCCCTTGGTTCACACAGATACAATACTAATGTAATTATTGTATTATCTAGTTTAAATACGTAGTAAGTAGTTACTAGTACACGACTTTCCAGATTTAAAAATCTTTTTAATGTATGTAAGTAGGTACTGATAACATTCTGATACGCTTAGGTACTAATCCATTGGTTTGGGTTGAATAAAATCAGAGAATAGAATTTGATGTATAAGTAAGTTATGACTAAATCAGGCGATCAGCGAAGCTACCTACACAATGGTGAAACGTAGGTACTACGTACATCTATTGATTGAATCATATTTCATTCATGTGAAACCAGCAAGATTAGTGAATACACAGACAAACCACTTTGATTTTTCATAATTGCTTATTTTACTAGTATTATTAGCACACACAAAATGCGTCAAGCAGGGTTGCCAACTTTATTTTTTAGAAGATCGTACCATACATTTTAAAAGATCGTACTTTGCTAAGAATTCAAAAATAAAAATAGTACGCATTGAAATTTCAATAAAATAAATGGTAAACAAATGTGGTGGGTGTTACTAAAACTTCAACGCAAAATTTAACATTTTGGTATAATATTTAAGAATCTGGACACCAATTTAGCAACTAAACTTTACGACGAGGTTTTTTTTATTAAAGAAAAGGGGCTCGGAAGAGACTTTGTCATGAAATCCACACGAAACAATAAACACCAGTATCATTAGAACTTAAAACGGGATATTTACCATGTTTATTATTACTTAAAAAAACTGTGCTACCTACTACGGAGAACCATTCAAATGAGTGCCATCCGTGAAACAGTTTTTATCAGGGCTTGTTAACGTTACCAAATTCACACTATAAGTATCGTTAAGTAACGTTATTTTCATAAAGTTAATATTTTAACGGTAAAACGGGTAACGATACTTTGGTATCGAATCTATAAAATAACGTTACCAATTAACGTTACTAGTATCGATACTTTTACATACATACATACATAGAATCACGCCTTTTTCCCATGGGGGTAGGCAGAAACCACGGAACGCCACCTGCTACGATCTCTACACACTTCTTTTGCCTCGTTTAGGTTCATAAAATTGGTCATACACACACGCCGGTTGCGAGTACTACGCACCTGACCTTTCTGAAGAACATCACCAATAAGGTCCCTATATGTCCTCCTAGGGCGTCCCCTCCCGGTGTTTCCACTCACATCTGCCTTGTAAATACCTTTTGTGAGCCGACCTTCATTCATCCTCTCAACATGACCAAACCATCTAAGCATACTTTTTTCAATTTTTGTCACTACATCTTCTTTTACACCACACCGTTCTCTTATCACATCGTTACTTAATGCGTTGTTGTCAACCTGCGCAACCTAAGCGGAACGCCATGGGCGGCGGCGCTCTACGGCAACATCGCCAATCAAACGGTGCAAATGCAACTTCAATAATGTAGACGAAAGAAAGAGATGAAAGAAAATAAATAAAAAATTAACGGTACTCAGTTACCGGTAAAACGTATGCCAAGTATCGTTACCAAGCATTACGTGACCTCTACTAATAACGTTATCTTCGTCCGATGAAAGTAACGATACCAAATTTTTAACGTTATTCAAAGCCCTGGTTTTTATTGAAAAGTGAAGTGTTTTTGTGTTTTATTGACGGTAAGTGTTATTTTTATGTGCAATGAATGATTTTCAAGGTGATATAGAGTATTATTATAATGGTACAAAAGTGTAAGATTTAGAAGATGAAATACAAAATCAAACGTTAGCAACACTCGTTGATTGTCGTCACATGACATACTACAAATTTCAAATATTCTCTCTGAAAACAACAGCTTGGTGGTGGTGTTATTTCTGTTTCTTGAAACATTTCATAAATAAGATACATTTGCTGTTGTTTGTAATTATTCTTTTTGATTACAGATTGAATTGCAACTGAACTGCCTAAGATAAACCCGACTAATAAACTTGCATAAATGTATACGACATGTGTATTCAGGACCGCGAAAATCACGGAAAAAAGTGCAAGCAGTATTCAAAAGACATCATGGAAGTTCTTTTAGTGATCTATAGTGAGTAAATTAGATTCCCATAAGATTTCGAATCAGATTTACGTGAGTGGAGGTTATTTGATACTCGTTGGTTCGTGTTGTGTCTTAACTGTGTACTTTTAACTGTACCTATTTCATTTATTTATCTTTTATTTCAGTCCACATTCAACTCAAGATCATCATCAGCTGTCCAACCATTCGACAGCTGAAGATACGCCCTAAACCTATTCGCGTGGTATACCAGAAATTCGATACGAAGCCATAGCCTGCAGCTCTAGCTTCAATACAGTTGAATCTGTTACAGAGCAAGTAGAGACTGTTGATTTTGATTGGCCACAACCCGATTCAGAGACTGAAGCTTATCAACTAACTGTGGAAAGAACATCAAGTGACAACTTATCAGGTTTGGTAGGGTACCGTATTGTTGACTTGAAGAAGGTCATATGGTCACAACTTTGATTCTTCATCTGGAATGGTAAGTCCCAACTTGATACCATATTTTTGTGTTCATTACATTAGTACGCTTTTGCTTGTTTGTAGTGATGAAGTTTTTGTTTGACAATACCAAAGTACAACATATTTTACACAATGTTCAGTGTAACAAATATCATTATTTCTTGGTATGTATGTATAAAAATAATGTATTTCTTGGATTGTTTCTTTTTAACAGCTATTATTATTTTGATTCTAGGTCCAGGGTCAATTGCGAATTACCAAAATGAATAAATGTTACTTCATTTGCTTGATATCTGTCACCCAACCATTGACTGTCATAAAAGTTAACCGGGATGAGGAAGTTATCAACGCTATGATGCCGAAGTTGGTAACATTTTTTAAAACATGTGTACTGCCGGAAATTATTTTGAGAAGAGTTGAGAAAAATGCTAAATGTCTAGACATCAAGGAATTAAAAGGTATAAAAATATAAGTCTTACTCATTTCCTAACTTATTCCGCAGGTCTCTGAGGTGTCGGTTCAGTAAGAATAGTCTAACAAAACTGTGTAAATTCATTTGTTGCAGCGAAAACTGCGTCTTCCAGCATTTGATTCAGATCACACGGAAATTATATAAATGGAAGTAAAAAGTGACAAGCAGAAGACTGATACGGCGCGGCGGCGGCGGCGACTGCAAAAAGTAGCGCGTAGAAAAGAAGATATTTTATTATAATATTTATAAGTATCTTTGTATGGTGGTACGAGTCGATGGTTCGAATCCAAGCCGGCACTTTGCTGAGTGTAAATTATTTCATCACCACAGTTCAGAGGAGGCCTGAGTCTCAGCAGTGGGAACATTATAGAATAATTAATAAGCTTTTTGCACGTAGCGATGTATAGTTTGTGTTATTTTGTTAGTTCATAAGATTTTTCTGTGTAGATAAGTTTCACTCATGTATTTAGGTACCAGCCTAACAATTCAATTGTAAAAGAATATTTATTGCAGTTCAAAATTGTATCATAAGTAGGTATTCTTGAAACATAAATAAATGTTATGGTTAGCTAGCAACCCCTTTGTGTTGTTGTGTAAGATACATGTGCCGTTATATATACTTACGTATGATGTTATTTATATTGTAATCTACATACATAATTCTTTCTAATACTAAATTCAAAATCATAATTGTAAATATCAAAATATTTAAAAAAGTATGTTATCTTTGTATGGTGGTATGACTCGATGGTTTGAATCCAAACGGAAACTATCTAAGTAAATGTAGTGAGAGTAAATAAAACGATTATTTTTATGAAAATATTAACCCCTTTTTACTAAATAAATATTATTAATTTATAGTAAGGTACAATAAAAAGCTTTACAATGTAATAAATAGTCTTTTATTTATTTATTTAGTACACGTCACTATTTACACTTCCATTCCTTCTTCTTCCTTACATTTCTTCCCGTGGGTGTCGTAAAAGGCGACTAAGGGATTTACTAGAGAATGGGCAGCAGCGTTCTCTATGCATTTTACCATCACACTGCGATCGCCAACCCGCTTGCCAAGCGTGGTGATTATGGCAAAGCCCCCCAAATAGGGGGAGGCCTATATCCAGCAGTGATCGTCTTGCGGCTGAGATGATGACTATTTACACATTACAATTTAGGTTCAGTCACATTACTACAACTTATAGGGACAGTGTACCTATATTAATTTCATTTTAAACTGTTTGAATAAAACGACATCTAGTGGTGTCGAAAGTTACTACTATTTACTTTGTATGTGTGTGTAAAGAGTAAAGTCAAGCGGCTAAATCTTTAGAATGTACAAATCTTTGTATGAGACCAGTTAACAAGCACAGTGACTATCTAAAAAAATCAAGTTAATGCCCTAGGTTTCGCATATAATAAAGTTATCTATTAAAGATTTCTAAGTTAGGCGTAAAAATTGAAAATGTTCCAAATTGTGGATCTAGCGCCATCTAGCGACAAAATGGCATCTGAGATAATCATCCATCCACCTTAAAACGAGATATTTACCATGTTTATTATTACTTAAAAAAAACTGTGCTACCTACTACTGAGAACCATTCAAATGAGTGCCATCCGTGAAACAGTTTTCATCAGGGCTTGTTAACGTTACCAAATTCACACTATAAGTATCGTTAAGTAACGTTATTTTCATAAAGTTAATATTTTAACGGTAAAACGGGTAACGATACTTTGGTATCGAATCTATAAAATAACGTTACCAATTAACGTTACTAGTATCGATACTTTTACATACATACATACATAGAATCACGCCTTTTTCCCATGGGGGTAGGCAGAAACCACGGAACGCCACCTGCTACGATCTCTACACACTTCTTTTGCCTCGTTTAGGTTCATAAAATTGGTCATACACACACGCCGGTTGCGAGTACTACGCACCTGACCTTTCTGAAGAATATCACTAATAAGGTCCCTATATGTCCTCCTAGGGCGTCCCCTCCCGGTGTTTCCACTCACATCTGCCTTGTAAATACCTTTTGTGAGCCGACCTTCATTCATCCTCTCAACATGACCAAACCATCTAAGCATACTTTTTTCAATTTTTGTCACTACATCTTCTTTTACACCACACCGTTCTCTTATCACATCGTTACCTAATGCGTTGTTGTCAACCTGCGCAACCTAAGCGGCACGCCATGGGCGGCGGCGCTCTACGGCAACATCGCCAATCAAACGGTGCAAATGCAACTTCAATAATGTAGACGAAAGAAAGAGATGAAAGAAAATAAATAAAAAATTAACGGTACTCAGTTACCGGTAAAACGTATGCCAAGTATCGTTACCAAGCATTACGTGACCTCTACTAATAACGTTATCTTCGTCCGATGAAAGTAACGATACCAAATTTTTAACGTTATTCAAAGCCCTGGTTTTTATTCAAAAGTGAAGCGTTTTTGTGTTTTATTGACGGTAAGTGTTATTTTTATGTGCAATGAATGATTTTCAAGGTGATATAGAGTATTATTATAATGGTAATTAATTACCCTTAAAACTTTACAAAAGTGTAAGATTTAGAAGATGAAATACAAAATCAAACGTTAGCAACACTCGTTGATTGTCGTCACATGACATACTACAACTACAAATTTCAGATATTCTCTCTGAAAACAACAGCTTGATGGTGGTGTTATTTCTGTTTCTTGAAACATTTCATAAATAAGATACATTTGCTGTTGTTTGTAATTATTCTTTTTGATTTCAGATTGAATTGCAACTGAACTGCCTAAGATGAACCCGACTAATAAACTTGCATAAATGTATACGACATGTGTATTCAGGACCGCGAAAATCACGGAAAAAAGTGCAAGCTGTATTGAAAAGACATCATGGAAGTTCTTTTAGTGATCTATAGTGAGTAAATTAGATTCCCATAAGATTTCGAATCAGATTTACGTGAGTGGAGGTTATTTGATACTCGTTGGTTCGTGTTGTAGTCTTCGTTTACAGCCATTTTTCCTTGCAGCCGAAAGCAAGCGAAGGAACAACAAGCATGCAAGCATGGCGTAACAAGAAACAGAAGGTAGTGGAAGAAACCGCGGTTTGCCCTGTTGTATTTAGGTACCTACAGACCTATCAATATTTTTCTGTCTCTCAACACTGTTTTTTTAACATATCTTTTATTTCAGTCCACATTCAACTCAAGATCGTCATCAGCTGTCCAACCTTTCGACAGCTTAAGATACGCCCTAAACCTATTCGCGTGGTATACCAGAAATTCGATACGAAGCCATAGCCTGCAGCTCTAGCTTCAATACAGTTGAATCTGTTACAGAGCAAGTAGAGACTGTTGATTTTGATTGGCCACAACCCGATTCAGAGACTGAAGCTTATCAACTAACTGTGGAAAGAACATCAAGTGACAACTTATCAGGTTTGGTAGGGTACCGTATTGTTGACTTGAAGAAGGTCATATGGTCACAACTTTGATTCTTCATCTGGAATGGTAAGTCCCAACTTGATACCATATTTTTGTGTTCATTACATTAGTACGCTTTTGCTTGTTTGTTGTGATGAAGTTTATGTTTGACAATACCAAAGTACAACATATTTTACACAATGTTCAGTGTAACAAATATCATTATTTCTTGGTATGTATGTATAAAAATAATGTATTTCTTGGATTGTTTCTTTTTAACAGCTATTATTATTTTGATTCTAGGTCCAGGGTCAATTGCGAATTACCAAAATGAATAAATGTTACTTCATTTGCTTTATATCTGTCACCCAACCATTGACTGTCATAGAAGTTAACCGGGATGAGGAAGTTATCAACGCTATGATGCCGAAGTTGGTAACATTTTTTAAAACGTGTACTGCCAGAAATTATATTGAGAAGAGTTGAGAAAAATGCTAAATGTCTAGACATCAAGGAATTAAAAGGTATAAAAATATAAGTCTTACTCATTTCCTAACTTATTCCGCAGGTCTCTGAGGTGTGGGTTCAGTAAGAATAGTCTAACAAAACTGTGTAAATTCATTTGTTGCAGCGAAAACTGCGTCTTCCAGCATTTGATTCAGATCGCACGGAAATTATATAAATGGAAGTAAAAAGTGACAAGCAGAAGACTGATACGGCGCGGCGGCGGCGGCGACTGCAAAAAGTAGCGCGTAGAAAAGAAGATATTTTATTATAATATTTATAAGTATCTTTGTATGGTGGTACGAGTCGATGGTTCGAATCCAAGCCGGCACTTTGCTGAGTGTAAATTATTTCATCACCACAGTTCAGAGGAGGCCTGAGTCTCAGCAGTGGGAACATTATAGAATAATTAATAAGCTATTTTTGCACGTAGCGATGTATAGTTTGTGTTATTTTGTTAGTTCATAAGATTTTTCTGTGTAGATAAGTTTCACTCATGTATTTAGGTACCAGCCTAACAATTCAATTGTAAAAGAATATTTATTGCAGTTCAAAATTGTATCATAAGTAGGTATTCTTGAAACATTAATAAATGTTATGGTTAGCTAGCAACCCCTTTGTGTTGTTATGTAAGATACATGTGCCGTTATATATAGTTACGTATGATGTTATTTATATTGTAATCTACATACATAATTCTTTCTAATACTAAATTAAAAATCATAATTGTAAATATCAAAATATTTAAAAAAGTATGTTATCTTTGTATGGTGGTATGACTCGATGGTTTGAATCCAAACGGAAACTATCTAAGTAAATGTAGTGAGAGTAAATAAAACATTATTTTTATGAAAATATTAACCCCTTTTTACTAAATAAATATTATTAATTTATAGTAGGGTACAATAAAAAGCTTTACAATGTAATAAATAGTCTTTTATTTATTTAGTACACGTCACTATTTACACTTCCATTCCTTCTTCTGCCTTACATTTCTTCCCGTGGGTGTCGTAAAAGGCGACTAAGGGATTTACTAGAGAATGGGCAGCAGCGTTCTCTATGCATTTTACCATCACACTGCGATCGCCAACCCGCTTGCCAAGCGTGGTGATTATGGCAAAGCCCCCCAAATAGGGGGAGGCCTATATCCAGCAGTGGACGTCTTGCGGCTGAGATGATGACTATTTACACATTACAATTTAGGTTCAGTCACATTACTACAACTTATAGGGACAGTGTACCTATATTAATTTCATTTTAAACTGTTTGAATAAAACGACATCTAGTGGTGTCGAAAGTTACTACTATTTACTTTGCATGTGTGTGTAAAGAGTAAAGTCAAGCGGCTAAATCTTTAGAATGTACAAATCTTTGTATGAGACCAGTTAACAAGCACAGTGACTATCTAAAAAAATCAAGTTAATGCCCTAGGTTTCGCATATAATAAAGTTATCTATTAAAGATTTCTAAGTTAGGCGTAAAAATTGAAAATGTTCCAAATTGTGGATCTAGCGCCATCTAGCGACAAAATGGCATCTGAGATAATCATCCATCCACCTTAATTAACAAATTACAGAACTTTAAAATATCTGAACTTCAAAATGTTTCAAATTCATTCTTACATAGATACAATTATTTTACTTAGTGTCTTTTAGAGATATGGAATCGCGTCGTGCTTATTTTTAATAAATAGCAAATTAATTGTAATTTTACATATGTTACGTTACAAAACATTGTGTAAAACCCAAAACGCTACTGTCCTTTCTTCCGAATACAATCGAAAGAAGTTCATAAAAAAGAAAAGTGTTGATTCTGGACAAATAAAACGCGTAATACAGAAAATTATTTATTACACGGTAATACTAATGGCAAAACCAAATATTTGCAAGAAAAAATAATAAAAAGATTTAAATTTAGAAAGTTTTGACAAATTGTCTAATACAATTTCCATTGCCATATTCATAATATCTACACTATATTCACAGCGTACGAGATGAGCAAGGCCCAGTCAGTGCACTCCCCAGAAGTCGAAGAAATAAACCAACAGCTGCAATCCACTCAAAGCGTCGAGTACACAGAAAAAAACTTATCGTCCCTCGTCTGGATATGTTCCAGCAACCAGAATAAGGGGATTGTTATGGTGAGCATATGTGCATTCTTTTTATTTGTTGGATACGAGGCGTGGCTGAAATGATCAAGTACTGAGCATGAAGAACTTGACTTAAAAAAATACGATGTAATTCCAGATTATCGACGCGAACAATCCGGCAGAGGTGATAGAATCGTTTCCGGTGACAGACAAGCACATTCTATGCGTCGCTTCCGTGCCGGGCGCTGTCGCCGAAGACTACCGAGATTATCAAGAAAGAGTTGCCGGAGTGACCGAAAAGCGACACCCTGTAAGTATACTCTGATTGTTTTATGTTTACCATTAATGAGATAAGCTCTGGGTAAGACGACACTGCCATGGTCGCGAGATTTGTTCTAAAGAGTTACCGTGGTCCTGGCATAGGCAACTGAACCAACACGGGTAGGTTTTAGTCAGTAATAGTCTGACACGCCCTCCCGCTCCGCACAGAGACGTCATTTGACGATTTCCCACCCACATAAAAAAGGGTAAGACGACGAGGAACCTTGAAATCCCTGTGTATCGGGGTCTGTTAATATAACGCTTTTATACGTGTATTTATAAATAATTTCGTTTATTCCACGTTTGTGTGTTAACAGTCCCGCGATCGTATCTGTCATTATCTAAGAGCGTATCTGTCATTCAAGTGATTTTTTCTAGATCTCCTTGAGAGTTGAAATGTGATAAAGCTATTTCGTTGCCTGCCTATAACATCAGGTTGCGTTTGGTAAACAACCAACTTTTTAAGTACTGTAACTATACACGCAAAACACATGCACTGAGGCTTCACACGAAGTGATCCAGACTACATGTAGGTACTGAAGGATTGACGATAAGGGCAATTAAAATAAAACTTTAAACACATTCTAAAAATATGTGTGTCTCAGTGGCTAAATATACACTTGATAGGACTATTTTTATTGCTCCTTAGCTACACCATATTTAATGAAGAATATATGAATAAATACCCAGTTTGAAAATTATTTTCAGCCTGTGTGAATCGAAAAAGGTATTAGTATATCATCCCAGTGACCAGAACCTATAATCATCTCTGTCGCTACAATATCAGTTATCCCACTGACCACTTGCAATACTACTCATAGTCATCCTGAGATAATTTCTGAAAATTATGCTATCTAGAGACATCATTTTATTTTTCCTGTAACGTTGCCATAAACTTCTATAACATAGAATAATTTCATATTTTTCTTTATGCAAAATGCAGAGATAAGGTGAGAGACGGGATTTTGTTTTCGATTTTCGTCATAAGTGAACTGTGCGACCTAAAAAAAGAAAAATGTTTGAGAATGTGCAAATAGCGCTCTTTCGTATGATACGCCACATGCCCTAGTAGCCCACTACGAATTTTTAAGAGAACCCTACAAAACTAGTTGCAAAAAAAACCTTTTTTTATTTATTTCTTATTTACAAAATAGTTGGGCAAACGTCATCTAAAGCTATTCCAACTTTCAAGTTGATAGCATTAGTAGGTCTTGAAATATCCAGCTGTGTTAGAAGAACAGACAGATTCTCATCATAAGGCTTCCTTTATACCATTTTGGTACGGAACAATTAAAATTATTTTTGAAATAATCTTAAGTTCAGGTTTCTTACCCGAGTTCTACCGTTCCCGATGCGTACGCTTATTTGATCGTTATTTCCGCCGTCATGCCTCGCCTAGCCTAAAAACTCGATATATACTTTTAGAACAAGAGCGAATTGTTTTAATACTTACTAAGTACGTTTTGATACCGACGGCATCACGGCGTCTTGGACGTAAACAATGTATGGCTGTGTCTAAACCGTTAACAATGGCTCTCTGAAATACGGTGATCGCGTTACACAGTCCCGAATAGTATTTTTAACCGACTTCAAAAAGGAGGAGGTTCTCAATTCGGATGTTTATATGTTTTTTTTTTTATGTATGGTCGGCCATAACTCCGCCATATATAAACGGATTTGCAAAATTCTTTTTTTGTTCGAAAGGGGTTTATTCCGAAATGGTCCCATATAATTTTCATATAGATCTGATGATGAGTTCGGGAGACAGATACCGGAACTCTTTAAAAACTGACAGCAAATCAACCGCGATTTCTGCTATCGCATAAATTTGCATTGTTTGTTTGGAATTAGTGCAGGGTGAATACCACAACTAAAAATTTAAAAATAAAAACTTTTTTACAAAAAAAAAAAAAAACAACCGACTTCCTTAAAAACACTACAAAGTGAAAAATAACTTTAATTTCGGAAGTCGGTGGCAAAAAAACCATAAATACAGATCCTAAGACACCGACTTCCGAAATTAAAGTTATTTTTCACTTTGTAGTGTTTTTAAGGAAGTCGGTTGTTTTTTTTTGTAAAAAAGTTTTTATATTAATACATTATGTTATTAATAAAAAAAAAAACAAGGTAGGATTTTACCCACTAGTATTTTTTGCTGGGAACTCGTGTTGAGAGAATAAATTATTTTATTTCTGTAATTAGGTTTGTACCAACTCTTTTACACGTCAATCATATTTTTTTAAACTAGATGAGGTCGGCGACTAACAACAGGTTTTGTGGATTAGCAGATGTGAGTGCAAACGCTGGGAGGGAAGACATATAGTCACCTTATGGATGAATTTCTTCAAAAAGGTTAGGTGGTTAGTACTCGCGACCGGCGTGCGTGTATGGCCATATTTATGAATGTAAACGACGCAAAAATAGTATGTAAGGATAGTAGCAGGTAGCGTTATGTAGGATCTGCCTACCCCTATGGAACGAAGGCGTGAAAAAACATTGTGCTGCGATGCATAAACATGCATGAATGTATGTTCTTGTGTTCTTACCCGGTGTCACAAAAAGCTATAACAATAAAGCGTTGTATAACATTGTTAAAATTAGGCTTCGTTTTCTCAATGGTTCTGCTATTCACAGTATTAATAAACAAAGAAATTTGGTTATTTTCATGACGAATCATGAAACTAAACACTATAATATGTCATTATGGGTTATAGTTGCATGATTTGGGGACTCACATTAGTCATACTCTAACAGTAATCTCAGTTCTATGTATTTGGGTACCTTTTTATTCGTAAATTGAAAATTTACGTACTAAACGTAAATTTTCAATTTACGAATTACTTGCCACTTACCCTATCCATGTGTTAAATTAATTTCGCCATTATAGCGACACATTGTACGTGAACACCTGTCGTTTCTGCTCCTCTCGACCGTCGATCAATTCGATAAAACCAACAATAACAGTAACGTCGAATTAAAACATCATTTAAACAACAATCATGACGTTAGAAGGCAGAACAACACTTCACGACTCTATTAAATAAATGTTTAATACATCAAGAGAAACTCATTGGTCGGTAGGTTATATAATGGTAACGACTTACCGGATATAACTCCTTTACTTATTCTCACTCAAACACTCAGTTTCACGTCTGAGTTAGACGTGTGCATCATGCACTTCTGTGTGATTGGAATCGTCCGTAAGTAGGATGAGCTAATACCTCGGGCCATTTTTTTGACGACTTCTGGTTTTTCGAACATTTCACGCCATTGTCTATTCCACACTTTTATCACTATCAAAAGTTTTCACAGTTTGTTCCTATCACATTTCTGATGGCGAATCTAGGTACATAGGATTGTGATATGACATTCTAATTGTCTGATATACGTAACAGTAACAGTTCTGGGTGCAGAATTGGGATATGGGTAAACCAGAGAATAACTCTTTTAACTTGTACACAGTTTATTGTTACAAACTCAATTACTAACACTACAGTACAAACAAATACACTGAAGTTAAAGGGAAACTCTGAGCCTTTCCTTGGCCAGTATGTGTCGCGACTACGTCTAAGCGATCACTGTCGCCCCATGGTCCTTATCGACACCATATTCAATGAGTCCGCACAACCCTAAACAAAGGCGCTTGTGTCACATTTTAAGTGCATACTCATGAAAGATCCGATATACAACGAGCTCCTGTTGACTCTAGGGTATAAAAAATCATATGCGACATGATTTTTGGCAAGGTCTCATTGATCCCTTAGAGTTATGGGATATCAAAAGGAATACTTACCTTGTATTTATATCAGTAAATGCCCTTAACCATTTCCTTGATAATGCCATATTAACTAAATATTGTAGTCGTAAAATAGACGAAAATTGCTTTGGTTTTCTAATAAAAATATTACAGTTCTGCGTGCAAACGATTATAGATATCCGACGGTTCAGTACCATCATATATAAATATTTTATAGTATGTTACAAGTTGCTCCTCTTTGGTGACCATATAACTGACAATGTTTATTTTTTGCAGTCACTCTTCTGCGCCGGTAGAATAGACTCCGTCGACGTTAACCCAAAGAATAATGGCAGTGAGGAAAATGGCGATAAAGACGCCGTTATCGTTGGCACTACGCGTTTAGTAAGTATTGTGTGTCGATTCGTATTTTTGGAATTTACTCCTTAAGAATCGATTTTCATTTGTAAGCCCAGGATGAAAATTTATGGGGAGTAAAATCAAATTTTCTCCGTTACTTTACGTTACGTTATTCGTTTATGTTATGTTTACTAATCTATATATTTTATAATAGTTCGAAAGGAGTAAACTCTAGTCGTGCTTGTCAGGACAACACATTAATAGACACCTTATTTTTATTAAGTAGGTTCGTTTGTTTATATTTCGACATTAAAAAAGAGCAGTGAATAACACACATTTTTAACTGTTTAGGTTAAAGCCGCCATCCTGACACCGCCAAGTACTCCGGTAAGCGAACCAGAGACGGCACCGGAGCCTCCAACTGAAGAGCCGGTCGTGGTTGTGAAGAATGTGGAGGAGGTCGACCCGGTGCATCCCGACAGTCCACCGCTGAGCTCCACGCCGATTAACGGTAAAAATGATTTACTTAAGTAATTATTTAGTGGATTTAGATTACTGTTCCTTGTGTGTCCATAAAGCAAGTTCCAAAAAGGAAGTTTGAGAGCAATGGTGACCTAGTGGTATCGGCCCCGAATTACGAGTTCGTGATGGTGGGTTCGAACCTAGGCAGGCACATTACTGTGTGTAAATAATTTCATCACCACTGCTCTCAAAACTGTGAAGGAAAACATCGTGAGGAAACCGGCATGTCCTAGAACAGAAAATTCGAAGACAGGTGACATCTATAATAATAATAATAATAAACATTTTATTTTCAGGTTACTGTGACCCATAGAACCCGCTCTGGGCCCATGTGGTAGATTAAGGCCCGCTCCCTCTCACCGAGAGGAGGCCTGTGTCCCAGCAGTGGGAACAATATAGGCTGATAATGATGAATGGTGATGAAAGCAAGTTCCTATCAGTTATCTGTTATTCCACTGAGGTACACTGGGTGTGAGTGTCATATCACGTTGCGAACAAGTTTCTGTGGAGTCCTTTGAAAATCTTTCCTTCCTCCGGTTCTTTTCTCAAAAGCCATAACCGTATCTATGTATGTTTTCAGGTGGACATATGAGCTCTCCTGAGCCCGGCGTCGAAGCGTTTGCTCAGCAGCAGAAGGCAGAACCACGCCCCGAAACAACGTCCACTCAGGAGCGAAAGATGTCAACTGTCATGGCGACCATGTGGCTTGGCACTAAGAGCGGGAACCTCTACATTCACTCCGCCGTTGGGAACTACAAGAAGTGTTTAGCTAGGTGAGATAAATAGTTACATAACAGTGTACCTATAGCATACACCCACATTACTCTAGTTATGTTTAAGTTCCACGTAATTGGGGGCGACCATATTGCCATCAACTGGGCACAAACGAAGGCACTGAAAAGATCAATTAATTATTCACAAAAAATCTCAGAATATACATCACGAAGATTGTCAACATTCTTCTGACATTATATCAGTTTATTTGGGGTCTGCGGAAGTTCGCTGTACGTTCTTTAATTCAACAAAAGCCGTCATCTTTGTGCTCAGTTCTTTTCTACAATATAAGCCATATAATTTATCAACACATTCCAGCCATCTTTTCTTTGGTGGACTGTCTCGCCTTATTGGATCCAATAACAATACTGAGCCGTAAATCTGTCACAGTTTAAATAAAGTTAAATGAAAGCTGTGTGCGGTCGCAGAACCCTCGTCAGAAATGAAGTTCCTTACACGATGCTCGCACGCACACACGCTCGTATATAGTAAGAAAGAGACAGAGAGAAGTCAGAAGAGAGATGGAGCAGCGCATGAAGGGGTCATAACGCTTTTTCTTTACGTGACGATTTGTGCACGTCTACTGGGCGCGTTAAGGAACTTTGTTCTAAAAATTCTAATAGAGAGATGTAAAGCTAAATCATTTATTTAGTTACAAGACAGAACAAATATATTTTTTTTGTAAAACTTCTTCTGTATCATAAACACCTATGTGACAGTCTTTTCCTGAGGCTCAGTATGTTTTTACGCACAGACACTGTACATATCATCTGCCTAGCCTTTTCCCAGCTATTGTGGACTCAGCTTCTAGTCCACAACTAAGTTACTGGATAACACGTTACCCATTAATAAGACTGGCTGGCAGAGTTTCGGGTTTCTGACTACCCGATGGCAACTGGGACCAACATCTGACATATATGTATGCATCAAATCACAAACGTAATGTTACAAAAAACTAAACGTAAACTATTGTATGTTCTTTCCAGAGTGAAGCTAAATGACGCCATACTGTCGATAGTGGCGTGCGCTTCCCGAAGCATCGTAGCTCTCGCTGATGGCACCGTCGCGATATTCTCCCGCCACGCCGACGGACAGTGGGACTTTGGACAATACTGGTTGCTGACGCTCGGGGATCCTAAGTGCTCTGGTAAGACAAAGGAATTAGAAATATAACCATATTACTAAGCTTGCAACAATTTAGGAATTCAAATTTGTGGGTGTATCTGTACTTTTGTTGTTTGTCACCGATTTCCGAAATTAAAATTATTTTTTACTTTGTAGTGGTTTTTGAAGGAGGTGGTTTTTGTAAAATAGTTTTTAATTATACCTGTCAATTCCAACTTCTCATTATCTGACTTTAGCACCCTCGAAAACCATGAAAACTATATATAATTCTCGCTCTCTCTTTTTATTATATGCAATAGAAAATCGCATGTCGGGGGCATAACGCTTTTCGTTACGTGATGATTTTTGCTATTTTCTTCAACTTGTCTACAACCGCAAGCTGCGTTAAAAGTTTAGGCCACTTCTGTCATTTTCGGTCATAATAGAAATAAATAACTATGGTTAGGTGACTTGGTTGATGAGAAATAGATAAGTCTGCCGTTAACTGTTCCGTTACCTTAGTGATAACCATTCGTCAGAAATAATCTGTGTGTCGTATCTTGATATCGAGACGTTGGATCAGGATTTAAAAGTTGTTATTGAGTTTGGTTTGGAATACCTTTTTAATTATATCTCATATTTGAACTGACCTAAACATTTAAGGAGACGTCTGAGGGAGTGCGTCAATAGAGTATAGTCTAAGTCCAACCATAAAATAATGCTAAAATTGTGCTTACACACACAATTTCTAAGGTGTGTATAGACAGAACACAGATGGGTTGGTCAACGTCAGGTATCAGCTAGTTATGGAGGTGAGCAAAATTTCAAATAGGTGATTATCTAGTACTTGATCGCTCATTTTAGTTTAGATGTTTTCTACGTCACCTTCTTATGTCCTTTAAACGCCTAACATTATTCCAGTACGCTGTCTGAGCGCGGTGGGCTGTACTGTGTGGTGCGGATACCGCAATAAAGTTCACGTCATAGAGCCTCGTTCACGTCTGCTACTCCACTCGCTCGAAGCACATCCGCGGCAGGAGAGTCAAGTGCGACAGATGGCTTGCGACGGTGACGGCGTATGGGTAAGCAAGCATTCATACTTCCCATTGTAAGGGCTGGATTCTCCAATGAAACTGTGATATCTAACGTCAGCGTTATTGCCACAGAGTATGTATATAGTACGCACGGCGACAAATCAAGCTATAACATTTCCAGCATAGGTTGACCTCTCATTGTTCAAAAACCCTATACAATGCGGGGTCAGCTATAACTGGAAATGTATAGCTTAGAACATATCAGAGAGACATTTAATCTTGACGGAACATGCGGCATGTTGCTGTATGCGGCCGATAAAGTTTGTAGGAGACTTCACCCTTATGCAGTGATTCATTCTTTTAAGTGATTAAGTCAAAAGCCACTGCTGCATATAGACCAATCCGAGATCATGCCACATTACTCAGTTCGCTGCAGCACCGTCTATCCTCATCGGAAGTGACTGAAATGTGAAGTACGTTATATACATAGAAGATTGCGACGATCGCTTTCGATTCCGCTTCCAGTCTAAACCAACCGCTTTTAAAGGTGCCGGGGCTAAAACTTTTCCTTCATTTTTACATTGTTATCACATATAGAAGCAGTAAAAATAATGTACCCTGGATTTTGTATTTTGATTTAAAA